>OX376372.1:68360706-68970712 GCA_947369275.1 Nemotelus nigrinus
GCCAGCCAGCCAGCGAACTTGATTAGGAGGGTCCGGACGGCTCCAACCCAATAAGAAGGCCATTCTTAATGAAAAATTTGCAAAGCTTTTACTTTAGTTAAAGCCATTCATTATTTATAGTTAGTCACGCAGAGCGTGCATTAATTATCTACATTACAGAGTTAGTCACACATTGAGGTGTGCACTTATTTGCTTTTGAATTTCTTGCAGTCTTATTGGCTTAGCTCAAAGCGTATGAAAATTCATAGTTAGTCACGTCTCGACGTGCATCACCAGACGTTTTTTATTGCGTTATTGAGAAAACATTTAACAAAATGCCTCTTGCACGTAGTCGGGAGGACCTGAGCAGCGTCCGGGTGGAGGAGCAGTGCTCCATCTGCCAACAGGGGTTCGCGCGAGAAAGTCCTGCCGTGACGACGCCATGTGGCCACCCATTCCACGGGCCCTGCATTGAGTTGTGGCTAAAGAAGAATCCTGAATGTTCGCTGTGCCGTGGACCACTGCGCCTCCTTCTGAGCGCTGCACAGATTCTCTCAACTTGGAAATTAGCATCAAAAGGTCGGGAGTGAGGACCAGAGGCATGGATCGGCAGGACCAGACCATCCAAGATTTCAGGATCCCAACAGAGCCGAGGGATTGGGTCAGTCGCCTGATCCAACGGCAAAAACATCGCCGATCTCGGAGGATTCCTACATCGCAGTCGGTATTTGAACCATCGTCCAAGATGAGCTGAGCACTTTTCAACGCCAGCTGAAGGAGCTACAGCACACCGTGGATCGAGAGGCTGACCGAAATCCTTCCTCGCTACCATCGGAAGTAGCTTCGCCCAGACTAAATCCAAGAGCGCACTCCTTTATGCCGATCCAGAGGCCATCCTACCCTGAACTTACTCAAAGAGACTCGGTAGGTGGTTTAGCACCCTGCGGAGGCTACAAAAATGGTCGAGTTGACAGGCTGTTATCCGACCGGATTAAAACCATCATGGCCGGATGGAACATCAAATTCAGTGGCCAAACTGGGAGCAAGCTCACTCCATTTCCATCCACCCCAGCCGCGCAGAGCTAGCAATGCGGCACACCAGCATCCGTCGGGGTCGGATTAAAGAGTGCTCCGCTCTTGCGGACGAGGGGCCTTCATGGCCATTTCTAGGGTACCCTGCTCCCGGGGCATATCTGTTTTTTTTCGTAATTCGCCCCTGTTTGGCCGTCTGCCATCAGTTTTACCCTGCTTGTCAGGCCCTCTTCTGGACTTCGGTTCAGTTGAGGCGCCTACAGGCAACCTCCTATTTCAGAAATTGCTACAAATGTAGAAGCTGATGTGTACAAGTATTAAAGTAAAGAAGCCCCATGACAAACTTTGTCAGCTCTAGGGATTGAAGTTGGTGGAGAGCTTCAGTCACAAATTTCCAACCAATGTATACGAATGTGGAATGATTAGTACCAAGATTCACTTTAGCCCTAATTTAACCCAGGTACCCGTTCGGAGCGAGGTGAATTCAAAGCTTGGAGTGTGGTCTATACAAGCTGTAGGGTTTTATTCACCATCATCGTGACACTAAGGCCCAAATTGAGCCTTAGCTTACTTAATGCTACGCATCCAGTTGTCTCGGTTCAAAGACCGCGTCCTCCAGTTCGGTGCTCCCAAACGCTACCTGTTGTCAGTCTATCGAATTCACCCAACGCTGGCGTGTCTTACCGACTGGCCTAGCTCCACTCGCTCGTCATTTGAGAGCCCGCTTGGGGACTCGATTGTCGCTCATTCCTTTGACGTGGCCAGCCCATTGCAACTTTTGTAATCCATTATGACGGTAGAGATATCGGAATCGCCATCCATCTTCTTCCCGTACTGGACCGAAGATTCTCCCCAATAGCCTCCTTTTGAACGTATTGAAAGCTTTTTCAGATGCCTGGGACAGTGTCCAGGTTTCGCTTCTGTAACATAACACATGTCTGATTATTGTTTTGTAGAAGAAGCTTAGTTTTTTTCGACGCTTGATTTCGTCATTCTCATTGCCATCCTTCGAGAGGTCCGTCTCCAAGCTGTCTACGAAATTGTCTAAGTTTTCAGGATTATAGTCCTCTATTGTTATATTTTGTCTTACTGGCGTCCTTTTCATTGATTGGGTCATGATTTTTATTTTTTGTTTGTTGATTTAAAGACCTACTTTTTTGGCAATTTCGTCTAGTGTGCCAAATACTTCCTTGGTGTCATTAAACGAATACGATACATTATTGATGTCATCAGCGGAAACTACTAGCTGTTTTAACTTAAATAAAAGAGTTTCTCTACTTTCAACGGAGATTTTTTTGATGATATACTCAAGTGCTAAGTTAAAGACTACAGGAGCTAGTCCATCCCTTTATTTTATACCTCTATACGTAAAAAATGTGTTGGTCATGTCATTCTGCATCAGCACTTGTGATGTGAGTCGGTCATGGTCATTTTGACTAATCGTACCAACTTTACTAGGATTCCGAACTGCTGCATGATGCTATATAATGCAGTTAGGTTGATGCTGTCGTAAGCTTGTTTAAAGTTAGCGAATAATTTATGAACATCAATGTTGAATCCCCAGCATTTTTTCAAAATTTGTTTGACCGTAAACATTTGGTCAGTTGCGGATCTTCCACGTCCGAGACTGCCTTGGTATTCACCAATAATTTCTTGCTGGGGAATCCTCAACTATAAAATCTTTGTCAAAAGCATGTACGGCGTGCAAAGTAGTGATATGCCCCTGTAGTTTTTGCACAGTAATATATATCTTTTTATGTGAATGGGACATATGACACTTTTCGGAAATTCATCCGGCACTATTACTTGTTGCCAGATGCTTTTCAAAAATCCAAGGATTGCCCTGAAAACGGAAATCCCACCTGTCTTCAGGAACTTCGCGGGGATGCCATTGATGCCCAGTGATTTGTTGGATTTCAAGCGGACCATGGGCCGTCGGACTTCATCTCACGTAGACGAGGCACTGTCAAGATACGTGTCAATTAGTGATAGCGATTCGTAGGGTGTGGGAACATTTCCGTTCAATAATTGCTGTAATTAGGACGCCTATCTCTCTTTCACCTGTTCTGAGCCGCTGATGATGTTTCCACTAGCAGCCCTACTACATAGGTGCGGTTTACAGCAGTCGGACCAAATGTGACCTGACCTAGGGCGCGGACTAAGTGATTTTAGTCCTAAGGTGTTTACATTAACCTGACCTAAAATTTGCTCAGGTCGAATTTAGCAGCCCCTGGACACGGACGGTATAACTTTCCACCATTAGCCCCTTCAATCCTCTCGCACACAAAGCATGTTAAAAATGCCTAGCACTCATTGTCAAATTGGAGGGGAACTACTTGGATTTGACCCGATTTGACAATGAGTAGCTAAAAAATTACTACCATCCTCTTGAATGTAAATTTTTTGGGCATGTCCACTCCATTTCTACTACCTCACTGGAATTTAGTCCTTGTTTGTACATGACAGCTGCCGTTTAGTTGAATTTTCATTCATGCACTGTATTTATCGTTTCATTTGTCTCTCAAACATGTTTATTTCAATGATTTTGTGTCAAACGGGAATGTTATGAACTTATATTTTACATACATACATTAGGTCTGTTCCCGTACTACGATTAATTGCGATTAATCGCGATTAATTGCAATGAAGCTGTTCCTGTACTCCGTTTTACTGAAAACTGAAAATTTCCCCTCCTTCAGCAAAATTCAGTAGGGTCTGAGCTACTGAAAAATACTGAAAAGTGTCAAATGGTGTAGTGCGAGTAAATAGTTTCAAATGTGCGCGGCAAGCAACATATTTTTTGCGTAATTTTACTATGTAAGTCGATTATTTTTGTGGCGATAATTTATCACCGCTTAGGATAACCTTACAATCACTATTGTTCTTCCAAAAATCGAAAACTGACACTTTTGTTTGTCAATTTTCAGGAAATGCAATGAGAGCGTTCCCGCACTTTCATGAATTTCCCCCACCACATGTTTCAGGAAAATTCAGGAAAATTCAGTGACTGAAAGTACGGGAACAGCCCTATTATTAATAGTCGCGCAAAAATCAATGTTTAGGTCGGGTGTGTTTACAGCGGTATATAGTCCACGACCTATTTTAGGTTAGGTCGCTTCAAATCGTGGATTGACCTAAATTTGGGTCGGGTACTGAGTGTTTACAGCAGGAGGACTAAAAAAATTAGGTGGAAGTTGGTGTATAGTCCGCGGTCTACCATAGACTAATGAGTGGCTTAAAGCCTTGTTTTAAGTGCCTCAGTACTTTGTACGCTTATCGAGTGCACTTAGTCATAAAGTTGACATGTATGTTACTCAGCATTCATATCATATTCGACATCGATAACGAGTCTTGACTAAGTAGTGGTCGGAATCGCAGTTGGCCCCACGGAAAAACACTGGATGTCCACCTTTTCTGAATCAGAATATGATCAATCTTATTAAAGGTGTGGCCGTCCGGGATGCCCATGTCTTTTTCTTATTTCTGTGCAAACAATATAATGGGAAAAACAAGGCAACGAAAATAAAAATCATTTACGTTTTTAGTTTGATTATGATAATGCTTTGGAGATTGTTAATCCCATGTGGACGCTAATTACCTAAAAGAAGGCAAAAGAAATTTAATAAAATTTCGAACTGTTGCGCTTTTCTTTCATTAGATCGTTACAAAATTTACGGGGCGCATTGATGGGCATAAGGAATACACTTTTGTGTAGTTTTTTATGAATATATGCGCAACTTTTTAGTTACGATAGTCACGGCTTTTTGCATTTCACAGAAGAAAAAAACAATTGATGTATGAAATTATTGCTTTGTCCACACAGTCAAATAGAAATTTCCGAAATATCTCGTTGTATAAGATAGGTAATGCTTCACCATATTACCTATTTTAAGCATCTAAAAGTTGTATTTGCGAGAACTCATGACCCCCTAATTAGATCAGATTAAAAATCACAGAATGCATTGGTCTTAAGTAGGTTCAGATCTGATAGAAGTTTAATGAATATTCTGGTAATCCTGTAGCTCTGGTGCCATCTTGAGATAACTACATACCAAATAAAAGCTTTATGCCCTACCATCTGATATATTCATCAGATTAAAACGAAATTCCTACAAAATTACGATAGGGCTGCCAGATAGGGTAATATTTTGTTATTTTTGTTACTCGGAGATGCTACAAATAAATTTTCAAATGATAATGATGTTGTGGTGAAAATAAGCGACAAATGTATTAAATTTGTCAATTTTGAAACTCCAGCGGGCGTTAATGCTTAACATCTTTCTAGCCCTATTTCTTCAAAGGCAGTCATCGGATCAAAGTGAAATTCACAGAACAGGTAGTCGTGTCCGGTCAATATGCCTCTCATGGCTCTGCAAAGTTTCCTGCTCTTGTTGAGTAGAAATCCCGCGCTCACATTGGCCTCTTAAAAGAAGACCTTAGTCTGCCTGTCCGATGAAGTCGATACACCCAAGGCGGGTTTAGGGGCCTATTGTGAAAGCATCGAACCTTGCTTCGCAATGGCGTCAGCATTTTAATTTCCCTCAGAGCAGATGCATTTTATTGAATCTGGCGACTAAGTTCAATCGTGCCCAGCATTTTTACGCAATTTTTGAAGTAGTCAGGGGTGTATGTAGCACCAGCAGCACAACTTGACAGTCACTGCAAATACTGGTACGTTTTTCTTTCTACTTTTCTTTAATAGTCCAGCAGGCAGCTCTCAAGATAGCAAATATTTCTACTTTAAAAACAGAAGCCTACTCTCAGAAAGATTTGACGCATGCAGATAGACATCAGCTCCAGATCTATTATCTGACTTTGAACCGTTCGTGAAGAAGATCTCGGAATATCATCATATCCCCTCGTATATACTTCATCCCCATATCCCCTCGGATATACTGCATACCACATTCAGATTGTTACTGACTGCTAGTGTAGCCACGTCATCGGCATAAACGTGCGCAAGGCGAGCAGCCGTTCTTGTTGCAGTTCGTTTAGCAGGGAATCAAGAAGCATACTCCACAGGAGCGATGATAGGGCACCCTCTTGAGGGCATCTATTTGTCGCCTCCGTTCGTATTTGTCGTTTAATAAGCCTTTGCAGGCATTTCAAAATAAACGAAGTTAACCTGATCGGCCTAAAGTTCCTTGAAGCTAAATAGTCATCTCTTCCCTGTTTGTTGTTTTAAATGACAAAAAGGACATCAAGTCGATTTAAGAAATAAAGATTATTTCTGTAAAAAGTATCTCAGATAATTCGGCTGTTGTTTCAACATGAAGTTGATTGTACACTATCCTCAAAGAAAATAGAATGAGTTTCTCTCGTATAAATGAAAATACACTAAAATTACAAATTCTTCTTGAAAGTCCAAAACGAAATGAGTAAAAACATTTGCAACAGGTGGTCCTGCAAAAGCCTTCAGGAAGCTTACAAAATATATCGTTACCAGATCGAAAAGGAAAAGCACACATTTTTTGAAGGGAAATTGGTTGAAAGCTGGTAAAAACTAGTGGAAATTGCTGGCAAAATAACTAAAGTGCTAGTACCGTTCAGATTGGTCTCGCGGAAGACATCAGAAAACGGTTAGTTAATCAGTAAAACAACAGGTAAAACCAAGTAAAAAGTGATAAAACTCAAGGTTGAAAGTGTGTAAATTCGCAAAATAGTGAAGTTTTTGTCTGGAATATGGAATTCGTTAAACTACAACGGATTTAATGTAACCGGATGATATTGTGCTATTCTCCCGATTGAGCCCTTTCTGTGACCAGTTGAATGAAAATAATATGTAAATAAGTTTATTTGTGGCATTTGTGTACCAAAACTTCTGTGTTTAAGAGCATATTTAAAGGAAACAATTGAGAAAATCAAATTTTCATCGAAATATAGGTGGATCCCGGATGCGAAAAATTTGCATCCATTTTGAAAGCTCGCGAAGTATCTATTGCGTTGAATCGTCGCACATGCGAATAATGACCTAGAAAACAGCAACAAGTTGTTTTGGGAAATTAAGGAGTATGCCACCTGTTGAAAATACCCCATTGCTTATTTACAAACAAACCCGGTAGAAGGTCATGTTTTGACTGGAGCCGGCTGTATGGATATTGATTTTTCGTACAACCTGTTGATTTTGTTTAGAAACTTGTTGAATGCTGGTGTAGAGTAAAGTGACGCATGTTTTAAATTTGACAGCATGGTATGAATTGAATTGAAAGCATGTATGAATATGTGAAGTTTTTGTGGGTGAGTGAGTGAATGATGTTTGCTCGGCATTTAATATGTAGACGCCTATATTGAACGTGGTGCAAAAGATGGTTGAGAAATATTTGAGAACTTTGTTTATGATTATTGAGCACTTTTTTAATCAAAAACTAAAATCCAGAATTCTAAAAGTAATTTTCACTTAGAACCACAAATTTTTATGAAAGTCCTGGATTTTTTTATTTTAATTAATTATGTGAACAGTTGATATGAATCATTTTCCTAGATTATGGAATTCGGGAAGGGTGAAGTAAAAAGAGGAAACTAATATAAATGACTGGAAGCTTTAAGGTACAATTAATCAACATGGGCACGAGAGCGGCTGCTTGTAAGTATATTTTGAAAATAATATTGAAAAACTAACCAATATAAGTCCACATACATTAAAAAAAAACTGGTCGAAAGATCGATACGAATTGGGTTTTAGTTGCTCAATTATGACTCAAAAATCAAATACGCAATTACGCTATACATCATATAATTTCAGTTCAAGCAAAGCTTCGTTGTTTGCATGAGTACCATGTTCGATTGCTTCACAATGTTCTTCCAGCTCCATCAGGAATCGACATTGCGAACACTATCAAATACTTTTCTCAAACTCTTCTCAGTAAGCTTAAATTTTGTCTTTGCCAAATTTGTCCGGGTGCTAATGTGCTATATTATGTAAAATAGCTGTTCTTAAGGATGTTCCTAACTCACCACATCAGCTCATCAAAGATCCTTCTCAGGATCAAATTCGAATGGCATCCTATCCCAATCTGGAATATGGAAATCTTTACAATGCCCTCACTATGCTAATGGATGTTGCTTCGATCATTCAATATGGTCAAATCAGTAAGTATTTTGTTTGAAATAAATTAAAAGAAGTGTAATAATTTCAACATATTTTGCAGCTTTCGGCAAAGCTTTACTTCAATGTTTCAGTTGTATTCTACCATTTCTCGACAAAGACTTGATTGATAATTTGCCATATCTGGTGAGCTCTACAATTTCTGTTCTCCCACCTGCTCTTCATCAGGATGTTATCAACGCACTCTGCTACTACATTCTTCCATTCACTATTAGTATGTTCCTATTGTTACAGATATTTAATATAAAACTTGTACATGATTTTTCGCAGCTCGTCAAAGCCCGGACGAACAGGAATGCCAAGCTTGTCAATCCGTGTCGTCAGTTATAATGATGGTGTTCCAATATTCAAATAATCCAGGTACGTTTTTCTCCAACTAGAAGTTAGCAAAATCACTAATTTATCAGAAAATAATGTCATGTATTTAATTGCAATTTTTAAGCGCATCACTGTCAGCTGCTTGAGTGCCTCATGCGACTGAAGCACAATGTCGTCAAAGATATCCTTTGTGTAATTGCATATGGAACCGCACAGTCACGATCGTCTGCTGCAAAGCTCTTATTTTACTACTGGCCAGCATTTGATCCAAATCTTTTTGATCGCAGGGGTCTTTTATCTAAACTAACCAGTAAAGATTTATTTTTTACATATTTTTCATTGCATGAACTCATTTTCATTATCTAGATGATCTTGTCCCGTTCGTATGTCAGCGTGAGCAATGTCCTAATGCAGGGAACGCAGAAGCGGCTAAAGTCTGTTATGACCACAGCATTAGCATCATGTATGCTCCAGATTGTCCACCACCTCTCTACCTTTGCATTGAATGTGCCAATGAAATTCACCGAGAGCATCCAAATTTACTCTTCGGAGATATGTTGCACCCCATGCAGCAAGTTTCAATGGTCTGTGAAAACAAAAACTGTCGATCGACTGAGAAGGCTGCATTTTCGATGTGCTTCTCTCCAGAATGTGCCAGCTATAATGGAAATCATCCAATTCGCTATTGCGCCCAATGTCACAGTAATCGACACAACAGTCGTCGTGGTGGTGACCATATTGTACACAGGAGCCTGCAGCCAGCTTGGCAAATGGAACCTGAAATGCAAATGTATATGGTGGAAGCTGTAGTTAGTCTTCTGCGGGAAGCTAAGCCACTGAGTTTTGAACCGAGTAAAGAATCAGCTTCAGGTGAACCTAAAAATGGAAATGGTCTGCAAGACAATATTTCGCTGGAGGAGCGACAGTTGCTTGGAAGGTATGGCATTTGGTTGCTTGTTGGCAGATGCACACCCACTGTTGATACACCTGTGGAAATTCTTGGAAGATTGATTTCGATGCTGTTCCATTGGTTTCATGTGACAGCCTATTCTTATGATGGTGAATAGTGAACAGGTTCAATTGATTAAATTATATTATACACGATTATAATGTGTTTCAGCCGCTGGTCAAGTGGAGAGTACTATTGAAAAACTGAAAATTGAACACGTTTGTCAATGGCTCAAAGATGTTTGCAGGGTTCACTATAATGTTATTATTGCAACATAAATACTTTGATTACTCTAATATAAAGTACATTTGAATTTCCAGGTATTTATCTCCTGTCTGCTTCCTCACCCACCTGAATATGCTCGAGTTGGAGGGCACTGGGAAACACTTGCTTCCCGCACAAGCCACCTCAAAGAAGGTTTACAGCGACTTATTTGCCTAGTTCCCTACGAAGTTATATCGTCAGAGATCTGGGACTACGTGATGCCTCATTGGATGGAAGCTATAACAAATGATGTTGCCGAAAAAGAACTTATCGAACTTAAAATCGTTTTGAGTAAAATTTTAGATCCAGAAATGTCGCCATTGGGATTTGACGCAAAAACCATGTACAATTTTGTGGCCATACGTTTCGAGAAGACAACAGCAAAAGTTCAACAGCAAGCATTACATTGGCTTCAAATTTTATCGAAACTGGAGATTTTAATACCACTGACGCAGCTGTTTGCAATGTTTGGCGATGGTGTTCGAATAATGAAGTACGGTGTTCAGCATGAAATGCTAAAGGAAAAGGAAGGCAAAGCTGGTAAACCACCAGTGAAAGATAAGGAAAAGGATCTGGCTCACCCGCCACGTCGTAGCTCGATTTGTGAGTATTGGCTTTCAGCTCGTAATAAATCAGCAGGTGTAAGCTAGGTCAAAAATTTAACTATCACAATTTTATAGATTTTGTTTTAATTTACTAATTAATTTAATTTAATAAACACAGTCTAAAATACTAGCAATGAATTTTAACTGTTCCATTTATAGCACCAGTTGTCGAAGGTGACTCGGGAAATACATCAGCAATATCAGATGACGAGGCTCCAACTTCAAGGCACACGGAATTCTCCACTGATGCTGAGCATAACCTAACTTGTTGCATATTAATGCTGGATATTCTTCTCAAGCAAATGGAGCTCCAAGATGTTGAGCAACATATGGGTATCCATACAACAGTCTGCGAAAATGTTTCTCGGCTACTGAAATGTATGGTTACAGCTGCACGTGTTGGACTTGGAAGTCACGTGTGTGCACTCAAGGTAGTTGATCTACTTTACAGCATCCAATTAAAATACGATGATAATCATTTTACAACTTTAAGGCTGGCGAATGTGCCTACTGTGAGGCATCGATTATGTGGCATCAGTTATCGACTCGATTGGTGGAGTTTATGGCCCCACGAAATCCAGTACGACCGCCAGATGTACGATATTTCATACTTTTACCCTATGACCCACATTGGTATGCTTCGTTTTTTACACTTTTAGCCTCCAATTGAGGAAGTAATCGAAGAGGAAAAATCAGCTCGAAAAAGTCCACCCGAAACAGAGAAGGACAAGACTCGTGATCGGGACGTATCATTATCCATGGCACCCTTACCAATTCCACTTGGTCCACTTGGTGGCTTTGCAGGTAAAATCTACCACTTTTGCAATAATGATTACAGTATGCCGAAGTACAATCAAATAGCGATTCAAATTGCGCAAAAAAGGCACCCTACCCATTTGAAAATGCAACTCTTAGCCTAACAAGTCTATTGTCTTAAAATTGAAATCTATTTAGATTGCTAATGCCAGTATGAAACCTCGACTTTCTTAGTAAAAATCTTTCTGCTAATTTCTAGTGTAAGACTCTAGGTCGTAAGCGCTAAAGATATGACCTCGGAAAAAACAAATAATTTTTTCTTAAGTTTCTACCGAAAATAACTTTGATAAATATTCTTTCTCAGCCCTTTTCCGGCGTCATATCTTATCCTTCCTATATCATTAATCAATCTCATCAATTTTCTCCTTAAACTGCATTTCATCATCTTAAAATTCTACTGTGTCAATGTCTTATAGACGATCCTGGAAAGATAATTATAATGGCAGGTGATAAGTCATTTCTCTTCATCCTATGAAATGAAAATTTTGATTACCTGCTGTATATTTTATTTTTCATATTTAGTTGTTTGCCAAAAGATGCTAAGAATATTATACACTCCTAGTTTGCCTAAAACTAAATTAGAACGCTTCCTTAAAGCTTGTTGATAATTGAGATATTCAGCAATTAGATTTTGAAATTCGCATTGGAACTTCAATCGTAACACACCTATGCTCATTTACACAATGATACACTCTTCAAAAGCCATATAAAACTCTAGATACACTCTTCAAAAGCCATATAAAACTTCTACACACTTCGAAAATATCAAATCACCAAGTTACACTCAACACTTAAGAATCAATATTATTAAAAACAAAACACGTTTGCATGGCTTCATATAAATTAGGCTATCTTCAACGCAATCAAAAAAAATAAAATTTTTATGGTAGTGAGTAGCATATTTATGCTTTATGCCAATTATATAAAAATCGCTTTGTGTATTTTTTTGAATATTTTGAAAATATTTATGAATTCGAATGAATATTATAGTAAATTTAATTTTTAGGGCCCGTTCCTGTCGCTGTACCGCAACCTGAACCACATTCGATAGGCGGAGTCCTCGTTCACATGCCCAATGTTTGCTCTGTATGTATTCTACATAGAATTTGCGAATTTTTAACTATATATTTATTTTACATGACCAAGTATATGATGATTAAAAAACCAATTTTTTGTTTAGAAGCTCCATGCATATATGTATGTATTTCACTTGATAGACCGATATCTGTCAAAATATTGAATTCTATTTTACTTCTAAGCAAAAAAACTAATATTTCTTTAAAATTGTTGCTTTCGAAAGCCAAAAAAAATCAAATAAGATAAGCTAGTTTTCCAGGAAAAATACCATTACAAACTGAAATAATAATTAATAATGATTAAAGCAATAGTTGTCATGGTAATCTTTTCATCCCGATAGTACTCATTTCCTAGTTAAAAATTAGATAGTTCTCATTTCGTAGTTCCCAACTTCTCAGGTAAAAACTAAAAACTTTTTGGGTGAAAACTTACTTTTGTGGTGGGAGAAACTTTGCTAAGACCCAGAGAAGGGATCCACAGAACTCTTTTTATTCGCTTAAAAGTTACGATGGTCTAAAATTCTTTTGGTCAGCTTATTGGGCCGATGAGCAAAGGCCTTCATATATTTCGCATTGCAGTTTTTGTTTTCTTCTGTTTCGATCCGTAGATATTTGTCGAAACAAGAATTGCGAAAGTACCACAGAGCTCAAAAAATTATGTTTTGGCTTGAATGAAAAATAAATTAGACTTAATTAGACTATTAATATACTGAGTTACTATGTCTTAGGACTAACTGTTTATAACTATATCTTGATCGTAGTCTGAACTTAATGCGAACTTATTATCTGAATGATTTTCATAATCTAACTTATAAACTAGAGAGGAGCGGCTAGAAAACTCGTCGAAAGTTTCTTTTTTGGAGCAAATCTAGTAAAAGATATGTAAAAAGAAGAAAGGGAGTTTGAGTTAAAGGCGATACTTTACAGCTCGTCAACTCTTTTGAAAGAGCTATGTGAGCCATCATTTACAATAGCTCCGCACACTTCATACCTTCACTTTAGTGGCAATAGCGATATTGCGGAGCCACTCAAACAACCACCCGACCAAATAGAGCTTATGCATATACACACGGCAATACTTCATTATACTACCGTGTGTAGTTGAAGCGAAATCTAGACTATTCTAACGTCGGAACACGAACATATGTATACGACTATCGTATTGCACAGTGAAAAGAGTCAGCTCCGTTGAATGAAGAATCAATGAAATCACGGAGCCAACACTGTGCGAATGAGGAATAAAAGAGTCAGTTCCGTTGAATGAAGGATGAATGAAAGCACTGAGCCAGTGCGAATAGAATGTGAATGAAGAACTGTGCGAATGATGGATACTGATCGTGTGCGGTTATTGATGGCGACATTTTGCGAGCTCACAGTATGCGTTTACGAGCATATATTTTGCTCTGGTTCACGAGTATTTTAGTAGCCAAATGTTGGCTATTAGGCTGTGCATTTCATAGGTAGATTTTAGAGATGAAGCGCATGCACTAGAACGGGTATATGGAACAGGTTCGTATCGAATATTTTCGTTCTTCAAAAAGTATTTAGGGCAAAAGTAGCTGAAATCGAACAAAATCGGCCAATTTGGGGTTAAGGTGGTTTGGGACATAACGGGCCAAGACCTATTGCTGCGATACAAAAATTTCGGTTTTGTAGGGGAGTAAGGGGTTTTTTCGCCATAGTATGGCAAAAACTGCGTTTAGGACGCTTTCGATGATTGGAAGTGGTCGGGGAGTACAATAGTGATATTGTAGGGGAAAAAAAAAATTTTAATAGGTGAAAATGGGCATAAACGTTCATTTTCCCAAAATAATTTTTATTTTACTAGCATGAATTTGAGGACCTTTTCGAGTTGTTTCGGGCGAAATTTCCATACAAGTCTGGGAAAAAGCGGCCTAGTTTCGAAGATACGGCAAAATGAAATCTGACGGAAAACCGTCCGGAAAAACTTTAAGTAACAAAATAACGGCAAAATTACAACAAAAACAGAGGCAAATGGAATGCGTAGAGTTTAAATTAAAGCTTGATGCTGTTACCAGGTGGAACTCTAGGTAATCTATGCTTGTACGCATTCAAGAAGTAAAAGAGCCACTATTAGCCACCTTAGGTGTCCTGAACTAAAATCTACCAACTCCTTCTTCTGATGAATGGAATATTATGAAAAGAGCCTCTGATATATTGAGCATCTTCCATGAGGCTACTTTAGAAATAAGCAGTGAGAAAACGGTATCGATTTCTAAAATATATATTATTACATCGACGATTATAAGCTACATTTCAGAACTCTGTCTGAACGAAAATAAAACTGCTGATGTACACAGTTTTTTAAATGTGATCCAAAGAGAACTTTCAAACAGATTTAAATTATATAAAGAAAATATGTTTTGCCTAGAGAGCGTTGTTTTAGATCCACGATTTAAAAGACTAGCATTTCAAAATTAATCCACGTACAAACTTGCTTACATACATCTAATTTCGGTACCTACAGCACAAAGAACGCAAAATTCGCAATGGCAAAAATTTGATGACAAAGTCAACAGTGTAAGAAGCCAGCAAAACTATGTAGCTGCAGGCATTAACGAAATGGATTAGTATTTACAACATGTAAATATACCCAGACCTGCTGACCCTCTCAAATGGTGGAAGGAAAAGAAAGATTTATGCCTCAAAATTTTGAGACAGTGAAGCAACGATTGGGTAAAGTGGCCACTTGAGTCCCTTGCGAACGAGTTTTTCAAAAAGTGGGTATGCGCTCACTGAAAAGAGATCGTATTTGTCGCGAAAACGAATAACATAAGTGCTATTTTTACACAATAATTAATAATATGGAAAGATTTTCAGATATGATAATTGTTAATCCGATTGATTTTTAATTTATGGTTTATTTTTAAATTTATATGATATGCTATATTATATTTTTAAAGTAATGTTATGTTATATTTGATTTAAGCTTATTATTATTATTGAAACAACAAAAAATAGCAATTTAATTTATACTTTTGCAACCATAAAAAAGTTGCTTGAAGTGGCTCTTTTGGGTGGCTCTTAAAGAGCAACTCTTTAAAGTGAGTGAGTTTTACGGAGCTGGCTCACTTCAAAGAGCCATTTTGCCCATCACTAGTCGAAATACGTGGATATAAGATCCGTGTTTACTCTCAGGCTGCAAGCAGGTGAATGAACGATGGGATTGTCAGCAAAATGTAAGACTCTGACAGGGAGTTGAGAACGTGAAAGATTGGCTGTGTAGAAGGCGACGAAGATGGGAAATAGGACAGAGCATTGGGAAATACTGATTGTGTTATAAGAAGAATTTGGTAGGATATTGGTTATTTGCGCTAACGAATATATATTGAAGAGAAAACTGTAAACGACTTAGCACAAGTGTTGTTGAAAGTGGAATTCGAGAATATTGTTTTATTTTGTCGTTAAAACACCTTTCGTGGATTCGATATTCTTCACATTCGTGAAATAAAACAACTTTGTTTATCAACACTAATTACACTTTCGGTGTTTCAACTTTTTCTCTCAAAATGCCTACTCGTCTTGCAGCTACGCATATGTGGTCTTCTTGTCCTTCTGTTCGCTGTTTCCATCCTGGTCGACGTGCTAATGATACTTCGTTGCTCGTCCACTTGATTTTTTGCTCTCCCAAATCCAGGCTAAAACCATAAGAGCCCAGGAAGTCCATCCCAGTATGCACTCGTCTGTTATCTCTGCTACCAAGAACTGATGCTCGAACACCATATTTCCAAACTGTATAGACAGAACGATTTCACCAACTACACGTAGAATCACCCGTTACCGTCTGAAGCACGAACCTTTCAGTGTTACTGAGTTTCCAGGACTGGCTTTTGTGTCCGTGTTCTGAGCTGTGAACGATGAACTTCTTTCAGGTGGTCTTCGCCGTACCGCATATGCAAAGCATTTGTCAGGCTTGAATAGCTGAAGCTATCGTCCCCTGGAATTGTTAGAAGAACTTCCGCTGCGGCTCCTCTCAATGACACCATCAGTTGTAGCGCTCGCTCGCGATCGCTCCATTTGTTAAATTCTGCAACTGCCTCAAACTACTTATTGTAGATGGTCCAAGAAGTCTGCCCATCAAACGTTGGTGCTTTCAGCGCTTTGCCGGCTCATGATTCAGCTGGCACAATTCCTCCGCTCTCACGCGTTGCAGATCTGATTTCAGCAAATCTATTTCTTCTCTAAGCATTACCAGCTTCCGCTCTTGCTTCTTGCACTCCACGATCAACTTTGCCAATGTCAGTTCACTCACTTTTGCCATCATTCTTCGATTAGTCCTCACAACTTTTCACAATTTAGATTAGTCCACTCAAATTTTCACAAATTTCAATTAGTTCACACAATTTGCAATGCTCACTGTCCGAAACTTTTTAACTTTTTATTTAGTCCGCGCACTTATTAATTTTCGCTTATTAAACAAATTCACTGTCCAGAACTTCACTAAAAATCACTTTCTAAATCACGAACGCGAAAGAATCCCTTATTTCAGACACCAATCGTTGTGTTTTACCGTCATTGCGCCTTTCGTGGATTCGATATTCTTCACATTCGTGAAATAAAACAGCTTCCTTTATCAACACTAATTACACTTTTATTAACACAAATAATTATAACACTAACCGTACACTTTACTGATCGCACTATTATAATTCCGCGTTACAATTTAACACTTTTTCGCTTTCAAAATACATTCGCGCCGGGATACTTAATTCACTGTATCGCTTTTCACAGTAACAGACTTTTCACTTAACTCTGTACAATCTATCGCATTGTACCAAAACTCACTACTAACTGATTGCTAGCACCTCTCGCGGTGGTATTTATACTCTGTCTGGTGCGATTAATTATTATTGCCTACATCTAGGCCTTTCTAGAACTGTGTCTTGGCTTCTTGATCTGTCTTCGAAATGTCCATTAGGAATTTCCGTTCTGTTGTCAGGTGAGATCTGATTCATGGTTTGGGCTCTAGAATGTTCCGTTTTTGCTTTCTAGAGGGCTCTATGGGCTGTTTAAAGATCTGTTCTGTTGTTATTGGAAATGGGAAATGGGACTGTTTCTTATATTCTCGAAGTTTCTCAAACTGCTTTCTAGAGGGTTATTCTACGTTTTATTTGTGATTGTTTTCGTTGTTTGAATACATGTATGAGATGTATGCCGAGTATTTCTCGCCATTTCTAGCTTTTTCTGGTGCCACCACAACGTCATACGGTTCGTTAGGCGTGCATGCAACAATATTTTGAGTATGAGACCTTTTTGCCAAAAGGTGTCGAGGAAACAATTTGTGATGGAAGTACGATTGTTTATGATGACTACCAAATCAGCTTTGAGGAAATTATTGACAAATTATTTGGGGCGTTTGACAAATTTGAATGTTGTTATGGCTTCAAATGTGTCACAATGTTCCTCAATGACACAATCAAACATTTTACTGGTAGTCAATAGGACGACAGTGGGTCTGTAGCTTTCGGAAAAATACAAGTAATAGTTTTTATTAAGAATAAAAATAATTTTGGCAAATGTCCATTGATCATACAATGATTAAAGAGTGTGGATTGAAATGAGAAGATGAAATGTTTGCATCTCTTCAGCAAAACCTTGGAATATTATGGGATTACTTTTACGGTTTACTTTTTATTCTTTCGAGAGTGGATGGTAGAAGAGTTTATGTTTAGTTTAGTGAAAAGAAGACTCCTAACCATAGGCGCGCCGTAGGGGGGGCCAGGGGGGGCCGGGACCCCCCCAGACCCTAGGTTGGCCCCTCCCAGAAAAATACATATTTCTAACAACATAGACTTAAGTTTTTGCCTCTTTTGTTTTTGTTGTTACAGCAAGAGCTGTATAGTGCAGTAGTGTAAGCCTATACCAAACATGCATACTACTTATAACATAAAGACTTATTAATTAATATTAATTACGATGTTGTGGGACTTATCTCGAGAAATGGACGGCAATATTTAATTTCGACAAGTTATACGTCAAGAATAAGACGAAAAGCGCCTCGCCAATTATCCTTTTTTTTATTAAAATTATCTGTTCATTCCTACTAGGCAATATACAGGTATTTAGATAAGAACACTTTTGTAAACTGGCGTTTTATGCAATTATGTTTTTCACAAAACATAGTCTGAGTATTAAAATGGTAGGCAATAAGATAATTAACGTAGAATACAATTTTCGAAGTCATTTGGAGACTAAAAATGGCATCCCTGCTACTTTTATGCTATCTATCAAAACAATGTTGTTTATTGCGAGCAGTTTTCGCTGCGATTACTCTTTCTTGATGGGATCATATACAATTAGCACATTCATACCTAACATAAAGCAAAACAAACAGTCTCAGACCTGTATCTACTAAAGACCAATATATTCAGTGAATTTTATCTGATCGCGAGATAAAAATATAAATAATTCGGTGAAGGGTTACGATTTTTGTACGTTTGGGAGTTTTAGAAGTTTAGATTTGACTGCATAAATATAGTATCAAATTCATCAATCATTTGCATTTTATTCTAAATACCGATAAAAAATACCAGAATCAATGGTGTGAAAGATTTTTGTTTACGTACTTATTGTAGCTACAAGGTTGCCCAGACATTTCAAACCGACAGAAACCTATTTCTTATATCAATTGATGCGTCTTGTAAATTTCGTGATGATCTGATGACTCGGTGTGAAGTTTTCACAATGCGAAATTTTCCATAGAATTTCCATTGTCACCAAAAATACACCAAAGTTTCAGCTCGACCAAACTTCGCGATCCGGATAAACTATCCGGATCGTAAAATTCATTCACATATTGCATACAATAAAAAAAGCTCTACAATAATAAAACTCTAAAAGTGCTTGGAAGACAGTAAGTGATATGGTGCTTGAACAGTCGTGGAATATTGTCAAGATGAACCGAAATTATTTGGAAAATGCTATCGACCTTACGACGTGCCTCAGTCGCCAAGGAATTGCTTTCAGAGGACATGATGAAAGTGGTCCCATTGATAACTGTGATTTTTTTTTGGAATTTTGTGAATCATTCGCGAAGCATTATTTAACTTTTGAAAAACATTTTAAAAACAAGGTTGGGAACTACTGTATTGGGAAAACACAAAATGAATTAATAAAAACAATTGCTGAAATCGTTCGCGAGGACATGACAGCTGAAATAAAAGAGTGCAGACTGATATCCATTATGGCAGACGAAGCAAGGGTCCACAAAAAGAAACAACTCTCCGTGGTTGTCAGATTTGCTAGACATTTCAGTAGCTGGAAATGCCTCGTATTTAGCCGATTAATTTTGACCCTGTTAGACAGCTACGGATTTAGTGAATTGCCTGTTGTTGGACAGTCTTATGACGGTGCTAGTGTCATGTCAGGACAAAACGGTGGTTTACAAACCTAAATTAAGATAAAACACCCTGCAGCCAAATTTGTACACTGTCAAGCTCATAAAATTATCCTTGTTGTGATGGACACATTTTTCACAATCGAAACGTGTACATCCTTTTTCAATGTCACCGAATCGCTTTACACACACTTTTCAAAGCCATCACAACACCAATTGTTGAAGCAGGTTGAAGAGGCAGTTGGTCTAAATACAAGGCGTGAAATGAGAAATTTAAGCTCGACTCGTTAGTCAATGAGATTTCACAATTGCAAATATGTGATCGATAGCTATGGGACTATAAAAGAGGCTTTAGAAAAAGAAATGAATGAAGAAAAATACAGCGACTCAGTTTATGCATTGGAGATCTTTCATTCAATCAGGAATACTAAGTTTGTAGTAAATGTTTTTCATCTTTCACTATGTTCTTTCTATTCCCAAACTAAAAATGTAATTCTTTGGGATGGGATGGATCTTGTGAATAGAACATTTAAAACACTACTAAGTGAGCGAGAAAACTTTTATGTAGTTTGGGAAAAAAATAAAAAAAAAGCACAAGTCTGAAAGGTTTTGATATTTCATCTAGCCTCGGATGCGCAGTTAGGGCTACAACGATATCCATGCAAACCAAATGGCCCGAAAAAAGTAAGTTACATCACTCTTCGTCTTGGCAAATTATTTATGCTTTTCCCAGGTTTTCTAGGTAACAAAAATTTGAAACAAGAGATCAATTTCGTCCTTGTAAGCTTAATAAATTCCAATTTCTTCAAAGATATTTTGAAAGTACACTATCCTCTTCTTCAAGTATAAATTGAAATATGTTGAGCTTCTAAACAAGAAAATTGTCTTATATATATAATTATTTCCATTCTATTCCCGTATAATTCATATTAGCGTTCATTTCTTAGTGCTAATGGATAATTCATGTGTAACTCATACTTACCATTCGCATTATATGCATGTGGTAGTAGCTCAAACGTATTCACACACACGAAGTTTATTTGATAATGCGTTATACATTAGCAAATAACAAAAAATAAATTATATAAGTTGTACGAACAGTACGTGCACCTTACGGAAAACTAAATCATCGCTTCTTTTGAACCTTTCAGTCCCTGGCCCCTGCCAGATTTTAGGCCACGGCACGCCTATGCTCCTAACCTTCATTGGTTTCATTGCTTAGAGGTAGAGTATATGGAGTGGGATAGCTGCAGAGGTCTTCATTATAAGTGTATAGTGTCAATTCGTCTACACTAGCTCCTCTGCTTAAATTGTCAATCCGGTTTGTACGGAAGAAACTGAATCAAGGACGGTTGGTTTTCTAACCAGAGAGGAATACAATATGCGGATTTTCGGATCTAAGGAAGGATGTCAGCTTGTGTCGCTTTTTCGACTAAGGATGGAGCTGTAATTCATTTGCACAAGTCGAATTCCATCATTGGGCATCATGCTCATGAAAATTACATCAACATCACCTTCTTTTCAATGGGGGCAATCACTAAATGACTCTTGTCTCGTTTATAAGGATTGACTTTCATCATTAAGGTTGATTGATGGAAGAGTTGCAAAATTTACATTGGCATTAACGAAGGAGGTTGAGGATCATTGGTTCCTTGCAACATAGCTATTAGAAAAATGGATAGCTGAGATGGGTCTTATTTGCGGATGAGAGTCAGGAAGATGAGCTTTTTTGGACGTTAACAGCAGCACGAGTGTGGAAATGGTTGAAGCTGAAGGTGTAACAATTGCGATAACTGGCTGACTGATTGGTGGCTCCGAAATTTTTCTCGTCGGTTTTCTATAAGCGAATATCCGGAGCATGACGAACCAGGTACTTAACATATCTTTACGGGAAGTTACAGCTCGAGTCCACGTGACCTAATCTTTGGCTATTTTCTTATTAAAGAATAAACTTGTTTCGGATGGTTTCAAAATGCACCATTATATTTCATAAATATTTTATAGGCACAAGGCTAGCGGTATCGAACCCTGGTTTCCAAATTTATTTGCCAGAGATTGAGGTTTACGACATGATAAAATTTTTATTTGGGGCTAACAGGGTTGGTTGTTATTTTACTCGATCAATGAAATGACCTTAGATAGTAGATTTGATGCCTTTTTGTCCAGTTGATAGTTAATATAATAGCTGTTGTGAAAGTGACGGGGTTTTTGTGATAATTCTTAAAATATATGATTGGATCTTATGTTCGATGAGCGATTGTAAGTCAATAATTCCAGGTCGGCTTCATGACAGACTAGTAGAAAAATACTTTGGAGACTAGAAAGAGTGCTGACTTGCTTTTGAGCATGGATTTGAAGCTGGTGATGAATTTGAGCTTCAACTGCTAATTTTGCTTTAGCAATCTGAAAGTAACATGGGCGCATTTGGTTTCGTACATTTTGATTATCCATTTTGATATTTCTTACTCAATAAGTGAAATTGTGGCTTCCATATGCTATAACTGAAACTGAATCAATGCATAGAAAGACGATGTCGTTGGCAAAGGTGGTTTTAGTTCTTTTGTCACTAATTTGGAGATCAGATATAAAGATGATATGGAGTGCAAGTCCCAATACACTTCTTTTCTACATGAATACAAATCGATTTAGCAGTTCCTAGAAATAAACCAGCATGCGCTTGATATATAGTATTTGTAAAGCTTTTGTACGGTTAGGTACGAGGAGGAAAGTATTTCATGGAACTTTTTTGGTAGCATTGAACTTATCTCGAAAGGCTGAAATTGTCTTAATCCGCTTCTGATCAGTGGTTCCGATATTTGTCTCATCGATTTTCTTTAGATAATTATCCGGACGATGACGGACCGGACACAAAGGCCAATGACAAACTCGGCGGTTCCAGCGAGGCGTTTCCCAAGAGGAAAACCGAGTTGGTATAGTCGTGCATTACTTTATAGTCCAGTGAAATCCGACATAAAAAAGGCGAAACTTCGGAAAAATTAGGGGAAAGCTGAATTTTGGTGTGAACTTTGGTACTGGCGTGTTAAACAAAATGGCAAAAGTCCCCATCGATTCGAGTACTGCGTTACTTTTTATACGGGGTCAAAAGTCAACAAAAGTGGCCTTTCCTAAATATATGGCTAATGGTCACGTCTTCAGAAAAACAACGTATAAAAAATTTGTAGCTTAGAAAATTTCCAACAAAAAAGATCTGATACTAGATCTAGAGATCTAGGAGTATGAAAAAGCAAGATAATATCATGCCATAATTCTGTAAACGCTCATTCTTGACATTATAGGAGCTGTCCTGTGATGACTGACGCCAAAGGGACATGACACGTCTCGAAACCAATTTGCACCTGAAATTACGTGACCTTGGCCTGATCGTTCATGGGATAAGACGGTATGGGAAAAAAACTAAAAAACCGGGTATTTCGGGGTGGCTCGTTTGTGGAGGTAGGTAGGGTGTGGGTAGGGTGTAGGTGTAGGGCTGGTCCTGCGATGTCAAGAATAGGCAATTAACAGGATAAAAAGTGATCTTATCTTGTTTAACTGTGGACAAAGAGTAGGCAACGAGGTCATTTCTGAAGATTTGGGATGGAAGCTCCGGGATACCATTTTATGGAAAGGGGGGGGGGGGAGATATAACTTTTCGAAGCACACTTTTCCACCTACCCTGGACTCTGGTAGATAAGTTTGTTAACATGTTTTATTAATGGGCCTCTTCAACATAGAAATACCAACTCACAAACATTCCAAGTCGTAATAAAAATCGGATAATATCAACATGCCGTTGGGAAAGACGATGGTGTTAGTAGCAAATGTTTAGATCAATATATCTCAAAAACGGTTATGGTTACAAGAAAAAACTACACAATCTTTTTTGTTGGAAATTTTTTAAGCTATAAATTCGTCATACATTATTTTTGTGAAGACGTGACCGTTGCTGAGATATTTAGGATAGGTCACTTTTGGAAGCTTGAGTAGCCTAGTGGGAAGAGCACTGGCTTCTTGCGTTTGGGGTCCCTGGTTCGAATCCAGGTTCGGACGAGGGTCCACACACCAAGCTTTGAGTTCACCTAGCTCTGATTAGGAACCTGATTTAAATCAGGGGTAAAGTGAGTCGTGGAACTAATCACTCCACACTCGTATCCACAATGATTAATAAATTGTAATAAAGCTCTCTACCAGCTTCAACCCCTAGACCCGTACGAGGGTTGACGTGGGATTGCTTTGCTTTTTTTACTTTTGGTGATCTTTGACTCCGTATAAAAAGTAACGCAGCACTCGGATCGATGGGAACTTTTGACATTTTATTCAACATGCCAGTACCAAGGTACACACCAAAATTCAGCTTTCCGCTAATTTTTCCGAAGCACCATGCCAAATTTCCGCGGTGCGAACCGACTATCGGTTTCGGAACTGAGTCGGTCGACGAGAGAAATGGCCCACCGACTCGGTTCTTCGAGCGTTTTTCGATTTGTTCATTGCTGCATAGTCCGAAATTTTCTGGATGCATTGATGAATGCATGGAATATGGGAATGAAAATCTGATAAGAAAATTGATTTTTGAAGAATGGCTAGGATACAGTATTGGAAAATGAAACATTTGTAGGCAATTAGAATCACTTTGCCCAAATTCATATGCATATATATATATATATATATATATATATATATATATATATATATATATATATATATATATATATATATATATATATATATATATATATATATATATATATATATATATATATATATATATATATATATATATATATATATATATATATATATATATATATATATATATATATATATGTATATACATGTTGTATACACGACAACTTTTTTCATACGCATCTATATGATACTCCGACGTAATTTGTATCTGAACCGACTCGATAAACGCTTCTGAAAACCGCTGTGTTTGTCAACCGACGCACCAAACCGAAGCGTTAAACGCTTCTATGGGACCGCCAAATGTGTCATTGGCCTTAACACAGATTTACAGGAGGTTACAGTTTGAGTCCGCATGGCCTAATCTTTGGCAATTCCGGGTCTGGTGCGTCCATCGAAGTCTGATTGGAAAGTCGAATTCTTTCGCAACCGTGTTTAGGCTGTAAGTTTAGGCTATTTTCAGAAAACTCCTAATCTGTTGTTTATCTACCTCACCAAAGTGATTCTTTTCCATCACAACTCTCTTCCTCCTTTTTCGTGTATGAGACAGACCAGACTAATATGCTTATCGTTGAATGTAACATTACTGTTTCAAACTTTCAGAACTGGTTGATGAGCACGCACGACATTATAAACGCTTAAATTTTTCGCATTTTTTTCAAAAAAAAGCATTTTCAAATGAACGTACCTAGAGATGGGACTGCTCCTGCTATCACTGCTACTAATCGCACTGTTCTTTGAAAAGTGAAAATTGCTCACTGCTCTTTCATGAAAAGCAGTGAGCAATTTGGTTGTTTTCTGCTCATGCTGTTCAACTGCTCATTGCTCTTTTGCAATACATAAAATTTTAAATGTTCATCTATTCAGTTTCTTTTCTTTCTACCCTTGCGAGTATTTTCGGACTTGCAAGTATTTTATTCAATTATTCAAAAAGTTTTTAGGGGAAAAGTAGCTGAAATCGGCCAATTTTGGGTTAGAGTGGTTTGGGACATAACGGGTCAAGACCTATTGCTGTGATACAAAAATTTCGTTTTTGCAGGGGAGTAAGGGTTTTTTGGCCATAGTTTGGCAAAAACTGCCTTTTTGGCGCTTTCGATGATTGAAAGTGGTCGGGGAGTATATTAGTGATATTTTAAGGGCGAAAAAATGCTTGATAGTCAATTTTTCCCAAAATAAAATTTTTTGGTCTAGCATGAATTCGGGCGAAATTTCCATACAAGTCTAGGAACAAGTGGCCTAGTTTCGAAGATGCGGCAAAAGTAGCTAAGATCGGCCAATTTTGGGTAGAGTGGTTTCGGACATAACGGGCCCAGACCTATTGCTGTAACACAAAAATTTCGGTTTTGTAGGAGAGTAAAGGGTTTTTTGGCCATAGTTTGGCAAAAACTGCCTTTATGGTGCCTTCGATGATTGAAAGTATTCGGGGAGTATATTAGTGATATATTAAGGGCGAAAAATTTTTTGATAGGGGAAATTGGGCAAAAACGTCCATATTTTCCAAAAAAATTTTTGGTCTAGCATGAATTTGGGGACCTTTCTGAGTTGTTTCGGACGAAATTTCCATACAAATATGGGAAAAAGCGTTCTAGTTTCTAAGATGCGTCAAAATCAAATCCAGCCGAAAAACTGAAAGTAGGACTAAAAATTTTGAGATCCTTTTTGGTTCACCAATTGGCTACTGCGGCGGTGCTCGTGACTGCACTCCAACCCTACCGGGGTTGTGACTCATGTCCAGCCTTACCGAAGAGATTGGCCCCCTAAAGGCTGCATGTGTAATACACGTAACATTTTTTTTATCATTTCTCAATAAAATTTTCGACAATTTTCATGCTTCGGTGAGGCGAAGTGGAAAACCGATTGTTTTAAATTAGCCAGGAAAAATAAATTTTCGAAATTAAATTACATTCTCCATAATACTGTACATGCATAATAACATTTCACTACGTTGCTTGCATCCAATGTATGACATTTTGAAAACCACAAAACTAATATACGATTTACTAAGCACTTGGCAACACATTTTTCTGCTAGCAAGTGCCAAATTAATGCAATCTCAGGCTAGAAAACGCTGTATTAAGCACAAATCGAAGGCGATGAGAAGGTAACACTGGCAATGAGCAATCAAAAGTAGCGAGCGGTTTTTCATACGCACGAAATTGCAATCGCAATTGCGATTGAATAGCTGCTACTCTAAACTGCTCTTTGCTCAAACTGCTCTTTGCGATCACTGCTCAGTGAAAAGAGCAGTTTAGCACATCTCTAAACGTACCTATTCTGATGCCCAGTTACATCGGATTTTTTTCTTTAACCTCACATTTAAAAATCTTCTACAACAAAGAATCCAGTAAACACATATTGAAAACGCCGATTAAATAATTGACATAATAATGAAAATTATGAATACTAATAAATTAAGCATAAAATACGTTTGCAAATTTAGAATTATGATTCGTAAATAATAAATTCTACATATGTCTGATATTTTATTCAGCTATTTGTAAATAGATGGTACTTCTGCTAACACAATAACTTAATACAACCGTTCTTTTAGTCTTAGTTTGGTACTTTGTGCAGTTGACATTGCTGGCTATTTATTGACATATGGCAAGGAATTGAGAGTGCAGATTTTTTTTGATTGATATATAATTAAAATGCGTTAATTTGTCATGGTTTTACATGAATTTGTTAATAAACTAATTTAACTAAATTTTGCTGGGGAGGTAAAGAAAAAACCGGACAACATAGAGCGAAAGCTCAAAATTTCGTACTCTGCAAAGTTGAATAAACAAAATCGATAAAACTGACATTAATATCAAGATATTGGCAGACTCAAATTATTCGAACATACAAACGCATTTGAGAACAATGAAAAAACCTACATGCTGTCTTATAAGACACTTAAATTTATTTGTGGTGTATGATTTTCATTTTGACTTCACTCAAAACAAAAAAAAATAATTCCACTTCTGTTTTCGATTGGTTATTTGTGTATGTATGTTTAAAACATTCTTTTTTTAGACAAATAATGAACGGGGCCGTTCCGAAACTGAGTTTAATCGATTAGTTCATACCACAGACGAGGTACTTTGTGAGATTAAAGCAATTGAATGCATATCAAATATACAATTGCATTACTATGTGTCAAAAATTAAGCAATTCATATAATAATCAGTGTCAATGTTGTACTTTATTTTCCTATCTGAAGAATATATAATTTTCAGTTCAGTTCAAAATGTATTATATCAGTTGCAATCTTTCATAATTTGTATTGTATCTATTTTATGTACCTAATAATTTAGGCCTGAACATAATGATTAGATGTCTAATAAATAAATACGATCATTGTAGATATAGTTTAAATTATACTATATTGTCAATGGAAATAATAATAGTTTTCAAAATTTGTATTTATGTTGGCAGCTTGGTAATTTGTTTCTTTGCATTGTCACAAGTTACAACTCATTAGTATTCATCTAATGGATGCAAAAGTGAAGAAGCAAATTACCATATAAAACATTGTATCAAATATTTTGGTGTATCTAAATCTAAGAATGTTGTCGTCTCAAAGTATCTTGTATGTGTGTGAATAAATTATTTCTTTAAATTATAATTTCATTAAATGTAAGTATTTTCTTCTCATGTTGCAAAGAATTGTATAGTGAGAGCTTCATAGTTAAAATTTTTAGGAATATGGTACTGCATGTTTCACGGTACCTCTAATATTTTGTTAATATTTCGACCATTTTCAATCAAATCTATTGAAACTAAATCTGCAACGTTTTTCTATGAAATCTTGATTTTTAAATCAATTAAATATTTCATCTGAGCCTTATTTGAAGCAGTAATACTTTTCACTATCATGATTAACCTTTTTTTATATGTTAAATCCAAGGAAACTTTCCTCAATTTTATGAACTATAAAGCATTTCCACTTATTTTCCCCGCTAAGATAAGTAGCATGGAGCAAGCACAAATTCCGATTTACAAGGCACGTAAAATTGATGTTGTAGATAGGGCTCCCAGCTATTTCAGCAAAATTCAATAATGGTTTTTTTGAATATACGTATCAATCTATCACTTTTTCTTAACAAGATTTCGATTATTAAATCCTCTTTCGAAATAAACTGTAAAATTCACTTAGTCTGACGAATTTATAAATATCTTCTGCAGTCTACCATAATATCTAAATGTATCAAAGATCCATGTTGTCCATGTAGCTATGAGTACAACCAAAATGTTAAATTTGTATATTCCTTTTTAATGTATATTTTATATAATCAAATGTTTCACAAATGTGTATCGATGTAGCACAGATCTTACAGCTTTAAAATATATATAATTGTTTTCAATTTTAATTATATTGGTAGTAAATTCGGTTTGTGCACAAAGAATTCTCTTCGAATATCACATGAATTTTTGTTATTATATATTCGCTTTATTCTCCAGATTATGACAGCAACCGTCGAAACTGTGTCTGAACAACTGGACTTGGCAGCAATTATGCCATCAGAGAAGGTCGTCACTGCAGTAGCACGATCTGTTACATTATCTGAGGTTGACACGGGTAAGAATTTTCTTTGCCGTTTTTTTTTTCGCTGTTCCTATGACTTAAATAACTTACATACTGCTTCAGTCAACACTCTATGGTATAACTCGTACGAGTTTCTCATCCACAAACATTCAACTAAGAATACGTAACATATTGAAAACATTATTTCAAATTAAATATTGTGCGCAATATGCGTACTGATTTAATTTATTGTAATTACATGAACGACAATTGCATAAATTAAAATGCATTAGTGGTAATAATTAACTATAATCCCCTACAAGCTTCTGCAACGGCGCAAGTGACCAAACCACAAATTGTTGGCGGCGCAGCCGAATCGGATAAATGCGAGGCTCTAACGGAAGAAGAAGCTGAAGATGTTGAAGACGGCGAAGACAACTGGCATACATCGGTTGGCAAATTTAAATTTTCATTAGATGCGTTACCACAAAGTCTGCAATATATTCATCAGCTTTTAACGGTAGGTACAAAGTAGTTTAATATAGGATTAGTAATGGGAGAATTGCAAAGGTGTGACATTGATGTGGCTGCAAATGTCAGTGTTAATTTTGTGATAATTATATTGAAAAGATTAATTTATTTTTGTGTGAAAGCTGTATTTAACTGAAAAATATTGAAATACTTTTGTTGAAGTAGTAGTTTCAAAATCAGTTCAAAGAATAAACTATTTTACGAACTTTTCGTGACGAGAATTCTAAAGAAAATATTTTGAAACGCAAGCTTAACAGTTTTACGCTTCTAAAAGTTCAGCATTGCGAAAAATGTATGTATGTTGTTTTTTTGTTGTGTAAAATCTTAGCAGTTTTTTTCGAAACTGAACTTGCTTTCATTTGAATTAAATCTCGAAAAACGTTCACGTACATAAACCGTTCACAATTCAATAAACAATTCACTGTACTTCAGTCGATTCACCTGTTCAAATTAAATTGCCTCAATTTTCCAAGGGACTATTTATAGGTACCCGTTGAATACGTCTTAGTTCCTCGCTCACTAGGTTGTTCTAGTCTATTTTTGGTAGATTGTTTGAATAGATGGCTGTGGATCCTTCTAGATTATATAAATGTGTTTTCGGTCCAGGTAAGCATGCCATACGATCCTTTGCTTAGATTTGTTCGTCCTGAACACATGCGTCCCATTTTCGTTGTAATTTTGGACTAAGGGCGAAGGGAATGAAGCCATACCAAATCGTTTTCCTGGAACCTAATTGAATTCGCTCTCAAATCGCATTGCATTCATGAATAGAATAAAATCGCGATCAAAACTTTGAAACATTCTCCGTTGCCATCTTGACGTCTTCTAGTTGTATCCTAAATTTCGATCTAATATGTTCTCTTGTCATTCCGAGTATGCTGTTATTGACCAATGGAATGGTGGTATCTAGCTCGCTTTCCTGTTTAGCCTTATGCACATATTTATTTCCCTTTTGTGTTCTCATCAGTGAGTTTTTCATGTAGCGGCTCTGACTGTAATTTTTTTTTGCTCTTCTAAAGCCGCTTCTCGTTTCATCTGAACGGTACTTCCACTTTGCTCCATTAAGTTTGCCGTTTGCTAAAGTTTAAGTTAAAAGGTCTGTTCGCGTACTGCAGCAGCAACATATTTTTGCAGCTGACTTCTTTTTGTGGCAAAATTTGGCTTGCAGCAAGAGTACAAAAACGACTATTCTATTTTAATATATTATATCTATTAGATCTATTTTAATATATTATAATAGATTCAGGTATGCGAACAGACCAAAAATCATGGTGGCTTAAAAAATCTTTCTCGAGTATGCACTCATCAATTATATCCGCTACCAAAATCTAATGTTGAAATACAAAAACTCCGAGCTATATATCCTAAACTATCTCGCCTTGAACCGGTTTAAATTTACTAGTAGCCGTCCGAAGTAAGTATCATCGATGTTGGCAGTTCTTGAGACCCGCTCTTAAGATCAACTTGGTAGCTTCAGCACAGCGGCAAACTACGTTTCCAATTTTTCCTTTCCTTGCAGGCTCAAGTCATTCTCGTGAAGATGCAGTCTACAGATAATGACGGTGGTTTTAAGCACATCAGTTCTTTGACTATGACTTCCATGACTCCTGTATGGGAGGATATTCCGAGACCTTTTTCACGGACGGCTCGAAGACAGATGTTGTATCTGGAGCTGGTATATCTGCATTCATCCAATGACAGGTGAGCCTCTTCTCTGGAACAGCACGTTTCTGTTTTTCGACCAGCGACATTCACTACCTTGAGAATTGCCTGCTTGACTTTAATGAAGAAAAGTGAAGCCAAAAAACATATCACTATTTGCAATGGCAGTCAAGCTGCGTTACTGGTGCTACGAAAACCCTGACTGATTCGGTGCTTTCACTATAGGTCGTGAACTCACCTTACGTGTGCCAACCGCATCTGTACATTCCATTTTTTTGGAAGTGGGTAGTCGGATGTGGTCTCATGTGGTCTTCCTTTCAGTGCCCAACCATGAGACTACGAAATTCCTCCTCAACAAGAGAAGGACAGTTTGCAGAACCATGATAGGCATACTGACTGGACACAACTGCCTAGGAGGACGCATGTACCGAATAAGTGTTGCGCAGGATAACCTCTGTCTATTCTGCCTAGACGAGGCTGACTTCGCGCAGCATTTCCTTTGCAAATTCCCAGAGTTTACGCGTCTTAGATATACATGTTTTTTGCAGTGATTTAGGACGTCTGCAGAAGACAGTTTTTTCCCCTGTCATTGATCCTGAATTTCGTTGAGAAATCTGCACAACTTTAGTAGGCTGGAGGTACAAGTACAATGGATACTTTAGCCAGAGTGCACAGAGGTCATAAGCGCCTCTCTCCCAACCCCTTCACACACTCCTTGTAAGACGAGGTGGTTAAGTTCGGCAACATTGACTCACGCCGTTGCTGACATTGTACTGCACAAGCTTGGCAGTATCTGGTAAAATTTCAAGGACTTTTATCGAAAAAATTTCTGCTGCCTCTGGTATACCACAAGGTAGCCATATTGGCCCACTTCTTTTTAATATATTTATTTCTGACCTGTCTGACGTCCTAGCAGATATTCCTCATCTAGTTTATGCCGACGATCTCAAAGTCTATCACATCATTGAATCTAAATCCGATGCACTCTTTCTCCAATCCAAACTTGATTCACTTTATCATTGGTGCAATCAAAACAAGCTCTCTCTCAACATTGCTAAGTGCCAAGTTATAGGTTTTTCCCGAAAATACACCGTCTCACATAACACGTACTTCCTCGGCAATATTTTAGCTCGAGTTGAAAACGTTGTTGACCTTGGTGTTATCTTGGATGAGAGACTCCGCTTCACCTTGCATTATGAACATATTATTATGGTCCAGTGGTAATTACATTTACTTAAGAATGTTTTACCGCTTAGTGGTTTCCCAGTGATAGTTGTCCTTCGGCATACAAATTCTTTTCAATATGTCGGCTTCTATTGGATACAGCAGCTACGACTCAAGAGCCGTTTTCCACAATTCCAACATTCAGGAGCTATGCATGCCGTCAATTTCTTGTCGATATCGGCTTGTTGATACACACACTCCTCGTGCACTTCACGGACTCTAACATTACTACGAGATGTACTCTTTAGTGATTTGTAAGTCAGTATCTATGTTAAAGATCTTTTGGCTGTCTGCTTATCGTCTAGCTGAAGTGGACGCTGAATTTCTTTATCTCGTACTGCGTGGATGAATGCATCCTTAACTGTTTCAACTCAAAGTTTGAGATCTGATGTAGCATAGGATAAAAGTGTTTATCGTTCAACGTCCTGAACAGGCTGCTGCAAAGCTAAAGTGGCAACAATAAACAACCTTCAAGTGATATTTGCCATACCCCATATCTAAAGCTGTCATCAACCTTTGTCCCCTGCAATTCACCGGGATTCTTTTTAATGACACTATTAGTGAAGTCGCTTGTTCTCAATCACTCTCACTCAAAATTGTACTCTACTACAGTTTCGGACTGTTTCTTGTATGTAGATTGCCCAAGACGTTTGTCCACCGAAAATGGGCGATTTGAGTCCTCAACTATCAGTTGGTTTAATTGGAACATTTCCCATAGTTAATGATGATTTCAACAGATCTATTTCGTCTTCTATTTTTGCAAGCTATTGCTTCATTTTCACAGCTTTGGTTTTAGCTGTTCTTTTACTTCTGCAGCCAAAACAACTGTTGCTTGATCTCCATCAAATGCCGTTCAATTTTTCTTGTCTGTTCTTTCAGTAGATTGATTAAGTTACCAGTAGATTGATTATGTTTCTGATTCTATTGCTCCTTTATTTCGACACCTCGTTGATTCAGTTTATACACCCGCCAGCCGAGCTTGTGTTCAAGTTTCTGAAGCCATTTTGGAATATTGAAAACTATTTTGAGCAGCAAATCTATCATCAGATTCATTTCCACGCTATGTTGTTTTTCCTGAGTGTGTTCTTAGCCCGTGCCATCATCTGGAAATTCAAATGTTTTTAAATTGATTCCTTCCGTTTTTGAAGCCTCGCTTAGCTACTATAGCAAAGTTAGTTTATTCCCCATCGTCTAGTTTCGGCATTGTTTTTTGTTAAGTACAAGCTATTCCACACAATGATCGCTGGTTCTTAAAGTTGTCTGCTTATTTTTCGCCATTTTCACTTTTTCTACAAATTTTTTGATTCGCAATCGCAAAAAAACCTGTTCTGACACCAATCGTAGTGTTTTAGCTTGAATAAAGTTAACAGTCTCGTGACTTTCTTTACTTTAGAAATCAAAACAGTTTGCTTTGCAAACTAAATATGCTTTTATTTTATTTAAAACTCAGAAAACTTTCGCGTTCAGAAACTTTCGAAACTCTATAAATCTTTCACTGTTACTCCAAACTAAACCATTTCGGACTATGAACTATTTATATGCCTCCGTTAAATGACTCGAATATTCTAGAAAATTATCGAAATAATTATCGCTCACCAAGATATTCTGGTCGATTTTTACTTGATTGTTGGAATAAATGGCTCTGGATCTTTCTTGCTTGTTCGAATGTGTCTTTGGTGTAATGCCTTGTTTATATATGTGGCAAACGTTTCGTGAGGACATTCGCCAAAACAGTTGACGGGACGTTCAGCAAGACGTAAGGTGAAGATCGCACCCATCTGCATGGTGTGAAATTTGAATGGTAATATCGTTTAGCTAGGTAGCATTTTCTCTGTTCAGAAACTTGTTTACATATATTCAAAGAGTGTTCCTTGTAAAGGTTATTAATTTGTGATCATGGTTCCCTTCTTGTCTATAAATCAGCATAGACAACGTATATCGTCTCTAAAGTACCCATCTGTACGCAAGTATCTTGTCCGATATGATGAATCGTACCCATGATTTCATGGGTAAACCAAATAGGTTTGTAAATATCATCGAAACCAGTACCAAACCTTTGACTCGGAACATAAAACCGACATCACTTCGAACAGCCTCGAGGTAAGACGAGACCGTCAAAAGCACTGTGACACTCCCATAAAACGCTCATAATACCCTCATAGAACAGGCGAAAGCCGACAAGGAAGCCATTGGGCAAAGTGAATTAGATTTGGAGAGGGAAATGTCATTCAAATTTATATGCACACATTCTTTGCGTGAAAGTTGCTGAAAATATTAAAGAAACATGGAAGAATATTTTCTTTTTACTTTGCACTTTCGAAATTCGACTGACAGTTCATTCAAATCTACTCTCGCTCTCATGGATGGAATTTAGCACGCTCTGAGAAAACTTCAGCCGGGACAAAATCCACAATAGTACCTGATTTACACTAGATTAATCAAGTAGCTTTCGACTGTCAAAAGCCGAGGCAAATATATGGCAAATCAGGTAGATTTGTAGTCGATTTAGCTCTAAATCGATCAGTTGCTCGATTTCACATGGTTTAGCTTCAGGGCGAAAGGGCTATAACTCGACGAAAAAAAGAGCATTACAAAACAAAGTGCATGTCAAGTTGAACAGAAAATCACATGATAAATTTAAAAGAAATGCTTGCCATGAAAAAAAATGCTTGCCATGAAAAAAAAAAAACAAGCGAGAATAGACGAGGAGACTATTGACACTCTAACCTGGTCAACGTTTGCCATGTCTCGAGGAGAGTGTAATTGAGACTTAACAATAATTTTACATTTGACTTGCAACAATAATTTTGGTTGGCGTGAGCTGTCGTTCTATATCAAATTACAGCTGGCCCATTCCAAATGATAGTATTGCGCAATGCGATAATTCGTTGTGAAATTTCTAATTAGCTTACGTTCACTTTTTCCAACCATACAAGTAGTTTTCAATGCATTATAATAAGAGTTTTAATAAACGCTACCCGTTAGAAATAAATCTATGTAAAAATTTGAAAATTTTCAAACATTTTCACGCTGTAGTAAAAATAAGTTCTACTATAGATTGGCCAGAGTGAAATCGATTGTGGAAGAGATATATGAGAGTGCATAAGTGTGAGAGGGTGCGCAAATCCACTCCACTCAATGCCAACAATGGAAATGGGGCATAATTCCATACATGCAATCTCTCAATGAAAGACCTCTTGAGATTTTTCAAATTCGATTCTAAATAGTATATACAAATACGGCAGAAGGCTATGAGGGAACTAAAAAAATACCTCTCGAGGTATATCGCAAAAATTCTTTTGTCTTATATAATTTTTTTATATTCTAATAATGCGTACTTACATCATTTTGTTCACAATCTCTAACTTGAAAGAAAAGATGTTTACAAAATTTTTAAAAGTTTCCCTGGAACTTTATCCCAACCAATCTTTATCGCATTCTTAAGGTCTTACATGTTATCAGATTATCGTCCTCCATGGTAAACTGTCCTAGCAAGATGTCCCCAAACATTTTCAATAATGTTTAAATCCGGGGAAACTGCTGGCCAGTAAATAATACGGACATTATTCCGCTTTAGATATTCTTTAACCTTTTGTGCCTTGTGAACTGGCGCGTTGTCTTGTTCTAAAATGAATCCTGATCGAAAGAGCTGATAATTTCTTTTTCTAGGATCTTTATGAAATTGTTGTTGTCCATTCTTCGACAGACAAAGCGTATATTCATCGTTTTTCCGTAGCATATGCCTCCCCAAACCATGACTTCACCTCCTCCTTGCTGACGTCTTCTCGAAAACAATGTTTCCTTCCTCAGATCATGAAAATAATGACAAAAGCCATTAGGTCCGTCCAGACAGAACCTCTTTTCATCAGTAAAGACAAAGTTTCTCCAACGCTTTATCCACCTTAAATGGTCTGTTGCGAACGCCAAGCGGGCATCACAGGGTCTTTGTTGCAGGGCTGGTTTTCTCCTCAATCTCTTCCGTTGTAAGTCTTCTGCTAAGGCAAGTACACGCTGGCAAGTTCTAAGTTTTTTGTCAATGTCACAAAATCCCGCTGCTGTTGAGTTTTCTCTTCTTGTTGCCGTCGAATTCGGTGCTTTTCTTAGTAGCTCACGCCGGTCAGCTGCTGTTACAGGGTACTTTTGTCTCGGTACGTATCGTTTGCCGTAATTTTCAGGATCTTTCAAATAATTTGAAACCACTGTACGACTATGTCCCAATAGCTGGGCAATTTTCCTGACGGAAAACCCATCCTGACGCATCCTTTGAATACTCTGCATTTTCATCGTATTGAGCTGCTTTCCCGATCTCATAATTTATCTAATGGCTCACAATATTCAAACTCAAGTTGAATTATCCTTTTTCACTTCAACTAAAAATTGACTTCATTAATGGAAATTCCTTGAGTTTTTATAGCCTGTCTCAACCAGTTCTCGTACCTACATAAAGGTCATGTGGGAATCCCCAAGTACTTAAGGTAGGCGACAGCTTGCATCGTTACGAAAAGTGACTAAGATTATTTAAGAGTAATTAAACGAGTACCTGCAGAACTAAATTATCTCGAAACTTAGTTTTCCAAGGGGTGCATCAGCCAGTTGCTGTGTGTAATATATCATTAGTGTTAGATGCATAGGTTTTGATTTATTTTGTGTACTCTTAAATCTTTGGCTTGGTCGACTTCCCTCCTTTATAAGCAAAAAATACTAAAAAATAAAGGCTTATTTTAAATGATAAACCTAACCATGCTTACTTTTATCCCCTGGTTAGGCTATATAATTCAAAACAATGAATCATGCGCAAAATATGCATATTTGCTGAATATATTTCAAATAAAGATATTATTTTCATAAAAAGTAACCAGCAAGTAGTAAGAAACCCGTATCTTTCGATTTCACAATAAAATCAGCCACTTTATTTGATTACTTTTCAAATTGATGGCTAAACTCTGAATATTGATTCTTAATTTAATAAGACCCGCTTAACAAGACAAATATATTTTGATCTAGAAATGTTTAAAAAAACATTTTTTAAAACACTTCCACAATCAGCTTTTCTAATGGCTCTTATGCACAATTTTTTTTAATATAAAATCTTTCAATAAATAGCCTAAAATAACTGTTGGGAGAAAAATGTTGTAAATGTAAAATGTATTTAAGCGATTGACAATTGAAATGAATAAATATTTTTACACTACAGGAAATTCCAACTGTCAAGAAGCCAGACATTCTATATTATATATTACAATGCCTCAACATTATGGTATTGCATGGGGATGCATTGACCAAAGCAGCAAGAGATCATCGTGGTTTCTTTATATGGTGTCAAGAAAATTTGCTGATCAAAAAGTATATTTTTATTTCAGTAACTAAATTCTAGTAATATTTTGTCAATTCCTTTTTTTTGTAGCATTTGGGAACTTTGCAATGCTGAGCATTCTCATATATGCCAAGTTTGTGTACCAATTCTTTTACACTCTATCACTCTACCACTGGGATCTGATGTCTTTTGGCGAGTTGTTCAAGAAGCTTTCCATGATTCCGATTGGCGGGTCCGTTTTACAGCAGTTGAACGAGTTACAGTCATCACTCGGTTCATGGATGCAACACCACTTCGAAGCGAAGTAGGACTACAAACAGCACTAGCAACAGCATTTTGTCATCTTATCGCCAGTATGGACGACATTAATGTCCACGTGGCACAACGTGCCACCTTGTATTTGGGAACTATACACGATACAGCCATTCGATCGCTTCTATTTTGTCTCGAGTCTCAGTTCGACTTATTCATCGTAGATCGACCAGTCGTTTTACAATCACTCTACCAACTTCATAATTCCTTATCGGATCGACGAATACTCCACTGGGATTTCTTTTTGAACCGTTTCGATACTTTGTTTGTTGAGGCGCAGGTTAACCTGGAAAAGAGTGGCGATATTTCATATTTGAGAGATCTGAGAAACTCGGAAAATGGCAGTGAAACTTTGTCGACCAAAATAAATAAAGCTCGTGAAGCATTAAGTCAGTCCGACACAACTGCAAGCATGGCTAAAACACTGAGTGCTTCATTTGGCACCAAGTGGCCATATAAAAGGACCATGTCTGCACCGGCAAGTATTATTCCAAGGCAGGACTCGAAAGTTGGTAAGTTTATTGAATTAATTTTCTTGTTCTGAATTAGTGCTGATTTAGTTATAAAAAAAGTAGCTTAGACTAATTGTTTTCGTATTTTATTTACAGAAAAAGAAAAGGTTTACAGTCGACAAATATCTGCACCAATTTTAAAACGGAAAACATCACGATTTGGCTTGGGTCAGTTTTTATCTGGAAGTAATAATAGTTATACAAATACTACTACGTCGTTAGCTCCTTCACAATATCACGGTCATTCTCCCAATATTTCACACCACCATCATCCCTACCATCATACTCATCACCATCAAGCACATTCACATGCATCCACACTCCATCATTATCAACCCTCTCACCAGCAACCCACCAGTAATACTGCTTCACAGCAAAAACAGCATACCTCCCATCAAATCCTTACCGGTACTTCATCTGCCGGCAATATCGGTTCCTCCAGTCATTCCCAACAAGCTAGTGCATCCCCTCAGCAAGCATTTTTGTCACAAAGTCAGCCCAAACATACGACTGATGGTTTCGCTCCCATAGCGGGAGCCACAGGTAGGTAGTAGACAAAGCATGCGTTTCGATTAAATTCGATTAGACATTACTAGACAAAAGACGCGATGTATTGTGTGATGATATGAAATTTTTGAATATTTGTTTTTCAAAATTTATGAACTATATCCTTACCTATGTCCCAATTGGCTTTTGTACAATATTTTCAATTTCGTGTGCTTCGATAACGAAATATTTATCTTACAGCCTTCCAAAAATAAATTTCTGCAGTCATAATTCTATTGTCAATTTTTCAAAACTAATTACAAAAGATACATCACAAGCTTCAAAATGCACCATTTCATAGGACTTTGTCAATATTTTCTTCTTTATTTTATAATTTTCGTTTTTATAATCTTCAAATGTTATCACATTATAAATTGATTAAAACAAATCTAAAGCTATTATCTTATGGCTATCGAATCACGAAATATTTCACCACATAATACATCTCCTACCTTTGAATCCCTGTATTGTATAAATGGCAATTAAATTGAAAACAGTCCCATATATTTCTAATTTTTTGAATAACACAAAATAAAAAATGGTTTTCAGGTGCTTATGCGTACTATATGTACACGTATCATAACATGTAAAATTATATTTTTTCGAATGTTGAATATTTCAGATTTCCCTATACTTAGTTAAAAGAAATAACTAACTGCAATGTCGTGTAACTACAATGTTTGAATATATTTGAAACTAATTATGATTAAATCGAAATTTTCATTTGTAGCTTGTATTTATGTTTGAGTTATTGTTCTTTTGTAATATGGGTTTAGATCATTTTGAATTTAAAACAAAAAAGTATTCAGGTAGACAGTGTATTCTTTTCGTCAATTATTATACTAAAATCTATCTTTGCTTGCAATAAATGCAATTGATGAATAACTTTAAAATGATGTAAAGCCTAAAAATATTTCCAGACAATTAAAATATTACATTAAGGAAATTATTTCTTAATGTATTATATTAGATTTGATAATTTAACGTTTAGACTTTAAAATGAAACACAAACCCATCTCAAAGCTGCAAATATCATTTCCTCAATGCTGCACACCCTGCGGTTTGAGATGCAAACCAGCTACTGTATTATTGGGTACGATAGCTTCCATAGTTTCCCTGAACGAAAAGAATTGTCAATGGATACCAAGCAGAAATTATTGCCATTTACCTGTCTTATTAAATGAAATTGAAATCGCCGTTCTGAATTAGATATAATCAATATCCTGCAAGCTACTCTTAAAGCTTCCAGTTTCGTTAACTGATCACTCTTTTACAAGTAATCAAAAGTGTAAAGAAAAATTCCTACAACAACCTATTGTGGCTCTGAAGGTTGAAGCTGATAGCAAATTCATTTAAATTGTAATAAATGTGTACAAAAGTAGAGTGATTAGTCATCACTTTTTCTTTGATTTGACTCAGGTATCTACTAACAGCTAGATCAACTCAAAACCCAGGGTGTGATTATGGTCGATCGTCTATAGCTGGTCTCGAACCATGAACCACACACACGAGCAGCCGATGTTATACTCTATTTGCTACACATGGTTAGCTGAGCGAATAATTAGACACTAATTAATGATACTTCTATTAATTAGCAAGAAACTCTTGTGATAATAAGCCTAAGAAACCACCGATTTGATCACTGAATACCAATAAGTTCAGAAAATGCCAAACGAAAACACGTAGAAATATGTATAGAATGAGTGAGAGCCAGGACCTGCAAGACATACTTCAAAGTACAAAGACTAAATTTGGTTTTTGTGTTTTCATTTCAGTAGATAAGGCCTATTTTGCGATGCAAGCCTTAACTAGTGGCACCTCAGGCAGACATAAGTTAATAAAGGTGCGAACTATCAGTCAATGGACCAGCAACATATTTGATGTCATTCATGTTATAGTATGAAAGCTGTAATTTATATACTCGTATGTTATTTGAATAGCTATTCTGAAATAATATTTATAAACGCAGACACATCGAAAGGACTCAACTCTCTCAGACACGGTATTAGATCCAATGCAAGCAAAAGAGCGTGGGCTTTGCGCATTACCATTATTAAACGTTCGAATACAGCCCAAACCATGAAATTTGAATAAAAGCTATCCAGAGAACGAGACGTTCTTTATAAAGGGACCTCTTCACTGTGCAGATGAAACATGGATGCATGAATCCTAGCGAAGGAAACCTTAATTAATGACTGCAAAATTAAAAAACTTCCACGACGAGAAAAAGTTGTTCCAAAGTAGCGATGCCAACACGTCATACTTGACTCTTTACCAACGTTAGTAGAGAATACTTGGAAAAGATTTTCTTCTATACTTGGAAAAGGATTTTCTTCAGCCGTTCGAGGAACCAAACTAGGGCATATAGTCTTAAGAATAACATTAGTAATTTAAAATCTAAAAAAAATGTATCATTTGCCTTCTCCTGACTATTTTCTCTCCTTTCCCGGCAGTGGCACTATCACCAAATTGATATTCGAAGCTTCTTACTCACAGCTAACTGCTTCCACTCTAAAAAAAAAAAAAAGACTCATTAAAACTGATCTCATTGGCACTGAACCGAACACTCCAAACATAGCTTCCCAGCTCGTTCCTGATCGGTTTCTAATCACTGCGCCGAGCAGTGCATCACCAATTGCTTCCACCAAAACCAGTTCCCCATACAAAAATTTCATTCGAAAATTGAAAAAGGAAATTTCATAAAAAACGTGCGATTATCATAGAGCTAAATATAATGATAAAACAACTGATTCTAACTTGAAACCTATCACAAAAATAATGTTCACTCTCCGTACGATAGATCTCAAACCAATCCAATCATCCCCGTACTACAATTTTATCACTGGTGAGGATTAAATACTTTTTACGTCCAGCTTAGTCAATTCAAACAGCTCTGCTGGCAATGTTTCAGGAGTGACTTCCAACTTTTTAGACTCATTGGTTTTATCACATGTGAAAGCTACTATTCTCTTAAGTACTGATCTCGAAAGAAAATATCTAGTCTCTTTACTTCGGGATAATAGATTATTTCATCTATCTATCACATGGCATCTTGCCATGTTTTGACGGCCAAACTAAAATTCACCTCAAAGATATGATTCAACAGGAGGGTTTCCCTATTGGTTTTCATGCACTTAATCTTGTTTATACTCGATATCATGAACAGTTTGGATTATCGGCAGAATAAGTAAAAAACAAACCTAAAAGCTTACTCCTTGTCGTTTCAGCTAAATACACTTCTTTCCTCCATAGGGCAAGAGAAGATTTCAAAAAGTATTGCTCCTAATAAAAGATCGCCGCCAAATTGCCTTAAGCTATTTTAGCACAACATTGGTGGTATAAGAGATAAACTAAATCAACTTTTTCTTGGCGCCAAATTTTTCCAATTCAATGTACTCACTTTTAGGCTAAGCGCCACTTAGAACCCCTTTTGTTCGATCTGTTCATTTCGATCTGCAGCACTTTTTCTTTGTGGACGATCTAAAGATGTATCATATTATTCAATCGAAATCAGAAACGGAATTCCTCCAATCGAAACTGTTATCTCTTGAAAAATGTATTGTCAGGAATCCATTTTGATATTCAGAGCTATAGATTCAAATGTCTTCAAAAGCAATTTTTATTTGTTACTTTGAGAGATATTTATAACGGTTTTTCATACAGACTAAGTCTTCTAAAATTTATGGCACTATCTTCAAGAAAGACGCTATTATGTTCATGCCTATTAACAGATGCTGCAAATGTGTCTGCTTTGTTTTGGAAACTTCCTACTTGCAATAGCCCCAAAAGAAAAAATCAAGTGCAGTTATGTCAGCAAACATTGGGTGCCAACGGAATGTAAAGTTTGCTGCAATAATGTCCAAACAGCGCCGGTTATATGAGAAGTTGCACCATCTAGTTGAAACCACAGAGTTGAAAAGGATTCTATTTCGGCTTAGTTTTCTAAAAAAAAACTCTTTCAACACCTTTAAGTTACGGTCTCCATTCATCGCATCTTTTTCTTCGAAAAAGTAAGGCCAGACAATGCAGTTTGATGTAACTGAACATCACATTGTGACTGGAAGTGGATGCGATTCCGTATCATGGAGTAACTGTGGGTTATAGTCACTCCATATTCGACAATTTTGCTTGTTGACATATCCGTTTAGATCAAAATGGGCCTCGTCAGACATAAAAATGCAATTCATGGGTTCGTCCTGTTCCACCATTTGAATGATCACCTGCAAAATTCAAAGCGGTCTAGCAGGTCTACTGTCTTCAATTTGCTTGTTAGTTGAATTTTATAAGGAAATAAGTGTAAATCTTTATGCAAAACTGTCTGCAGTAACTGTCTGCTGATACCTATTTGAGCTCCTTGTTCTTTTATGGTAGCAGCTACAGCAGCAATAGTTTCCTGCGTTCAAACTGAGATATCTCGATGATAAGGTTTTCTTGTGATTGCCTTATGCTCGGCAAAATTGTCTACGAGCCTCATTACAGTCAACCTGCTCAGAGGAAAGCCGCCAAACGTGCGCTTAAATTCTTTTTGGACGAAAATCACAGAATCCAATGAGTGATAGCGGTGCTCAAACAAAATTCTTTTTTAATCACCCCAATTGCCCATTTTTATTAAATTTTAAGAACAATCTATAAAATAAAAAATTGGAACGATTGATATCACAAAAAAAAACTTATTAAATTTTTTTGGTAGCGTCTTTCATCAGCCATCCTCTATTTAATAATTTTGTCAAACATTATTCCCGACTGTTTCCAAGTCAAAATTTAAGACTGACATTGCCAAATCCCTAACATCGCAAACTACCGCTTAGCAAATTATATCCCGAAAAACATAGAAATATGTTTCCCCATTTGACAAACAGCGAATTCAATTTCCCGTATTTTCTATCGTTCTCTTGTAGACATTTTGCAAAACGCATCAATTTTGATACTTTTTAATATTAACATTGATACTAATCGTTGAAGAATTGCTAAAACTATGCTTACTTAAAATATCTGGAAATATTATTTTAACGTAGTCTGTAGACAAATTTATATTTAATGTAGAATGTTATTTGCGCTTTGGACAAATATTTCCTTTAGAAATGTACGCCTCTACATCTCATCTACTAAAACTGTGGTATGTGACTTAATTTCTTATATACATTTTATAGAATACAAAATTCAATGTAATTGCATGTTTCAGTCTGCGTAGCGAAGAGCAATTTCAATTGGTTGTCTACAATCAGTAATTACTTTTAGAATGATTTTCCTATAAACTGATATGTTTTAAAAATAATCAAAAATGCATTCGGCCAAATCTGTAACATTCAAATTCTAAAAGTGGGAACTGAAAGTGTTCAATATTTTTACTCATACATTTATCTATGAAGTTCTTTAGATTTCTAAAAACTCTCTCTCTTCCTTTTTTTAAAAAATATAATTTGTTAAAATTTTTCGCATCGAACAAGTCAAACGTGTCTAATAGTTGATCTGTATAAAGTTTACAAGTTATATACAGACTAATTTTAGAAACCTTCTATTTAATCTATAGCTTACATAATTAAATTTATATATCTATACATTAAACATACAACATCTATTTAGTGGACTCTCTGATAATATAGCTGACTTAAATCTAAATATTTTTTAAAGACCCGTGTTTCACGAAATATTATGATATTTCGCATTTGATATTATAATATTTCGCACGTATAACATAAAAGAATTAAATGCGAATTAACAAATTATATTGAAAATGAAATTTAAAGGGCTTCATTACACTTGCTAAATAATAAACGAGCAAAGTCAAATATTTAACGTTCCATTGGTAAAATTAGATGGTCATCTGCATTCTATCGGTGGTCCTGGTGATGAGACCAATCTAGCTGGTATCATTCATCGAATTATTGACTTGGAAGAATCGGATAAGGAAACGATTCACCTCTTGGTTTTTTTGCTGATGCAATTTTTATCCAGATGCGATCAAGCTTACCCATCTGAAGAGCGGCCAATGGCGAAAACGCAAAATATTGTTCTGCGTCATTTATTCCTGCTACTTGGATACAACCAAATGGATAAATCTTTTCACATTCCTGCAATTAAATTGAGGTACTCATTTGTGGTATAATGTTTTCCATCTTACATATTATCAAATATGAAATAGATCATCTGCTGTGTTTAATGCCTTTTCTGCCAACCTGCCACAAGTATTGGATCAGAATCATTTAATTGGCTGGACAATATTGCCATCGGCTTTACAAGTTTTACTATATGCACCGAGTCCATCGAATGGTCTTCTTTCTGGGATTGAATCCGTACACAATAACACATGTAACTACTCGCTATGGTTCCTAGAAGCACACGTACGTCGAAACTGGCTCATGTCAGTTTTGGTTGTTCTATACAAATATCAATACACTCAACCACCGCATAGCGCATATGTTAACAATTTGATACGAATCGTTCTAAGCTCATTGAAGGCTCAATTTCATCAATGCAAACGAATACCAACAACCACAATCGTTGATGTTCAGCTTCCGAATCGTTCACGTGATGTGAGCCAACCATCGCTTGGGACCGACCCGGAAGAACGTGGACCAGACAGTCCCCCACCAAGCCCTCTATTCCCTTCTGAAGGAACTAGTGGAGCATCGAAAAGCAAAATGCAAAGCTCTGCACTATCGCAAAAAACACAAATTCATCGAAAATACCAAGACTCTAGCCTAGAAGCTGATGATACCGAATCTGAACTGGTTGCTATACCGGAGAGTGATTTATCGGACAGTACGCTTCACGGAAGCAGTGCACCTGTAACGATTAAGTTTACTCCAAAGTGTTCAAAAGTACTGATGATTTTATTTTTCCAGGGCTCATTTGACGATCCCCTACACTTTGAGGATATTGTTGCACCGTTACGACCAGAAATAATCAAAAATAAAGCTCACGTCACGACAGCCAATCTAGCAACCGCTCATGTAGCAATTTCGACTCTCAAAGCAGCCGAACATCATGATGACAAGAGCTCAAAGAAATCACTGCCACGCACTAGCACACCCTCAAGCACTTCAACTGATAGACCTGCTCAACAAACAGTCGCAAAATTTACTGAAGCATCACTCATTGCAGCTCAAGGCAAATGCAGTCTCCAAGAAGGAGTGCGCATGATGGTCACTCCATCTATGCTTGTCACTGGAGAAGCAAGGGATAAAGTTGCATTTAATCCTGCCATCGACGTGCAGCGTGCAGTCGTTGTAACACAGGCTTCGATTCCACCGAAAGGACGTAGCACCGAAACAGCTACATCTAGAATGCTTGCCAACATTGCTTCCAACCACATGAAAACTTTAGGTGCTTTACCGGGCACTGATTCTAAAATTTCATCTGATGGAAAACCCATTTTGGAAGTTCTACCAACTGTGGCAGGAAAACCAGTCGCATCCGCTGCGAAAACGAATGGAAGCACCGAAAGTGAAGCGGCATCTGATACCATGCAGATGGCAGGTTCATCAAAGGCAATGGGTCACCAAAAACGAATAGTCGAGTCGCAGGCCACAACAACATCTGCCGGAACATCTCCGTCTCCTTCCAATGGCGAATCTAAACCTGGTTCGAAACCAGTAAATAAGCAGAGCTTCAAACACATAAAGCAAGCGACATACGGATCTCCCGAGTCTCCGCTCTCAAAAATGAGCGTTATGTCTCCTCCTAGTGCAGATGAAAGTACTGATGGTTTGCCACCGCCAAAGAATATTGCTCAACTTGAAATTCCGACTCCGGAACGACTGTTACCGATTGGCTCAACAGGCGGCGTAGCAGAAGTAGCAAACCGAATTCGCGAAGGACTAAGCATTCCTGATATTAGTCATTTGAAGCAAGATAGCTTGGATAAATCAGAAGCTAGCACACGCGGTGAGACAACACCAAGTCGCGGAAACTCACCAAGAAAGCTCATTAAGCAAGTCGCAATGGAATCTCCACCGACTGGTAATGGAGATGATTTGCATACCTCAATACTCAGAAGTGTAACAAAAGCGGATAAAACAGAAACAATCCCAAAGCCGAGCAGACCCAGGTTGCGTAAAGTTGGGCCTTTTGCTATTGATTCGCTGTCAACACCCGATGTTCGTTCACGATTCGCTGGAGCCTGGCCACCTGGTCGAGATGGAAAAGATGATTCCGATATGGACGATGAAACAGAAAGGAATGGAACATCGGCATCAGAGGTCAAACCGGTAATGCAATAAAATGTAAAGTTTTGAAATTCTTGTAATTCGGTTTATGCTCTAGAGCTATTCCCGGGTTGGTGATGATTGTGTTTGCCATCGATGTTCCGAATGTGGTACAATGCTTGAAGAGTACAGCGACGAAGAAGTTGGAATCTTGATTATAATTCTCGGAACTTTCATCCATCGAGAACCTGCCATGGCTGCTCCTTTTCTACCTGAAATTCTTACGATCGTATCGAAGTAAAGCTTTTATATTTTGTCTTGATTAAAAGTTTTTCACTATTCATATCTTAATTGCAGGTTCGCAATGCATTTCACATTCCCATGGCAATATGAAAGCACCACACATCTACCCGGTGGATCGCAGTCAGTTGCACATCAATTCATTCGTTGTGTTTTGCATCAATTGGCACCAAATGGCGTATTCATGCAACTATTTCAAACTCAAGCACCAGGTGAAATTTACAGCATTTTTAATTATTTTCAATCATACATTCCACTGCGGGTCTTGTTCGACTAGATGTGTTACCTAACATATCTCGATCAATTAACCACGTCTACTGAAACTTCCAAATGGTGGCAGTGGTGCATGTTAGAACCTCGTACAATGCAGCTTTAATAATTTTTAATAGCTAAAAATCATTAAACATTTATACAGCTTTGTGGTGAGCTTTGTTCCTCGTCGATTTGTGTCTTTAATCATTTTTCGGAATATCTTTTCGAAGAACAGAACAGTGAGATTGGTTCACGAGGTCTGAATGGAGATGGGAATCAAAACCGCTGCAGAACAAATGTTTAGGTAAGAAGCCCGTCGCAGAAGAAACAATTGGTTTGACGACGAAAAATAAAGGAAGAACAATTAGGCGTACAGATAGTTTCTCGAAAAGAACACCAGGACGAAGAGAGAACAATATAAAAACCTCCGACGAGAGGCGAATAAGATCATTTAGGTGTGAATAAATGGAGATACTATGACGAGCGATTGAAAAGCATTGCCGAAAAGTTTATTAGATTAGACAAGCTTGCAAAGTAGGGAAAAGTTTAAGACGCGGATATCAGCCCAGGACTACTATCTGTAAAGATGAAATCGGTAACATCATCACCATAAGTAGCCAGGTGGGCTTGGTATTTTGAAGAACTGCTCCTATCCTCTACACTGCTATATAATATCAAAGCCGGCAGACGTTGTCGATGAAGTTCTTGTCATTAGAAGCCTTGACGAAATCTCGGCTGAATTAATCAAATACGGTAGCAGCTGCATCATGAAAGCCATCCACAAAGTGATTCAGCACATCTGGAATATAGGTCAAATACTACAGAAGTGGTGGCAAAATAATAAGGAATGTCGCTACTTTGTACGTCCTATAAGATATTGGCGGAAATATTACAATTTAAAATTCAAGTTTATGCTGACAATGTCATTAGAAAGCACCAAGGAAACTTGGTGTTAGTTTAAATTCGACATCTACCAGTTTTTCGTGGACTTTAAACCAGCAACATAATTGGCAGAAACTTGCTGTACAAAATATTGCTGCGACTCGGTATTTCAGCAAAACTATCCCAAATAACCAAAAAGACGATGATATCGACAATATCACAAGTCAAAATCAATTATTGGACTGACACCTTGGACACACATGTCGGACTAAAGCAAGGGAATAGACTGGTCCTTTTGCTGCTCAACGAAGCTTTTGAGTGCGTGATAAAAAAGTTGCCTATTGACACAAAGGGCACACTTTTATATAAATCCAATCTGATAGTAGCCTACATGGATGTCGTTAACATATTTTCACGTTCCTTCACATCAGCCAAAAACTCCTGCAGAAACTTGACCAGGAAGCAAGAGGCCTGCAAAACAACCTGTCGAAAATGAAAATCATAATTCAAACAAGAAAGCCAAAATACGAGTATAAAATGGAAAAGTTGGAAAAATTTATATATTTAAGTCCAGTATTAAGTTTTGCGCGAAGGCAAATTTTGAAAAGTCTTCATTATCTGGTCATTCACGGGAGAGAAAATTTTGAAAATGGAAAATAATCGACAAGTTCCATTTATTTGATCATCTTTAAAAATTAAAAGTATTGTTCTTTCAAAAATTATAGCTAGTCCATTTTTTCCGAAAATTCCGCATCACCATTTAATTTTTTCACAATTTCTCGTCATTTCATATCCTTCCAACGATTTTGTTAATTCAACGGAGGAAAATTGCATGAACATTCAACATTTTTACGTTCACTTATAACAAAACAGATCACGGTTCAGCGCAATTTTTAAATTCAATAATTGTAGAAATATGCTTAGGTGCATGTTCTGGTTCATGGCCATGTCAATGGCTTACCATCCATGGCATGGATGTGAAACATTGATTCTCACACAAGAATCCGTAAACATGATGAACGCCCTTGAAATATCATACGTCACTTTTTAACACTACAAATATTATGTGTGGCTCTAAAACCATATCACCTAAAACTCTTTTCATTCATTTCAGTTCAAACTCGACGCAAGTACTTTAAAAGTATCGCTCAAGCACTACTCGATTTCCAAGAGCTCAATCCAACAAGCCCAATCCACATGGTTACGGAATCGCTCAATTCTAAGAAGACTCTTCCTCTTGACATATTGCCAGTCATACTTCGAAATATAGGCGAGTATTTACATTGTGTACCAATGGACACAAATTTTGGAGCTGGTTCGTGGTCGTCAGCTGTCCAAGGAATTGAAACACTATTTCGAAGACTACTCCTCGTACTGCCTAACCTCGAAGATGCTGATTGGCTTCTAGATATTATGGTGCCAGTTTTAAAAGTTCCTGGCGTCACAAAGGTTAATAAGAATACAGTTTAGTTCGAATAGCATATTAGAAAAAGAGATATTTATTTCAGAATATTTTGGAACCGTTTTCTAAATCACTAAGTTTTTGTGTGCAAAATTATAGCTTGAAACATAAAGTCATATACGATCTCTGTACCAACAGTATTCGAGCATTTTCTAAGGTAGGAATTAATTTAATTTAAAAAATCTAGGTTTTGTTCCACGCATACTCTTTTTTGTTGGCAATTAGGATCGGGACAAGATGCAACTATGTCGGCAAATAATCTTCGAACTTATCCAGGCTTTGAAATTTAAAACGAACATCCCTGACTCTAATCTGCTTCTGATTGTTGGTTTCACACTACAAGACGCTGGTGGAGGCCTACCCCCTGGCACGATTGAAGGCTTGCCAGATCATCCTCCAGTTTATACAACAAACGCAGCAGATTGTATGCGACAGTACATTAATGACATTTTGGAATTTCTGGCTGATTTTCACACTTTAAGCAAGATTAAGGTCAGTTGTGAGACCCCTAAAATAACAGTGCAAATAACCAATTGTTTTTCATACAGAACTTTAAAAATGTCCAGACAACGAACGGATTATGCGAGGATACTCTAGGCGGTGTTTTGAAAGGAACTCTTGCACAATATTTAGCGATAGAAATGTCAAGGGGAAATAATCGGGACAATAAAGCAGTGGCTAGATATTTACCATGGCTTTACAATGCCCCGTCTTCATTGCAACAAGGGTGAGTCTCGTGTACTTGTTTCATTTTTCAGATCAATTAATATTTTGAGTAATATTCCAGGCCTAAGGAGTTTACTGAATGCGTAAGTCATATGCGCCTGCTTTCATGGCTGTTATTAGGCTCGCTCATGCACAACGCTCTCATGCAACGAAAAGTAGGCATTGGAATACATGCTAGTGGCTCTTCTCATTTTCACCTGCAGCACGGAAGTCACAGTGTTTCCCAACCAGTGCCACAAGAAGCAAGTTGCCATATCGCCGACCACATCCAAGTCATATTTGCTGGTTTCGCGGAACAATCTAAAGCTTCTGTTATGCATATGTCTTCATTGTTTCATGCATTCACTCTCTGCCAACTATGGACTGTCTATTTGGAGAGCATTGCACACGGCTTTCCACCATCTTCTGATCAATACAACATAACAATGGGAATTTTGTTTGAGTTTTGGGCCAAAGTTACACCTTGCATTTTGCAATTGGTGTCGCACTCAAAAGTGGTAACATTACATAGAAATTCTAGCACAGTTCTGATTTTTTTCTTTTTTATACAGCTATCTGAAATGGTTAATTTGCACTTCTTGAGCCTTTTAGAGGCTCTGAAGGAAACGCGAGCTACGATTTTGGGCAAGTTATTATCTTTATGGAGTCCAGTACTATCCTCTCATACCCAGGTACATAGCATTACCTTTTTTTATCAAAGCCCTACTTTATCGATTTACGGCTCAAAATTGTACATCCGGAGAAAGAAATTCGCAAGCTCATACCGACTTTGTATTTTCAGCTTTCAGGTACACTTCATGTTCGGCTTCAAAATTGCCGCGATTGTGAGCCGGATATTGAAGAACAGAGCCAGCCACAACACGAGGCATTACTGAAATGGCTCCAACGTCTTCAATTCAAAATGGGGCAGATCGAACTCCAATCATCAACTGCAACACAGTTCTATTCTATTTAAAATACGCGCCCCATGCGCTATTATATTCTACCAAAAATTAAACAAAGGTCCCTGAAGACATTAAAGTGTTGCATTAAAAGTAGAAAGTAGAAGTAATATTCATACAAATTGTTGTGCTCTCGTCATCGAATGAACATGCTTCAATATACTATTACTATAACCAACGTTGAAACACAAATAAACTGCTGTTAATTAAAATTGCAATTTTATTTTGTAGAAAATTCGTACTATTAAACTAAAGACTATAAATATAATTTCATCATTCACAACCTCATACTAATGCATTTCGAACGTGTTAAAACTACATTCACCTTTGCACATTAAATGTTACAGTACCTCTTTCATCTACATCATCGGCTACTTCATCTTCGCTATATATCGGTGACTGGTGATCCTCTTGTTCGGATTCGCTATCTTCATCGAGTCTAGTGCGGTATGTTTGGAAGAATTGGTTAATTTTTCGAGCTGTTTCGTCTGGAAGCATGGCATTGTGCTCCGAACTTTGTGCCAATTTCGCTTCTAATCGTTCCTGAGCATGTTTTTCTTGCATTCGCTGCAAAAATATAACACCATGTAACATTTTAAAGGGACCTCGTTTGAGAATTGCTTTTCCAAATACTCAATTTGATAAAGAAGCAAAAGTTTCCTACACTGACCTTAACTCGTTGTTCGTATTCAAATTGAACTTCTATCGATTCCTGTAATGACAACATTTTCACGCCTGGATGTATAATAGAAGGAGGCGTGGCGGCTGTGTTTTCCCAATGTTTAAGTTTGCGAAATTTCTCCTTCTCGGGATCATGTACATTACTTTTCGTCGTCTTATACGGTTTGAACTTCTCAGTAGAGGGCAGGTGATCAACAGCCTTATCAATAAGATACAATGCATGCGGTTCAAGTTCATTCGAGGCTGTTGACGATGTCAAACTGGAAACACTGCCATTGAACTTTCCTCTTTCGAAGGAATGAATTTCTTTGAGGTCGTCTTCAGTAATCAAAGTCTTCTCACATTTAACTTGTCTAACTAATTTCTCTGTAGTGCTACCTTGTGCAATTATTTTCAATGGATCTATTTCAGCTTCGTCATCATCGCTATCGAGAATTTCTTCACTTCTATCTACTTCTAATTTACCAGTCCACTCTAGGTTAGTGAGTTTTTGTTGCCCAGTTGCTGCAATATTTAAGTCGGAAAATAGATCAGCAGCCTTTTGAACTTCATCTCGGTGCGCTATTTCTCGCAGGATTCGTTCGTATACAGCTCTAACTCGCTCGCCTTTGTCGGGAAGTTTAGATAATCTTTGCCTATGGATGAGACACGCACAGATAATATCGAGAAACAACATCATGTCGGTTACAATGTAAATATTAACTGCAAAAAATTAACTTTTATTTTTTTTAATTATATAAGATAATAATCTAATATGGATATCAAATCTGAGGTTGTTGTTGAATATTACTTCAAAGTCCTTGATCGAAGAGAGCCGATCGGTATCCAAAGATTAAATAAAGGCAGGGTGAGTTTTATAGGACAAAAGCTTTGTTCGACACTTGCTTGTATTCAAACGAAACTTTTCTGCTTTACACCAGCTTTCGAGAATCGTAAGATTGGATAGAAGAAAGATACAGTCTGCAATGGACCTTATGTTGTATGAGTTTCAGATCATCGGATAAAATAGACATTTACAAGAAAGGAGCGGAGGCAGGTCATTCACGTAAAACAGAAAAAAAAGAATCCAGGACAGGAGCTTCTTTTGGCATGTGAAAAAAACAGGGGATAATAGACGAGGTGACTATTTACACTCTCAGCTCGCCAACATTTACCTGTGTAATTTCGGCATGAGAGTAGACAACTAGACAAAGGTTCACAAACAGTTTGCCGATGCGAAGCTGTTTGTTTTAGAAAAACAATTTGTTTTTCTTTTTCTTTTTTGTATGAAAACTGTTTTTTTTTTTTTGTAGGCAAACTGTTTTTTTTAACAGTTTGCCATTTCTAAGCCCAACACTAGATGCGTTATTTTGTAGTTAAAATACTGCTTCGACATTCGTCGACTTTTTCCTGTTTTACTGCGCGAGTATGGGCCTAAGTTGTCAATGTGAATAGTGTAAAAAGGAACTATTTATATTTTTGGAACAAAAAATTGTCTATCCGAACAATTTGATTGTTTATTGTAGGCACATTCCAGGTAACTACCAAGAAATTTGGTCACGTGTTGCCACCTTTTCGAAAATCACAAACCCTTGCTTATTACTTCCAGCGTTGTCGTTTCGCCCAGGTGTCCTAAGTCGTCATGAAACATTTGTAGAATTCTGAATCGCACTCTTGATGTAGAGCCGGTTTCTAATCACTTCATCGCTATCATTGTATTTAGCTTGGGCTATTTAAAAGGAGTATCTAATCGTTTTTAATTTTTGGTCTTGAAGTTGCAAGGTGTATTTTTGTACCTGGACATTCTTTTAAGAATCGGTATGTTTTATTTTTACACCATTTCGACATTCCATCGTGAAATCAAACTCACTTGCTTTCAGCCACTATCGAGCAACTCTAAAGATCAGATTGTCCTTCCGCTGTATAAATTTCACTGAGTTGCAGTCTGTGATAACCACGAAGGGCTTGAATAGTCGGTAATGCTTAAACTTTTCCAACTTTGGCTAAATTCGCCAGTTCATAGCCATGGAACTTTATTGTTGCCCAATTGAAATACATTACTCGTTTTAAATTGCCATTCTCCTTTTGGAACAACATACCGCTTAATCCAAATGCGTCAGAATGAATTTCGTGTTTAGTGTCATGCTCATATAATCTCAAAATGAGGCTACTTGAAAGCTTATGTTTTAATAACTGGAAAGCTTCTTCTGCGTGAGTCGTCCAATGAAAATTAACGTCTTTTTTTTAAAGCACCGGCAACGGTCGCGCGATGATTGAAAAATTCTAAATAAATATATGAGGATTACCACTCACGCCAGGAGCTGCTGTATTACTCTCGTTGTCTTTGGTCGTTTATGTTTCTAAATAGCATCGAAGTTTATTGCACCTGGCATAACGCCCCCTTCATAAATTCATGCCCCAAAAACGTAATTTTGCTATTAAAAAACTGCACTTTGTTAAGTTAAGAGTAAGCCCCATGTTATTAAAAAACAAATTTGCATTATCCAAAATATCAATTTATATTGGATTGGATATTGAATAGTTGGATCAATGGATCTATTTCAGCTTCGTCATCATCGCTATCGAGAATTTCTTCACTTCTATCTACTTCCAATTTACCAGTCCACACTAGGTTAGTGAGCTTTTGTTGCCCAGTTGTTGCAATATTTAAGTCGGAAAATAGATCAGCAGCCTTTTGTACTTCATCTCGGTGCGCTATTTCTCGCAGGATTCGTTCGTATACAGCTCTAACTCGCTCGCCTTTGTCGGGAAGTTTAGATAATCTTTGCCTATGGATGAGAGACGCACAGATAATATCGAGAAACAACATCATGTCAGTTAAAATGTAAAAATTAACTGCAAAAAATTAACTTTTATTTTTTTTAATTATATAAGATAATAATCCAATATGGATATCAAATTTGAGGTTGTTGTTGAATATTACTTCAAAGTCCTTGATCGAAGAGAGCCGATCGGTATCCAAAGATTAAATAAAGGCAGGGTGAGTTTTATAGGACAAAAGCTTTGTTCGACACTTGCTTGTATTCAAACGAAACTTTTCTGCTTTACACCAGCTTTCGAGAATCGTAAGATTGGATAGAAGAAAGATACAGTCTGCAATGGACCTTATGTTGTAAGAGTTTCAGATCATCGGATCAAATAGACATTTACAAGAAAGGAGCGGAGGCAGGTCATTCACGTAAAACAGAAAAAAAAGAATCCAAGACAGGAGCTTCTTTTGGCATGTGAAAAAAACAGGGGATAATAGACGAGGTGACCATTTACACTCTCAGCTCGCCAACATTTACCTGTGTAATTTCGGCATGAGAGTAGACAACTAGACAAAGGTTCACAAACAGTTTGCCGATGCGAAGCTGTTTGTTTTAGAAAAACAATTTGTTTTTCTTTTTCTTTTTTGTATGAAAACTGTTTTTTTTTTTGTAGGCAAACTGTTTTTTTTAACTGTTTGCCATTTCTAAGCCCAACACTAGATGCGTTATTTTGTAGTTAAAATACTGCTTCGACATTCGTCGACTTTTTCCTGTTTTACTGCGCGAGTATGGGCCTAAGTTGTCAATGTGAATAGTGTAAAAGGAACTATTTATATTTTTGGAACAAAAAATTGTCTATCCGAACAATTTGATTGTTTATTGTAGGCACATTCCAGGGAACTACCAAGAAATTTGGTCACGTGTTGCCACCTTTTCGAAAATCACAAACCCTTGCTTATTACTTCCAGCGTTGTCGTTTCGCCCAGGTGTCCTAAGTCGTCATGAAACGTTTGCAGAATTCTGAATCGCACTCTTGATGTAGAGCCGGTTTCTAATCACTTCATCGCTATCATTGTATTTAGCTTGGGCTATTTAAAAGGAGTATCTAATCATTTTTAATTTTTGGTCTTGAAATTGCAAGGTGTATTTTTGTACCTGGACATTCTTTTAAGAATCGGTATGTTTTATTTTTACACCATTTCGACATTCCATCGTGAAATCAAACTCACTTGCTTTCAGCCACTATCGAGCAACTCTAAAGATCAGATTGTCCTTCCGCTGTATAAATTTCACTGAGTTGCAGTCTGTGATACCCACGAAGGGCTTGAATAGTCGGTAATGCTTAAATTTTTCCAACTTTGGCTAAATTCGCCAGTTCATAGCCATGGAACTTTATTGTTGCCCAATTGAAATACATTACTCGTTTTAAATTGCCATTCTCCTTTTGGAACAACATACCGCTTAATCCAAATGCGTCAGAATGAATTTCGTGTTTAGTGTCATGCTCATATAATCTCAAAATGAGGCTACTTGAAAGCTTATGTTTTAATAACTGGAAAGCTTCTTCTGCGTGAGTCGTCCAATGAAAATTAACGTCTTTTTTTTAAAGCACCGGCAACGGTCGCGCGATGATTGAAAAATTCTAAATAAATGTATGAGGATTACCACTCACGCCAGGAGCTGCTGTATTACTCTCGTTGTCTTTGGTCGTTTATGTTTCTAAATAGCATCGAAGTTGCCCTCTTCATAAATTCATGGCCTAAAAACGTAATTGTTCTATTAAAAAACTGCACTTTGTTAAGTTAAGAGAAAGCCCCATGTTATTAAAATATAAATTTATATTATCGAAAATATCAATTTATATTGGATTGGATATTGAATAGTTGGGATTAGAATGTCGTCCATGTATATTAAAAGTTTTGGCGGCATTCTATGCTATAGCTTCTTCATTAATCGAATCTCATCTATATTCATAATGACCTGACCGAAAGCCGTAAATTTTCTGCAATCTTCTGCGATGGGTATTTGATAGTAATTGCTTATTAGATCGACCGAGGTGAAAATACAATGATTTTCGAAGTGCCAATAGTCTTAGATAGGTAATTAGGTTGAAGGGGCTGTTGATCGACAGAGGCCTGTCGATAGCCGCACATAGGCACAAACGAGGTTCGTTGTGATGCTACAGTAATTAGCTTTCCCCTAGTCTCTAAAATCAAGAAACTATATGCTACCTTTGATGAACCGCACTATCCCTTTTAGTTAGGCCAAATTTGAGAGAAATTGTGCATCAAGTGCCGCCAACCTTCTCCTCGCTAAACCGGGCACTGGCACATGAGGTGGAAGACGGATTTCTCTTCGTTCTCCGAGTCACAGCTCCGACAAAAATCGTTGAACCCTGCGCCCAACCCTTGCGCATGACGTCCTATGAGGCAGTGGCCCGTAAGAACGCACACAGTATAACGCAGACACTACGAGTTAAGCCTAATAGCTGGTCAGAAAATCGATTTTTTGTTTTTGTTTGGTGACTAGTGTATAGTGACTCAGGAGTGTCCATAAAAAATGTCAGGTCGATCCGAGCAAAATTAACGAAGCTATCGGCTTAACAATACAAATAATTCAAATTCATATTTTCGCGCAATTCGCGTTCCTTTCCTGCTTTATTAGCCGCGCGCAGCTCTCATATACGTGATAGTAGAGTCTTCCCACTCTATCCACACCTGTCTGTGCTATATTTGTGTAAAAACACTTATATATGTGACTTGTAGTAGTATACATTCATTTCATCGAGCAGTTACGGTACACGTGTTTCGTAATTTTTCACGCACTTTTGTTGCACAGTTAAAATTTTAAAACGCGTTTTTTTTGTTGCACACTATTTCTGTAGGCAATTTACTAGGTAACGCTGTCGAGATATTTTTTTTCTTGCTTTCTTTTTATTTATGGAATTTTTTACAACTGAAAACAGAAATTTCGAGAAAAAAATTTCCTTTTTTGCCTTCTTTGGTTTTTTTGACTTCAAACTTATACCAAAAATTAAATAATCTAGATATTTGGAAAAACTCGACAGAGCTACCTCAAGAAACTGATAAACTAACGAAATATTTTTTTTGTTTTTTTTGTTTACGATGATCCAGTCATTAGTTATGTGTCTCACCGCAAATCAACTCTTTGTCCTGAATGAAAATGTCAAATTCATGTCACGAGCTTAATTTTCGATATTTTTCAATAAAATTATTTTTGGATACTCTTCAAAGGTTGTTCTTTACTGTAGGTATTATCCCAATCAAGTTACTATTAACAGTTTTCTAAAAAAAAAATCTTGAAAATGGGTATAAAATGTGCTGCTCTGACCATACATCAAACAGTCTGTAATGGCATCAATGCTGAAAATCAAAAATTACATAAATCCCAGTCCCAAAACCACCTGAATCAAATACCCAAAGCAAATCAGTCTAAGTACGAGTACTCAAATACAACTTTTTTTCAAGTACAATATCATATCAGCAAGTGTAACTTACTCTCGAATATCAAATACTCACAAGTACGCTGGTATTAAATACACACACGTACGAAATACTAGCTAGTACAATAATACTAGGTACAAAAATACTTGCAAGTACGAAAATACTTGCAAGAACGAAAATACTAGGTACGAAAATACTAACAAGTACGAAATACTCGTGAGTATGAAAGTATTAAATACGAGTATGAAAGCACTTGTAAGTATGAAATACGAGTACATATTAATATTGGGATACTATTATGTAGGTGTTTGATTGAAATGTATCAAAGGGAGGAAATTTATTGGGTAAATTCTTGATTGCATATATAATTCACAAAAATAGTCGTACCTAGTATTTTTGAATTTCGTACTAGGTACTGGCTATTATATACGCTTCATCTCTAATTTACACTAGTTACCATGACAACCTCTCAGCATAATTGCTGATAGTAATCACTAGAGAAGAGAGTGATATAAGGAAATGAAAACAGTAGTGAGAATTGAAGCAATTTGCTTGATTTCGAGTGTTAGTAGTAGTGAAGAAAAACTATGGGACCATGATACAATGAGAACAAGGTAGTCTATTCCGAGTACCAAAATGCGTTTGTTCTGCGCTGGTGACAACTGTGAGTGGTTTGCCTTTAAGCCAATGTAAAATTGGGCAACTTCAAGGAGGGCGTATGGGGTGTTAATGGAGCGATATTTTGATTGATTGGGTTTGAATGATTAGTCTGTGCTTTTAAATGTCCTAGAAAATCTCAAGGAAAAAGCTATTGTACACAGCACAATGATGAAAAACTCAATAGCTTATTTTTCCCAAGAAAATGTTGAATGCACTCACTTCAACGAATAATTTAGAGTGTTTTATGTGTACGATGCTAGTTGTATGTACGTGCGATGGTGGGTTGCAGATTCATGCAGCCCGATAGATGCTAATGTGCATATATGGAAATGTACATTGAAAAATTATGATGTGATTGATATATAATAATTATGTTAATTGCGGTTGTTGGTCAGCTGCGTTTTGAAAATATCGGAAAAGTTTCAAACAATATTGGTATTTTGTTATTAGCATCGCACATTCGGGAAATGCTTTATTGAAAAAATTCAAAAAGTTGATGTTAAGATGGGGATTCTTCCAGCCCGGTAGGGTAATAGATGTATCGGTACAGTTCGAAAATAGATTTGTATTGTGTTATTAACACCGCATAGTTTGGATATGCTTTGTTGACATACAAATAAGCATTTGAATGGCCTCCGAAAGGGAGTTGATAGTGATCGAAAAAATATTAAATTTGATGTTAACAAGGGGATTTATGTGACCGGAGAGGGGCATAGATGTAAATATGCATTGGGAAATTATGCTTTAGTGAGATATATGTGCATGTGCCTATGCATATAATACAATGCCGATGAGCTAATTTAGCATTTAGGGTTGTTGAATTATGCGCAAAGTGTATACATACGATTTAATTGATGTATGATAATTATGTTGATTGAGGTTATTTGTGAGGTGCATTTTGAAGATATCGGTACAGTTTGAAAAAACATTTGAATTGTGTTATTAACACCGCACAGAATGGAAATGCTTTATTGACATAGAAATAAGCATTTGAATGACCACCCGTGGAAATTGGATCATTGGCGCAGAAATCAATGTTGTGAATAATATAGATTTATAACATTTGATTTGTTTGGCAACAGTCAGAGGAAAATATGTCCGCGAATCCAACAAAGTTTTTACTTGTTTATTTGCAAAGCATTTCCAAACTGTGCGGTGTTAATAACACAATACAAATCTATTTTCAAGCGATATCTTATACATCAATTTAATCATATGAACACACTTTGCGCATATCTTCAATTAGTTCATTGGCATTGCCCTATATGCATACGCACATACATAGATATATTTCACTGAAGCAAAATTTCTCAATCCATATTTACATCTATTACCCTCTCCGGTTGCATAAATCCGCTTCTTAACAATTTATTATTTTTTCGCTCACTCACAGTTGTCACCAGCGCGAGAATGGGATAGTGATAGACATGCGCAATGGATTACCTTGTTTTCATTGTATCATGTATGGGACTATGGTCATTTCCCCCGTGTACAGAAAATGTCCACCATATGTAGTAGGACACGATTTCGACAAGCTGCACCTAATTCGGAAAATTTCTTCCCGTAAAAAAGGGAAAATTTGAGTTAGTTAGGCTCTTGATTTGCTCTATTTATAGATTTTTATTTTTTGTGTCTTTTTTTTTTATTGCTTCTTTCATTTCCTTAACACGTTCGGCGCCAAGCGTGAATCGGTTGAGTTTCTCGCGGGCCCAAATTTTACTGTCGGCGCACCAGAACGGAAACGGAGAGGTAAGTGAGAATACCAACAATGCAACTCGAGTAGGTCCGTGTGTTGTCGATCATCTACGTTTGCAGAGCTTTCGACCCATTATAAATGATACATTGCTTAGTTCCGAAGGTCGTCCTCTGAAAATGAAACCTTTGGCTGAAGCATACCCGTCACCCAAGTACGGGTGATGAGGCGCCGAAAGTGTTAAATCTCTCTGTTCTGAGATATTCACAAAAAAAATCAAATTTATTTACCGTATGTATGCATCAAACATATTAGATATAAATTTCAAACAGCAAACAATATGTAGCATCTCAGTGCGATGTGAACGCTAAATATGTCATAAAGGTTCAGTATGCACTGTCGCGATTAAAATCTTACGAAGGTGGTTTGTCTAACTGAGACTCTCCTTATATTCTCGGAGCGATTTCCAATGAGGATCGGACCAGGAATGGGAATAAATTTGAGTCCGTTCACTTTCTGTCTTAAATGCTACCTGCTCCATTGACCTGCAGCTAGCCATGTTAAAAGATATGTACCTACGACCAGAGAACAAACTAGAGTTGGGCGTTATTTAACGTAACACGTTAAATAACATAGTTCCCAATATGTAACACGTTCCCAACGGAACATGTTACTGAAAACTACCTGTTATTTTTGGAACGACTTACTCATATCAAAAACGAGTAACGAGTAACGCTTAACGCTTAACGAAACGTTTGAAAAATCATAAACGGCTTCAAGAGCATGCCTGAAGAAAAACGCGACAATAGTTTCAGTAATCGGGCTCTTCGTTATTGTATTTGTTCGCCAGTTCACAACAGCTAAGGAAGAGAAAAACTCATATTTTCAGTTCTATGAGCTTTAAGCTTCACAACGTGTATGATAACACACGTTGCGCGTTGCAATATAACTCACGGGAAGAACATCGTTCCAAAAATAACATGTTACTAGAACATGTTACACGTCACGAAATGTAACGCTGGAACGTGTTACTTATGTTTATCGTTATTTCCCATCTCTAGAACAAACACTTCTCTAAAAATAAAACCCCAGACACGGAGGAGGTACAACTCATCCACCGACTAGGAAAACGCCAAGCATCTCTTTATGGTTTTAGGTGAGGAAGGTCGGTTCGATGGCAGCATTGGCGATCAATTTGTCTTGGGCCAGGATGATATCAAAAAGTGCCTCACCTCGTCCATTTATGTTGGAGCTGATCCACACTTCATTATGATAATTTCAGTCAGCTCCCAGAATAAGAGACACACCAGTAGATAAATTTTGAGCAAAGGTTTGTAAAAAGGATTTATAATTACGGATAAACCTTCTCATTGTATCCGATAGTGCGCAGCCTGTATTTGTTTTTCAAGACGACGAACTATGGGAAAGAAAAAATAGTAACTAAAGATTTTACATTGTCGAGATGTTATTATGAACTCTCACAGAGTGAGAGTTCATAGTTCAATGTTGATGTTTTAAAATAATACATGGAGCTTTTTTTCTTGTTTTTGCAGCATTTGCAAGAAAATTAAATACAACGTCTTACTGGTTTTGATATTTTAGTTCTTTGTGATTGTGATCTTATAGATGGATTTAGCAATACATTGCTACAATAAATTTCTTGGAGTTATTTTTGCAAGCCCATACATTGTCCTGACAATTATGTTCAAATCGATTTCAAGAATATGTTTAACCCTCCGAGAACACACCTATTTTTTCGATCGTCGAGAACAATTGGGGTCAAATTTACCCCAACCACTTTTGAACGTCTATAGAATCGCCGCCACTGAAGATTTTCATTTGAAAAAGTTTGTACGCACAAAGCACAAAGTATTGCTTGAGACCTCTTTTAATAGTTTTCATACATTAGAAGTGCCTTAAATTTCCTAAACATACCTAAAAAAATTCGAGAAAAAACAGTTTTGTCGAAAATTAGCTTTTTTACAAAAAAAAATCGTAACTTATTTCATTTTGAATATTTTTGGCTAAAAATTTAAGTAGATACTCTCAAGATCTGACAAAATTATAAAAAAAAATTAGCCCTATTGTGGCCCTTGAAAAAAATTTTTTTTATTAATTTTTGGGCTTTTTCAAATTAATCTGTCGATTTATAAAGTAAACAAAAATTGAGTTTTTACCTCAAAATTGACGTCGAGTGCAGATGGGGTTTATTTGACCCCTTGATCTGCTTCAAAGGCTTCTCAACGACGACTAACGATTTGGGACTGGAAGCGAACGGTGTAAACTTATAATCAAGACACAGAAATATATTTAAAAGCCTATAGTACTCCTCTTTTCCCGCAGGCCTAAGCGCTGCGATCGGTCAAAAAGGTCTCTGGGTCAATTTGTTTTCTGTGTTCTCGGAGGGTTAAATAGTCAAAGTAGTCATTAACATAAACAAATTATTAACATTGCGAGATCAGTATCAGAACTAAGCATTTGGAAGATGGACTTCTTTCGGACAATCCACCGAATTATAAACGTAATTATACTTAGAACCGGTAGTAAATTTTTCTTTTCCTTCTCAACTAGTCCGCCAAAAACCGAAAGGGTACCATCGTAATCTTTGGGTGAGTTTGAAATGAGGTTTGATTCTATATAAGGTAAGCAGTTATGGCATTTTGTAGCGTAGTAAAACACATAAAATTACACAAATCCACTTAAATTCTTGTACCTATTCTTTCGGGAAGAACTTTTTTTTGATGTGCAATTTTACTCACATATTCGCAGCAAGCTTTGCCTGACGATCTCGATATTCCAATAATTTTGGCATCGTCATTTTCTTTATATCCTCTGCATAGCATTCAGGTTTTGCTTTTGGCATTTCACCAGGTATCTTGGTTAGCCGCGGATGATGCTCAAAGCTCGACATTTGGATTCAACTATTTCACGACTTTATTCAACGTTGTTTAATAAAAAGTTTTTTTTTTTTTTTTTTTCCTCCGGTTTTTACTGCTTCTCGCAGAAAAAGGTCCTGGCTTCCTGACTAGCAGGCAACAGCCAACGTTTACACGATTGTTTAATAAAAAGTTACATCCAATTACGATTACAATCACTGACAGTTGCATATATTCATGTAAGAAACGTCAACGGGTCTTGCGTTTTGCTTCGCATCCTAACCACAGGGTGAAAATAAGACTGGCATCCATAAATCCTAATTGCAGCGCTTCTCAAAACAAGACAAAACGACAAATATTTAAGCGACCTTAAAAAAACAGATGTTCCTCTTGTTAGTCAATTTTGACGTTATTCCCATTCCTCCCATTCATTTTTCGCCACATGACAGCTGACTACGTGTACGGGGGTTCTGTAGTTTTAGGCTTCCGTACTCAAGTAAATTCGCAGCCACTTCTTTCGTGGATTATATTTATTTTCTTAATTCATTTGTAAATCATTCTCGTTCAAGTAAGTATCTTTGATAAATACAAATTGCCTTAAAAAATGTTTATAACCTTCATATCATTTGTAGTCATCTAAAAATGACGGTGCCGGCCGAGCTCTTGGCGCAATTCCAGTCTCTAGGAATGAGCGAACAGAAAGCCAAAGAAACCATAAAGAATGCAAATGTGACCAAGAATTTACAACTGGCATTGAAAGAAGCTGATACATCGGTGTTGGGTGAAGGTGTTGGAATGCTTCTTTATCATATGGCATCGAAAATTAAGCCGCAAATCATAGAAGACCTACCGCTTCTAGTAAAGTACATCGTCAGCAAGAAACTCGATTCTACATTGCGCATCGATGTTGCACTTGACTATCTATTAAGTCACGGACATAAGAAGAATTCGATCAATATCGAGGAATTCGAAAAGGAATGTGGTATAGGAATTGTTGTATCGCCCGAAGAAGTGGATAGGGCAGTAGAGGCGCAGATCAAGAAGAATCGTGACATGATCCTAGAGCAGAGGTGTGTTTTAGGGGTGTCGATGCGAGCATTTATTATTTTAAGTGTAATTTTCAGTTAGAATTCTTTTGAAGAAAGGGAACCTCTAACTAATGAAATTATTTGACATCGTTTTCACTATTATCGATATAATTAGATTTGATTACTGAAAACGATTTTATAGTAAAATACATTTCTCTCTTCAGATATCGTTTCAACGTCGGGAAAATAATGCAAGAAGTTCGCAGCGAACTTAAATGGGCCGACGGCAAGGCAATCAAAAACGAAATTGAAGTACAAATATTCGACTTGCTGGGTCCGAAGACCGAAGAAGATCTGAAACCACCTACGAAAACCGATAAGAAAAATGATAAACCCCCAAAGCTGGCAACAGAAAACCCAATACCTGTAACGACCGGCGAAGCGACCGTTGTCGACAAGGACGGTGCAAATACCATCGCAGAATTGATGAAAACTAAAGTTCACTTTCATGCACCTGGCGAAAATCATAAAACAGATGGCTATGTTGTCACGGACGATACCGAAAAACTACTCAAGGAACATTTGAGAAGAACTGGCGGAAAGGTTCGAACGCGATTCCCTCCTGAACCCAATGGCATTCTTCATATAGGCCACGCCAAAGCAATCAATATAAACTTTGGGTATGCTGCCGCCCAGGACGGTGTCTGCTTTCTCCGATACGATGATACTAACCCCGAAAAGGAAGAGGAAAAGTTCTTCGTCGCAATCAAGGACATGGTGGAATGGCTTGGTTATAAGCCGTATAAAATAACTCACTCGTCCGATAATTTTCAACAGCTATACGAATGGGCCATTGTCCTCATCAAAAAAGGCTTGGCGTACGTATGCCATCAGAAGGCGGAAGAGATAAAAGGATTCAATCCACCACCCAGTCCGTGGCGTGATCGTCCGATTTCTGAAAGCTTGCAGTTGTTCGAGGACATGAAGAACGGGAAAATCGATGAGGGCAAAGCTACGCTTCGAATGAAGATCACTCTGGAAGAAGGAAAAGCTGATCCGGTAGCGTATAGAATCAAGTTTATTCCGCATCACCGAACGAAAAGCGAATGGTGCATATACCCGACCTACGACTATACTCACTGTCTCTGTGATAGTATTGAAGACATCACTCACTCACTCTGCACGAAAGAATTTCAATCGCGTCGCTCCTCATACTACTGGCTGTGCAATGCGCTTGGAATTTACTGCCCCGTACAATGGGAATATGGAAGACTCAATATGAATTACACGGTAGTCTCGAAACGAAAAATAGGCAAATTGATAACGGAAGGAATTGTAAGTGACTGGGATGATCCTCGACTATTCACGCTGACTGCATTGCGTAGAAGAGGTTTTCCATCGGAAGCTATCAATAACTTCTGCGCTCAGATGGGTGTTACGGGTGCTCAAGTAAGTATTCGATTTTAGGGAGTTTTATTATTTGTGTCCTCAATATGCAGGGTGTTTGGTACTCGGAGGACACTTTTGTAAGGAGGCATTCCTTGATATATTTTGAGCAAAAAATCGTTCTTCAGGGTGGTCCGGTTTTCAAAATCTGCGGAGTTACAAGGTGGTCAAGAAAATTGTTTCGGACCTGTACCCTGACTCACTTAAATCGTTATATATTGAAAAATAATAATCACAACGCAAAGTTTTATTGCTTATTCTTTATGGAATCAAATTGGAATGTAAAAAAAATGGAATGTAACATTCTAAATTGTAACTGTATCTGATTTTGAGATATTTACTTCAAAATACAAAATTTTGACACTTCTACCCCGAAAATTCTGTATTCAATGTTGTTTTTTCTCAGAAAACCTCATAAAAATATGCAATTTGAATTTAATTTTTTTATAGGCCATAATATTGGCTACAAGAGTTGCATACATATTTTTGACTTAGGTTTTACCTTTTCGCAAGTAGTAAGCGAAAATATACATCGCTTAAAAAGTCAATATGTCATAAAATGGCCCTCGTTGAAAAGAAAAGTTTAAATTGTTATTTGTACTTAAGTATTTTTACTGCAGATTAATTACTATTTAAACTATCAATAAAATAAACTAAATTAAAATTAGTTTCAACGTAATTGATGCGCCTACGTGGATGTTACTGGTAAAATTGGGTACAGTTCTTCGCCTTTATTAATGGAGTACGTAAAAATATTAAGATCCTATAAAAACAGAACCACTTTCAAATTTTTGTCAGTTTCAGTATATTATTCGAACTACAAGATATTACTAAAATTTCAAAAATAAGTTCAAAATGTCTCACTACACTAATGAAGAATATGCAGATATTATGTACGTATATGGAGAGTGCCGGTAAAGTTCACAAGCGGCGCAATCTTTGTATCAACAGAGATATCCCCATCGACAGATTCCTGGAAGGAGAGTGTTTCAACAACTATACACAAGGATTCGGTAAACTGGCAACGTTAGAACGAGCTGAGTAAACGCAAATCCTGCGCCTGCAATCGCTGGACGGACCGATGAAGCATGCAGTGAAAACTGACCCAGCAATCAGTATTCGACGCTTGGCGTTGCAGTTTAACGTGTCTACGTGGAAAGTTTGGAGTATTTTAAAAGCAGCGCGTTTACATCCCTACCATCACACAACAGTGCAGGAGCGGCTACCCATATATTTGCCCAAAAGGCTGGAATTCTGCAATTGGCTCCTTGAGAACCAATTAGACAACGAAAATTTTTTAAACATAATTCTCTGGAAGAATGGGTCCTTATTTACCAGGGACGGAATCACGAACTTTCACAATTCACTTACGTGGGCTAAGAGCAATCCACACACGAGAAGGACTTCACCATTTCAGCATAGATTCAGCGTAAATTTATGGGCAGGAGTGATTGGTAACGATTTAATTGGACTTATTAGGCTCCCGCCTACCCTAACCCTAAATAGTACCAATTACTTACATTTTCTAAGACATGATCTGCAGCACTTATTGGAGGATATTCCCCTGCAGCGATTGGCTTCCATGTCTTACCAACAGGATGGTGCTCCAGCACATTATAGCCGATCAGTCCTCTGACTGGCCGTTGGGTGAATTCCAATCATAACAATCGATCGGTAGAAATGGACCAATACACTGATCTAACAGCTATGGAAGTTTTTTGTAGGGGGACGGATGGAGGACCTTGTCTATACAACGGAAGTATCAACATTGGAAGACCTAAATACCAGGATCGATGCGGCTGCAAAAGAAGTGAGGCAGCAGCTGAGAAGTATGAATACGAAAAGAACGCTTGCGAAACGAGCCTCAGTGTGTCTTCAAAATGAAGGTGGCCATTTTGAACATTTACTGTAGCTCAAAAATTTTGAAATAAAGCATGAAAACCATTATGAAATTCTTCCAGTTCAAGCAAAGAGTGTAGATCGACAACGAGGGCCACTTTATGGCATATTAAGTTTTTAAGCGATATGTATTTTCACTTACTACTTGCGAAATGGTAAAACCTAAGTCATAAATATGTACGCAACTTTTGTAGCCAATAATATGGCCTATAAAAAAATTAAATTAAAATTTCATATTTTTATGAAGTTTTCTGAGAAAAAAAATATTGAATTTTCGGGGTAGAAGTGCCAAAATTTTGTATTTTGAAGTAAATATCTCAAAATCCGGTACAGTTACAATTTAGAATGTTACATCAAATTAAAGGTAATTTGATTCCATAAAAAATAAGCAATAAAACTTTGCGTTGTGATTATCAGTTTTCAAGGTGTAGCAATTTAAGTGAGTCAAGGTACGGGTCCGAAAGACTTTTTTGACCACCCTGTAACTCCGCAGATTTTGAAAACCGGACCACCCTGTAGAACGATTTTTTGCTCAAAATTTATCAAAGAATACCTCATTACAAAAGTGTCCTCCGAGTACCAAACACCCTGTACATCCCACTCCGCTCTAAATTTTTCCAAAAATAATTCATTAAACTGAGTTACTAATCGGAACCGTATCATGAATTTTAATACTCAATTTATATTTTCACGTTTTAGGTATCTGTCGATCCTGCTATGCTGGAAGCATCCGTCCGAGACGTACTAAATCTTACTGCTCCCCGTGTACTCGCGGTTCTAGAACCACTCAAGATCACCATCACTAACTTCCCGCACGGCCAACCTATTCAACTAGACGTGCCCGATTTCCCACAGAATCCTGAAAAGGGATCTCACAAAATCACTTTCGATCGCGTTATCTACATCGAGCGAAGCGACTTCAAACTCGAACCAGAGAAAGGATACCGTCGGCTGTCACCAAACCAAACCGTTGGTCTCCGTCATGCTGGACACATACTCAAAGTTTCGGATATCAAACGAAACGCAACTGGAGAAGTTATCGAACTTCTGTGCTTATGTGAATCGGTTGAAAAAGCCGAAAAGCCAAAGGCTTTCATTCAGTGGGTGTCGAATCCAATTGAGATTGAAGTGCGGCTTTATGGGCTATTGTTCCAGCATAAGAACCCTGAAGACGCCAATGAAGTGCCTGGTGGATTCTTGAGCGATTGTGATAAGGATTCGTTGACAGTATTAACGTCTTATGCAGATGCCTCAATATCGAATGCAAAAGTCTATGATAAGTTTCAATTCGAGAGGAATGGATTCTTCTCGGTCGATTCGGATTCAACTAGCAAGCATCTCGTGTTCAATCGAACTGTGACATTAAAAGAAGATGTAGGCAAAAATTAGCATTTCGATTGTGTAATAAAAAGTGCGTTTTTGCTGTAAATTTGAACAGGAATGTTAATTTAATTAGTCGTTCATTTTTTGAAGTATTAAATTAATAGACGAGAACGCTCCTGTATTCAGCTTCAATTTTAGTTCGTTAATATGATGAATAGATGCTGTTCTGAATGCGCTTGGGGTCCGTGTTGAAAATGCCACGTGATGCAGCTGACAGACTCTACTCAAGAAGGTCAGTTTGCATTCGAAGCCGAATAGAAAAAAATGCTGACAATAGTTTGTAATACGAACGGAAAAGAATCCCACGTCTAAACCAATTTTTGTGTTTACCCACTGAAAACATGCTTAATGGATTGGTAATCATCTGCGTTTACGAAATCAAATAGTTTATTTACCACTACTAAACACTATAATTCAAAACAATATTTTTAACAACTAAATTACTGCTCTTTACACTGAAAAATTCAAACAACTCGCGTGCACACTTTAACGGTGGCACTAGTATCACTATAACTCGCTTTGAAATTAATTCGCTGAAAAATTTACTTGATCCGCTGCTTCAAAAGACTGACTGTCGAGTCACACACCAGGGATGTTTATATTCCCTCGGGCATTTTCAGAACGGTGGATGATTAAATGCTTTGACGCTATTATGAACTTCTATGGTCTTATGGGAATTTGCTTATCCTTACATGTGTCTTGGCTACTAGGAGTTTCTTAGCGGCATATTATATGGAATTTTTGGTGAGATTTTCCTTTTTATGGGATAAATTAGATGTTTGTATGGAGTTAATTCGAGACGATATTTCTCGATGTTTTTTTTTATATCTAACATTGATAAGGTGAAATACCATTTGCGCTGGTGTGCTTGCAACAATATTTTTCAATGCATCAGTGCCAGCACAATCCATTAGCGGAGACTTTATTGCATTCAAGTCATAGATGACTCCCCAATGTATGAAAATTGGCATGCCAATGCAAAATACAATCGAGTATACTTGTAATGGTAGTTAAGTCTTTTATTCATTAGGTCTGTTCGCGTACTGCTGCAGCTACAGATTTTTGTAGCTGGCTTCCTTTTGTGGCAAAATTTGCCTTGCAGCAAGAGTACAAAAATGACTTGCTGCGAATCTATTTTAATGGTTCAAAACATGACAAGGTTCAAAACATCACTTTTACGGGTGTTGTCACTCCTAAATCTCTAATGAAAGCTTTTCAAATACCTGTGCTAAATAAAAATAAATTTGCGAATTTAGTCCGTGTCAAGTTTAATATTTTGAGGCTGGAATCGCGGGAAATTGAACTTGAAGAACTCATTGAAATAGTTTGTTATGCAAATCTCTTTCAACCATTCATAAAAAGATTCGCTCAAGAAGCAATGATCGGATAAATAATTGTGTCCTTAATATATTGAAGCAAAAAAGAATTGCTTACAACATCTATCGCAAGAGTTCAAATAATGAAAATTTTCTAAAATAGAGGCGGTTGAAAAACAAGCAATGTAATAAATAAAGCCAAAGAAATTGCGTTAAATAAAAGAGTTGATAAAGCACATGAAAACAACAAAAACTTATGGGATATCCTTGGGAGTGAAATGAATCCGGGGATCAATCAAAATCAAAATAAGGCTAATGTGTCCTTCCTCACCGTAACGCAGCTTAATGACTTCTTATCGCTAATAGGCAGCAGAATAAACGATAAATTTTGCGCAAATTGTGCGGAAAGAATTAGCAATAGAATTAATCAGCAGACCCTCTTCCTAAGACCAACTTCGATTGAAGAAATAAAAGAGATTATATTAAACCTTTGAAATGTGGCTCCTGGAATAGATTCGATTAGAGCAGATGATCAAGATTCGATTAGGGCAAGAAGATCAAGGATCTTCTTGCTCCACTCCTTCCTAATGTTTTGAAAAACTCTCTTATCACCCCCATCTTTAAGAGTGGTGATATCGATGATCCAAATAACTATAGGCCAATTTCATTAGCAAGCGCCTTCAGCAAGATTTTTGAGAGAGATCAATTCTAGATCAAAATCAATATGGTTTCCTTAATGGCACCAACACAAGTGCAGCCCTCATAGATGTGCACAATTATATTAACAGCCCACTAGACAAGGGTTTATATGTTTCAGCCATATTTGTTGACCTTAAAAAGGCATTCGACACAGTTGATCATACCATTTTAGGCCATATTTTAAACGAACTAGGTATTCGAGGAATGGGAAATGAACTAATAAAAAATTACTTATCCAACAGGACGGTAAGTACCCAGCTCAAAGGTGAAACTAGTGATAGGAGAGTGATAAATATAGGCATTCCTCAAGGATCCATTTTGGAACCAACTCATTATTTGCTTTATGTCCAGAGTCTGAATAATCTTAATTTAGTTTCTAAATATGTTATTTATGCAGATGACACCCTTATATTAAACTCAAATAGAGATCCTATCGAACTAGAGCGGATGATCAATGATGATTTAGGTAGATACTTCAATTGGCTTGTTACTAATAAATTAAAAATAAATGTTAATAAAACGCATTACTTGATTTTCAAACAGAAAAATAAGGAAGACATATCATTAAACATCTTGATTAACAACCAACCCATTGATAGACTAGAAAAATCTAAATATTTAGGAATAATAATTGATGACAAATTGTCATGGTCGGATTAAATTAGAAAAATCAGAGCCAAGATTTGTCCCATTTTAAGTTTCTTAAGAAGACGATGCTACTTGAACATTGTTTTAAAAAACATAATTTATCATGCTTTTGTAAGTCTATCTATTAGTTATGCTATGCTTAACTGGAGCCAAACTTCTTCAACAAACCTGGCCATCCTGAGCAGAACTCTAAATAAGGCAATTAAGGCAGTTCACAATCTGAGTACACGGACTCCCACTAATCACCTACCTTTCATAACTGGAAAAATGACATTTTTTCAACTATTAGCATTTCAAAAACTAATAACAATATGGAAAATCGTCCACGGAAAGAATACATTTTCTATTTCTCTGACAATGACCAGAGAAATGCATAGCTATGAAACAAGATCTGCGAATTCTTATAGATTGCCTCCAGTCAGAACCAACAGAGCCCTTAATGACCCGATTCTTTGAGCTATATCGTTGTATAATGATATGTCTGATGATTTAAAAAACAACCTATCGTATTTCTTTACTAAAAGGAAGCTAAAGCAGTATGCATAAAGCGAATGTAAATATTTTTCTTTAATTTTAGTTTTTTATCTTTTTATTTTTATTATCTAACTTTCGTTCTTATCTTATTTATATATTAATTCAAACCCATTCATGTTAGTATTTCTTTTCACTCCATAAAAATCAAATTCAGAGTGATGATTGAAATAGCAGGAAATTCAATACAAATAGTTTTATAAAGAATAGTTTGATTTGTGAATTCTTATCCTCTCTCATACCAGTGTTCGACACTGCCTGAGGGGAAAGTTGTGACAAATGAGGTTATTCAATTGCATATAATATAAAATTCTTTGTTATGGGTGTTGGTGAATTCATGTGAGAAACTAACGACCATACCATAACTAATTAGCCAGTTATGTCACTCCCAATATACTCTCATTTTGTTAAATGAAGAAAAAAATGTGATGAGAGTGTGGTTTGGACCCATCCACAGATCCTTCATTCCTTACTCGGGAATGGCCAATTTATTACTACGTTAGCGGCAATTCAAACTAACCCCATTTTGTCTAAAGCTAGTAGGAAACACTTTACAGTTGGTGGTGGATAAAAAGTGTATGCATATTTATATATTCTTTTTCTCAACAGAGCCTTCTTTCAGCATTCATACAAGTATGTTGAAATGGTGAAATTTTTTTCATTTCAGTAAATGCTAGTTTGCTGAGCTGAGCACGAAATCGGGCATATATATGTGTATTTTACATTTATATGTGTTTAATTGTCGACAACGAATTCAAATTGAATATACTATAATAGATTCAGGTACGCGAACAGACCTATTGTAAAAAAAGCGGTATATTCTGCTTTTATACTATCCCGCTAAATGCTGTTGAAAATACTGCCAAAAATATTTGGAAAATACAGCTAGCTACACAACATGTCGAATTCTGCTTAATTTGTCAGGAAAATTGCTAATGCTTTTGCAGTATTAAGATCCTCTCGACTACCTTTTTCCTTACGATTTTTTTTAATTGCAATTATTTTTTTAATTTTTGATGTAGAAATTGCATTAATTTTACCTTTTATTCATATTATAAATGTATTTATATAAATGTTATTAATAACTGTTGTAATAAAATTTACGGCTCCTAAAATTGAAGAGATTCCTGCTAAATGTAGTGAAAAGATGGCAAGATCTACAGATGCCCCTCTATGGGCAATACCTGCTGCTAATGGGGGATATACCGTTCATCCAGTTCCTGCTCCTACTTCAACTATTGATGAAGCTAATAAAAGTGTAAGAGATGGGGGAAGTATTCAAAAACTAATTTAATTTATCTGTTCGAAGTGGAATTAACATAGTTTTAAATATAAACTCTTTCATTCCACAACCTGATGCTGAGGCACATTTAAAAGTGAACTTATTTGTTTGTGAAATATATAGATGTATATCGAGTAAAAAATCTTTAATTATATTGTTAGATATCACTGATAAGCAACTTATATACAGCTACTGAAAAGGCTGGAAATTAGAATCGCCAAATGAATGTTTTTCTGTTGATTGCATTCTGTAATCGGGAATCTGTGGAAGTAATTTACGTACTACAGTTTCCGGTGATGCAACCTGTCGTTAAAATGTGGACTGATAATACATAAAAGAATTTGGAATCAGTAGATTCAAATGTCAAATTAGCTTTCTTTTCTCATAGGAAGAGGTAACAGCGTGTATTATCTCTAAGAATTTCAACACCCAACATAAAAAATAATTTCTTAAAATATATTTTGTCAAATAATGCAATACATAATTCGCATATCAACTCTACATAGGTTTGAACATGATCTGAACCTGTAAATCTCATGACCAATGCCGCCAAAAGCTACATTTCATCATAGTATAAAATGGTCAGCTAATTTTAACTTCTCATCAAAAATTAATTGATTCAATGCCCGAATACATTCTCAATTCACGGAAACTTAGCAAAAAAATTGGTTTTATTAATGTTTTATTCAACTTTAATAGAAGGTGAGTTATTTTATTAAAAGAGGACCCGTACATAAATAGATCAAATATAACTCGAGCAAACATAATAAAATGAAAACTTACCAATAAGATAGCATTTTCATAATTTAAAACAACAACGTTCAAAATGAAAATAACAAGCAATCTGCAAAAAGTTCAGGCATATAAGGTGAAAATAATAGCTCGTTGTTACAAGTGTAAGAGATTTGAGTTCTGCAAATATGACTTTTAAACATATTTAAACACATATATTAACTAATAAATAGTAATATAATGCATACATATACATTAATTAATAATTTTTATATTTTTGATGCATAACAAAACTAAACACAGGAACAATATTTTAATTGGCTACTGTTCGTAATTTTTCGATATTTACCGTTAGTTTCCCATAATTTTTTTAATTCATCAAGTACGTATTTGCTATATTACAGTTAATTTCGATTTTGAAAGAGTGTTGATTTTAATTTGCACAGATTTTTCATCATGAATACTAATGCAAATGAAAATCGCAACAGGAAAAATTTGAAATCTGTTGACAACAAAGATGTTAAACAAAATCAATCTGAGATAATTTGGAAAACAGTAGAAATGTGTCAAGACCTTCAAGTGAAAATCGAAGAGGACTTCGGTATTCGAATGGATCTGGAATGTAAGAATATTTGTATTTCTCAATCATACTTTCTCAAATTTCAGCTTACTATTTCAATTTTCAGCAAAACTAAGAAAAGTTGCTGCAGATTTTGAGCAGCTAAACTCTGAAATTAATTGTTTCAACAATTATTTGGATGAGAAGAAGCTCAGTTTGAAGGAGCGGTTCGAAGAAAATCGTAATTAGAGGGATTTATTTGTAGAGCTTTCTAGCTTCTCCTTTAATAATTACAAAACACATCATTCTATGAAAATATTTTTTGTTTCATTCTGTGCAAATTAGAGAACCGGAAGATGTGGAATTCTTCATGAAGCTTCTCAAACTGTGAAAAGCCATAAAAACAATTTCCGGTTTTTGACTACGAAAAATCCAAAAAACCCCCGTGTGTTTTAGTTCTAAAAAATTATAGTCTCCGATCAGCTACAGCTTCTCAAAATGTATCTAAAAATGGTTGAGTAAACGACGCGAAACCTACGAAAAGGAGGGACCGATTGGCCAATAATTGGCGAAAATGGCGAGAATGGAGGAATCAAAGAAAAATTTTTTTTTTAATTTTAAATTAATTAGTTTAAAAAAAGACACCCCCAAAAACAAGCGCAGCACAAAGCATTGAACAGTTGCTTCAAAAATCGTAAAAGAACTTTGTACTTTGTACCAAATCGCACACTCCCAAAACCACTCAAAACTGAATGATTTGGCTAATCGCCAAATCTTCATCTCCGTTTTCGTAATTCGCGTCGTTTACTCAACCATTTTTAGACACACTTTGAGAAGCTGTTGCTAATCGGAGACTATAATCTTTAATCAAATAATAAATAATAATTAATTAATTTAATCGGAGACTATAATCTATATAAAGACTATAATCGGAGACTATAATAATCACACGGGTTTTTTTTAGATTTTTCGTAGCCAAAAACCCAAGAAGCTGGGACACACGACGGGTAAGCTGCGCCCACCCAATTATGTGCGAAAATGGCGAGAATGGAGGAATCGAAGAAAACTTTTTTTTAAATTTTAAATTAATTAGTTTAAAAAACAACAAAACATTGAACAGATGCTTCAAAAATCGTAAAGATACTTCGAAAATCCTAAAAGATACGAGAAAGTAAATGGGTAGAACAAGAGAAATTTCAGTAAATGAAGTAAAGTCAAAGTCAGCTGTTTGTGTTATTGTGGAGTTGTAAAGGTGCGTGTTCGCTATGGCTGGAAGCTTAAGTAGCATTTTAAGGCATTTAAAAGTAGCCAAGGATGCCGGACAGATTTTGGAAAAACGCGGAAGAAGTACATTCATAGTTTTAAATAGAGTTCAGGTTTGTAATTGAATTTCGCATATAATTAAAGTTTTTCGGATTAACCTCCTAACCTAAGTGGAATGGTTGTTAGCATTGTTATGTGATATTTAGACTAAAATGTTAATACCTATTAGTATAGACGGTCCAGATTGTTTCCTTGTGTTAGCAACATAATCGTGTTGTATATTACATTCAGAACTTTAGCTAGTATGTATCACGGTCTACATTAGGTTAGTTGTAGCTCATAAGTGAATTGATCTAGGATGTTAAATGACGGAATCACCTCAAGAAGGAAGAGTCACACTAAAGCACAACAGAGGAAAAAGAAAGATAAGGCATGTAAAAATCTTACGGAATCAGTGTCGAATCACCTGTATACAAATATTAAATTAAAATCGCCCTCTGATAGTGATGTAAATGAAGCTCCTAACTTATATTTTGATTTGAGGACTGATGTATTCGCAGGAAAAATTAGCGTGATAATGAACGTTGCTCCGCGATAAAGAAGTAAATAGCAAATTATTTCAAAATTCTCTTCCAGTTGAACATTATAAAGTACATTATAAAAATAAGATCTACCTCCTATCACTGGACAGGAAAAACAGCATTGTAAATGTCATCAATATCCAGGATTAAATACCGGTAACCTTAAAATTTTAGCTTCTGAAGTTCCAGCTAATGTAGCGGGAAAAATGCAATAGATATTTGAGAAGAAACTATTAGAAATGTGATCCTTTGCGCCGGTACAAAAGTCGGATCGAAAGAAAAAAATATTATGTAAGTGAAAACAATAGGAATGAGTGGCTAGTACTTATCAAAACGCTGTTAAGCATGGGAATAAAATTCGGGACAAAAGCTATATTTGCTGACGATAACAAATTTAATATTCTGCAATCAGATGGCTTTTGTATACATATATATATATATATATATATAATGGCGGCAGCCGAATACCGAACTTAATCTAAAAATGCATGCCCGACTATTAGGTTTTGGGGTGGGTCTATATTAGCATGGGTTTATATGAGTGCTTTTGAAGTTAGCAAAATACATGCTATTGACGGCATTATGAATAAACGGCATTATGAATACATAAACATTCGCGAGCAATATCTCGACGAAAGTGCTGAGAAAATGATCCTCAATATTAATTTCATCTTTGTTCATTACAATGACCCTAAATATTCAGCAATGTATACAAGGCTTTGGGTTCTTTAAAACGCCCCAAAACAACTTAAAAGTCCAACGCAATCACATGATGTGAATTCTATCGAAAATTCGTGAAATGATCTAGGGTAGCCAGGAGTCTATGGCCATCACCTGATTTGAGCAAGAGCAGAAAATTACCCAAGCTCAGCAGAAACTGCTTGAGAGCGATAGTTGGCCTGCACACGGGGCATTGTCTTACTGCATCTCATGCGAGTCGTATAGGACCGACATCAAACAACTCATGTAAAAGACGCGAAATAGAAGAGGACACCATCGAGCATACTCTTTGTGAGTGTCCAGCCCTTAATAATAAACGCCTCAAGATTCTTGGATCATAAAACTTCCAAGAGCTAGTAGAAGTGGCTAGTGCCGCTTCTCTGAGCCAACAGAGTGGTCACTTGGCAGCTCCAACTAGTCAGCGGAGGGTAGCAAATGAGCCCAAACTGGTGGCCTAATGGTCATTCTTCAACACCGGTATTCCACCGGTAGCCTGAAACCTAAATTCAAAATTGATAATTGATTTGGACCGCAGATTGTGTAACATAGAACAAAACAATCTAATCACGTTTGCTACAATTCTCGATCCACTATTCAAAAAGTTTGGCTTTATACATGAGCATAATTATGAACTAGCTGTCCAAAAATTTTGTTCTGAATTGGAAACTGGAACCATTGAAAATCTTTACCCCATTCACCAGCCAAATCCAGAACCAAGATCAAATCCCCACAAATCGCAACCTGCATCAAGCTTAACTGATCGTTTGGATATGCTTTGGCAAGAATTTGACTCTGAAGTGAAGGAGAACACGAATCCCTATAACATGACTTTCGCAAGGATAGAGATTGAAAAATACTTGGCAGAGCCAATGTTGGCGAGGAAAGATGATTTCGGAAACATGGAGGATCCACTGCTGTTGTGGAATCAAAGAAAACAAATTTATAATTAAAAATTTATAATTAATTAAAATATTATGCGTCATGGCTACATCTGTCCCGTGTGAGCGAATTTTTTCGGGGAAGATAGCATCTGAAAAACGCGAGAGGCTTAAAACGAGCAAAATTTCAAAAGTGTTTTTTTTTAAATTATAATTTGAATAATAATGAATAAAAATGTCTTTTTATTTCATTATTTCTACTTAGACTTCGCTTTTAAATGACTCTTTGGACGGTGATTTAGTTTAACTTTATATACATTTTATCTGCTATAATAAATATGTACTGAAAGTTTTAAAATGAACCAATAAAAAATAATTTAGTGTATGTTTACTTCCTTAAGTTACTTTAAAAATACACATTTATTATTTTACTTCTACGTGTTTGGTTTCAATTTCTACCGCACAGTAAAATGAAATTTACGTTTACAATTTAAAACTAAATTTTAATATTTTTTCTACTCATCCTAATAAATACATTTCAGTGGTGATATCATATTTAAACAAAGTCAAATTCATATGATCCACTCAAAAAAGAATGATTGAAAAAGCTTGTATGGGACGAGAGCAACCCACATTTGAACTTACTAATTTTCCCATATAAAATGCCCTTGGTAGCCGCGCCTGTAGGCTATAGTATGTACCCATTCAGGTATCTTTCCAAACGTGCGTAGGTATATTGCTTTGCATCAAAGAGACTTGAGGTAAGTATACTCAACTCATATCTTTTCGCTGCTCCGTAGCATAGCGCCAAGCCAAATGGTGTTGGCATTGCAAAGCCGCAGCGCCAACACCATTGAGTGTGCGTTACTGTGCTACTAATACCGAAGTGCGTTACTGCGCTACTGATACCGACAATCGGTATCAGCGCATTGGTATCATGGGTAGTGCTTAAACGCAATTGCGCGGCGCAGCGCTGCGTACCCATGTCTAGACTGTATGTCCGGTGTGAAAGAAAAAAGAACTTATTCTAGAAGTAGCAGCATATAAAAACATTTCATAGCTGGAGCCACGAAAAATGACGTAAATAGATTTAAATAGTGACTTTAAAACCTTTGTACACAATCAAATAAAAACGTCAACAACACTGTGAAAAAACTACGCCGAAATCCTTTAAAAAAAATGAAAAAATAACACTTCCAGATTGTCGGTAAAGAGAAATCTACAACGAACATCGTTACTGGGGGACAAGTTACTTAAACAATTTGATAGGTTACAAGGGTGTAGATACACTAATTACAAACAGGAAAGACTAAAAAAACTTTATTTTTGAATTTATTTGAAACCATTACAACCAAACATAACGCACCAAATGATAGCATCTGAAAAGACTGCCGCATAATTTACAAGACTTATCTAGAAATAAGGGTATTTTGGAATTTTTATTAAATAATGCTAACTATGACATTGCATTTATTTCCGAAACGATCCTTTCGGAAGATGGTACTAACCATAATATAATGAATGGTTTTAAACTAATCACTAAGATCAAACTCCAAGATAAAGGTAGTGTTATAGGATTAATAATAAGCAATTCACATACTACGTAGTGACTCAACTCTAAAGATCTTGAGCTTCAGTACGTTATGCCTAGTGAAAAATCTCTCGGCATTTTCGTTTTACTGCCTCCGGAATCAAATATAATTCTCTTTGAAATTGGAATAAAAAAAATACAAAATGCAACAAATGCAACCCACAGAATGGTTTACAATGGGTGGCTGCTTTAAACGCTAGAAACCTCTGTAACAAACATTAGTCGCGTTTTTTGCACCCATATCGAAAGCTAGTTTGGTTACCAGCATTTGAAACAACAGTAATTCCCAGGATGCCGATCAAAATGATATGCAAGATATCGTACATGTCAAAAGTTGACAAAGACGTTAAGTTAGCGTCAACGTAACAACCGTAGAAATTATCAATAAATGACCAAATACAGAAGAAAAATCAGAATACAATAAAAATCATAATAAGGAGAAGCCGCCACTGGGCAGACGCAGCTCTAAAAGCCCTAAAATATATCCTCATACATTTCAAAAATATATCTTGCATAGGCCATAAGGAGTGTGATGGTCCAATATGGGGCTGACGATTTTAAAGCAGGATATATCCAGAAGGTAGTCTTCGGTAGCATTAAGGCCTTGCATGCCGCATAATAGTAAACAGGCAGACAATCACTCCATCAAATATTTCCAACGCAACACGATTGAGCTCTGTCACGTGTTCAGTCATCGACTAATCATCGTTCTTTTTAATTGACTTAAATAATGGGGAACATTATCTAGTTGCTTTTTCAAAGAACACAATTTAGACGAAAACAAATATACAGAAGCTATCTATCATTTATTCAACATAATGTCCAGTTTAATCCATCGCGTCCAATCAATATCAAATAAAGTTCGGAAATCGTCATAAGATGAACACTGGAAAACTCGTGGCGGAGATCAACGTACATATAAAATTTGACCGTTGTTTCGTTATTAGGGACATTTCGAGTGAGAAATCACTCCCAGTGGTCCGTCCTATATTGAAAATAAATTCGGACAATTCACAATATCTTCATAAAAATGGCATGTTCCCTGTCATCCATGGCCTACAAGAAGCCATTAAATCAGCCGTTATTCACATAAAACTTGTATATAGTAAATAACGGTCATGAAAAAGAAGCTTACAACAATTATGATATGATTAGTCAAAAAAACCAAAACGTTCGACAGAATTTTACTAAAGAATTGCAATCTAGCAATAAAAAGCTCATAATCGGCGTTAGGAAATGTTACTACGCCTATTAAATTTAATTCTCTCATATACAATGAAAAACCCATATTTTTAAATCGAGATATTGTTCAACATAAATTGCAATAAAACTCCATTTGGTCTATCCTGAAAATGCATCTCCGTGTTGAATTTACTGTTTTAAAACTGTTAAGCTTCTGTATTTGCATGCTCTAAAAAGTAGTAACAACAACCAGGTAAGTAGGTGAAAACGGAGTAATGGACAAAATTCCCCTATAAGCATCATAAAATGCTAATGATCAGCCTGCTTTTAATTAAATCAAATTTACTTTCGAATTAAAAAAAAATTCTTGGTTTTCAATTTCGTTATAAATTTTACGAAACTTGGTTGAAAAATTTAACTTTCGTAGACTCATTTAGCATTAATTATAAAATATATTTCCTTCATTTTATATCGTTTATGTCAATTTTCTTATAAAATTAATCAAAATATAAAAATTTAATAGCAAACTATTGTTCACTCGTACCTATTATCCATAAAACTTCAAATTTATACAAAAGGAAATCATTGCCTTTTTTTCGATTCCAGCAAGCGAGCTATGCTAACGATGTTACCGTTACTGCAGCGCCACTGACTGTGAGAAAAGAAACAATCAGCAAGGCTATGAAGGCTTATTTGGAGAGAGCTCAGGAGCATGATGAATTCATGAAGGCTCAGACTTTGGAATATCAAATTGGAAAACGACACTTAGCTAATATGATGGGTGAAGATCCCGAGACTTTTACTCAAGATGATGTTGATGTAAATATTTTATCAATCCTTTATTCTATAATATAACTTACAGTATTTACCTATCAATTTCAGCGTGCAATTGAGTATCTATTTCCGTCTGGTATTTATGACAAGAAGGCGCGACCAATGATGAAGCCTCCAGAGGAAATATTCCCTGCCAGAAAGGCAGCCGAGTTTGATGAAAGCGGACGACCATTTCACTCAATGTTTTTTACATCAAAACCAAACTATTTTAAATTACTCTACGTAAGTAAACTGTTGATTTGTTTAGAATATATGACATTTCAATCTTTTTATGATATTTTCGCGTTATATTTTTCTAAAACAAAGCAATATGTTTGCATATAATTGATAGGTAGAAAATTAGATTGAATTTTAGAATTTGAATCCATACTTAAATTACAAATTTTATATAAAAGAAATTTGCTTCCTTTATTTTATAACACTCTTGATTACTGAGCCCAGGATTCTATTTAATATTAGACTCTGTCAATCTTAAGCTATTTCTAATTAAATCGTTATAATATCAACGAGCCTTTACTCTCTTAGACATCTTCGTGCTTAATGAACCGCAGCTGTTTTGCCTCCCTGTCTAGCGTGTCGTCCTCATCGTTTCCCCTTCATCTAGTAAGCCCCATGTATCTATATTAGAACCCCTCTTTTTCACTCTGAAGCTCCAGACTTATCCTTTTCCTTATTTTATTAGTGAAACCATCCTTGTCACTGTGGAACATTTTACTGATTTTACACTTTACGGTCACTATTGATCGAAAGCTGAAATTGATATTCATGTTCGTATCATTATCAAAAGTGCACCACAGATTATGGTCCCTGCTATACGTTAGTGTTATGATTTTTTTTTTAGGATTTCCACTTGTGGTAAGATATTTATTCACTACAAACTTAAATACTGTAGTCAAGTCTGGAGTGAACGTTCCACATACGTTTCCGATGCTGTTGAATCGGTTCAGTAGAAATTCTCTCGCATTCTACTATTTTAATATAATCGTGCCTATATGCTTTATCATAAAAGTTTGTCGTTCCTTAAGCTCCCTCTCCCTGCAAAGCCCAGGGCTTACCTTGACAAATGTTTTCTGTTCAAACTCAGCCTCGGCTATCTATTTATAGCATCTTTGATTAGCGAATGGCAACATGCTAAGCATATTAGGCCCTTTTTCAAGTACCATTTGCACGTACAGGTACTTACTTTCATTCTCCTGTTTTCTGCCTTTTATGCACCTCTAGCAATATCCAACTCAGTTCTCTTGCACATTCTGAGGCCACCGTTAAGAGTCATATTCGCAACATAATATATATTTCTGATTAACTTAGCTTCTCTTAGACTACTGATACACTGCTGGTATTGATACCATGGTATCGTCCATACCACTATTGTATTACCCAGTTCTAGGCTAATACCAGCTCGGCAAAGTGGTACATACAGGGTATCTACGCTGTTGGACGGTATTGATACCGTGAGAATTTTACCCGGTATTTCAAAGATTTTACTGCCAGCAGCGACAATTTCCAGCCAGTGGTGACTGTAGCAATTAAACTATCCAATTCAGATCATTGACAAATGTCACTGAATGGTTTTATTTTGAAAGTGTTGCTTGTTTTGATCTGAATTTAAAAAAAGGATAACTCTATCAAGCAAATTTGACAAAAAATACGGGTTCGTCTGAATTCTGCTTCACTTTTGATTCTACACTCAATTTGACAGTTTTCACTTTCGAGTGAAAATTATTATCTAATCATTCCTTGTGGGCTCAAATACAAGTGTGAAACAAAAGCGCTCGTGGTTCAGTAAATACTTCGTACCAGTTTAGCCATTCTACCTTGCTTACTCTGTCATGGCATTTCCAATGCATCGAGTGTCATTGTGAAGCCGAAGGTTGAAGCCTATTTTGTTTTTTGCTGATGGCCAAAAAAATTTTCAAAAAATACTCGGGTTCCAAAACTACGGATTATGTAAGATTTTTACTTGCTACATAAGCCAATCTAACGAGGGAGCCCGGTAGCTCTGCTCGCTAAGGCGTCAGGCCGAAAAGCGGCGTGCTACGGGGCCTGCGGGTTCGAATCCCGCCAGTGCCATGGCTGTAAGTGTGAATGCGTGTGATTGTCTATGAGGATGGCAAATGGGCCCAAACTGGTGGCCTAATGCTGGCCGCGTTCCCGGCAGCCATCTTCACTAACCTAACCTAAGCCAATCTACGGGCCACAAAAGACAAAGTTGGAGTTCACAAAAGGATTACATCAACCCGGTCGCTCTATCTCATCTATTGGTGCCCATTTATTTCAGAACACTCCACAGCTTGTGGTCGGTGATGCAACCCTCCTCTCGCTTTGTGCATAATATTTCCTCGACATATTTTAAGATTGTGCGCCAGCTATCCTCGTTCCGCAACATCGTTTCCCTGATCGACTCCGGCGTGATCAAACCAATCGTAGATTCGTGTTTGCTTTTCGAACTTGCGAACCATCTGCAAGCAAAGAATTTATGGTGCGCACTATCGTAATCATCGACACAATACCAACATATGGCTCACATACGCAGTATCAACAGATATCATCCACACAATGTACCCATCTCAACCATTCTGCTAAGGTACATTCTCAAATAACCGTGCTCCGTTAGGAATTGCCATAGGTAAAAATTTACTTCTCCGTAACCACAGCTGACTCATGACACCAGAAGACATCAGACTTGCTTGCTATCCAGCGTTGTTGGCAAAGCTGGAAGGTTTGGGTTCGTGCGCGCAATAGAGCTCCTGTTCTAATCAGCTCAGAGCGTGTGAGGTACTTTCTCTGCCTTCTAGCGCAAGTAGATCTATTGAAATTACTCTGGATATCACCAAAACGTCATTTTATGACACGGTGCGGTAGCTATTGGCGATGCAAAGGGCACCTCTTCGCTGGACGCTAGCAACCTGCTTAACGAGCCGACGACTCTCAGAGCTCTATCACATACCTCACGGCCCAATAGGCCATAAGGAGATCATACGGACGTTCCATAGGCCAATACAGATGTAGTCCCAATAGTGTCCAGGATCTTCCCAAACAACTGCTCTAGACTCCTGTAGAGCCCACTATCATTGGGGTGATAGTGGGCTCTGCAGAGCATATCCACTACTTCGCCAGCATGACGACCTCTGGTTTTGACAGCCCCAGCTGTAGGCCATTGTCGGTCATCTATCGTTCGCGCGGTGATAGAGCGACGCGCGACACGATAGAGTTTAGCTACCAGTGATCAAATATTGTTATACTTACGAAGTCGTGCACAATGCAGCGGTTTCGCGAATAGCAATTTCACTCGACTAGGGGCGGAGATTAATTTTTTTTGACTCAACGAAGCAAATCGCTGGAGATCTATTGCATCGCGCAGTGCAAAATCGCTCGATCATAAACGCAGCCTACGTCTGAATTGACCGAACTCGGAAGTTCTGGAAGTATTTACCACTGCTACGTCATCAGCGTAGCCCACCAAAAATACGTCCGTCGATGTATGTAATTACCGAAGTGGAACTATTGCAGCCTTGGTTTTAATAAATTAATAACAGACCGCATCTTTATTGAACTATCTTGTCTTTTATACATTTGCAGCGTATGCTTGCACTATTGCTTGCCACGCTCTATAATACGACTTGCTCAGGACTTGTACGGCTCTGGTCTTGTGTTGCTGACGCCGCCGCTCCAATTTCATCGAAAGGTGATGCTATTCGGTACAGCCGGCATATGCAGGCGCAGCTGTCCATTGTAAACGATGTTCCAGAGGTCAAGTCCGAGGATAGACCTCTGTGCCGCCCCTGAGGTGATAAGCCTCCTCTGAACTTCGTCGGTTTCAAATAGCATCAGTCTCTAAGATAGACTCGCATAATGTTCAACAATTAGTCAGGAATGCGAAAATTATACTCGAGGGCCCTAAGCATATCTGTCCACCTCGCCGAATTCAAAACATTTTTAGCATATAGAGTCACAAGCAAAACAACCGGTGGGGCACCCACTTAATAATGCCTAATTTAATTGAATTACAGTCGTGTTTAACGCATTTGCCAATGCAAATAGTAGAAGTTTTTAATTTTCTTTACTTGAAAACAAACAAAACAACTTGAGCAACAAATAAAACAACTTGAAGTTAACAGGGAACATATATGCGGTAAACATTCCCTAGTTTTTATTGGTCTACCATCAATCTATGTTGGCATTTCCTTCCTTTGTTCGTTATTATTCGCAGCATTTCTTAAATTTAGTTTTTTTACTATTTATTTTACCTAGATTATTTTAAAACGGTAGATTATTGTTTTTTTATTAAATGTATATGCTATGATTCGTCAAAAGTACAAAAATTCGTGACTCTCATGAATGCTACATCATAATGTGAAAAAAATAATCTAAGTTTGATTTTTTTTTACAAGTTCGCGAATCGCTTTGATGTTATCGTATTACTAAGTTGAATTCTTTTAATACTGGTGAGGATATTTCAATATCATATAAGTTTCATAATACTACCGCTTTTCCTTTGGATTTAAATAAAACCTTCTAAATGTGCGCAAAAAATCCAAATTAATTCATCAACTATTTCAGGACATTGTCGAAGAAATGAACAATCTATACAAGGTTGAAGAACGTATGAATCGTCGAGGGGCCGAGCCAGATCCTAATCTGAAGCTGTATTATACGCTAGAATTTATATCTTGAGCACTTAGTTTTATTTTGTTCATTTATAGTGACTTAATTGGCTACAACTGGATATCTAAGGAAAAGTTGGAAAACAAATTGGTGGAAAAAATTGCCGACATTGAATACACTAATTTTCTTAACGCAATGGATCGATTATTGTCATTACCGTTCTCTTATAATGCTAAAGAGTTTATTGACAAATATCGAATTCCATTGATGGCACAAACAAATGTGGACGAAGTTCCGAAACCTTTGTATGATGAAAAGGGTGTTGCTTATATAACTACATACGGTAGGTGAATATGACTAGGTTAGAGAGTTTCTCCTGAAATACTATTTTGCCGTTATTTTTTCAGAATGTAGAAGAAAATCTGCAACCGCTGATGTTACTGTTCGAAAGCCTGGTACCGGAAAAATAATAATTAATGGGAGCGATATTACATATTTTGAGGATATTCAGCCGAGAGAACAGGTAAGTGTTAAATTTTAATACAAAACCGAAAATTGAAGCACTAAAATCGAAAAGTTTTCCACTTCTTCGAAAAATTAGGTTGTGGTGATTATGGTTTTAACGATATTCTAACAGCTTTTTTTGTTGTACTATGAAAATATTCACATTGTATTGAAGTACCATCTAATGCAAATTATTTGAGGTGATGAAATTTTAAAATTAGTAAGCTGTAATATATAGGTGATTATGTTCTAGAATTTGGTTATCGTATTATTTTTGACGATGTGAGCGAAATAATAGAATTCATTGAAAATTTTGTGCATATATAGAAAATGAAACGAGTTTCTTGTCGGAATTTTCATTTTTTTCTGGAAAAATTAAATTATGTTTCTCTTGTTATATGCCATCTGTAGCTGTACTTCGGGAACTTGCATTTGGGATTCATGGACGACAGTGATAATAGTGCCAAAGTGTGCTATTATCTTCTCGTGGTTGGGAAAAGGGTAGCATACCATGTATGAGAGATTACCCCCGTCCCACACATGACCAGAAATATTTCCGGAAATATTTCCAGAAACATTTCCAGAAATATTTCCGACAATATTTCTCTCGCCGGCCTACACATGACCGGAAAGTTCATTCATGGTTACCGGCAATCGTAGCTCAAATCAGAGCTGCCGCTTTTGAAGCTGCGTATTTTGTCAATATTAAAAAGCAAGACACTCACGTTAAAATTAAGTCTCTTGGTGGAAATGATGCAGGGTTCTTTCCGTAATAGATAAGGATTCTTCCTACTAAATGTTTTTCTGAATCGGAATTTAGTCGATCAGTTTCCAGCTCTCTATCAAGCAAATACAGCATCGAATTTGAGGAACGATCAGCCAATATTTGTTAACATGCTTTAATATAAAATATTTATTAAACGCAAATATTGCATTCATATTTATCAAATACATTTATTATTCCTTGTTAGATTGTAGAGTATGTTCTTTTCGATCTTTAATTCGGTTTAAAAAAATCCAAATTTTCAACTTGTATTCATCAGAAGACTGCTACATTCTTCGTTCATGCTCCAAGGTTGGTTGTTCTAAATGCTATTTCGAAGTTCTTTCTTTCAAAATTTAGATTTCTGAAACACCTCGAGCTTTCCACATCTTTGCCTTTTCGGAGTTTTAAGTTAATGATTTTTTTTGTTGCACAGTATTGCAGTCACGTATTTGTTTCAATTCAAGACGAGCCTATTTCTTCCGTGTTTAGTTCTTCCTTGACTACATTTTACGTTCTTCTTGTTCAGAAAGGTCACCTGTCATGACTTCGTTTGTTATTTCATCAAAATCTTCGTCAATTAATAAATTATTGAGTCCGATGTGGTAGTCGTTAGAAGGTCATCGTTATCGTATCTACGGAAATTGGGAATCATATTCGAAAAATTGATAACAAAAATGAATAACAATACGGATCTAGATAGCAATTCTTCAACTTTTACATCCGTCATCAAATAGTAATGTGCTCACTTTGAGTGGAAACTCAATGCACTGAACTGGTGTAGCAATTTTTCCCAAGCTGATTCCTTCTGTTTTGAAAATTGTGTGTTTTTTTTTTGTTTTCGGAAATATTTTTCTTTTCCAAAACCAATTTCAGCAGTGTTTCTTCTTCACTTTTTGAAAAAAATTAGTTGACCATTTCTACTTAGACGACATTTTGAAAGATAATTAATTGTTGGGACGAAAAATCAGCATGTTGCACAATCAAAACAAATTTAATCAGGGATTTTAGTTTGGTACAATATTTGACAGATAATCTGGGAATTAAGGGCGATCTGTGGTTTGGCAACTAAAGTCAAAACAAAGGTAAACAAGCAAAAGCCGTGATAACCAAACCACGGTTTAAACCGAGAGTGGGCAAACCGGCCCTTAAAATTGAACTTAATTATCAAAACCAAAGCTGTTTCATTGCAATCCATTTTTCGTCTGAGAGATTGAAGTTGGCTTATATTTTGTTTTGAGAGATGCTGTGGAGCACAACTGAGCTTGCTTTTGACATGATTCATCTACCTATTCATAGCTACGTGAGCTTAAACCATGGATCCTTGAATATATCTAAATTTTAAGAAGAGATTTATAAGATTTATAAATGCACTTTTGCTTGGCATAGGTTTGCATCGGTTAAACCTAAATTTGAAAAAAAATCATAGACAACATATGAGGGTTGATCCGAAAGTAGTGAGAATAGGCTATTTCCAGTAGACATAAAATTAAAAAAAAAAAAATTTTACTACCTCATATACCCACTAGATCAGCATAAAAAACATATAAATAGGCCACAATTCCAGGGAGGTAAATTCATTTGAATACGGACAGTCAAATAGAGAACATCAAAATGGAGAAAAACGAAGTACGAGCTGTCATTAAGTACCTGTGTTTGAAAAAAAATATCTACCAAAGCCATAGATAGCGACTTGGTTGAAACATTAGAGGACTCTGCTCCATATTCCACCGTTCCACGCTGGCCTAAGGAGTTTAATCTGGGAAAAAACATTCACTGAAGATTCACACCGCGAAGGACGTCCATACACGTCTCTCACTGAAGACAACGTGAAAAAAGTCGAAGATGTCGTGTTGGCAGATGGAAGAGTGACCATCAGGTATGTGGCAGAGGTCACAGCAGTGTTCTCGTATAGCAGTGTTCAAAGAATCGTTGACAACGACTGACAAAAGGTCTCTGCGCGTTGGGGGCCGAGAATGTTAACACACGACCACAAGAAGAAACGAGTCGACATTTCGAGAGTGAATCTCAAAAAGTTCCAGTCAGATCAGGAGCATTTTTTGTCGCGTTTCGTGATCATGGTCGAGACATGCATCCACTATTTTGCTCCAGAAACCAAACAGCACTCGATGACGTGGAAGCGACCCTCTTCATCGACACCGAACAAATTCAAAATGCCGAGCTCGGCGGGGAAGGTTATGGCATCAGTTTTTGGGACGCTGAAGGAATTATTATGGTGGAATATTTGGAAAAGATAGCCACTATATAAGACTCTTATTACGCAGACCTAATAAGAAGACTGCGGTAGTTTATTGAGGAATAAGGACGCGGCAAACTGAAAGCCGGAGTACTGTTTCGTCAAGACAACGCACCGGTTCGCACAGTTGCGATGACTGCGATTCAAGAAACAGGATTCGAACTGCTTGAACATCCGTCATATTCGCCAGATCTAGCTCCCAGTGACTTCCACCTCTTTCCTCGGAGCAAGAAATTTGAAGATGATAGTGAAGTGATGGAAGATTATGTTGAAAAATAAATATTTGTTTAACTTTAATCACCTTGATTTATATTGATTATCATTACTTATGTATCAACCCTCGTATCAGGCTCAGATTTTCGATAAAATTTGAGGAATAAGTACAATAAATACATGATAGCTTACAAATTAATTAGTTTTTACGCTGTATGTATATTGATGAATAGCTGTGTTTAATGAGCTGCTCTAGGTTGAGCTAGGTTGAGATATCTCAGCCAAATGTGTTTCATGAACCTTTCGGCTGCTCTAACTTGCCCGAAGTTGCTCTGATTTGTGTTTCATGAGTCTACTCTAAGTTGAACTAGAGCAATTTAAAGCACGATTTCTACTCTACTTTTTTGGTAGAGCTTGTTCAGGCCAGTTGTTTGTCAACTGTCACGGAATGAACTTGCAACAAAAAAATATGAGTGAAGATTAGTGAATTGACAGATTACACTTCTGACAAGCGATCAATTTTGAGAATCGCCTCTGAACTGCTCTAACTTGCTCGAAATTTTTTGGCAGCTGCTCTAACATGCCTTGAGGTGCTCTGCTCTTTTTTCGGAGCCATTATATACAACTAATATTTCGCAAGGAAATATACATGTCAGCTCGTAAATTTGCAATTTTCCAATGAGACTTCAAATTATAGTGAAATGTCAGTAAAATGAAAATAAAATTGATATGCTATTCTGTACTATAAGAGTAACAAATTATGGTAATCAGGTCTCTGTTGCATATTAAAAAAGCTCGCTAGCAGTTTAAGCGTAACTATCTGCCTCTCAGTATACATTTCAGGTGTTAGTTATTCACTGATGAAGCCATTTACAATACCTAACACAGTGATAGGATCAAAATATACTGACTTTGGTTGATGTTCCTTGGCTGTGCAGTGTTGATGTTCCTTGGCTGTACAAACAATGTGAACCAAGTTTTTCGAGGCAGAAACTTAGAATGTTAAGCAGTGAATGCATACAGCGGGTTCGGATAACTCTTAGCACTGAAACCTCTTGAATCTATTGTGGCTCCTCAGCGCTATATCTTATAAGATATGTAGACTCCTTATAAAGTTAGATATGTCCCCAAACGGGACTTTTCTAAAGTTCTAGATGGAGGCCAGAGCAGAGCTTAGCAGCTCTTATTTTTGTCTCGCTAGTGCTAGATGGTGCGCGAATAGATGCTCTACATTCTCTATCACCTGTCCGCTTCTTCGTTTCCATGGTACCTTCTAGGCCGGCAACCCATATAAGCTCGAGGTTATTTTGTATCCCTATTTTAATTAAGGTCTTTCCTCGCCTCTAAGAGCATACCTGAGTTTATTTGATCGCGATTGATAGCCTTGAGAGTTCCTTGGCCATTCGATAAAATTTTAATGCTGATCCTTTCAGTGTTCCTCTTATTTATTACATGCGTGGTCTAAAGTATACCAGATAATTCTGCTTGATAGGTATTGGGCTCTTTAGGAAGGGTAAAGACGCAACTCTGGGCCCCATATTTTTAGGGCCCCTATCTTGATTTTCCTTTCCTTGGCAAATGAATTGTGCTGGTCATTTGAAAATTTATGGGTATTCCCTCCTCACACCAATGGCTGTTCCATTTAAGGCGTTTTGCATTCTGGGTCTCAAATTATCCGCATGTGAGCCTCTTATTATTCCATGGTGTCATCTGCGTATCCGAGAGCAGCTAAGCCCTTACAGTTGTAGATCCAAGGAAGATCAACAACCAGTAGAGACCATAGCAATTAGCTTCGCTTTCCTCGGCTCCTGTTGAACTCTGTCCTCGCGGCTTCTCTGAGCTATTCTAATCCCTTGTTTGGCTCTGGCGTCATTGTTTTGAAAGTGCTAGTTTTTTTTCAGCATAGTTGTCAATTGGTGACTTTGCCCAGCATGTCCTCTAATTCCATATTTATAATGTAATTTGGATGTAGGTCATGAAGTCCCGCTATAAGGCAATTTCGATAGCCTTCTCAATAGCAACAATCAACTTCGCAAATTGTTATATCCTTTTTCTAGACTAATTTTCAATGCCATTTTGTCTAATGTGTCTACTATACTATATTTATTTGTTATTTATTAATTTGTTATTGATTTATCTTGTTAATTATTTTATTTAATTTTTCGTTTTATTTCTATGTACTCGTAATTTCCAATTTTGTGTTTTTTTTTACTGTTTATGTTACTTGTACCTTGCTTGGTTGATAAATCAATATTTATTGGCCAGTAAATGCCAATCGTCCTACATTTCCAAGCATATTAGACGATTTGTGCTCTCTCGCCACAGACGTCCGTCATAAACACACATATAGCTTCGTAAAATATATTATATTTTGTATATGAGTGTTTTCGAAATATTTATTTTACCAAGAACACCGATGTTTGCCAAATTATTGCCGGATGATGAACGAAAATTATTGTTATATTCTTTAACATCAAATAAACCTAAACGCAAAATTTATATCAATTTTTGCGTGTAAATAATTAGAAACAATCTGCAGAAATCAAACTAAGCATTCCTCTGATCTAATTCTAATCTCCTGCAAGAGATGAAGTAACATGCTACGTAACAGAAACATCGACAACTTTACAAATTTACACAAAATCGCGTCTAGAAAAAAATAATTACCATTGAGCTTGAAAATTAAATCTGACCTGTACAATTTATTATTGGTATATAATAGTAGTTTACGTCTATGCAATTTGAAAAATTGAATTGTTGCGATCCGTATTTTCTCGCGCTTATAATCCGTAATATTAGAATGACCGGAAATTAAAATTGTTCATTGTAATGCAACGTTCACATTCCTCTTATAGAAATGACTGCAACGAGATGCAATGCTATTCAGTAAATGTGTCTAGGTTTTAATTACTGTTGATAGTTTAACACATGCTAGCTGTTACTAGATGATTATTTCATGACCATTTTATTGTTATTTTCTTGGAAGATATCTGTTCTGTAAATAGTGTATTAAAGTTGGAGTGGGATATTAAATTTAAAACTGATTAATTATGATAAGTACTACATAAAAAGCATATATAAGCTCGTGAGCATAGATACCTTATATATTGTCTTCTATCATATTTTATAAGGTATTTTATAAGTTAGATGATGATAACGTCCACAAAGTCAAACTCCCCAAAACGGTTGAATTAACTGAATCGAAACCTTCTCGAATAAAATTAAAAATCAATTTAACACCTTCCTAAGAAATCAACATATATAGAATTTAGATTAAATATACCACATAAATTTCTTTGCCAAGTATGCACAAATGAAGTACCATTTCGAATGCAAGATACTCAAAACACTTGCGCGGTCAATTAAATCGTAAATGCACGTACTACGAAAAAGTGTATCTCTATTGGCATCGATATGCTATGATGCCAACCGATTTCGAATTGCGCGAAGAACCTTCAGACAATGCGTTTTGAATACAAATAAGAACACAAATAACTTGCTAAATAGAAAGTTTCAAGTGAACGATTGGAAATATATTGATTTGATGTCGCTTTAACTATAAGCATATTTTGTGATATATAACTGTATATGGGGCATTTCACGTGAAGCGGACAACGAAATAAAGTCGAGGTTCCGGATATCGTTCATATTGTGCATAATGGTACTTCTAGAGGATATGAACGTGGATGCACAATTTTTTCTTTCTATGAGGTTCAGCTGCCGAGTTATTGGCTTTTGAAGAATTGAAGAAGCTGATGAAGGGTTTTTTTGGAAGCCGATTTTGAGATTGAAAAAAATATATTAAAAACATTAAACATATTGATTGGTATAGAAAATCAACTGTTCTTTTTAATTTTAAAATTAGATTTGGAATAAAAAAAAAATTTCCTGTTTAAAACCGGAAGTAACCATTTCAGATCGTTATTTGAGTAACTTGGACCAGGTTAATTTTTTTTATTTTTGTAGTAAAACAAAGCTTAAACTATACTTGTTCTATCATAAAAATTTTAGAATGGGATGGCGAGTAGTTTGGGAGGTAGGTGAATTTTAGTACATACAAGTCGTATGAAGCGTGGCACCCGGAGCTTGATTAGGATAGCTAGTAAGTGTGGAAACAAAACATGTTCAGTAAAATTATTGCTTTATCGTTAAAATATTATATATAGAATTAATATAGTTAAAATATAGCTATATAGTTTCAATATTAAAAGTTGCTAATGCTAATTTATTTAATAAAAAAACAAACTAGTTTATGGAAAAATGAATTTAGTTCACCATTTTTACAATTTGACACTCATTACTTAAACTTGTTCTTTTTATAAGAAGGCCTTCAGTAACTGGAATAAAACAGTGAAATTTCTTAGTCCCGGGAATAGTAATAGAGGAATCAAACCGTGGTTTTAAAAATATTCTCTGGCTTTGAAGTTCCTCTGATGAGCAATAGTAAGTGGCTGTTAGGGATAAAGACCACTTTGCCCAATGAAAAAAACGTAAAGGTGTAGTAATAGCTTTACTAGGAGGCAATTGTAAACTCCCACGTGTTGCCAGTCGTTTCAAATTACCACCGAGACCATCACATGGGCCTTTTCCATGCGAAGTCGCGTGAAAATGAAGTTCAGTTTCTGTCTTGAAATCAGCTTTATAATAAAATAGAGTCACAAAATTAAATCTATTTTTAAAATGTTGTGGGGCCCCATTTGCTATGTATATAATTTTTGACAAAGCTATTGTTTCTTCAGACAGATGTTTGTGAAGGGTTTTCTGGAAATACTACCATGTTCTATTTTACTTCCAACTTTATAATAATAGACTGATGTCAAAAGTGTTGCCTGGTCATTATTCCAATGAAAAGCTTGAGCAGCATCTTGTACAACAAAACAATAATTCTCAGCAAAATCGCATTGTACCAAAATTTCCCCTTCGTTTATATTTTCTTTTAGATTTTTAAAATAATGAGCCTGTTGCTCTGCAATGTAAGCATGGGGTTTCGAGGCATCCAACGCGTGAAAAAAGCTGTCCACAAAATCATCGGATGCAAGCAGATGAGTAGAAATGGTAAATCTGTCTGAACAAACCCATTTTCCGAACTGAACGGTTGTCACTTGATTATCATCAAATATCATTTTCAAATGATCACGAATTGCACTTACGCCAGGACAAGATTTGCAACTTTCATTTGGGGTTTTTGTTGAAATTGTTAAATGATATTTCGGCATAGGATTGGGACACATCATTTTGCGTAGAAAGTAGAAAGTTCCAAAATAGTTCCAGATGTGAGATTGTCAATGTCTCCTCCACTCATCATTAATTTCACATTTTGGTGATATATACATACACAGACCATATTTGTTCCGGGGACACCAGCGAGGATACATTGTTTGGGTCTCAAAGTGAAAAATTTTGTTAGGCCGATTTTGATATCCGGATATTCATTCTTAAACGTTTGGTAAAGCTCGTCAATGTTACACATTAAAAGCTGTTTTGGGATTTGCGTTCTTTTTCCGTCATCTAACTTAATAGATACAAATCCTTTTTACCGGGCATTATTCGACTAGTGTCTTCTCGCAGATAAAAGCACTTCACTAAGTTCATAGTTTCAACTGCTAGCTTACGGCCACCTCGTGGATTTAGGGATGTTAATATACCAAACTAATCCACAAGTTGCTTTGCTTTTCTCGCTTGCCGCCTGGATGTTTCGAATTCTTGTGCAAGTCTGTTTTCGGTCGATGACTTAGGTGTTATAGTCAGTATCGTAGTTTTCATAGCAGTAGATGTAGACGGATTGCTAAATTTTGCTTTTAACTGGGTCAGAATATCTTGGTCGTATATTGTTGAATCAGTTTACTTTGAGCTATGTTTATACTTCTCTTCAGGAATGAATGGTAAAACCCGGGGAGCACAAAGACAAATCAGTTGATGATTGGCAAGATCTCCGAAAATTTGCAGGTATTTCCACGGTCAGTTTTTTCCTGCAGCTTCCACACACGTACATATCAGAAGAATATCTCCACTTCTCTGTTATTTTTTTTTTGGAATTTTTCTTAGGTCTTTAACCTTCCGATGAAATCTCAAGTCGAAAGGATTGAAACATCGGTAGCCGCAAGGAGACATAATACACACAATTCAACTTATTTACGTAGTCACTTCAAGCGCTGAAAAAGAACTAAAACAAAAACGGAAAATTCGAAATGGCTCTTTCATCACACTTCCATCCCTTTCTATTACATAGCTTTGACCTCCTTCTATTATATGGCTTTTTATGAAAAAATAATACCTTTTTCAACTAAAAAACGGCGCCACTAATGGCATTTCTGTAGGGTAGTCGGTTAAGTATGAACACAATTTAAGTATGTATTTTAAGTATGTTATAAAAACTATTTATATACAGGATATAGTATCATGACAAACTACATATACTTTCCACTCTAAAATTTTTAACATCAAATAAGTATAGTTTTAGCTTTGTCTTGTTACAAAAATAAAAAAAAATTAAACTGGTCCAAGTCATATAAGTTAAAGTAAAAAAATTTTTTCCATAAATCATTTTTTTGTTTTCCCTTCGTAAATAAGCATTAGCAATTGTTTTGTATTTTAACCTCTATATGTAAGTTAATTATATATGTAATTGTAAAAACTGTGAAATAAATTCATTTTTCCATAAACTAGTTTGTTTTTTTATTAAATAAATTAGCATTAGCAACTTTTAATATTGAAATTATATAGCTATATTTTAACTATATTAATTCTATATATAATATTTTAACGATAAAGCAATAATTTTACTGAACATGTTTTGTTTCCACACTCACTAGCTATCCTAATCAAGCTCCGGGTGCCACGCTTCATACGACTTGTATGTACTAAAATTCACCTACCTCCCAAACTACTCGCCATCCCATTCTAAAATTTTTATGATAGAACAAGTATAGTTTGAGCTTTGTTTTACTACAAAAATAAAAAAAATTAACCTGGTCCAAGTTACTCAAATAACGAGTTGAAATGGTTACTTCCGGTTTTAAACAGGAAATTTTTTTTTTATTCCAAATCTAATTTTAAAATTAAAAAGAACAGTTGATTTTCTATTCCAATCAATATGTTTAATGTTTTTAATATATTTTTTTCAACCTCAAAATCGGCTTCCAAAAAAACCCTTCATCAGCTTCTTCAATTCTTCAGAAGCCCATAACTCGGCATCTGAACCTCATAGAAGGAAAAAATTGTGCATCCACGTTCATATCTTCTAGAAGTACCATTATGCATAATATGAACGAAATCCGGAACCTCGACTTTTTTTCGTTGTCCGCTTCACGTGAAATGCCCCATATAAGAGAAATACTAGACGATATTTATAATATCTTAATTTACTGAAAATTTGAATTTCACCGCAATATTCCTATTCAATAATCAGTATTATTTTGTACGTTAAATATACAGGTTAAAGTGCGACTAAATTGTGAGAACTTACTTTTCAGAGAAATGTTTATCAATTGATTTCTTTTGTAAATTTGATTTCAGTGAAAAATTTTGTCAATATTATAATGCTTGCATGCATTTGAAAACAAATGAAATTATTTGTGTTTACGTGTAAAATTATCAAAGCACAATATTTATGTGCGTCATTCGTTATATAAACATAAAATAGCTGATATATGTGGCTATATATGTTACGAAATCTTGTAAGTTAGGTAAGAAAACAATTATCGTGAAAATGGAAGCATATACATTTAAAGTTTCTAGCTGCACATAGATGTCTCCCAACGGGGTATAATTTGGTCGATAAGTATTCTCTGGTGCTAGTGCTATTCACATTACAGTTATTATACAGAAATAATAGGTCTGCTCCCTTTCTTCTTGGGTAAAAACTTTTTGGGCAAAAATTTACTTCTGCGGTGGGAGAAAATTCGCCGAAAAGATGAGAAGTAAACGAACAAATTTTGGATATAAACTAGCAAAAGAAAAAAACTCTAGCGCACCTGAACTGCAAGAAATACTAATGCACGATGAACAGTAGAAAAATAGTGCAAATTTTGAGTGCATATTCTACCACATGTGCTCCAACCTGTTTCGAGTCCAAAATCACTTTGATCTTAACAATGCATTTAAACTCATAGGGTGGAAAGGATTTCAGGAATTTCAAGATTTAGGAAAGCCAAACACTGCAAAACTTTGAAAGCAGCATAACACAACATAAACAAAGAAAATGCTTAGTGCTTTCAACACTTTACCAGCACTGCAACTAAAAGTCTCCCACAATTGCCTCACGTCAAAATCAAACAACTCTATCGATTTCGACTTTATCCGATGATTTCGCCGAAAGTTACACGGATAGAAAGATGTTTAGGGTCAAAAAACGAAAAATGTTTGGAACTAAAAAATTTCTAGAACTTAGAAAATTTAAACATGGTTAACTTATTTTCATTGATGATGTTCGCGATATGAATACTTAGTGTAAGCATTTATTGATACGAAAATAGCAAAAACCGCCTCGCGCTGGCAACCCTTTGCTAGCATCAAAGCCAAAAATTTATCACACCTGCCTGACATTGAAATCAACCTAATCTGCGAACTTCGTTTTGATCCGATGACTGCATTGCAAGTTATAAGGTACAAAGAAATTTAGGGCTACCAGTCACAAAAGTTTTCAAATTTTTGAAATCTTTATATTTTTTGTTTATTGTCACTACAAAGTCATTACCGTTTGGAAATTTTACGATAAAATCGCTTAATAAAAAATATTGCCTATAAATACAAAATCAACAATAGCTGGCAACCCTATCATGATTTTTTTACCAGATTCTTTCTGTATAATGCCTATAATAAGTTCAATATATCATATGAAATTCGTTTTGATATCATGACTGCACTGGAAGCTATAGGGCAAAAAGCTTTATTTTGCTGCGCGAATTTTCAGAACCCAAGACACCAAAATTACCATAGCTGGCAGCATCAACCGAATTTTTCAACCAGATTTCTACCAAACACGGCTTAAAGTAAGGGTTAGCTACTGTCTCAATTTCATGAAAATCTGATGACAATCAGAATTTATAGGGCAAAAAGAAGTTTTTTTCTTTATGATTTTTCAAGATGGCACCACTGGCACAGAGTTGCCCGCATTTCCAAATCGCTATCAGACCTGGTCCTAAGCATTACCAATACATTCTGTGAATTTCATTTGTATCTGATTATTGGGTCGTGAGTTCTCGTGAACAGAAATTTTTGATGCTTAAAATATAGGTAAATTGAAGGATGGTTGCCGTTCTTGTCCGATCTGAAATTTCAAAAGTTTTCCTTTGGTTGTATAGATAAAGCAAAAGATTTCTATATGAGTTGGTTTTCTCTGTAAAATATGCAAATTTTCCAGGAGAGTTGATGGTTTGAAGGTTTTCACTTTCATTACCTGCCGTAGCTGCAGGGCTGCCAGCACTTTCACAAAAAGCTACAGGAGTCTACAACTTAGTAACAGCAATATATCCTGTAAGTTTCATAATGATCTAATAATCTGGTCAAAAGCTATCGCGATTCAAAAATGTTTAAATTTTCACAATCTCATTTTAGGCGCCTAGTGCACACATAGGGTTAATCATTTGAAAAAATTATCATATTCACATTTGGAAGACGTTCGATATTCATTTCATAAACTTTATTTTTACGAAAGTTATTTGTTGACAGAAAAATAGGTATTTTTAAAATATCACTAAAATGGCCGCCGGCGCCAAAGGGTTAAAGATTTTTTTAGCTTTTTGTGAAACCTGGCACTATTCTGCATATACACCAATGTATCCTGAAAATTTCAGTTCAATCGGATTTTTTTCACTGAAATTTTTTGATGATATATATATATATATATATATATATATATATATATATATATATATATATATATATATATATATATATATATACATATATATATATATATATATATATATATATATATATATATATATATATATATACATATATATATATATATATATATATATATATATATATATATATATATATATATATATATATATATATATATATATATATATATATATATATATATATATATATATATATATATATATATATATATATTATATATATAAATATGAATTTTTGGCGAAAGTGATTTTAATGCTAATTTTCTTCTTCGAACATTGGTAAAAAGAGCCTAAAGTGACGTCATCTTACATATACGATGGGCATTCAAATATAAACGAAACTTATTTTTTAATAAATATGTACTCAAAGAAAAGACATAAAACACGTATATTATTTTTCCACATAGCCGCCCCAATAACACAACACATTTTTCCATTGTTTAGGCTAATTTTGAATCTCCTGCTCATAAAATAAAACGGATTGGTCTTGCAGAAAATTGCGCAAGAAATTTTCGACTTTTTGGTCATCTTGAAAATGTTGGCCCCCAAGTACGTTTTTGAGCGGACCAAACAAGATTGAGTCTGTACGGATTATATTCTAAGGCTGTTCAGTGGATTTCTGCTAGTGCAGCTGTGTTTGGGGCGGGCGTTGTCTTGAAGAAGAATGACGTTACAGATGGGTTGCAGCGGGCTTTTGTTGCGATAGACAGCTTTAACTTGATCTAAAAGCTGCCAATAGTATGAAGCATTGATTTTTTTCGATCATGGAGTAAATCAACCAACAAAACACCAAAGGAGACGAAAAAAATCAGTCGCAAGAATTTTCCGAACCGACAACCGCGTTTTGGCTTTTACCGATGGCCGCTCTCCTTCCATCCTCCATTCCATATTTGCCTGTTTCGACTCCGGTGTGTAATGGTGCACCTATGTCTCGTCGCAGGTAACAATGCGTTGCAGAAAAACCTGCCTTCAGCCCGAAAGCGCTCAAGGAGCCTTGCAGGAATTTCGGATCGAGTGTTTTTCTGATCTTTGGTAAGCAGCCGACGAACTCATCTTGCTGATACTTTACGAAAATTTGACTCTTCAGTGATTATGATTTTTGTACTCCCAATACCTATTCCAACTTTTGAACAGATTTCATGAGCCATTTGACGCCGATCGGCTTCGATGATTTCTCTTACGGCACGAATATTGTCCTCCGTAATGCTGGTCCGAGGCCCTCGGTCATGAAATTTGTTTTCGACTCTTTCACGTTCATCAGCATATTGTTTGGCCCAAGCAAACACTCGGGCCCTTGACAAAGTTTGTTCACCAAACTGAAAAGTAAGTCTTTTAAAAATTTGACGGGGTGAATGCTTTCCTTCACAAGAAATGTTATTAGGATTCGTTGCGCAACAGATGGTTTGACCTCGAACTCACTGATTGCGCTACTGGTCTTTGACAGGACTCGGATGGCTTTACGAGGTACTGGACAGTCTTATCATATCTCCATTACTGCATATTGACGCTCCTATCCCCTCTCTTTCATTATCATTTCTTCTATAACAAAAGTCTCTTTTATAGTTGAATGCCCTTCGTATCTGTTTCACTTTATCTCATAGGCATTTTACATGGTTCAATTCAATTCGAGTATTTAGAAAACCTGGGTGACGCGGTAATAGTTGGGTACGTTGATTCGTGTGCCGTTAAATTTTCGACGTTTTCCCTTTGCTCATCCTCATTTGCATTTAGAGTCCCGGGTGAGCCATTTTTTTTTTAAAAAATATTTTGCGGCAAATTAGTAATAGTTTTCCTCATTTGAGATGCTATCAAAATTCAGAAGTTTCATTAAATTCTCCAAGTACTCAAAATAGAAAGTACATGCTCAATGGAACGGGATAAGAGGCTTGCCTCTAGATACACGCAACATCCCAGCCGAAGCATCGGTATTTGATACGTGCATATGCTGGGCATTCCCAAAGGAAATACGTAATATCAGCATTGCAGCTCGGAGCAAATACCGGTACGCTTTCCCCTCCTCTTTTCATCAATTGCTCAGCAAGTAGCTCTCAAGATAGCGAATATTTCTCCTTGAAAAACAGGTATATGCTCTCCGAGAGAAAAAGATCTCCTCGTGTAGACATCTGGGTGCTGTCAGTCACCGCAGCAAAAATAAAATTACTCAGTATCTTTTCCTGAAGTTAGCTAAGAGCAATTAAGCGTCCGAAGGCATCGTGAGATCCGGAGAGATCTCTCGCATCAAACCTCTAATAGAATAGTACCCCACATCATCGTTATCTACCTATTACTATCTACCTAGGCCAATTTGAAATAGTCTATGAACAGAGCCCATCACCCCACCTCGAGTGAATGCAAATAAGAAGCGCATCACTTCAGTCGTAGTACTCATAGCACCACAGATACCTAGGCATACAGCTCTTTGTAGTATGGCTAACTTCTTGCGAGTATACAAGGGCTTCACAAAAGACCACCCCACCAGGCATGCGCACTTGATCCTCGGCCTTCGATTGTAACGTAAAAAAAATAAATACAAAAGGCCGCAGACCCCACAGGGCAGCGAAAGCTCTCATGCACTACCCGAAAGTATAAATAGCTCGAGTAAGCTTTACTTTCACGTGATTCTTCCAGAGAAGTTTTTTCCAAGATAACTCCTAGATAGTTGTTCAGATCTGGAAGTTAAAGAGATGTTCCCTTTATTATTAGAAGCACTAGTCCTCCCCATTTCCGTTTTCGCCAAAAAAAAGCAAAAACATAGCAAACAAAGCAAATTTCCATATATATGGAATCACCGCAAAGCCCCGCCTCGATCATGAACTGTCAATAAAATTCAAAGCAATTTGTAAGCTTCTACATACAACATTGACATTCTTACTGACTGTTAGTGGGCCCTGTAATCCGTAGAAGCTTGCGCATGAAGCTGTTCTTGTAGCAGTTCGTTTGGCAGGGTGTCAATTTGCATACCCCACAGTAACGGCGATAGGATACCTCATTGTGAACATAAATTGGTTGCATCCGTTTTCAAGTGGCAGAAGGCTCCAGCTTCCGCCAGGAAAAGGGCTAGGTTGGCATGTATCCATTTGATTATATCATAGTTCACGGCATGAGCTTTCGCTGCTCCAGATTGCACCTTATAAGACCCGCAGTCAAACACCGCTTCAATGTCCACAAAAAAATCCCATTGCATATTCACCATTAAGTCTTTCTCGGCATTTCAGTATAAATGAAGTTAAGCTAATTGGCCTAAACTTCCTTGGATTTGAATTGTCTTATTGTAGATGTTTTGGCATAAAGACTACCTTAACTTGTCACCAAGGTAAAGAATATACCCCAGCGCTAGACGTGCCAACATTTTTTTATTAAAATCTGGCTTCAGGTTTTCAATTTCCTATCTTAGCTCAGTAGGATAGATGTCATCCACAATTCGTGCCCGAATCGTCCGCTAGTGACAACAGATCTAGCTGTATACCAGCAGTTCCTACTGACGCAAAAAGCAGGAGGTTTGGTCAGAAGCACGGTAGCTTTCTGCGTTTCGGAGCACCTGGAAAGGGATTCCAAAGTAAAGTCTGTAGAAACTCCTTTTTGGACTTGGTAAACTCACCGCCTTTAAGAAAGTCCAGCATAACTGGTTGGTCCTTTTTCAAGACCATATACAGCCTTCAGGAATCGCTTGCACCTGCCAGTACATCAGAGAATGATCTGAATAATTTGCTATTGGAGGCCCTCACCAGATTTTTTGAAGTTCTTTGTAAGATTCTGTAGGCGATCCAGTTTTCTTTTGTGTTGTTCTTACAAACTCGAATGAAAAGTTTTCTGGTATTTTTCTGAGATTCTGTAGTTTTCGGTTACAGCAAATAATCGGCTTGCTGCATCCGCTATTGCTGACCGGGCAAGCCTCTTCATAGCTAAATAAAATGGCTCTATTCTTTGTGCTCCACCGAGATTCCACGGACTTCGGCGACTTTGTCCTACCACTAGGACATGCTAGTCTCCACGAAATCGATTGAACTCAGCCCAATCAGTGTTTTTTTTGGGTTTCTTCTTTCCATCATGCGTGGAGAATTCGTAGTGAAAGAGAACACGTGATCCAGCTATTGATCTAACTATTCCAGGTGAACATAGTGATATATTGATAAGTGCATTTCTGTTAGGAGTGAGGAAGTTAGGAGAGATCGCAGTGTTCTCATTCATTAGCTCAGCAGAAGTTATAAAATAAAAAAGTCTGCCTCCTCGGTCGTTGCATTTGTTGCAACTTGGAGTTGGCACAATAGCAACCCTAAAGTTTCAGTTTTTTCGATACAGCGTACTGAACTGTGTCTGTTAGCTCCTAGGTTCGCCACTGAAGTAAGAAGTTGAAAATAAGAAAGAAAAGAAACGTAAACTGAAACCACAATCGCATGATTTATCCTATCATCATCCCGATACTGCACGATGTTTGAGCATGGTGGGATCAAGCAGATCGGAAACCAAAACACCAGTTGATCTTTTAACATAAAACGTGTTTACCCAATTGCTTTTTCGCTCGAACCGACGACCTCTGTACAAGAAAATTAATTCAGAGATATGCTTGCAGTTTTGCCGATTTTAAGATTAGAACAAATGATAAAGTCTTGGCCTCAAACCTTATACTATCAGGTTCCAGACATCCAGTTTCACAAGAAACACTTGCAAATTTCACTGTCCACCTTCGTCGACAGCGTTCTGGTTTTGAGCTGCTTCTTATGTAGCTTGCAACCGAGAACATCCACAGGTTTGTAAGGTCTAGACCACTGATAACTCTTCCTTCTCACACTTGCAGCAGACGTCTTTTCTAACAATAGTCGGAGCTGTCTCCTTTGGTGCTTTCCTCCCGCTCTTTAGGGGAAGGCATCTTTACTTCAAACACGGCCATACTTGGACATCCAGCTGACACAATGCAATCATTGATTTGGAAAACTCGCTGGTTATGGATTCTTCAACGATAGTAACCTCTAATCTTCCACTGCAAATATGGGCCACAATTGTACTTATACATGAGTTGGGTCTTGCAAAATGTAAACACTTGTCTGGCTGTCACCTGCAGAGATGCAATCTTTTGGATTCATCTTGATTCATCTTCATGCAGGGCACACGATCATGTCCACCCCGATAAAAGTAAAAAAGTAATATAGCGACCTAATTTTACTATTATTTTCACATTCTTAATGCTGACTTAACTTGTTTGACCAGAGATAACAGGATTTTAAAGATATTCCCTACGCTGCAACTTTTTTCGTTTCTTCAGGCCGGAGCATCAGCTACACTGAAAAAACACATAGCGCCAGACGCCATAGTTTATAGACTTCTGGCGCCATGTACATAGTCGATTTCGGGATAGTACATAGCGAAAAGTACATAGGAGCAGACGCTATGCTTATAGCCCTCCACGGCATGTTCGATAGTCCTCCACGCCATGTACGATAGTCCTCCACGCCATGTACTATAGTCCTCTACGCCATGTACTATATCCTCCACGCCATGTAATATTGTCCATGTACTATACTACATGGCGTGGAGGACTATAGTAGATGGTGTAGAGGGCTATAGTACATGGCGTGGAGGACTATAGTGCATGGCGTGGAGGGCTATAACACATGGTGTGGACTACTATAGTGTATGGCGTGGAAGACTATAGTACATAGCGTTGTGGGCTATAAGCATAGTGTCTGCTCCTATGTATTTTTCGGCATGTAATATGGCGTGTGGCGCTATATTTTATCACAATCCCGAAATCAACTATGTATATGGCGCCAGAAGTCTATAAATTATGGCGTCTGGCGCTGTGTTTTTTCAGTGTATATGATGAAGAAAGGCATCTCTTAAAACATGATACTCTTTATGATACTGCTCGTAAAATAAATACCACCAAGTTATATAGAAAAATCAAACAAATTTCAAATTACGTATTGAATACTATGCACAAAAAATGTATTGCTAGTTTGAAATATATTTCCGCTTGATAAAAAAGAGAATTATGAGATAACTAGAACGCCTGCAATATAACAATGATATTTGCATATAACATTACTCGAGAATGAATCGTTATTTTCCCCTAACAAAACTTAACGATTTTTTTTCAAACGTAACTTATGAAAGAAAGAAATTGTCAGCTAGATTCTTGGTTAAGCTAATTCTTTAACTAACCTCCCGATTGTCCTTGGGTTAGATTGCAAATTGAAATGAATTATTTTATTACAGTAAGATAGAAGCTGGACTTCAAAACAAAGCACTTACCTCAATTTATCCGAATCGGTATGACAACTGAAGCCATATTATATGGCTCATGGTACTATGTAATATAGCGTGTGGGGCCATAATACTGCATAGCTCAGGGTACTATGTACATAGCGTGTAAGACCATAAATGCTGCGCCATGTTACATAAGACCACGCGCTATGCAGATTCTGACATTATGGCGCTGGGAGCCATATTGCATAGCTCAGAGTACTATGTACATAGCGTATGGGACCATAAATAATGCGCTATGTTACATAGCTCTGTGTGCCATGTGGATTTTTTTCAGTGTACTGATCTTAAATAGTTATCGTTTCTGATGCTTGTAGTTTGGATTTAATAATAAAAATAAAAATCCGTAGTTTCTCCTACTACAAAATTGTTTATTTGCGTAGATACGTATTTCGGGAGCTATTTACTCCCTTCTTCAGTACTTTAGCTAAAGTACTGAAGAAGGGAGTAAATAGCTCCCGAAATACGTATCTACGCAAATAAACAATTTTGTAGTAGGAGAAACTACGGATTTTTATTTTTATTAGTACTGATCTTAGTAAGATTTCCTTGCTGGTAGTGATATTCCATGAATTTTTTCGGTGATAAGCTTTTGAAGTTCGTCGGCCTAATTAGTGTACTAACTTATATTCTCGCGAATTATTACTGAAAATGGTTATGTTTTGCCGTACTTTTTCATCTCATCTATTATTCTGTTCTATTCTATTATTATTATTCTTCATTTTGGTGAAACTTATATATGGTGTAATTGAAAACGTAAATCGCCACGTTAAATCGTGAAATATATAAATTAATCTAGTTATTAATGTATAGCGTGAGATCACACCAGTTGGTTTCTTTACTTGAAAGGGTCTTCTATAGGTCAAAAGTTACTATCGCTTTACCTAAGTTTATGTATATGCATTCTTTTAGATACTTTGATGTCTATTAGGTCCGCGATTTTCTTCAAGTCTAAAAGGCCTAGTATGCCTTACTTAGTTGCGTCTGAAATGCATTCGAAAGGAGGATATTTGGCCCTTGATATAAATATGAATGATTCTCCCAACTAAAATTCAAACTCAATAGAACGTAGTGAGCTTTTATGGATGAAAGATATCCAGCTGAAATGGAGTATAACTTTTAGAAAAAGATAGCAAATCGGACACTGACTTCAAAAGAGCGATGATGTACGGCAAAATGCTATAGAAATATAAAAGATATCTAATCATGTCTCTTAGACCGGGTTGTTGGTTGTTGCATCGTTGATTATGATTATTTAGGCTTTTGATTAACTTCTGTATTATAATGCTTATTGCTGTCATTAAGTGGTTCATTTTTCGATGATCACTTTAAGTATTGTTTGCAATATCCTGATTTAGAATGTTCAAACTGCTCAAACTTAATAGTGTATATTGCCCCCTTTCAATCAGTGCGCCATTATTTTGGCATCAAATAATGAATGTTTATTGACAATAGTAATCATAGTGAGCTATTCATTTAGTTGCGAGGAGTGGAAAAGCTAACAGCCACTGCATATCCCAATATGATTTTCATCGCAGTTGCTACATTACTTCTATTGACCCTCTTATTTATTTATTTATTTATTTATTGTCCAAATCCACAGAACAAATCCAATTATAGATTAGACAAGAAAAAAAAAATACATATATAAATATATGTATATAAGAAAAAGAAAAAAAAAAATACATAAAAACTAAGTAAATTAATAAATTCAGAATGGAATAATAATACAAGAAAAAAAAAATAAAAAGCTAATCGACCGAAAAAGAAAAACAAATTGAGTAATATATTCCGAGTATATGAAAGAACGTTATTTATTAAAGTATTTTTAAACACTGATAACGTTCGAGGCAGAGGACCAAGTCTAAGGCTATTGTGCTGACGAGGCAAACGCAAAAGGGGGGGGAAAGAAATAGGTGTCGGTACGGGCGAATGTAACATTAAAGTTAAATAATAGTCTAGTAGAGCGGCCCGATTCTGTAACAGAAAGTTGAATGATGCGGTCAACAAATATACTGTCGTTAAAAAGTTTAAAAAGGTGGCACTCGTCAAGGAATACTCTACGTGAATCAAGAGAAAGAATCTGAAGGATGGAGAGGCGCATACTGTAATCACCATACAAAATACTGTACTTATAGAACAAGGAGCGGGTGAATCGGCGTTGCATGCATCGATCAAATATCCGTAATGTGGACACCAAATTTGGCAACAGTATTCAAGAACACTATAGACGAAGGAAAAAAACAGATGTAGAGAAATGGAAAGATTAATAAAACGTTTAGAGGATATGATGATGAAGCCAGAAAGACGAGAAGCCTTGGCAGTGATGTGTAGAATATGTAAGTCGAACTTCAATTTGGAATCGAAAATCACGCCAAGGCCCTTGATACTAGAAACAACATTGAGAGGAAAGCCAAGGACACAGGAGGAGAAGAGCAAAGGGGATGTTTTGTGGGGGAATTAGCAGTGCACCAGTGAGGGAATTAGCAGTGCACCAGTTAGCCAAAGCATGCAAATCGCTCTGCAATATCGTACAATCACTAGCGGATTCAATCACTCTGAAAATTTTATCAGCGTACAAAAGGCAGGGTGAGTTAAATACACGCTGAGAAATGACCGAAATCAATATATTAACATCTTAATATTGTTATAGTAACAGCATTGTCCCTAATACATAATTTTAACAGCTCAATTTTTTATGTTAGGAAATTACAATATTATATTTGCAGTTTAACATTATATATTAAGCTGTTAACTTTTTGTGTTAAGAACATCTGTAAATAGAAATGTTTTAACATCTTAACATAAATATATTACTATGCCAATATAATATATTAACCAAGGGTGGTGAAATTGTTGGTCATACAATTGCTTGTATTGTTAGTTAGGACGTTAATATTAAATACGGCAATAACACACTGGAATAATCTAATCTTGTTCGATCATCGAAGTTAAGCAGTGTTGGGCGCGGTTAGTACTTAGATGGGGAACCTCTTGGGACTATGGAAAAATCGTATCGACGGCGTGTTAATATTAATTATTGGTATACCAATATACTATTGTAAGACGTTAATATAGCTTATTGCCATGTTACTATAATATATTAGCATGTTAATATTAACTATTGGTATACCAATAGTATTGTAAGATGCTAATATAACTTATTGCCATTTTACTATTTAATATTGGTCTACTAACATAATATTGTAACAGACAAATTCACCACACGCATGTAAGTATATAAAATTTTAAGAATGCTATGTGCTGGTAATATAATGTTATTGCTAGGTCAATAAAATAATGTTAAGAAATGTTTTTAATATAATTATATTAGCTGCAAAATATATTAAGGGTAGAAGATCCGTTTTTCAGCGTGTAGGGAAGGAAGATCGTTAATAAACAAAAGGAACAATAAAGGGCCAAGAATGGATCCTTGCGAAACTCCTGAGCTAGGAAAAAAGGTGTAGAGAAGCAAGAGTTAACAGTAACAACACAAAAGCGATCACAAATGTGGGAGGCGAACCAACAAAAAAGGGTACCAGAGAGACCAAACCCTGCTAACTTTGGCAGAAGAATATCATGGTTCACAGAATCGAAGGCCTTGGCAAAGTCGGTATAGAGGACATCTACTTGCTTTTGCTGGTCGATTGCGGTTACAATAGGTTTGTAACTGTTGACTTACCTTTGATAAATCCATGCTGTTCACTGGCCAGCAGGGGCTGGACGAAAGGGTACACTCAATTGTAAACGACTCTTTCGAGGAGCTTACTAAAACATGGCAAAAAGGATATAGGACGGTAATTACAGATAGAAGAAATATCACCAGCTTTATAGATGGGAAATATGTTGGCGAATTTCCAAAAGGATGTAAAGGTCCCGGTTGAGGTGCTGAGGCTAAAAATTTTTGACAGAGGAACACACAAGGAAGATGAAAGTGATTTGATGAAAAAATTTGGAATGCCATTCTTTGCTTCTGTAAAATAACCTGCTTCGGAGGTCATGTAACAATTTGATCTCAAGAATGCTTTGAAATGCATAAGGAAAAAAGCTTGTGAGGGTTTCCACTCACACGAATTTCAAAATTTAGGATAGTCAAATACTTATTACTTATGTGCATAATCACTTATTACTTATGTTTACTAAACAATTTTAAAAGCAGCACATCCTATAGCATAAATGCTGAGAATGTTCATTGCTTGCAAGACTCTGCCAACACTGCCACTAAAAACTGCTTCACGTCAAAATCAACCTACTCTAAGAATTTCGTTTTCATCCGATAACTACGTCGAAAGTTACAGGGATAGAAAGATGTTTGGGTTTGTCATCCGAAAAATTTTCAGAACTTGGAAAATTTATACATTGTTCATTTATTTTCATTGTAGATGTTTGCCATAGACCTAATGGTAGCATTTTTTGGTACGAAAATAACAAGAATGCCTATTGCTGGCAACCTCCTGATAGTCTTTGAAAATCTGCTTCACGTTGAGGTCAACCCACCTTGTGCATTTCGTTTCGATCCGATGACTACATTGGATGTTATTGGGGTAAAATGAATGTTAGGGCTACCACCCGCGAAAGTTTTCAAATTTTCAAATTCTTTATATTTGTTTACTGTCACAACAAGATCGTTACCATGTGAAAGTTTAATTATAACATCGTTTAGTAAAGAAATGACAAAGAATTACAAAATTTACAACTGGCAACTCTATCATGATTTTTCAACCAAATTTCTCGCAATATTGGCCTACGATAAGGTCCATTTACCATATGAATTAAGTTTTGATTTCATGACTGCGCCGGAATTCATAGGGTAATAAACTTTATTTTACTGAACAAAGTTTCAACAAACAAATATTAGCACAGCTGGCAGCTTTATCCTAATTTTTTAACCGAACTGCAACCAAACATAGCTTACAGGAGGTTCAGCTACTGTGTGAATTTCGTTAAATTAAGATCAAAATTTATAGGGCAAAAAGCGATTTTTTTCTCAGTGATTTTTCAAGCTGACACCACCCAGATTTGGCAAAATTTCAAAATCACTTCTATCAGCCCTGCTCTTACTTAGAGTTAGTACGTCATAACCTAGTGAAATCCGACATAAAAAAGGCGAAACTTCGGAAAAATAGGGGAAAGCTGAATTTTGGTGTGAACTGGCGTGTTGAACAAAATGTCAAAAGTCCCCATCGATCCGAGTGCTGCGTCGCTTTTCATACGGGGTCAAAGGTCACCAAAAGTGACCTTTCCCAAATATCTCAGTAAGGGTTACGTCTTCAGAAAAACAATGCATGACGAATTTGTAGCTTAAAAAATTTCCAACAAAAAAGATTTTATAGCTTTTTCCTGTAACCATAACCGTTTTTGAGATATATTGATCTAAAGCTTTGTTACTAACAGCACCCTCATTCTCATCGGTATGTTGATATTATCCGATTTTGATTACGACTTGGCATGCTTGTGAGTTTGTTTTTCTATGTTTAAGAGGCGCATAAAAAAACATGTACACAAACTTATCTACCAGACTCCAGGGTAGGTGGAAAAGTGTACTCCGAAAAGTTCCCACCACCCCCGCCCCCCTTTGCCATAAAACTTGTAGGGACATCTGTTCGCTACTCTCTTCTCCGAAAAAAACTGTATTGCGGCATAATTTATGTGATATTTCACGAAAGAGCAGGATAAAAAAACAAAATCGCAGGTGAAAATAGGTTTTGTGACATATCATGGGCCTAGGAGCATGAAAAAGCAAGATAATATCATGGCATAATTCTGTAAACGCTCTGTCTTGACATTATAGGAGCTCAATCCGATGCAGATTATCCCCGAATAATCAGTTTTTTTTACTAATCCTGTGGTGACTGCATAGCGCCGAAGGGACATGACCTGTCTCGAAACCAATTTGCACCTGAAATTACGTGACCTTGCCCTGATCGTTCATGGGATAAGACGAAATGGAAAAAAAAACTAAAAAACCGGGTATTTCGGGGTGGTTCGTTTGCGGGGGTTGGTAGGGTGTGGGAAGGGTTTGGATGTAGGGCTGGTCCTGCGATGTCAAGAATAGGCAATTAACAGGATAAAAAGTGATCTTACCTTGTTTAACAGTGGGCAAAGAGCAGGCAACGAGCTCATTTCTGAAGATTTGGGATGGATGTTCAGGGATACCATTTTATGGCAAAGGGGGAGGGGGGAACTTTTCGGAGCACACTTTTCCACCTACCCTGGAGTCTGGTGGATAAGTTTATTTATATGTTTTTTTTCTATGCGCCTCTTAAATAGAGAAAAACAAACTCACAAACATGCCAAGTCGTAATCAAAATCGGATAATATTAACATGCCTTGAGAAAGAGGATGCTGTTAGTAACAAATGTTTAGATCAGTATATCTCAAAAACGGTTATGGTTACAGGAAAAAACTGTAAAATCTTTTTTGTTGGAAATGTTTTAAGCTACAAATTCGTCATACATTGTTTTTCTGAAGACGTGACGCTTACTGAGATATTTGGGAAAGGTCACTTTTGGTGACCTTTGACCCCGTATAAAAAGCGACGCAGCACTCGGATCGATGGGGACTTTTGACATTTTGTTCAACACGCCATTACCAAGGTTCACACCAAAATTCAGCTTTCCCCTAATTTTTCCGAAGCACCATGTTAGATTTCCCCGGACTATCATGCCAAATAGATAATGATGAGATTATCTGGTTTTGAGTGATTGTAAACAGAAGTTTCGAGCGCTCAAAATAGAAGTAATTTGGTGATGGGCTGCCGTTCTTGTGAATTACGGATTTTTGAAAATTTTAATATGTCAAGGTAGGTAAAGGATATAACTTGAAAATTGTTTTCATTTATCGTCCAAAAGTGAAAATTTTTCATGAAAGTGAATGATTTAAAGGATATTTTTTCACGTTTCTGCTATCGCTTCAGGGCTGCCCACTCACTCATGTATAATTCTATTCATGTATAGTTTTAGTCAATATGCTCTGAAAACTTTGCGATGATCCAATGTTTCTGTCAGAAGCTATGACAAATCGAAATTTGAAAAAAGTTCTTGCCTACTTTTTGTCACTCAGCGCCCACAAAGGATTTAAAATTTCAAATTCTTTGTCATAAACAAGCATAAAACATTTCTAGTTTTCATTTGAAATAGTTACTTTTTACAAAAAAAAATCCTTTGCGTAGAAATATAGGGGTACATAAAAATTTACTAAAATGCCCGCCGCAGCAAAGGGTTGAAGATATCTTAATTTTATCTAGTCATATCTCCTAACTACCCCTTATATACATCGATGATCTCTGAAAATTTCAGCTTTATCGGACAAGCTTCCCAGAGGTTATAAATTGCCTATTTTGGCCATTATTATGCCATGCGTTGTTTTTGATTTCCCTTTACCTTGTTTTGATGACTCAGACACATTTTTCAACAAACATATTTTTAACTAGAGGACAAATTTGCCCCTACGTTGTTTCTATTTTTATTTACATATTTACGATAATGTCACTGTCAATCTTTCATCGTATAATCCATTGATAAATAATGGTTCTCTAAAAGCCTAGGAAGTACATACCGAGTGCCAAAATATCTAGGTGAATTAAATCTTATTTAAGTTTATTCAAAAACACATGGGGTGATATTGTGTTATCTTAACTTGGTTGTCAACAAAATATTCTTGTCATCGCTATTGCTCCAAAGAAGTTTTCGCTGAGCAAATATTCATCATAAAAAATAGCGCTAATGAGAAACAATATTTGCTATTGAAAAGATTTTTGCATAACACAATAAAATAATTAGCTTTAGAAGAATACGTGCAATTATTGCCAATGTAGCAACCTACGATCAGGTGGAAAGTTTTCACTCTCTCTCTGTTCCCAAGTTTATTGGTCATCAATTTGAATTCGGGACAACAATTCAATTGAAATGGCCATGATCATGTCTACTCAACGAAAAATTCCCTACACGCATTCGGAATGATAATGAAAATTTTATCAAGTGCTCTTATTACAAGTGCGCTGATCTCTGGTGAGTGTTGGTTACATTATGCAAAATGATATCCACGCATCGCGAAAATCACTCTACGCTTGTAGATGTTGCATGGAATATATTGTATTATATTTCGGTAGGTTCTTCCAGTTTCGGCGTGACTATAGCGAAAATATCTCTCTTGCAATCTAGTCAGATGCTGTACTATAGAGGGGATAATAATTTGATGCTCTGATCCTTATCAGTGGAGAGGCAATTGTTCTGATGATAATATTTTTCATAGTATTTAGTGATAGTTGTTGTATTGTTTTACGAAGATGTAGAAGCATTTATGAAATGTATCTCTGTATTAAGAATGTTCATCTACGGTAGCAAGTGATGTGTGACTGTAGTTTTACGAAGTACATTGGCGCCTATCAAAGATCGTCAGGTAAGAGAAGGCGAGGAAGCAGAAATACATCGTTATAAGAGAGGCTGTAGACTTTGAAGACATCTACACATGATTGTAACTGTTTGCTTCAATGATAGCAATTACTTAGTGGAAATAGAGGATAGCTGCACTCGTTGGGCGAAAAGATGTTGTGTTCAGTTTAATTTTTATAAATTAATACATCACTCGAATACTGCCAAAGTATAAACACATTAGAGATAAACGAATAAAAATATTAAGCTGACAAATTTGTGAACGAAGTAAATTTATCCCACTACCATTCAAATTGATATTTTGTGGTAAGTTGTGTCTGTCAAGTTCAACCTCCTAAATACCAAAGTTGATGGTTTACATTGTATAATGTGAAATTATAAAGTTGATCTGAAACTGAAATGCACCTTTTCAGAGCCTGAGAATTTAAAAACCAGAACCAAGAACTTACAAAAAAAAACTTTATATCGCGTTTTTAAGTGTTCTTGTTTAGTAATAAAAGCGTTTTAATAGTATCAGTCTGAAACCGTATTTCTTGTGAAAACTAGCACATTTTTTCAGGGTAGAAGCTTCATCGTAAATAATAGTTTGATGTGTCATCTTATATATTAATTTTTTGTTACTAAAGGACATTTTAGACTTACAATATACTATCGAACATATGGAACAAAGAGGATAAAGAAGTAAATTAATATATACCTCATCTATTTTTTCTCTAAATATTAGTTTTTACTATCAAATGTGTTACAATATCCCCTCAAACTATTGTCTCATCGAAAAAGATCATTTCATGATTGGCTTCTGTTTCTTTTTTACGAAAAGAATATTGCTGTCTTAGGGAGATGTTTCCATCTACAATAATACATACTAACAAAGATTGCCGAGTGGGCCTTCGAGGACTTAAATAATTACTTTTGATTCAGCAGCACTCTCATGCATCCACATGTCATTAGCAAAGACTGTCGTATTGTAATCTGGGTTTTGTCGAACAAATGTGGTTGAATATATTGAACAACCAGAAACTTCAACATAATATGGAGTGACTTTGAAAGTGTTTACATCAAACTATATATTACAATATATGTACGCAATGATAAAAAGAACGAAACTATTTTTACCAAGCATATAAAAAATCGAAATTTAACAAGTTTTTGAAGTAGACTTTGATGTCGAATCAGATTGAAAACATTTTATTTATCAGTAGCTATGAGTCTTTTTGATTTTTTGAAACTAATTGGCTCTTTTGTGTTTTCATAAACTCGAAAATGCTGGTAATTTGCAAAGTACTGCTGTCTAAATCCAAAATAATGCCACATCACTTGGTTCAATTTAAGGATGATTGGAGTCATATTACTTATGAGTGATGCGCTATAGTCTTCCTCGCTCGAGTACTTTACTCAGCCAATAAAGAAGGCTACTCGAAGAACATATAATTGTGCATTTCTAATATTGGTACTACTACAGCGCCTATCCGAAAAAAGTAAAGCAATCCATCGTACGTGTCTATGGGTCTAGCTCTTTTCCGAGCTGTAGTAAAATGACAAAGCTTCGGAAATACTTTAATTTGAAGTTTAGAAATACTAATTTTCTTGGGAAAGTTTTTAAGGGCAATATGACATCTGCCGAGAATTATTATTTATAAGTTTGTAAAGATTTCACAAATTTCGTGTGATTTACCAAGATCAATTGGAGATGCATTGCAAACAAATACAAAGACAATACATATTTAGAGAGAAGAACAAGTAACAGAGAAGGAAACATTGCCTCCATACCAATGCCATTGGGTTGGCTCTTCAAAAGAATCAGTGTTTATATAAACGCGTTCATTTGATTAATGCAAAAATTCGTAAATATTTGAGGTTCTTTCAAAATATGCTTTTTCAATTGGCTGTGGAAGTACTGATGAATTAATTCTGGAAGTACTTATGAATAATATAATCTATGCGACCTGAACATCGGAAAAAAGGCCCTTGGTAGAACGTCTAGGATGGCGTTTGTTTTTCCCTTTCCGATACGCAATTTAAAAGTGGTACCCCTGCAGCTCCAATCTCCATTGAGCCAATTTTCCATATAGATCTTGTTGTTGAATAAGGCACTTCAAGTTAGTATGATCTATAATAGTGGTAAAGGGTAACGCCTTGACGTACGCCCTGAATCTTATAACACTTGGCACCGCAGCCAAGCATTTCCAATCAGCAGTACGTTACGTTTCACAGAATCAAGGCGTTGTTAGTCACCAACAACCAGTTGGAAAAACGATTGCCTTGACCAAATCCGTAAATGGCGCGTCAGATATTGAAGCATAGATGCACTTTACCAGGTTTCCTCACCAAGTTGGCAGAAGACCTCCAAGGTCTGTGGTTTTCTACTATTACACCCAAATGAAAACATACGATCAAGTTCGTCATATAATCGGCAACAACATAATGATGCTTGAAATTATCGAGTCGTTGTTACTCCTGAGAGCCCAACATATAAAAACCAGGATGAGAAGGCTCACAGAACGCAGCTGGTTTGATGCGATTTCGAAGAGGTCCCAAATATTCATATCCAGATAGATGGTGTAAGTCAGAGATGGAACGTATGCAGATACAGGTGAAAGTTCGAAAGCAGGACTGAAGGTCCTGCTCTGCATGTGCTAAGACTAGCAATACACTGAAAAAATCCAAATAGCGCCCAGAGCCATGTAACATAGCGCATTATTTATGGTCCCATACGCCATGTACATAGTACTCTGAGCTATGCAATATGGCTCCCAGCGCCATAATCTCAGAATCTACATAGCGCGTGGTACCATGTTACATGGCGCAGCATTTATGGTGCCACACGCTATGCACATAGTGCCCTGGGCCATGCAGTATAGCTCCCAGCGCCATAATTACATGGCGCAGAAATTATGGCCCCACACGCCATATTACATAGTGCCATGGGCCATGTAATGCTCATGGCACTCCAATTATAACTCGCAGCCATACTGTGTGAGGGGATCTATAAATGTCAGCAAGTGATACTTGAGTATCGTCGATAGATCGAGAACATTCTCAATCGACTAAGGGCGCATATTATTGAATGGCTCCTTCGGCGACTCTAAATGCAGCCAGCGCCTGTTTGTTGCAAGCAAGTAACTTCTCCGTGTGCTCATTTATGGTAAGTTGCACTGTTTTGACTGATTTGCTTCTTCAATGTACTATAGTCCTCCACGCCATGTACTATAGTCCTCCACGCCATGTACTATAGTCCTCCACGCCATGTACTATAGTCCTCCACGCCATGTACTATAGTCCTCCACGCCATGTACTATAGTCCTCTACGCCATACAGTATAGTCCTCTACGCCATACAGTATAGTCCTCCACGCCATACAGTATAGTCCTCCACGCCATGTGTTATAGCTCTCCACGCCATGCACTATAGTTCTCCACGCCATGTAATATAGTCCGCCACGCCATGTACATGGCGTGGAAGACTATAGTACATGGCGTGTAGGCCTATGTACTTTTCGCCATGTACTATGGCGTGTGGCGCTATATTTTATCACAATCCCTAAATCGACTATGTACATGGCGCCAGAAGTCTATAAATTATGGCGTCTGGCGCCATGTGTTTTCTCAGTGATATACTGTCAAATAGCACCGTTAATTTTCAACCCAATAAACTCAACTTTGACGCGGTTTAAAAATGTTCTCATGACGAAATATCTCCATGACCTATGGAAGCGTCCTGCCGAGAACGCCCTAAAACGAGTACGTCCAATTTGATTGGAGGATGTATTACGCATCACGCGAGTCAAGGATGAAGAGTAATAAGCATGTTGGCGATGAATGCATGTGCTGACTGTGCATGAATGCGATGATAGACAGGCAGGCAGATTGAAAGGAAAAAGATCTGAGACGTGCTTTGTCGAGTGAAAGTAGACTTCACAATTTTGGTTCAAATTTCGTAGCACATCTCCATGACAAGAACCAACACGTGGAAAGTCAGTTCAGTTCCTGGTAATCGATGTGTCCCTTCCGGTATCATAGGAGACTGAAGACTGAGGATTCTTGTCACTCTTGGTACCACACCCGAAACCAAAAATTCTTATTGCGAAATTCGGCCCTTGACATTTACTTTTTGAAGATAATTTTGTGCAAATGACCACCGCGACTACCTCTCAAGAAGCCAATATGTTGGCTTCTTAAGCGTAGATCGTCGCTGGTTTGTCATCGTAGACCAACGCCTTCACGTATCCCCACAAGAAGTAATCCGACGGACGATCAAATCGGACGATCTCGATAGCTAAATGAGGGTTCCATTTCTCCAGATAATGCCATTTTCGAGTTTCGTGTTAAATAAGTCGCAGGTTGCGGTCGCCGTGCCACATCTCATCTCCAAACCACATATCTATCACATCCATATGACGCAAATTCGGGAACAAAAACTTGCTGCGATATTCTCTTCGGAACGCAGTTCTCAAATTTGTCGTTGACCTATGGTCCAGCAACGTGAAAAGGTTGCGAAAATTTGCAATCGTATGGCAAATAGCACATGCTGATGGACGATTATGCTTTTCATGGAACTCACGAAGCTATCTTTGAGTTTGCACAACTGAACATTGATTTCGGAAATTAATTGCCACGATTTGTAGACACTGCTGCGGTGTAAGTCAATCCATGGCGATTTGATAACCTGCTGCTCCTTAACCATAACCTGCTGCTCCTTAAACTTAATGGTTTCGGTGTTTTCGATCCCCTCCTCTCCTGGTTTTCCTCTTATCTTCATAGTCGCCCCTGCAGAGTTACTTTTAATGGTTCCATTTCTTTTCCTATATGTCCCACATCCGGAGTTCCTCAAGGTTCTATTCTTGGCCCCCTACTTTTTATCTTGTTTGTCAATGACCTTCCTTCTGTTATCAATTCTCCTTGTCTTTTATATGCGGATGACTTAAAATTATACAGAACAATCAAGTCTGCGAACGATTTTCACCAGTTGCAAGCTGACTTGTTTGCTCTTAATCTCTGGTGTCAAGACAACTTCTTGCCATTGAACATTTCGAAGTGCCACCAGATGCCTTTCGCATATAAAAATACTCCACATGTGTTCTCTTATTCTTTGTCTGGTATTTCCCTGTCAGTTGTCCAGCATTTTAGAGACCTGGGTGTGGTGTTTGATTCAAAATTAAGATTTGATGTTATTGTTATGAATATGACGTTCAGGGCCTCTAGGATTGCTGGATTTGTTTTGCGTTCTTCGTATATGTTTACCAACATTTCCTCTTGTATTCATTTATATGTCTCCTTAGTATGCAGTGTTCTAGAATACGCGTGCCAAATCTGGTCTTCGCGCTTTCAGTACTTATCTGACACCATTGAATCTGTTCAGCGCAGGTTCACTCGCTCACTGCTTTTTAAATTTAATATCCCCTATTGTCCCTACTCCTCTCGTCTTTCCCTCCTTCGTATGTCCTCGTTGTAATCACGGAGGTTGTTCCTCGATGAGTGTTTCCTCTTCAAACTTTGCCAAGGCATTTTCTTGACAGATCTCGATTCACAGATAACCAGACGTGTATCTAGTCGTCCAAGTCGTTCTTCTGAGGTTTTCTCTGTTCCTTTTGCACGTACGGAGGTCTATTTCCGTTCGCTTTTGTTGCGTCTACCCAGAACGCACAATGCCCTTAAGCTTGGTCCTCTCCCGCAATGTTTTTTACAATTCAAGCCTGTATTTAAAATGTTACCTTGAACTGCTATTTACCTTAGTCCTAATTTTAGTTTTCTAATTATTCAATTATTTTTGTTATTTCTTTTCCTTTTATATGTTTCATTCTTTTTTATTTTTGCTTTCTTGACGCTGTAATTGGAATTATATCTGTGGCGCAAGAGATTAATTAATAAATAAATAAATAAATAAATGACTTGAAATTTAACATCCTCTATTTTGGTTTTCTCTAAGCATTATTTCCGTTAATCTTGTTATTTCCAAATTATGCCAAACTACTTTTGGGGGCTCACTTTGAAAGAGCTTATTTAATTGCACAATTCGACAAAGGGCTAGCCGTAGGCTGAGCTTTTCAAACTCTGTACCTTTTTTTCGACATTTTGATTTGCGGTATGTGATTTTTTCAAACTTTTACTTAAACATTTATAATATAAAAATTTCAGTATATGTGTAAAAAAATCTGGAAATTTCGAATAACAGCTGAGTATCTGGAAAACGTTGTGAAAGTCTGGCAATCTCCAGACTTAAATCTGGATCTGGTCAGTGGCGGCTCGTAAGGGTGGGCCTCGCCCGCCTGGCCCACCCTGACGAGCCGCTACTAAGTTAAAGTAAAGTAGATATTTCTTGTTGGTATCCGCGTGTACCTTATAATAGTGTTTTTGTGTCGAGCGGGCCCAGTGGCGGCTCGTCAGGGTGGGCCAGGCGGGCCGGGCCCACCCTGACGAGCCGCCACTGGATCTGGCATCACTGGTGTGTGGTGAAGTCGCTACAACATTTCTTACTAAAAAAACTTCTGTGACAGTTTAGTGATTGATTCAGTTTTATTTGAGCGCGCGTCCAAGATGAACGCCAGCAAAGAGAAAATACGCCATCTTTTACATTTTTTAAACACGAAAACGCAAACCAGGCGGTTGAAAATGTGAATAATGTTTATGTTTCTGACACTGTGACAACCAATTTTCGATTGCCCAGGAGTCATTGTACAAAAAACCGTTTGGAACCATTTGAATAAGGCTGAATTAAAAAAGAAGGCCGATGTATGGGTGCCAGACGAATTAACGCCAAAAATCCTCATGGACCGAAATTCCATCTTCGAATCGCTGCTGAATCGCAACCAAATCGACGCATTTCTGAAGCGGATGGTGACTGGTGATGAAAAGTGGATCACTTACGACAACGTCTAGTGACAACGGTCGTGGTCGAATCGTAGTGAGCCGGCAGAAACGGTAACCAAGCCAAGATTGACGGTTAAGAAGATTTTGCTGTGTGTTTGGTAGGTTTGGCGGGGAATCATCTACTATGAACTGCTCCCCTACGGCGAAACCCTTAACTCGCACCTATACTGTCAACAATTGGACCGTCTGAAAGAAGCAATCGCTCAGAAGCAACGTGCTTTGGCGAGTAGGAGAGGAATTGTGTTCCATCAGGACAACTCTAGGCCACACACATCGATAGTAACTCGGCAGAAGCTCCGGGAGCTTGACTAGTCGGTTATTATGCCTCCACCTTATAGTCTGGACCTGGCAGCAAGTAATTATCACCTGTTTCTCTTCATGGCGAACGATTTTGCTGAGAGAGGTATAATACAATTACTTTCAACATGACAACAAGCTAGCGAACAAAACGGTGCATATTTAACCTAAATCGGATCATTCTAAGTATGGTAAATAACGCCTTCAATTTCATGCAAAAATAATGGATTTATTTTTAATACATCTAATAGTACTCGTATGTTAGTCAAACTGCTGCAACAATCGAACAGTTGCTCCAACCAAACATATTTATATGTTATTTCAATGAAAAATTCAATAAGTGATAGCCGTTGATGCTAACAATAGTCGCGTCTTGAATAATTTATAATTTCAAAAAGTAAATAGAGTTTAATTTTAATTTTAAATAATTTTTATAAATTTTAAATATGCTCTTGCTATACGACAACGCACGGGAAACGCTTGGGATGTTTCTTCACATAAACTTATTAGTCTTATATAAAAGCTCTCATTCAAGTTGGTTATACCATCCTTGTGGCTATGGCTTTGATTAGAATATTTTTGCACATAAATTTGCAAATATTGCATATAACTATAAATCTATTGTATTATGCGAGCAAGTACATCAAAATCTGACCATTTTTCCACGTCTTTCTCCTACACATATAAGTGTGCGCGTATACATTTGATACAGTATTCTGGAACCTCCTCAAAATCTCGTTAAAATCTTCGGAACGCAACATACAAATAAACGTAAAACACGAAGAAGAGTGACTGTACTACACCTAAAACGGTCTTATGCGAAAATTAAATTCAGTTCTTCAAGTTTCGTCGTTGAATTTAAACCGTTATTTCGATTCGCCATCATACTCGGAAAATTGTAATTAAAAATTTTAATTTTGTGTCCTCGACTTAAAGTTTTCATATTTTTATTGTTTGAAAATTTCGACACCTTGAATAACGAATCAAATCGGATTCATTTTTGGATTTTAGTGTGAAAATAACTAAAAGACCCTGAAATTCTTTGATAGTATTTTTGGTGATCGGTTGATTTGTTTTGATTTTACGAAAGTTCGATGGACTCTTAAAGATAGCAAAAAGCTAATCACAAAAAGCAAAATAGTTTGGACTGTAGATAGGGTTTGATTTTAAATAGATGCAGCTTGGATAATAATTGTTTTCGTAAGATGGTTTGCATAAAGAAACTTTTTGTAAGTAGTTGTTTGCTATTCTTGAAAGAAGTCAGTTAATAAATGTATTTTACTAAAAACGGTAGGATTTTTAGAGATTATTGTTTGGTTGGTTGGTTTTGAATTTTAGTACTCGCGCAAAAAGTGTTGCTAATAAATCGAAAAATAAATTCGACCCATTACCGGTTTGAATACTCAACTAAACTGATAAAATGTAAAAATAACGCAATTTTCGAATTAACCGGCGGAATTCGCATTGAATATAATACATACGATCTATTTGCTTCATTCAGACATGGTTTGTGTTCGTTCAAAGGTTCCTTTGAACGAGTCAGAGATACAGATGAATTTTGCAGATAGCTGTGCATTTATCATCTAAATCGCTGTATATGAATGTGTCGATCCGATACGGGATAGTGAGTACAGTGGCGCAGTTTAAAGATCAAAGCCTGTTATCAACAGATGAGAATCCGCAGCGATCTCATGAGCTTCATTTTCACCATCTTCGGTTTGGGCCTGCCTACGTTTTCTGCCCACCGTCTGACGGTTTCGCCGAGGGTTAAATATCATATCTGTGGATTAAAGAGTTTCAAAACTAGCCGCCATCACCGTAGGTCGTACGCTTGAATTTATCTTTTAGTAGTTTTCTTGTACGAGAGAATGTGAGGCGCTTTTCAAGCAAATATATAGGTTGCCCTTTAATTTCCCCCCAAACCAAGTTCAAGGGTATTCTAAAGGATCTGAATGATGTTTCGCGATTGTCTAACCTTTAGATAAAATGCGCACAATAACGACGACCGAGGAAGCGTAGTGGCAGTAAAGAGTAAGTCATTAGGCTAAATGTCTACAATAGATGGTAGATACATACATTGGAAGAAAGTGATGATCATAAATATCATCTCGAATCGAGCTTTACACGTTCTTCCAAGCCGTGTTGATTGGGATCTGCGTTGGTCTTTCAGTCGGTATGTTTGAGTTGCTGGTTAATTTGAGGAAGAAACTATTTATCTACTCAGTAGAAATACTGCCACTACGTTCATCATTGTAATGGCGATTGTGAAATTATTTGTTTCGCGAATAAAATTGTTATCTCTATGTATCCATGGAGTATTTTTGTATGATGCATGTATCGTTTTGGTTATAATAATTTTAACGCTTTGGTTCTTTTCAACAAATAATTTCCTGCGTCCAGTTACAATGAGTTGCTTTTGAATTTGTGACGAAGCACTGAAAAATGTCATTTCTGTTCGGCGTCTAAAACTGATGAATCTGGTCTCACTTCCGCAGTTTGCATCAAACTTGCATGCCAATAACGTGCAGCTATGGAGATTTACTCCAAGCATAGCTGACGGCTTGTTTATACGCTTTGAGTTTTAAATTGCTTTGAAATAATTTTTGAAATCAGACATTGACCATGTGGAAAATTTAGTTTTACCGTGAACCGCTAATAAAGCGGGCATTTTTTTTTAGATGTTCGTCAATGTTTTACCATTTTCGTAATGATTGTATCTTATTTAGTTTATCTGAGTTAGTATAGTAAAGTATATAAATATAATGATTGATTGTGTGGTTGGTAACATGTTTTTTTTTGCGGTAGTGCGATTTAAATTGTAAAGCTTATTCGTATTACATGCTAATTGTCTATTCAAATAATTTTGTTCACCTTGAAGACTTAAGATCAAATTTAATTTTTTTTTGCTGCAAATAGGTTTTTGATTATCACTTTTCAGATATGACACATATTCTGTAAGAATATAAATTCAAATTAACTTCATAAAAGAAGTTCTATTATACACAGCTGCATTTTTCAATTTAACACTCTTTGTATTTTATCTATCCCAGTTTTAGTTTTCCTTACTTCTTTGAAACATCGCCCATTCTACTTCCTGTTTTAACTAAAAAAACAAAACCTAGTTATCCGAACATAGAACATCCGTTTTTCAGTGTGATTTTGTAAATTTTATCGAACATACAGATATTTTCATTATGTGGGAAGACCGGTTTATACAGAAGAAAACATAAATTCCAACAAATTTCCCTGGTGCAAATCGAAAATACTCTGTTCGATTGTATTGCACCAACTCGTACGTTTCTTGAAATTGCAGTTTTTGCAGCTGCTTTCACAATAGCAAAATTTCTGAGTGGCTGGCTTATTCAATCTTTTGAATTTGAATGGAATATCATTCGTTTTTGTTGAGGATTCTCTTTATAATTGTGTTTTTGGCAAATATAAAAGCTATTAATTCGAATAATTTAGTATCACAACAACATTTTAAATTTTAATAATCTAAGGCTGACAATATTTAAGTTATTTCATCTTTGCAGCCCCACAGAAAGAATAAATTCTGCTCAATGTTCTCTTTAGCTCTTTGAGTCAGCCATTGAAGTGTAAAACATTGTCATTCAGTTTTGCGTGAAAGTTAAGTACTTCTGTCCAAAAAAGAAATATTTACTTCAGGTTTGGTTTTAAAAAAATGTAGTTACTTTTCATTCGTTGTTTGTTTAAAGTTAGACATAAAATATTGAGTATTCAAAACTGCAGATATTTTGTCAAAATCAGCTTGGCGCTGAAGGTGTTAATAGTAAAACATAACCAAGATTGTAACTCCGAAGTTAAACCACAAGAATACATTTAGCTGATTTGCTACTATAATTCGTCAACGCTGTCATCTAACCATTTAACAGTACTGATCTAGCCACCATTTATGTTTGTTTTGGGATCTAGTTTCAAATAGTGAGTTCACGTTTTTATCCATGATCTAAAAAAAAACAGATTCTTTGCAAGGTTAGACGTTTTGACAAAAAATACTTATTTCTTTTACCACTGAACAATCCCATTACACTTCACAGAAACTTTAAAGACAGAAACAAAAATGGCTGAAAACTTACCACGTTATTTTCCGTGGCAGTGATGTAATTTTCAGCAATAGCTGCCGTTGATGAGCCCTTCAGTTACAATCATAGAGTCAAACTTAATGAAGCAACACAAATTGTTTTAGTTACTTATTCTTTTAGTTATACTCAAACGTACTTCAAAAGTGACAAAAAAACTTGTAGAAACTGTATATTTATGCCATACTTCTTTGAAACTTTTGCTCCTACCTTTGCAGTCAATTGTTCTTTAACTGATTGAAAGTCGATTATTATAAAGTGGCGAGTAAAATCAATACTGTTATGTCTTACTATTATTTTCCATTGTTTACTATTATTTTCCAGTCTTCGTGTTTTATTCCATGCTATTGCTCGCTAGCTTGAGTATTCGCTTCGGGAGAGCATCGGCTTCTAGCGTATTAGTCAACAGGTCAAATCTAGCCATGATCTTAATTCGGGCTTCGGGTCAATCTAGCTTAGCAAAGATATCTGAGTAAATCAACTTGTCAAATGAGCCGTGAAACCTATCACACTATACTTTATGCATTAATTGTCAATGAAGTCCCTACGAAGTTCAAACCACGGTTAGCAGTAGGACGACTGCTGCAGATACTGCTGAGAAGTATCTGCAGCAGTTGTCGTCGTCGTCGTATCTGCACCAGCAGACACTGCAGAGAAGCGACTGCTACTTCAGAACGGAGGCAAGAAATGGATACCCTCAAAGGGATGTCCTATCACTGCTCCTGTGGAGTATGCTAGTTGACTCCCTGCTAAACGAACTGCAACTAGAACGACTGCACGCGCAGGCTTATGTTGATGACGTAGCCACACTGGCTGTCGGTAAACACAACGCGCATTGGATCTGATTGGCAGTTGGTGTTCTAGGCATGACCTAACAGTGAACCCTGATAAGACGAAACTTGTTTGGTTTACCAGGAAAAGAAAACCGGAAGGACTATTGCTTCCAAATATGAAGAACACTCTAAAAAGTGGGTCTATAATTAATACTTTGATAATAGGAAATATATTAATTTTTTCGTTTAAAATAACGAATCACAATTTTTTTTTACTCATTCGATGTGCATTTTTTGCTTTTACGTCATATCAGCTGAATAATACACAGCTTTTTGTAAATTGAAGCAAAAAGAGTGTAAATTTACTAGTTTGCTATTCACCATTGCGCCAAAGCCATAAAATTGCATCATTTTTTAAGGTAAAATTACACGATTTGGTCGTAAAAAAATCTTCTTTTTACGGCCTTTTGTAAATTTACATCTTTAATAGTAGGAAACCAGTTTCCTACTATTATAAGGGTAAAATTCAACCAAAATTTTTTTGAGTGAATATAACCCTTCGACTTTCAGATAAAGTCAAATATCTTGGACAAAATACTTCTCTGGAAGAATCATGTGGAAGTGAAGCTTACTCGTGCTTTAAACGCTTTCGGGCAGTGAAAGAGAGCTTTTTCTACCACATGGGGTCTAAAGCCTCGTGTAGTGATGTGGATCTACATAGCAATAATAAGGCCGATGATCACGTACACATCCGTGGTGTGGTGGACTATTGTGAAGCTATTGTATGCTCGTAAAAAGTTAGCCACACTGCAAAGGACTGTGTGCCTGGGTATCTGTAGTGCCATGAGCACTACTCCGGGTACGGCTATTGATGCGCTTCTCAATTCGCCTCCTCTCGACATGCAAATTCAGAGTGTGGCGTTGAGCTCTGCCCATAGCCTAGCTCAGCTTGGTAGGAAAAGACGATGTGGGGAACTGCTCTATTCGGGGTTCGATGCGTGAGATCTCCCCGATTCTCACTATACCTTCGGATGCTCGAGTGCCCTTCCTCAACTTCGGGAGAAGGTATGAAATAATCTTCTTGAGCAGAAGTGACTGGGACGATCCAGACCTCAGTACGAGAGGAAATTCCGAAATCTTCTTCACGGATGGCTCGAAGGCAGATGTTAGATCTGCAGCTGGTGTCTATCTGTATTCATCGAATGACAGGTGGGCCTCTTCTCTTGAAGAGCATGTTTCTATTTTTCAAGCAGAAATATTTGCTATCCTGAGAGCTGCCTGTTGGGCAATTGAAAAAAAATGGAAAGGAAAACGCATTGCTATTTGCAGTGACAGTCAAGCTGCACTGATTGCGCTGCGTAGACCCCTGACTACTTCGAAAATATCCCAAGAGTGAAGACCACGATTAAACTCTGTCGCCAGATTCAATAAAGTGAATTTGCTCTGGGTACCGGGGCACTGAGGTGTTGAGGGAAATGAAATTGCTGACGCCATTGCAAATCAAGGTTCGAGGCTTCCACTGCAGGGCCCTGAACCTGCCTTGTGTGTACCGACCGCATCTGTACATGCCATTCTTTGCAAGTAGGTAGTTGATGCTCACAAAGATAGATGGATGAATGCTGGTGTGGCCAGGCACACGAAGGTCTTCCTTTCAGAACCCAACCATGTAACTGCAGGATTCTTGCTCAATAAGAGCAGGAAAGTTTGCAGAGCAATGACATGGATTCTGATTGGACACAACTGCCTATATTTACAACTGCCCATATTTACCGAATAGGTGTTGTACAGGATGACCTCTGTTTATCCTGCCTAGAAGAGGCCGACTCTGGGGAGTATTTCCTCTATGAATGCCCAGCGCTTGCGCGTCTCAGATATCAATGCTCTGGCTGGGATGTGGGACGTTTGCAAAAGATCGCCTCGTTTCCCCTATCAGTGATCCTAGATTTTATCAAGAAGTCCAGGAAACTATGATAGGCAGAGTACAGTGGGTCTTTTGGCCTGAGTGCTTAGAGGTGCCAATGCGCCTCTCTCCCAACACACACACATATATACACACACACTGCAGAGAAGCTGCAAAAACTGTAGAACACCTTCCTAGATAATGTTCAGCACTAGCGAGACGAAGATTGAAGCATTTTAGCTCTGATCTTCCCTCCACGTAGTATACGAGAAAAATACCGCCCGATGACACAGCCAAATTCATATGAAGAATCCTATAATTCATTACACTGAAGAGGCAGAACATACCTAAGAGACAGCAGTCCTAGGGACAATCTGGGCCCGCCCCATGCAATCAATGAATCAGTCAAACTAAACATATTTCGTGCCAAAACTACATTTCAGATGCATGTTCAATTTCGACACGATCTAGCAAGCTTTGGTAATTTGGGGCTATGAACACTCTTTAACAAATCCTACCATTTTTCCGATAAATTCCGCCTCACTAATTGTTCTGCATTAAGTCTTTATTTCTTCTTTTGACTTTAAAATACTCGTGCTCATTGGCTTCAACCAGTTCCCAAATGCTATACATGAGGTTTGCATAAATTGTTTACGAAAGACATAAGCTGTGATGTGATATAAATTTGAATAAACAATTTCAATCTCATAAATTTATTCTAACCACATTTTTAATATCAATAATCAAACTAGATATCTTTTGATGCGATAAAAATTCATAATTTCTTTTCGTTTTATTTTATCCTCTTATCACCATAAATAGGCACGCGCTGTGCGAGACTTTCAAAATTGTACATAGATCATTAAAATGTACATAGATCATTAACTTAGATCGCATCATAATTTCATTCTTTGCGATTTTCGCCAAAGACGGCAAACAACAACAATTCTAAAAATAAAATGGCCACAAAACTAATTTTAATATTTTTTGAGTAATTCACCAATTAAATGTAAATGACATTCCCAAAAATTTCCCCACGCATTCCGTTTACGAACACCATTATGGACATAGAATCCAGATTTTTCCACAATTATGCCTGTTTCATTAGGCAAACGAAAAAATGCAAAATCACGAATCCAACGTTTTTTCACCATAAATTCTGTAGCGTACTTTTATTTAAACTAATAAATTTATCTTAACCATTCACTTCACTTTTCTAAATTTAGCATGTATTTATTTTTCGTCTGGATTTATTTTTATCTTGAGTACATACTTACGTACGTATTCATCACGCATTCAACCAATGATTCTAAAATACGACAATGCCATAAAGTCTGATTACAATAGTAGGATTCTATGATAAAGAACACGCAATCACTTTTTCTGCACAAAGTTTCAAATTATACAAACTATTTTGAAAAAAATAATAGATTGAATTGCTTTATTGTTTTAAAATATCTACCTTGCATTTTGTCAGTTTCACTCAATTCGTGCTGCTCGAGTTGATTTGATACCCACACGTAGTAAATAATTATAAATTCCGCTAAAACGATATGAATTCAAAATATATAAACATTTTTGAAAAATATTCAGTTAGGTAACGGTGTTCGTTTAAATAAAAAATAAAACCGAAGATACATATGTTTTTTTCTGCTATCTTTAAATTGATATATGCGAATTTTTTATTAGAATTTTGTAAAATTCGATTGGCTGCTGACGTGCTTCTAATCAAAATTTGGATACTTAGCATATGGTGATAAATATTCTGCGATAAATCTACGACCTTGACTGAAAGAAAGAGTAAGAATCATACGAGGCTCAATCGACCGGATAAAACCGCTCTGATGTGCATAAGATTTTATTGTCAGCTTTGCAGACCACAACTCGCCAGCAAAGAACCGTAAGATTCGCCATACGAATATCTCCAATTATTATTGTTAAGGTTTAGAGGTGAGGAAGCGAGGAAGATAAGGTTCACGATGAGGAAGTATATGTGAGCAAGTGGTTTGCTCTGGTACGTTGAGTTTCAAACTGGATAGCTATAGTTTCACAACTTACAAATTCATTAAACTTCAAGAAATAGTAGAAGCCAAACCCAAGGAAGTGTGCCAGAAGAAATTATGGAACCATAATATATTCGAGCAATGTTAATATAAAATTAGTGATTTTATTAAAGCTAATTTCCTTATACTCGTCGAGATTTGATTGTGTTAAATGATTTCAGTCACGATTCAGACACTTAATACTTGCAAGAAACAATCTGTAAATTTTTACATTGCGGTGCCAAATGTAACTCACAACAAAATTCGATAGTAGTTTATGATTTCAACATTTGTCAACTGCAATCTTGTTTGAGTTTTGGTAAAATGCGACGCTATTTATTTATTGTGCAAACCAACAAAATCAAATTTAATTATAAATTAGACTAAAATAAAAAAACAAAGAATCTAGGAAAATCGATAACTTATGCAGAAAGCAAAACCAACAATGGAAAAAAAACAACTTAAAAGGAAAATAATATAAAAAATTTACTAATTAAAAAATAAATGTCCATATTAGGTGACAGAACGTTTTCCTCAATGAACTTTTGAACGCAGGCGATATCTGCACAAAAACACGTAGGATAAGATGATTGTGATGACGAGGTTAATGCAAAACTGTCAAAAAGGAACATTAAAATATAATAAGGTTGCATCAGGGCGGCCCGATCCTCAAACAGAAAAATGAGTGCTAGGTTCAACTAATATACAGCCGTGAAAAAGTGTAAAAAAAGACTATCGTCGAGGACCACTCTTCGTGACTTCAAACAAGGTATTTGCAGGAGGTAAAAGCGCACATTGGAATCGCAATAAGGAATTTGAACTTACAGATTAACAAGCTATTGAGTCGGAGTTTCGCAGATTCAACCGCATCAATCAAGTATCTATAGTAAGGGTATCAAATTTGTCAACTCTTCTCTACGGCACTACGAACGAAGCTATAAAAAATGGAAAGGCCAACAAAAGGTTTGGAAGATTTACTGATGAGACTGGGAATACGAGAGTCACTGGAAGTGATATACAGAATATGCTGGCTAAGATTTCGCTTAGAGTTAGAGATCTCGCCAAGAGCCAGAGAACAGAGCAGGAGGAAAGTGGGGGGCCATGTTCTGTAGGTTAAAATCATTTTATGACACTCTGCAACTTTCCGCATAAGCGAACTCGCAGTTCACCAGCTTCAATACTCAAGTCGGTTTGCAACGGGGAACATTCATTAGCGGATTCAATCAACATATAAAAGGCAGAGTGAAGAAAAGATAAAAGCAAGATCGTTAGTAAACAAAAAGAACCGTAAAGGACCAAGATTGCATTCTTGCGGAACTCCTGAAATAGAAAAAAAGCGCAAAAGAGTAAGTCAACAGTAACAACATACGAGCAATCACAGGCGTAGGAGAAGACCCAAGAAAGAAGGTCAACAGAGAGTTCAAACCCAACTAGCATTGACAGAAGAATACTGACTTTGGTAAAGTCTGTATACATATATGACACCCACTTGCTTTTACTGGTCGATTGCGGCAGCAACAGTGCTTGAAAACGACAATAAGTTAGTAACTGTTGGCTTACCTTTACTGAATTACACTCAATTGTAAACAATTGTTTCAGTGAGCTTACTAAAACAGAGCAAAAGGGCTGTGGAGCGATTTTGGAGATGAAAAAAGTATCCCACGCTTTGTGGATAGAGAATATATTAGAGGATTTCCAATATGACGGAAATGTAACGGTAAAATTGAATTTTAGTAACAGAGGAAGACACAGAAAAGATGAAAATGATTTCGCAAAAATATTTGGAATGAAGTTACATCGCATGAAGAAAACTGAAAGAAATTTTAAGGGAGCTGACGTAGTACCACTAGAAAGACTTAGAATCAGCGAAAGTAATAGACGCTTCGACATGTTTAAGGTGAGCACAGGTCGTGTCATTGGCCACCTTTTTGGTAGCAGTATACAGCTGTTAAAACCTGAAAAAGGCATTGAGCGAACCAAAACTTTGTATTCCCTACGCGCAGCGTCTTTAGTTTTAAGAGTTATCGACTGTAAATCGAAAAGAGTCGGACATTTTTTTACAATGGTAGGAAAAAGTGACAAAAAGAAGTTGGATAAAAAAGAATATAAAATGAGGCTATATTACATTCCCCCCTCTGGAGAAATAATGCCAGTTAGTTTCATTAATTCTGATGGTCAAAACAGTATTTAAAAAATGAAGGGAGGAAAATGACGATCTTTCACATCTGCTAACGAGCTCCTCCTCAAACTTGATTAGAAACCATGAAAAGTAGGCCTGAAAATCAAACTGACAAACAAGAAATCTCAATAAGCAAAATTTAGCTCTTGAAGATTATAAGTCAGAAAATGCAGACAAATTTATATATTTAGGTGCGAAATCGGTACCAAAATGTAATGAAACTGGCGAAATAAAACGAAGAGTTTTATATTCTTCTAACAAAAGTTTCTACTCCGTTTTGCCTACACTGCAGACCAGCTGCATCACAGGAAAACGAAGCTTCAAGTTTATAAGTCGTCTTTGAAAGACGGGTTCTTTGGCGACTAATTGGAGCAGACCGGTAGAGTGCCCAATGGCGAATAAGGTACAACCACGAGTTATACAAAATATTTAACAATCCAGGGGTCGGTTGCCACAATCATCAATTTACCAAAGCTACAATGAGTGCAGCCAAGGACGAGCATCGAGTACGTAAAAAACTATTCGAAGGAAAGCCGAGGGCTGCAGGCCAGTGGGAAACGCTAGTCCGACTATGTCGACAAAGACATCGCATCTCTGTTCGAATTTGTGAAATTGGAGGACGCAACCGTTGGACCAAGGCAATTGGAGGCGTTTTCTGCAAGCAGCTAAAGCCAGAGAAGGCCCGCAGTGCAATGACAACGATCACAAAATATTCTTAGGGATAGCTTTCTTGAAAACTGATATTCCAATCCAATGAAGGGATATTAAAGTACGAAAGCAGGTAGCACGAGAGTTCCGCAAAGAAACGTCAATGGAGCAGTATGGTGCTACTACAAGAGATATAGATTGACTAAAAGAATAATACCAAGTATGGCGAAGGTGGAATCTGGACAGTCATGAACTTAACTGGGGAGGACGGAGTGAAGTGAAGACAGAGCTTTCTATCAAATGATTTATGAAGACCAATTAAAATTACAACCAGACCGGTTTCGATAATTGCAAAAGACAGTGTGAAGGTGTACAATTTTATTGCTGCATATATCCCCACACAAACAAATTTCTATTACGCAGATAATATCATTAGACGCGACCATGAAAGAGAGCTTTTTCCACGTTAGTATATAGTCAAAAATGGTAATACATATCAAAACCAACCATTGCGAATCTTTGAAATTTGATGAATTTTGGCAGGAGCAAAAAGGTCAGGTATTATACTGTTTAAGTTCTTCATATCTACGTGTTTTATGACAGTGTTAATGCTCAGGGGACTACGCTTTGAAGCTTATGCTTAGCTATGGTAGTAGGGAGACATTTGTGGGAGAAACCGATTTCAATTATTGCATCCTCAGCATTTAAGTGCCACACTTTGCTCTGGAATGGTGGTCTTATACCCAACCACTGCTAAAGCTATTACGTAGCACTTAATAGAGTGCTGGTATTATGCCCAGTCGTCGGCTCTTTAGACAACACAAGAAAAAATACAGCATGAACATACGGCGAGAATCGAACCCCCGGGCAATAGAGCGCTGCTTCGGACAGGTGTCTCAGTCTTCAGAGCTAGCCAAAGTTTTGTCCCATTTCTCACCCTTTGATGACTATTTAGAGCTGTCAAATGTCCATTCCGCTGATTTGAATGAACTGACTCAACGTAGCTCTATTAATTAATATGTATATATACACAAAGTATAAAATACTCGCCGCCAGTAAAATATTTAAGTTAGTTCAACAAAAGTGAAGTAAAATATAGATAGTTTCCTACCTTTTCCCGGCAATGAATTCCTTCAAAAAGCTTCCATTTAGTCATGCATTTATTTTTAAATACATATCTACTTACAACATTTGATTTCATATTCATTATTTTTATTTAAAATTTAATGTAAATTACAAGATCTTATTCTTAAATTATATGGCAAGATGATAATGTAATATTATAATACTTTAAACAAATCTGTACAATATTACTCGAAATTCAAAATCATCTTGTATACAAGATGATTTTTGGCTTAATAGCTCCCTTTATCCCTATAGCCCCATTATTCAGGTTGGTCGTTTAATTAGCGCACAAATTTTGAACAAACCTGAATAGCTTACAATGTGAAATCCTACCTATTTAATCATAATAATCGTCTTCTTCTTCTTCAAAATCATCGTCCAGGCTTTCACTTCCACTTATGCTCTCCACATGTCGTCCTTCATTCGTTTCAGCCATTTTTTTCCTAACGATTCCATAAAACGGTTTTTTCCTATTTTGCAAATAAACAGGCTTGATTAGACATGGCTTGTCTGGGCCACAATCCTTTTTAACTTGAATTTCGTTTCGAGCTAGTCCGTTAATAAGATCTTCTAATTGAGGATCGGCATCATAGGGCGAATGACGGTTTCCGTGATCGCCATGGTTACCACGTTCGCCTCGACGACCTGGTAAACCTGGTTGACCAATAGCTCCAATGTTGCCTCGCTCTCCCCGAGGACCTGGAGAACCTACTGGACCTTGTGGGCCTGGGGGACCAGGAAGTCCAATACGTCCTGATCTTCCAGGGCGTCCAGGTCGACCTGGATTACCTGGTGGACCTTGCGGTCCGCGGCGGCCTGGTGGACCTGGTGGACCACTATGTCCTCGTCTGCCTGGTTTACCGGGTTTTCCTGGGACTCCGTTCTTTCCATTTTCACCTGGATAGCCTCGTTCGCCGCGTTGACCTGGTGCTCCAGGCGGGCCAGGTGGTCCTGGCGGACACGTACATTTTGGTGTTGCTGGAGAGAGACTATAACCTAAAGTACGTCCGAATTCGTCCTTCGTCTCTTCCTTGTCCTCTGCCAGTGACACTGCTGTTAAGCAGGCACCTAGAAAAGTAATTTTATTAGTTTAATATCCTCGTTAAACTTCAAACTGCAACGCTTACAAATCAGTAGAAATCTTAAACTGGTGATCATTTTTCAAAGACTGATCTTTCTAAATCTGCGATTTTTCTTTTATACTCAAAACAAACCCAAGCCGAGCCCACGAGTAAGATATTCTAGTTCTAACGGTTCAGTACTCCATTTGTTCGCAAAAATATTCGATCTCCCATCCATCCGCTTGTCTGATACCTGACTATCCATGCAGCTATTATTATGGTATCATACTTAAGCATATTAAATCTTTATCAGTTCGACTCAACGCGAATCTTAGCAAATGACAAAAAAATCTAATTTATGTAAATATACACACATGGATCTTTGGTATAGCAGAAGTGACTAGTTTGTACGTTCGGTCACTCTATCAATACATAAAACAGGCCTATAAAATGCTAATATTATTGCGTGAACGCGCTTAGTGCGTGCGAAATATGAATCAATGAGTCGGATGAATTAAAAACATGAATATACGAATTATCAGTATCGGAATAGGTCTTTGGACGATGCTACTACTATTTTTGATGATGGCGACGTCGAAACTAATTTGAATACTATGTCGGTCAATGTGCTTATAGATAACTGAGATATGTATGTTACGACGATAGCTTCGTCGGCAAAAATTCAATACAGTTTTTGAATAATTTTTTTACTGGGTCCCGTTAATTTTCGCGACGGTGGATATTTTTTGTTTGGAAGAAAGGTTGACTGATAGACCTGTTCTAGCGGTTAAATGAATGATTTTATTCTTGGGAATGCTGCTGAAAAATGCGGATGCATGTGGTTAGTTGGTTCTTTTGAGTTTGTTTTAATGCATCGATTGTGTGTATCAAACGAATCTATTTGTACGAAAGTCTTACTTAGATTTTCCTTTCTTCGGTTCTACATCAGTTAGTGCAGGGTATGCTTAGCAATGCCGCTGGGGTCTAAAAAGTACTTTGCAGCCAAGAAAAACTAGTTTGGAATAGAATAAATGAGAGAGAAATCTAATTAAAATGTTCTTCAAAGTAATATTAATTTTTGTATGAATCGCATAACAAAAGGTCAATCAAAACATTAAGTCTTAAACAAAATGAAGTAGAAGCTAAACGGGGTGTGCTATGAATATATACGAAACAATGTGAAGACAAGAAGAAAGTGCATCAATTGTCATGGACAACCAAATAAAAATTTCTTAATATTGGCTAAAATGCATCTTAAAAATCAATGATTTTACTCAAATTTATCAACATAAATGAATAATTCATTATTGTTTTATTTTCGAATGACAGTTTTAAACAGGAAGAAGTTTGGGAAAATATATAAATATCAAATTTTAAATATTTGCCGGAACAATTTCCATAAAAATTCATGAATTCATAAAAATAATCTAATGATTTTAGGTAGATTTGAAATACTAATTTTTAGCATAGGATTGGATTTCATGCTTACATTATAAGCCGATAACCAACTAAATTAATTTTAAATGTCGGCAAAGTGCCTGTGAAATTTTCGAAATTTGACTCATCACCTGTAGCGTGTTTTAGCATTTTGGAAAGAACTGATTTATGTGGATCTAGTTTTGAAGTTTTATTTTAATTTTTCACTTAATGCTCATATAGGCGGCAAAAATTAATTTCATTCTGTATAATTTCTAGTATTTTAGCACTGTTAATTACAATAGCAGCAAATTAAAGAAAGAAGATTAGATACAACTTGCAGAATACAACTTAGAAATGCGAAAGTACCAAGGCGCTCCAGTGATATATTTAAGTATTATTGTATTAATGTCTGAAGTATATATGCATTAGACGGACATGTTGCAGACCATAGATATTATATATGTTAGATTATGATCCTTTAAAGGTTTTCTTTTATTTTTTAATTTTTAATCACGTTATTAACTGATGCCTACAGCTTCAGATAATAATAGAATCAACTAGATCATACATCACATTTTCTACATTTTGGACGCAAATTAAGTTATTAAAATAAAATGTAAGAGAAAGCGAAATTGAGATCAATGCTTGAAGTAGAGTAGCAAAATTCATAATTTGAAAGACTTTGAAAACTAAAGCAAATGACTACACAAAATTTTTTTTCTTCTACGTTCGAAATGGAAAGCTAAATGGGGCAGTGCTTTTCGATCTATCAACTTGTTTGGATGATAAGTTAGAGTTGCATGATGTATTCTACTGCAATTCTTGATTTAAATATTTCCGCAGACTAGTGCTCTAAAGAACTACGGGGCGTCGGTGATAGACCTAGTATACCAAGCTAGGTTGCTCGATAATCTTAATGTTTGGTGGGTGAGCTCTTTTCTGACTTGTAAGTCGCAAGTTTAGCCTGGCTTCCGGACAGACTAGTAGACGAGAACTTTGAAGTCGAAAGAAAGTACTGGCTTGCTATTGAGCACCAATTTGGAGTTGATGAAGTTGAGGTATGATTTTTAGCTCTAATGTACTATTTTAAGGTGAGATATAATATGCTTTTCGAGATATTTTACTTCGTTACTTAATGTACCAATTGTTGATATTAACTTAAAGATAAGTTAGTTTTAGCAATGTTGAAAGTAACGTGAACACATTTGGTTTCTTTATTTCTGATTCCTTCTTCAGTAAGTGAGATGTTAGCTTGCAAGGTTGAATTACGACGTTGTTCTGTCACTTGTTGAGAAGATGGATGTGAAGATGGAATAGAACACATGCCCCAATACACTTCCTTGAGGTACACCATTATGTGCTTGATATTTAGTAGTTGGAAGCATTGGCTTGATTTTGAAGATCAACCCTTTATGCCAGACATTGTCCAAGGCTTGAATTAAGCCTAGAAAAACTGCTGAATAGTAAGTACAGACATCTTATCTTGGAATGCTAATTTCGTTTCTAACGCGGCTCAATGAACCTGTTGAATGAAACTTTGTTGTTTGTTGTTGTCTCGCATCTTCAAGTATTGTTAGTAGTTTTCTCAGCAGAATTTCCTCAGAAATTTCAGAGACGCAAGTTAAAAAACATTGACTTACTGAAAACGCGATTCGATAAGAACATTATAAAGCGAAATAGATTAGTGATTATTCGTCGATATGGTGCAATTTTCCAATACTCGATTAGTTTATGCAGAGCTGTGTAAAGTTTTTGGTTTGGGCTATAAACCGTAAACTATTTAGGCCACGGAAACCGATGCTCTGCCCATTATTTGTGAGATAGCTCACCAAGCGCTCAAAAAAGTGATCCAAAATCGAATCGACAGGAAACGCACCATTAAAATAGCCAAAAAAAGCATATGCTTGAAAAGATATCAGTTAATGTTTCTGATATTTGAAAAATTTACGTAGTAAAATTGTGCGTACATAATTCAATATTACTGCTTATTAACTGTACTTTGAAACCATTTGAAAGCAAATGACTTAACAAATGGTTAAACTTCACTTTTTGCCTTTGAAATAAAATTGATTTTATCACAGCGGGCCAATATAACTAATCACATTTTTCGGTACAATATACATAATAAAACTAATTATTTCATTAATAATTTAATAATCAAATCAGTTTCTAATGTCTTCTTTCAAATAACCTATTTTTTGACTGTATTTATTCAACCTCTTCTGGAATTTTATAATGCCTACCAACTTCGACACCCAGACCTGATTGGGGCATTATATAAGAAGTTAACACTGTATAAATAATATAAAAATAGTATTCTCACCAACATTATTTGTAAATCTTCAATGCCTTCAACATATAAAATGATTTTATGGCCTGACCCGATTCGAATTTCGAAATTACTTTCGGTAATGTCATCAAAAACATTTCCTAAGAAGAAATCAATGTATCAGAAGTCATGTTGAATCATCATTGATTAATCTCTACAAATATCTACTCTACAATTCTTGCTAAATCTTATGCTAATGCTTCTACTCAAACATGTTTGAATTTTTTGCTCCAAACGGTCATTCAGTCATTCCAAAAAGCCAGCCATAAATAGGTCATCAGGCTTCACATCAATCAAACTGCCCACAAATGTAGCTGATCATATCAGTACTAGTGTCAACATTTAAAACGTCTGCAATCAGGTTCGATTAATTCGATTTCATTTTCACTTTTGATAAAATCTAACCAGGAGAAAAAATGAAAATATATGCATGTAAGCAAAAAACAATTTAAAAATTTCATCAATGTTGACCTTTGTAAAATAAGAATCTGAGATTCAAATTTCTAGAACTTTCTAGACAGTTCAATGCACTGAAACTGTATCTACGGCAAACAAAACTATCGTATGATGGTTTGATGTCTTCCAAGAAAGGCAACATTTATATTTGTACACTAAGCGCAAGTGTTAAACATGGATCTAGCCGTAAAGTCCTTGTTGTAGAAGTTTGTAGTTTTTTCGAACACTGAAAAGCCACACCATCTCACCATGAGCTCAGACGAAATAAAGACCACAGATTTAAAACAGTATCTTTCAGTAAACACACAACGGGCATTTCTTTTATTAAGCCACGTGAATCGAATTTATATGTCCAGTATAGCCTCTGCAATATTTGCGGTTACGTGAACGCGAAAAATCACATCAGAATGTGCGAAAACCCACAATTTCTTTTCTATCTACTTGCGAAAGCAAACAAACTGATAATAAAATGTAATAAATACGAAAAAAATATGCAGAGATGCAAACAAAACATAGTCAGCGTACAAGTGAATATTATTTGTATTCTGCCGAGAGATTTTAGATATTAAATAGAAAACATGTGGGAAAACCCAAGAATTTGAATTTGGACTTTTACCAGGATCGTTTTGGAAAAATGTTTTACTACAACTGAGTGCAGAGCTCATAAAATCGTGCAAACATAAAAAAGTAATGAACATTGATGAGGACATGCTACGTATAAATTTATCTTGCTTCATAACAAAAAGTGCAAGCGAAAATAAGCCTATTTGAATATTTGAAATTTAATTTTCGTAGTTGAAAACTGTTTAATAGTATATATATTTAAAAATATAAAGGAGGTGGTCAAAGGAAAGATGATGAAAAGCTTTTGAATACAGTTTTAGTCGATTACATTATGATTGGGCTTAAATAATTTCGATTAATCAAAATTTCATTCATTTTTGACAGCTCTCCAACATTTATCTCTTTTCGATGTTTCATGTTTTGCAATTAGAATCTCAACTTTTGAATGCGAGTTTTATCGAAAAACATAGAATTTTTGCCGCTGAACTGGAACTATTTCAAATTAAAATTCGTTTTTACGTTAAATTAAACCAATCGAATATGAGTTTGCCACAGAGAATCAAATACAAAACAGGATATTAATATAATACAATGTTTGCAACGATTGAGTGTTTATTTATTAAAAAATCCTATACTTATCTAAATCCAAATGAGAATGTTTTTTCTAAATTCATCGTACTTCCTGTATTTTCAGCTGGTAGACAGACTCACATTGTGCATCAAGTTTTGCGCTGCGTTGTAGAATTAAATAAACACTCTTACCGCCATCTTCTTTCGAGCTTGTCGTGTGGCTCTCAAATAGTAACTAACCGCCGTCCATGTTCAATCAGGATTAATTAAAGCTATAATATACAAGCTTCTTCCTGAGCGATTACTTCTTAATCAGTTATGATGATTTTAAGAAAAGAAATTCCGTAAATGCGGTTTTCTCACTTCAATAATTCGAAAAACACTTATGTCTAGAAGTTTCATTTAACCCGTGACAAATTAACATTCCTCTTTGTATCGCGCAACACCCTCAGTCCAAAGTTTTGTGCTAAGATATTATCTTATTTTTAGCTTTTAAATATTTTTCTTTATTATTTTCATATATAGTCCTGAACGATGGCGAAAAAATGCTTTTCACTGCATGTAACTTGTATCTTTGTTAGAAATACAGTGGCTCACAGCTTAAATGGTATGTGTACTTTTTACGAGGAAAACCCTTAAAAACTCCCGGAAAATGGAAAATCCTTTTCTTCAAACAAACAAAATATTTCAGCTTGTGGTTCTGTTTATTATTTCCAATGAAAAACAACAACGAAATATTCCAATCAGAACAAAAAAATAAAAGGTACAACGTTCTGGGATACCGTTCTTTTCGCGGATGAGAGCAAATTTAACCTTTTCGGAAGCGATGAAAGAGGTTATGTGTGGAGACAACCATATGTTGAACTTCAACCACGGATTTTATGCCGTACAGTAAAACACGTTGGTGGCCACCTGATGCTGTCTGGGTGCATGTCATCTTCTGGAGTGGGAAACTAGGTGTTCATTGAGGTGAACCTGGACAAATTCCAGTATTTGAATATCTTGAAGGATAATCTACTGCAGAGTGCGGAAAAATTACACATCGATGATAATTTCCGGTTTTATGAGGACAACGACCCCAAGCACACCTCAGAACTAGTGCAAACGTGATTGATTTGGAATTGCCCAATCAATATTAAAAAGCCTGCTCAGTTGCCAGATCTAAATGTTATTGAACATTTATGGTCAAAGCTAGAAGATGGCATCAGAAAACATCCGATAAGCAGTAAGAACGACCTTAAAAGGGCACTTCAACAGGAATGGGAGGCTATTTCAGCAGAGTACACCAAAAAGTGGGTGCACTCAATGCCGGATCGCCCCAAAGCGGTATTGAAACAATCAAGATATCCAACTAAATATATAATAAATTTTTTAATAAAAAAAATGCTATAAGTTTGTAGTAAAGGACATTTTTGAGAGAACATAATTTATCATTTAAGCTGTGAGGTGATATTTGGTGTTTATAAGAAACGTTAATTTAATTGGAATACTTTTTTATTGTTTTTTTCATTGGAAATAATAAATAAAACCACAAGCTGATATATTTTGTTTGTTTCAAGAAAAGAGTTTTCCTGGAGTTTTTAAGGGTTATCCTCGTAAAAAATGCTCACATCATTTAAGCTGTGAGCCACTGTACATATTGCGGTTTCTTCTATATGTTATCTTATTATTACAGTTGTTGTTGCCCACATATCAATGAAATCCCCTCTGAAACCTCGATGCTTCGGGCTCCCAGTTTTTACATCAACAGGAGGCCAAACTTTCGACACTAATAGGACTACCAGTATCAAAAGAGAGATGCTTCTGGTTTCTTCTGCGTTCAGCAATTATGATGTATAAGACACTTCCGAATTGGACGCATCGAGTCGCCTATGATAGTCATCATATTCTAAGGAGCTCTGCTCGCTAAAGTGCCAGTCCATAGCAGCTATATAATGGCCGCGGGTTTGAATCCCATCGTGTGCTCATGGTCGTATTTGTTCGTCTTTTGTTGTCTTAATAGCCGGTGACTGGGCATAATACCAACGCTCCACTAATTAAGAGTAACATCATAGCTTTAGCGGTGACTGGGCATAACACCAGCACTTCACAAGAATAAAGTGTGGCACTTAAAGAATAGTGGAATTAATTGTAATCGGCTTCTTCCATATGTGTCTCTTTGCCACCATAGCTAAGCATTCAAACATCTCAAACTGCTGTTCGTTGCAGTTGACCGCTGTGATCAATTCAATTCAAAAGTCAATGGAGGAATCCATCGGGCGTAGATAGAGGTTAAAGATAGTCGCTCGGACATTAGATCTAACTTCATTTGTTCTTGAAAAGTACGGACGAGTCGAATCCGCTTGCCCGTATTCCTTCGCTAATTACACTGAAAAAAATCCACATGGCGCCCAGAGCTATGTAACATAGCGCATTATTTATGACCCCATACGCTATGTAGATAGTACTCTGAGCTATGCAGGATGGCGCCCTGCGCAATAATGTCAGAATCTACATAGGGCGTGGTCCTATGTAACATGGCGCAGTATTTATGGTCCCACACGCTATGTACATAGTACCCTGAGCTATGCAGTATGGCTCCCAGCGCCATAATTACATGGCGCAGAAATTATGGCCCCACACGCTATATTACATAGTGCCATGAGCCATGTAATATGGCTCATGACACTCCAATTATAACTCGCAGCCATACTCTGTGAGGAGATGAATAAATGTCAGCAAGCTTCTTGAGTATAGAAGAGGATATGGTCTTTGATGCAGTTGATGATAGGTGAATGCCATTACCTATCATCAACTGCTCTGCCTTCAGATGCTCAGAACTGAGAAGGCTCGTGACCTTTTGTTGGATGCGAACTGGATCATATTGGCCATATATACTTACGCCATGTATTATGGCGTGTGGCGCTATATTTTTTTTCACAATCCCCAAATCGACTATGTACATGGCGCAGGAAGTCTATAAACTATGGCGTCTGGCGCTATGTGTTTTTTCAGTGCATATTGACTAACTGGATTTCTTTTTTATTTTCCAATCAAGTCGTATTCTACATGTGCAGTATAAATCGGTCTGCTTTTCGCAGTTGCCGATACACTTCTTCTGGGCTCGCAGCAGTGTCAAACTCTTCTATTATATGCCCGTCCTTTGGACTTTCGTTAGTTTCAGTCAGACTAAATACTTGTTTCAAATTTCGGAGAGAGTACTTAATGTGTTGCCGATAATACACAGAATAAGACTATTTTGGCAGAGCAGACTGAAGGTCGTTGTACTCAATGCACCGCATTTTATACTGTGTGGTGTTCCTAGCGGTAGCAAAAACATGCGTCCGGGTCGCAGCAACAAACTCGAGAGTCTGGGCAGCGGCAGCAGTAAAGTCCAGCGCCGGCATAGCGTCTATCATTTGCGCACAATTTTATATCGATCCAATGACTGCATCAGAAGCATTAGGCGTAGTAAAATTTTTAGGGCTACCAACCGCAAAAGGTTTGAAATTAAGGAAAATTAAACATATGCTGTTATTTTCGAATATTTAATGTCACTATGTTTTGGTAGGAAAACGGCAAAAATTCTTCGCTGGTGTCATAACCAAAAGTATAACAAACCGATTTCAGGCTGGTTTGAAATTACATTGGTGGAAACATTTTATTTGATTGAGGGTATTCTAAGGATACTTGATGGTATTCTCACCATAGTCTCAGGGTATTTAACAAGCTTTTCGCAGATCTGGTCCTTCCAATGGCCAATATATCATGTGCTTTCATTTTGATCTGATTATCTAGAACGAAAATCTCGGGTGTTTAAAAAATCGATAGTTCGGTTAAAGGCTGCTACTTTCAAGTGATGATGATTTTTGAAAATTTTAAAGTTTTAGGATACAAAAATATCAAATTTAAATGCGGTTCTTCAATTTTTTCTAAAACAAAAAAACTATTCAGGAGATTCGATGGATTGAAGAATTTTTTTCACGTATTAACTACTTATTATAACAAAAATCACACAAGTCTATATCTTGTAAGCGCTAATGTTTCCTGAAAATTTTATAATCGCAACTTAAGATTTCCAAAAAAATCTTGGGGGGTTTTTTTTATAGAAAATTGCCAAATCGTTTTCTAAGTTGCCAAGCTAAAAATATGTTTGTATCTCACTTCATGCATTTGTTTTTCAAATAATTGTTTTTTTTTATAAGCATATATAAGGGGACCCTGGTTCGAATCCAGGTTCGGACGAGGGTCCGCGCACCAAGCTTTGAGTTCACCTAGCTCTGGATTTAAATCAGGGGTAAAGTGAGTCGTGGCACTAATCACTCCACACTCGTATTCACAATGATTAAAAAATTGTAATGAAGCTCTCTACCAGCTTCAACCCCTAGACCCGTACGAGGGTTGTCGTGGGATTACTTTATTTTATTTATATATAAGTACCTAAAATTACAATAAAATGTCCACTCTCGCCTAGGGGTCTAAGATATTTTAATTGCTTATATACATCAAAACTTTCTGAATATATCAGCTCGATCTGGTGACACGATCTTGAGATTGACTTATATTTATGATTTTAAAGATTAATGTTCTATTTAAATACAGATTTTTCGAAACCCAACAATGGCAGAATTATCTATGCAGTACTTATACACCTTCTTGAAAATTGAAACCACGCCATTAACTTGTTGCCTGAAATACATATATATTTGAATGTATTGTTTAAAACATATGAATGCACACATAAATGTATTCAACCTTTTTTGCAAACAAATATTTGCATTGAATTTGCCAGAAATTTCACCTTTTTTATTGAATGCCAATCGAATTCACTTGAAAAATTATGAACTTGTTCCTATTGGGCACTCGTTTAGTCTTAAAGTTGTCCCAGCAGGTTTTGAGTCTAGAATCGAATCTGCACTTGCTCCAAAGCACGTCCGACACCAAGAAGTTTTTTGTCAAATCATTGAGCCGAATGTGAAATACCCAACAACCTCTCATAGCATACCTCATTAGGGAGAGATAACTCTTGCCTGCCGAGATCGTGCAATTAAATGATGATTGGATTCAGCACAAATCTTTTTTAATTTGGCTATACAGTTGCGTGAAGAATTTAATTTACGATTGAGTGCCATTCTGAGCTTAGAGCAGTTCGATTTTTTTTACGGCAGTTTCTAGTTTTTGCTTAGTACTTAGCAATGCGGACAATATTTTATGCTAAGTAAGTAAGTGGGCTAGTAAGGAAAGTGAACGGGCAAATTAGATCGCCGATATTTATTGCATTCAATGAAGTAAAGATAAGTGAGGTTTTCATGCTTTCTGAAAGATATACCTAATAAAAAGGCCTTAAATGTGAAGATGCAATTTTTCGGAATTGAAATGTAGTCACGAACTTCTCATACCAGTAATTCAAACCACCACTGTATTTAATCGAAAATTCACTCAAGTACCACAATGATGTATTGTAGATTTTGCAAATGACTTTTTTGTTGTTGGTTAAAATTGACTATTCACCATGCTGAAAGGCGCAAAATGACTTACGATAGATACATAAGCGAATTCTAAATAATATTGCAAAACCAGTCAATCGTTAGTAACGTATGAAGAAAGATTCGAAAATGTAGATATCACGCGATACAAAAACGTTCCACCAAAATTACTATCTAAGAATTTCTAAAATTATTTGAAACAAATTGAAATACAATATTAATCTGTTTATTTTTCAACCAAAGTAGTGTTTTTGTGCAGTTCCTAATTCGTATCTGATAAAACAAATTAAATTCAAAATTCAACAAAGTTTAAATCGAGACGAAAGTTATATAGTAGAATGAACTGCTATTGAAATTTTCATCGAATACATCGAAACATCTTATAGTCCAGTGGATAAATGCATAATATCAATCAACGGCACATGATGCGCTGCTGAACTTTATGCATATGTTAAGTGAAGTGTAACGAGAACTATCGCTAAAATTTGAATTGAATTCGAATTGAAAAAAAATCGAGTGCGATTCGTAATTGAGTGAGTTGAGTAGAACTCAGCTAGCCTATTTAAATTTCCTGGAGTTCGAACAATTCAACAATCGAAAAGGAAAATTTTAATCAACAGTTTCAGTCAATTTTCTAAATTTCCGGACAATCGGCAGTTACAGAGTGGCACACTTATTTTGTCAACCAGTGAATTAGTGTAAGTTGCCGCTAAATGTTCGGTACATTTCCTTGAGTGAACTGATCGAGTGAAGGCTTCTTGTGGAAAGCTGAAAATTTAAAAAAGACAATTTGAAATACTATCATCATAACTTCGTTTGAAATTGTTTGACGATTGTTTATTTTGGTGCATATGTATATTGACTATCAACCCGACGGTGCTAGTCATAATTGTGGGCTAACTGACGTAGCCATTAAGTGTTTAATCGTGCTGGAAGTGCGAAATAAGAAGCTATGGAAAATCTTGGGTACAAGGAAGGATCGACAAAACCGAGACGAATATCCAGAGCAACCAGTGTAATCGCCAAAAATGAAGAAACGCCACTATCGCAACAAACTAGGTAAGTCAACTTCTATTGCTTCTTTGCCTTTTTAAATTAAAATAAAATTTTTAGTTACTAACTCTTTCATACCAAATAATATGCCAAAGATAGATTTAGCACTGCGAAATGTAAATCCTACCGTAAAGCTTTTTCAAGAATGCGATTCTAACCGTGCAATCGAACCTGTAATGGATTACATATGTTCGCAGTGGCTACACACATAAAATATGTAAATGAGTGTCGCTTTGAAAAAAGAAAGATTGACGTGTTCTAGTTTTGTTCGGAATTTCACAGTAAACCTACTAACAAACAGACACTATCACTTACTACTAGTTTATAAGCTTACAGGCTACAATTAATTTGATCATTAGCTCTGATTCTTTTTTGTCATGTTTTAGCACTTCGAATTAGACAAATATTTATCCCGTATGTATATACATACATATATTTGTTTCATGCTAATTTTCAACTTAGACAATTTAATAATATTTTTCGTAGCGCCAAATCCATGCCAATTATTTAGATACAAATTTCGGCACAAGAAAAATAACGAATACATCAAGAAATTTTGATAGATTCTGAATATAGTCATACAAAAAAATGCTACTAATACGGAAGTACTTGGCGCAGCAGTAAGATGCATTGCTAAAACAAGATGTAAATGAACTCGAACTCACCCACTCATAACGTTAATGTAAATTTTATTGGCGATTTCGGTGAATCCACAGATAATATGTATGTGTGTAGTGTAAAATCTTTTACGCTTATAATTTATTTCCTGAAATTTAAATTCCATTGAATAATTTATGAGAATTTTCTTTGAACTTATCTTCACATATTCAACTGAATAGCTTTGTTTAAGGTCCACATACGCAAAAAGAAATTTTATTAATGATAAGTAAGGTGATATACTCGAATACGGCTATGGATGTTTGATAGGTTGATAGCATTGGTCTTCAGCTAATGCGCACTGTATTCAATTTACAGTTTCTGATGGTTTCAAGTTTATGTTTACTATTAATTATGTTCGCTTCGTTTTTGTTTTCTGAAAGTAAATGATTTTAGCAAACAGTCAAATTTTAGAAGACTATTGCTTCTCTTGTAGATTCATTAATTAAAAAAAAATATTACATTGATTACATACCTGTAGAAAAATTTTAACACTTGTCAATAGCTACAAAATTGCATTATGGGAAACATGCTAGGTATATTTGAATGGAAAAAATTAGAAAAATTCGAAACATAAAATATTAAATGAAAGATTCAACTTTTTATGTCTCCGGTACTTGCTACAAAAGTAACACTGTTCTTGTTCTAGCAATAATGCAAGGTAATTTTTCGCTAAGCCTGTGACATAGAGTGGTGGGCAACTTTATTTGTAGGTCAAAACTTCGGTAGCTGAATGAAATGAAATGAATAAAAAAATATTTTCTAGATTTAAAAGAAATTTTCGAGCTTCAGGGGTTAGTCCACTGTTAAACTGCTGAAAATGAATTTTTTTTTAACAGCTACAAAAAAAAAAACTATTCAAGATATCGATTTGAAATTTTATGTACATCTTTATTGAGGTTAAAAGTTAACATTTTCATTAGAAATAATTATTAGAAAAGAAAATGGCGACCGCCTCAGTAGATCGCCGCAGCACCGCTGAAAAAAAAAGCAAATTCCGCCTCGTAAATTCCTGGACAAAATAATCATCTGTAAACAAATTACCAAAAATATTTCATTCGTTTTGATTTTAAAGGACTGCACGGGCCTAAATTTCGAAAAAAAAAATTTTGTTGACGGTTTGCGAAACATTTTTTTTATTGCAAAAAACGCGAAAAACGCGAAAAACGCGAAAAACTGGATAACCAATGTTCGAAAGTATACCAAATTTGCTTTAATCGCATTAGGGCTCTAAATTTAGGCCCGTGCAGTCCTTTATACTCAAAAGTAATGAAATATTTCTGGTAATTTGTTCACAGATGCTTATTTTGTCCAGGAATTTACGAGGCACAATTTGCTTTTTTTTCGGTGGTGCGGCGGCGATCTATAGAGGCGGTCGCCATTTTGTTTTTTATTAATTATTTCCAATGAAAATGTTAACTTTTAACTTCAATAAAGATGTACATAAAATTACAAATCGATATCTAGAATATTTTTTTTTTGTAGCTGTTTTAAAAAAATCATTTTGAGCAGTTTAACAGTGGAATAACCCCTTACTGTGAACAGAAGTTTATTGATTTCACTTCTACGAGGGTTGATATAAAAGTAATGATAATCAATATAAACCACGGTGATTAAACTTAAAAAAAAATTTGTTTCAACATAGTCTCCTAACACGTTAATACATTTAGTTCATTTTTTTCCAAATCCAGGATACCATTCGAAAATCTTTTTTCACTTTACTCTTCCAAAACGCCCCAACAGCGGCCATCACTTCGCTATTCCCCGAAGGTGTTCCTTGAGAAAGAGGTAGAAGTCACTGGGAGCTTGATCTGGCGAATAGGGTGCATGTTCAAGCAGCTCGAATCCTGTTTCTGCAGCCTTATGAACCGGTGCGTTGTCTTGATGAGACATCACTCCGGCTCACAGTTTTCTTCGTCTTTTTCCTCAATAGCCTCCCGCAATCTTCTTACCTGGCCCCTTTTCCAAATATTCCACCATAATAATTTCTTTAGCGTCACATAAAACTGATACCATAACCTTTCCTGCCGAACTCGACACTTTGAGTTTCTACGGCGTCGGCGAATTGATTACTCTTTGGTTTCTGGATCAAAATGGTAGATCAAGGTCTTGTCCATGGTTACGAAACGTGACAAAAGCTTCTCCAGATCTGCCTGGAACTTTTCGAGATTTATCCTCGAAATGTCGACTCATTTCTCCTTTTGCTCGTCCGTTATCATTCTCGGCACCCAACGCGCAGATACCTTCTTCATATGTAATTCGTTGGCAACGATTCTTTCAATAATTGCCATGCGAGATCTCTGCGACCTCAGCTACATGCCTGATGGTCACTCTTCGATCTGTTAACACGACATCTGCGACTTTTTTCACGTTTTCGTCAGACGTCTTTCGCGGTATTAATCTTCCCAGCTTAAACTCCTTGGCCCATCATGTATCGGTGGAATATAAAGGAGCAGAATCCCCGAATGTTTCCACCAAGTCGCTGTCTATGTTTTTGGTAGATTTTTTTTTCAAACACAGGTCTTAATGACAACTCTAATTTCGTGTTTCTCCACTTTGATGTTCTCTCTTCAAATATTCCGTATTGAAATGAATGTACCTCCATGGAATCGTGGCCTATTTATGCTATTTTTTGTGCTGGCTTAGTGGGTATATGAGGTAATATAATTTTTTTTTGCTTTTTATGCGAACTGGAAATAGCAGATTATTACTACTTTTAGATCAAACCTCGTAAGTCTAAAAAAATCCATGTGTCACATATTTTCAATCACATGTAAATTCGGGCTCTTAGCAGGCCAAGACAGCACCCGTTGCCAACATTAGACATATATTTTATTATTAATTTGATCATAACTTGGCCTCCGTCTGAATGACACGTCCTTTTTTATATTATCTTTAGCTTTTTTTCTTCGGGTGTGACATACAAATATTGTTTGCCATATGTATGGGCCATCTAATGAAAATGCATTCAACTGTCCATAGAATCTGCCTCCAAAAATTAGCGTCCTTCGAAATATCGCATCAGTTTAAAGAAAAAATAGTTTTGCACATTATTTGAATGTTATTATTACATTCGTTCTTCCGATTTTTTGACTATTTTTGCTATTATTTTACAGGGCTAATTTCAATCAAATCATCAAATGAATCATACTTTCTGTAAGTTCTTTTTTGCCATTAGTGTGAATCAGACGAAAAAATCCTGTAGAAGTAAAATTGCGCATCACTGTATCCATGATGCGCATCTTTCCGAAATTCCGAGATTATGTTCATAGTAGCTAGGGTTAGGTTACGTAGTAGTTGGTACTATGTTACATAGGAGTTTAGATTATTTGCATAGTTGAAAAGCCAATAATGTGTGGGAGTTTACTCTTTTTAGCTATATATTTCAAGGCTCAAGGTGATGTGACTGGAAAATTGAAACATATTTTCATTGCATATGTATATCATTTGAAAATGTAATGGTGGCATCTCCTGATAAAAAATTCGCAAAAATTACTTCCGCAACCAAAACTCTACAAAATTTAGTTCACATTAACTATGATGAGCCTACTTTTATGACTGCATCGGAAATTATAAGGCATGATGTTATTTTGTTGTTCAAGATAGACCTACAGCCACAAAGTTGCTAGTATATTCATTCAACTTCTATCTGAACTGGTCCTACTCAAGAGCAATACATCATCACGAGCACAAACTTCGGGTGCGGAAAGAATAGAAGGAAACTTCGGGTGCTGATGAAAAGTTACCGTTCTTGTGGCATTCCACGTTTTGAACTGTTCTCTTAACTTACTTGTCGTAGGTGCAAGGTTCCCAGCAAATTCTCAAAGATCTATTCCTTAGAAGCATAAATGCATCTTGCGAATTTAATTTTATCCATAAGAAGCTATCGCAATTCGAAATTTCACGAATTTTCTTTGTCTGGTTTTAGGCACTTAGCGCCCACAAGGTCCGAGTTTGAAACAAGTTTGCTTTTGGGAAAGTCATGTGTTGATAGAATTATAAGAGTACCTAAAGTATCCTTAAAATACCCGTCGGTGCCAAAGCTTGAAAGAAAATGAAACTTTGGCGATTCCTGGCCCGATTCCGTTAGTATATCAATAAATCTTGAAAATTAGAGCTTGATCGGATGATGCAATCACGAGAGATAGTCACTGAATTTTTTTGAGTATCCATTGACAACATCCACCGATGCATTGTCTGTTTTACCAACTCTGAAGAAGAATGTTCCAATAATGATTTTCAATCACTTTCTCATCGTACAATGGCATTTCGTGAATTATAGAAGAGTTATCGGTGCCCGAAAAACGACAATTTTGTTTGTTGAAGCTGCCAGAGAGTGTAAAATGATCCTTGTCGGTCATGGAGCTTCAATCCCAAATGTCCGGGTCAACTTCAACCATTCAACTTCAACCATATCCGCGTAAGCCAAGCGACGTGGCTTGTCTGTTTGCAACAATCTTTGAATCAAAGGTACTTAATATGGGAACATGTACAGATCTTCCTTCAAAATTCACCTTAAGGGGTTAGGTACACTTAGGACGTCCAAAAAAAAGCTCTTTTTTAGGATTTTTTTTAGACACACATTAAAATAATTAATAACAAATGTTTTTTTACTTGAAAGAAATATATTTGTAGAAGCTATTGTCATTTTTTTAGAGTAAATTTTCGAGGGGTAAAAAAAAATTGTTTTGCCGTGATCACTGTAGCTTGTCACTGGATCATCCGAAATAAAAAAAAATCGGGGATTATTAGTTAATGACATAGGAACTTTGGCAGATTTTGATTTTTCAAAAAATGGCGGTTGTTGAAATTCAAAATTGTATTTTCGACCAAAATTTCACTCACATTTTCGGCTTTTGAAAAAAAATATCGCCCAATCGAAAAATCCTTCGTTCGTCCGGAGGATAATTACATATCAAATAAGTGAGGAAAATTTCATGCTGATCGATAAAACCGTTTTCAAGTTACAGTGATCACCGACTTCGAAAACATAGCTTCGAGAAAAATGCTTTTAAAGCGTGCGAAAAACGCTTTATGCAATAGAGACGACTTCATTCAAAGTTATTTATCTCCATAAAGAATTGTCCGATTCGTCTGAAATTTGCAGAGAATACTTTAGAAATATGCTACTTTTAGAAAATGGAAAGAAAATAAAATCGATTTTCTCAAAATCCTAAGTGTACCTGCTCCCTTAAAGTGGTTCCACTCAGCGCCGGATTAAGCTTTATAGGGGCCCGGGGCTAAACAACGAAGGGGCCCTCTTAAGGGCAAAGAAAATCCCAACTTTTGCGAAAAGAGAATAAAATCCGAATTATTCAATGTTAAACATTTTTATTTTGACAAGTAAACATTTTTATTTTTACAGGTAATTACAATATACATTATAATTAAAAACATTTCTTTCTCGCCTTCTTTGCTGCATATTCCGCTATTACATCATCAAAATCAAGCGATCTCAGCAGCTCTTTTTCAATATTCAATCTTGCTAAAGAGGACAGTCTTTCGTTCAGCATTGTCGATCTAAACATATTTTTTATTCTTTTTAACGTAGAAAATGACCTTTCTGTCTCGCAATTAGCTATTGGAATAGTGACTAGAATTCTGTAGGCAGTATACGTATTAGGGAATACTGAGATCATGTCATTAGCGACTATCCAATTCAATACTTTCACAGGGTTCAGTAGTTCGTCAATTGCTTTATCAGATTCTTTTGAACGGTTCGAAAAGAAACCTCTCTCTTGCAATTTCAAAAGACGAATGAATTGCTTCAACTCGAGAAAAAAACTGTTGTCTAAATCATTTGAGTAAACTTCTACAAGTTTATTTGCTTTGATTTGTAAATCGTCTTCATCCATGACCAGCAAGTGCAGAAGAAAACCAAACAATTCAGTGATGTGAGTGTAAGCTTTGCATCATTTTTGCAATTCAACGACTAGATTGTCTATTATCACATAGTAAGTATTGATGCGAAAGTTATCTGAGCCAGACAAAGTACAAGCTTGCACTCCTCCGTCTGCTAATCTCTTAGTTATTTTGCGCTTGTTGGTATCAGAATATTCTTTACTAACCAAGGGACTAAGTTCCTTAGCTTTACCTTCAAAATCAGAAAATTTATCTCGCAAATTCTGGACGAAATCGACTAAAGATAAGAGCATCTTACTGGCAGAAATCAAATCTACTTCTACTTTCTGCAGGTATTGACTTGTAGCATCAAAACGATTCAATACGAAGTCCCAAAAAACAGTCATAAACGCATTTTCAAGCTTGATGATATGTGTCATTAAAGCTGAAGCTTCGTTACGCACTACAGGTTTCTGGTATACGTCATTAGCTATCTTCTCCAATGCCTTGTAGATACCTTCGAAATTATCTTTCAAAGCTCTAGAAGCATCTGATCGTCGTGACCATCTTGTTTTCGATAAGTTTTTCAAAATCGATTTTTCACCCACTAAGATGTCCCATCGACCACAGTCTCTACATCTAAAAAAAATAATAGCTGAATTAAAAATGAGTCTGAAAATATCAATTTTTAAATCATTAAAAAGTCATTATTAAAATTTAAAAATTATTATTAACAATTAAAAACAAAATTAAAAATACGTAATCGATTGATAATAAAATAGTTTAAAATTACCTTCATCAGTCTTATCACTCTCATCGTTCGAGTAAACTTTGTCAATGATAGAAACGGAGTCGTCAAGTGTAGATGTACTGTTTTTGTCACGCAAGAAATCAGTTGATGTTTCAGATGGAGCAGATATCTCATCTTGTGTCACTTAAAAAGACGTTTATGAAATTCAAGTAAACTTCTCGATTGATATGTCATATTACACACTAAAACAGTACATGTACGCGATCACGAATGCACTATGCGCTGTATATGATTTTTTTTATCACTTTGATACACTATATAACTTCAAACAAAATATTCACAGTTGGTTATATTCTTACCTGATTGATTTTCTTCAATTGAAGGACGTGTAAGTGTAAAATATTTGGTTACACTAGGCAGTTTCTTAATTGCTTCTTCTCTCGCTTTTTTTTCTTTCTTTTTGTCATTTCCACAAGGATATTTGCGATGGAGTTGAAGAGGCAACATGGCATTTCAAAAATTAAAATATCACATGGAAAAGAAAATACGGCGTTGGGGCACTTCCAGTAAGAAATTCAATGAGCACAGACAACTGACAAGAAAAAAGTAGTTCGGACTAGAGCTCCACCTATAGAGCTTGCTTCCGACTGATATCAAACACCGTGTGCAGCAGACGCGTGCCGAAAAGTGTTGTTTTGTTTTTCCGTGAAACTGGCGGCGATGCGGCAGCGAAGTTCGCGAAAAAACTTGAGTATGCGTTCCCCGAATCGCATCGTCATTTTTGAAACCATAATATAGTATTATTTCTTTTCAATCAGTTTTTGAGAGAAATGTTTTCGTTTTAACTTATTTGTGATGTATTACATTTTCAGAAACCTTGCTTAAGAATATTATAGATTATGAATTCTCAAGCGAATGATTTCCAAATGCATTTTCTCAGCGGATATGTGTAGCTAGAACTAAACAATATTTTTCTATTTTTTACAAAAATATATTGACTTTTTGTAAAATAATTTTTCTCTCTGACAGATACTGTAACTAAATTCTTTTCAAATAACAAAAATCAAATCCGCAGTATGAATACCTAAAAAATTGAGTCAACAAATTGAAAAAAACAATTTTTCTACGTTTGATATAATGTTTTTTGTTATATTATTCGTAATTTTTATTCTTATTTTTCGAGAGTAAGGGGCCCCCAGAATCCCAGGGGCCCGGGGCTGCAGCCCCTGCTAGCCCTATGGTAAATCCGGCGCTGGTTCCACTGATATTTAATTGTTATTGAATTTCCCAACAACTTCAATATTTTCATTGGAACAACATAGACTCTTAGTCCGGGGAAATCTAACATGGTGCTTCGGAACCTTGGTACTGGCGTGTTGAACAAAATGTCAAAAGTCCCCATCGATCCGAGTGCTGCATCACTTTTAGTACGGGGCAAACGTCACCAAAAGTGACCTTTCCTAAATATCTCAGTAACGATTACGTCTTTAGAAAAACAATGTTTGAAGAATTTGTAGCTTAGCAAATTTGCAACAAAAAAGATTATATAGCTTTTTCCTGTAACCATAACCATTTTTGAGATATATTTAGTTACTGAAATATTTAGGAAAGGTCACTTTTGGTGACCTTTGACCCCGTATAAAAAATAACGCAGCACTCAGATCGATGGGGACTTTTGACATTTTGTTCAACACGCCAGTACCAAGGTTCCGAAGCACCATCAGCTTTCCCCTAATTTTTCCGAAGTTTCGCCTTTTTTATGTCAGATTTCACTGGGCTATCTGTCTTCTATCGTATTATTTGCGATTTGCTACAGTCCCGTGCTCGAAAAATTTTGTGGTTAAATAACGAAAATATTAGCCGTGTTTTTTTGCTCCCCCTATCTATAACAGAACAATGCTATCCACTGCAGACGCATTGGAAACAACAACAACTCCCCTTATGAATAATAGGAGTTGTTGTTGTTGTTTCCAATGCGTTTGCACTGATTAGAATTGTTCTGTTATGGATAAGGGGAGCAAAAAACGCGCCTAATATTTTCGACGATATGCAGCTGAATTAATATAACAGAGCGATTATTTTCGATGCAAAGCACCACTATTTCAGCACATACTTTTGATGTATATTGATGCAATCCAAATGCAAAATCGTACTGACTTGACAAATAAAGAATAAAGACAGCGCTTTCTGTATAAACATATATAGGTATGGATTTTTGGTCAAAGTGATTCTAAAACTAATTTTCTTCAAAAATCAGTAAAAAGATTTAAAAAAAATTTAGATTGAGTATTTTTTCAACAGAAAATTGATTTACATTTCGTAACATACAGTTCATAACATTTTCTGAGATAACGTCAATCTTCAACATATATTTAAATTATCCTCTCTGCAAATTTCGTTTTGTTTTTATCAACACTGATAACGTGATATTGCATTCTTAATATTCTTTAACCTAAATTTGCTACAACGCAAGAACATGCAAGAGTGTAGCTAAAAGTTAGTGCAGAAAATTAGTGAAAATTAAATATCCATTTAAAAATTAGTAAAAAGAAAGTAATTTAGTGAAAATATTTGTAACGTCTTAGTATTAAACGCATCTTTTATAATTTTATTTGCACACATCTATTGTTTCATCTCTCCCTGCATCGGATTTTATGTTTCAATTAATATCGAGAATTCGATATTATCCAATAACAATATATAATTTTGATCGTCTATATATTACAACAATATTACAACAAAGTTATTTTCATAATATTATTTGCTTTCAGTTAAAAGCTCTATTGATGCTTGATGAAGCTTAATCATTTTCACTTTATGAACATCCGTTGCAATTTACCAGTTTATTGGAGAACAGTTTAGTGCTGAAACGAAAAAATTGTCTGTGTAATGATATAAGTCACAGTTTATTAGCCGTGCTATCGAATGTTCTCTTCCGACCGATTTCTTATACACATGCACTTCAATCATGCAGAAAGTATTTCTCCAAAATATAATATGTTTCCATTTAGAATGTTGAATTTCTTTACATACATATTTTTCATTTAAACATTGCTTATATCGTTTATCCTATTTTGTTAGCATTTGATATATTTCTGAATCACTTTTGAAGTAAAACACTAACTTCAAAAGTGATTACGGCAATACATTACAAATCTGATTCTTAGGTTGAGCTTCAGCTATAGTCGAAATATTTGTTCATAGATATAATTAAGTGTCGCTCAATATTTTCATGGATATTTTATGCATTATTAGCTTTCTTTCACACTTTAAAAACACACTGAAATACTACCTCATATATTCTTCTTCATCAATTTATTACTCTTTTGTTACTGTCCTTAAACAATAAATTGTCTTTTCCATCTTGCCAATGGTAACATATTTATTACTTTTTGCTTTATAGATTGTTCTCCAATAACTTACGGAATAGTTTCACGCTGAATTGGTTTCATGCTAAAAACTTTATGATGTATAGGCCAATTCAGGCTGATTGATTGTGATTTTTTCATGCAAAATGTATCACTTAATAAATATGCTAATAACCGTCTGCCTTTAATATCCAAAGAATTTATTTATTATTCCTTTCCAATATTAGTGTTTATCATCTTTGTAACATGCAAATTCCCAATAAAAATACGAAAATGATTCTAGTTTTATTGTTTTCTGTCATAATGTTGACGATCAGCTTCAGTCATAGCAATGCAAATAATACGGTAAAAAATTCTAAACAAATACTTCCCATTTCTTTTATTATGCATTTAACTGACCTGATAACGTAAAAAATACAACATAAACAACAACTCTAGCTTGAATTTGCTCTTTCACACTTTTTTTTTCTTGATGCTCGATTCTTTCAAGTCTATCAAAAGTGTTATTGACCTTGTACTTTTTAAAGGTGATATATTTATCGCAATTTTCGTTCCTGCCAGTAGCCCTTTCAAAAAGTATGTGCTTGGGTGTGTCCTCAAATGTTCTTAGGAGGTAATATTTTCTTTTTTTCTGTTTTGTTGTTCTTTCTTGTTTGTTGAGGTAATGTTCTCTTTTGTCGTTTTTCTTTTAATGTTCGTATATGAGTCGATCAACAAGCGTGAATGAAAGCAGTTATATTTTAGTTTGTCTAAAAAAATAAATCTAGCTTGAGAAAATCTTAGACAAAGGCTAATTATTCACCTGGTCGAGCTTCAATGACAGGTCTCTCTTGGTGCTTAAAACCATTATAGAAATATGTTTTTATATACACTTTGCATTTTCACACCATCACTCTTGGAGTTTATAGTTTAGGTTAGGCTTTACTGGTTGACACAAGGTTACACATATATCCTATAGTCCATAGTGGTACCAAATAAAAGGACCTGGAGATGAAAAGGTTCAGTTCAAATGGCCATCAAAGATCCCAGACCTATTTGCGAACTGAGGGATGTCATTTAGCTTCTGCTCCGCCACGTGTAAAAGATCCACCAGCTAGGGCTCGCCGAAGTAGCGCTGTCTGGTTTTCCCCAGTGCCGAGCAGTGACACAGGAGATGACAGATTCTTTCCGAGATTCACAGCTGCTACAAGATAGTGGCAAGTAGTAATGTCGACCAGCCATTTGCAGTCAGCCCGCGTTAATTCGAGCAGGTATTTAGTAGCTGTGAAATTGTATGTCCGCCAAATGATTTTGATAACTCTGCAGCTCTGAGTTGCTCGCCATCTGCATATCGCACCTTGCATATCATATTGGAGTCAACCAAGCAAGTACTTGACCGTTTGAATATGAGTTGAGATATCTGCCGATTATAACAGGGGAAGACTGGCTCCATGTTTGGGTAACGCATCCAGCCTCTCATTCCATCAACGCCCTTGTGACCGGGAACCCATAAAATTCTGACTCTCCTGTTGTTGCCTGAATGCTTCGATTTGTATATGGGCCGAATCACTGCTTTTACCGCGGCTTGACTGTCTGTGAAGATGTTGATACTCTCATGCACTCAAAAACCTCCACCTGGAACTACTACTACAGTGATTAAGAAGCCTGAAAGCTGCTTCTATATCGTGGGCTGCAGAATATGCTGCAACACTTACTGCTGCAGCAATTACTGTTGCAGCTGTTTTCGAATCGTCAGTGTAGATGCTAAGCGCTGCTGCGCCCATTTGCTGATTCCATTCGTGCCCATCTCCTACGGTCGCCTGATATCTTCGCTCGAAGCACAGAGTGGGGACCAAGTAGTCAGCGCTTTTTGCGCACCACCGCTCAATACTGCTGTGGCCGAAGGATCTTGACTCGTAGTGTCCCGATTCAGATTTTGCGGCAGTGCCTCTAACAAAGCGGTCAAGCGAAAGGAGATAAAGCAAGACGTCCAAAGCAGACGAAGGATCGTGATTAGGGCACCTGTAGTGCAGAGAGCCGCCAACCGTTGTACTCTGTTTGTCATGTCAGCAAAGGTAATTTTATTAATTGCCGGCCACTAGGCCAAGCAGCCATAAGCAAGAATCGGCCTAGCTCTCGTCGTGTAAATCCAATGTGTTAGAGTATGGTTTAGTCCCCATGTTTTCCACAGCACCCTCTTTCTGGCCTAAATCGCGTTGCTTGCCCGTTTAACTCTTTCATCTAAATTCACCTTCCATGTAAGCTTGCTGTCCAGAATAAGACCCAAGTGTCTAGTTTGTGACTTGAGACTTAACCTGTCGCCGCGCAACTTGATTAGTTATAATTCAGGAATTTGGCATCTTCTTTTGGAAAGCACAAAAACGGTCGTATTCGAATTCATGCCAAGACCCACAATATTCGGTCACCCCGCAACCAGCCCCAGAGCATACTCAATGAGCAGGCCAAGGGTAAGCGGAAACCTAGCCGAAACTAAGATCGCAATATCACCAGCATAGGCCACAATAGTGAGTCCTTTGCTTTCCAGCTTCTTTAAAATTGAATTTGTTACCAGGTTCCACAAGAGAGGAGATTGAACCCCTCCTTGGGGTGTGCTTTTGTGGAACTTTCTTATAATTTACCCTCTCCTCACTCCACTGATTTGAGCCTTTATTTAGAAAACCTGCTTATCCAGCTACAAATAACAGGGTGGGTGTTGGTTGCGTGGGGGCTCTTCATAATGGTTGTTGTATGCACATTATTGGAGGCGCCTTCAATATCTCGAAAAGCCCCCAAAGCGTACTCTTTTTAATGAAGCGCCTTTTTTTATTTCAAAAACAACCCTATAAAGAGCCGTTTCAACAAATATTCCTTTCATGTACGCGTTTTGGGCCCTCGATCAAGCTTGAGATCCAATTCTCTTCACATCAGAAGTTCTAATAATCTTGCGAAAACTTTAAAGTGGAAGGAAGTTAGGCTAATTAGCCTGTAGTCCTTCGGATACGCATACTTTTACCTGTCAGCCCGGCAACCGGTGAGCAATCCTGTCCTTTTAAAGCCTGGCCGGCAGAACTCCATCCGAACTTGAGAATTTGAAGGACTTCAAAGTGTCAATTGCCCAAACTTGCTTCTGCTCGGTAACAACCAATTTCTTTTATATGCAAATGACCTCTCGTCTGCCCTGAAACGGTTTTTAATTTTCCTTTATGCGGATGACATCACAATTTTGAAAAGGTTTCCAAACGGCTAGTCTGCTTGGGACTTCCTGCTGATCTTGATAATCTTACTAATTAGTTTCACGCTAACAAATTAGTACCTAATTAACATTGACAAGTGTACCGTTATTTCGTGTACCCTTAAAACTAGTCTGTTAAGCTTTGAATACTTTTTGAATAGAATTCCCTTAAGGCATTCAGACGAAGTACACGATTTAGGAGTACTTTTAAAAACTGCTTTCACTTCCGACGATCACATTAACGCCATCTTAGTAAAATCTTAATCTACTCTAGGATTTGTTAGAAAGCGATCCAAGTTTCATGACATACATCTAACTAAGATACTATTTTGTGCCTTAGCTAGACCGATCCTCGAGTAGGCCTGTAGTTAGGTTTGGGCGTCTTATCAGCCGGTGTATGTCGATTGCTTGGTTCGCTTTTCTTTCGCTTTTCGCTCGCTTCCTTATAATAATTATTTTACTATTATTATTTGTTTTACTATTTTATTATTAATTGTTCTACTTAATAGCCATGTATACGCTTAAAAACAGACGAGAACATTTTAAAACCTTCATTGGTGCTAATCTCCTCACAGGAAGTATTTTCTCTGAACACATTTTATTTAAGTTTATTTGGTATCAATGCCAAGTGACAGAATGAAGAATGCCAATATTTTACCTGTCCCTTCTTATCGGTCCAGCTACACCTTTAATGAGAAATTTGAATCGATAAATTCGATTTTAATATGTCTTTGAAATATAGCTTAGCGATAAATATACCACTTTGATGACTTTGTTTATATATTTTCATCTTTTTGAATGTAAATCTTACTTATTCAACGAACTTATCCGTCTTATGATTTCTCCTCAGTGTGCACATAAAGTATCCCCTTCAAAAGCTGCCACATGCATTTTCAACTAGCCGGTGACAACTTAACCAGTAGAAATCACTGCTAATCTATTTGCATGCAACAATCATGACATCTGCATCAAAAAATTAATGTTTTCAAAAATTTTATTTATATTTCTTACATTCCATTGTCACGCTTCACACGAACAAATAATACACTACCCACAGAAAAAAACCCCTAGCCGTAACAACTTCTTCAAATATTTTCACGATCCGCTAATGTAAATATTTTTATTTGCCTCCCGCACATTGATAATTTTTCCGCGACATTGCAATTATTAATTTCCCATATATCTATTGCAAATATCAGTTTCCCATATGCATACTTTTAAGAAATTGATATCTGACCAATCGTAACCTATAAGTGCATTGATGATCCCAACGTAAAGCATGAAAGCCACAAGCAGTTCATATCAAAATACCGGCCGTTGATCTTGATCTAGTGTAGAATCAGCGCTCCCTCCTCGAATCATCCAAGCCACAAGTTTGTCGCAAGACTTTCTTTCACAATACTCGCACTGATAATTTAAATTGCACTGGTGACCAGCGCATCAGAAGTACCTGTTTGACTGAAAAGCCAAATAAAATGTAATCAATTTCATTTGCACATACATATGTACGTGCTAAACCATTCAATAAACAAAACTGACCAGAACGAGAATGATATAGACATGTACAATTTTTTTTTACCATATTTCTTGATTTTTTTGCAAACATGTTTGAAATGTCGAACGACTTATGGGTAGTCAGTCGCAGTATCGTGTTAGCTTAGGTCGAAGCTTGGATTACCGTAAACCCAAGAATGAAAATGGACATATTTTAATACGTGCTGGCCTAGTTCGAAATCTTCGTGTTTTTCCGATGGTTCATTAGCTGCTGCATCTTCGAATAATTCGCTATTCTTGTCATGTCCGAAACGACTTTGCGTTGAAAGTGAACGTGCTTTGCCGGTCAAAGAAAACGAGTTGAATCGCTTAACGACCAGTTGATGATCACCATATCGAATAAAAAGTTTGCAGATTAAATCTGTTCGAAAAGAGTGTAGAACTGAGTTCTTATGAGATTGAAAACGGGTTGGGTTGAATGTCCGCCTGGATTTTCGCATAATTTGGATATTACTGCAAAATGGTGCAATCAGATGTTAATGAGGTATTGTTTGAAGTTCCATATACGCGTTTGTGATAGAGTGACATATTTAAATTTAAGATATTTAAGGGTTCATTCTACTTTCAAGAGAAGAAAAAATACAATTTTTAGAATATTTTTTTCTCAAAAACTACAATGGTTGTTAATTTCATTCTCTTTTTATATTAAAGATATCGTATTTAGCATTTCAAAACAGTACATATTATCTATTTATTTATTTTGTTAAACTCTTAAAAATTGTCGACAAAGGAAGATATGTATGTCGATGGCGGGAGTGATTCGGCCCAAAGTATTTACCTGGTATGAAAAAAAGAACTGTTTTATTATTAAGCAGCCATGTCGCTATCGCAAGTACTAAAATTAACCTGTTAAAGAAAAAATTAACTAAGTTATATTAGTTTGAAAATTAAAATGTGGAAATTACAACTTCTTTTTGCAATTTTCGGTTATAAAATATACTAAGTTTTTACGATAAAATTATAATTGTAGTACCAACGATAGCCACTAATATTTAAAATAATGTATTAAAATTTCAGAGAAATTGGTTGGTTAGTTTTTTCTAAATCAAACCCGCCGATTAGAAAAACGTGGTTTTAAGAAAAACGCGTTTAAAGTTTTATGAACAAAATGTCTATATTAAATGCATACTTACGCTTAACCAGCGATACCAGTTGCATAACGGATTCCCTCACCTTCCTCAAACTTTTCATTTTCGGCTACTCTTTCCATTCTTCGAGCTGTCCTGGCCTCTTTTGTCTCGTGAGAAGCCATGCGTTCGGCATAATTAATTCGCACATCCTTTTTGCGCGCTAATTATTTTCCTTTTGGATCAATGGTGATCCCCACGTCCTCCATAATTTTTAAAAGAGGCTGAAATCCTTCGTTAAAAGTGCATGCGGCACAGTAGGTGCAAATTTCGAGTACCTGTTTCCACAAAATATATGTTTAGGAGCCATATGCACTTATTGAAGCTTTCATTATTATTCTGTGTGTTTGCACCTAGACATCTCTCAAGGAGATCATCACGAGTTAAATTTTCATAAATGGGCTACAAAATATCTTGAACATCTTTATCTAATGGGGGTGGATGCTGGTAATCTTGCCCAGTAGCTTGAGCCTGCTGCCATTTACACCACGACTCTGGATCTGGTGGACAATATTCGTGTTGCGGTTGCTCATTTGTAGATATTTTATGAAAAATTTTTGCGCAAATTGCTTTTTTCATATCCTCCATAGAATTGGGGTTTCGACGTATTGCCAGTCCATAATAAATTGGCAGATCAGCCATCAATTTATTTGTGATTTGCACAAGTTTAACGGTTTTGCGCTTTTTTGCAGCCTGCGCTGTTTCAGTGTCTTCACTTTGCCTCATTTTTTTCCGAAGTTGCGCAAGCTGTCTTTTTACTTCTGTAGCTCTTTTATGTATTCGTTTTTTTTTACATGTAGCACACATTCTTTTTTTAACAACCAAATCATCACCATATGGTTTAATATCTGTTAAAGTCTTAAATGTCTTTGAATCGCCATCACCGATATAATTGGCATATTTTACTCCGTGTAGTTCGGCAGACCGTTGAAACATTTCAACCACACCGTCAACTTCCTTTTTCCAGCACTGCCGGTATGATTTGCGGTACACTCATCTTTATGGTTCTCGTACCATGTGTTATACTCAACAGTGTCTTCGTTATGTTTCCAGCCTTCAAACGCTTTACATGTACTGCACTTCACAATTATGTCAACAATTTTATTACTATACTTTCCAATCCACGTTACAACACCCAAAAGAGAAGTATAATCTCGTTTTGTCCATGATCCATCACCGGAAACCGTCAAATAAGATTCTTAAGTTTTGATTACCGCGGAATTCCCTTTTTTTCCTAGATTGACCTCGTCGTCTGAAGTTTGTTTTGCTGAATTTTTGATCCATTTCGCACGATCTAATTTCACCGATATACGAAAACAAACTAAACAGCTCCAACCATTAAAATAACGCATACGCCTAGTAGGTTAGGTAGGTACCCTAGTAGATGTATTCATATCAATATTTGACAGTCTTTGACTCAAAATTTCTCGTACAAATATACAACACGCTAAAACCAGCTTCACATGTAAGTGGTAAGGGCTAAAATAAACGCAGCGACTATCTGCGTTTCGACCTAAATATAACCTAAAATACCTGGAATTTCTCAACGAAAATTAAACACAGCACTTTTGAGAGTATACACTTTCAGAAAATGCAAAAAAAAAAAAAACGTTTTTTTAAGCTGCAAAGTAGAATGAACCCTTAAATAAGTGATTTATTCACACGGTATCATTTGCATGACATCATCTACAACCAATCAATCCTAGAGCTAAGAATAGTCGGTTTTTTTAAAGGAATTCTAAGTTAAGCTTTTGAGCATTCCAAACAGAAAAGTTTACTCGAAACCAGGGCTGTGGAGTCGGAGTCGTGCCCCTGTATATTTAAAGCGGAGCTGGAGTCGAACGCGACTCCGACTCCGCTTTAAATGTACAGAGCCACGACTCCGACTCTACAGCCCTGCTCGAAACAAAAAAAAAAATTACGTTTCTGCAAGACTTGCAGTTACCATAAGAATTTTTCTTTGATTTCAGTGCGATTCAAAGTCTTCAGTTATTGTTCACTAACAAGTGCATATTGTTTCGAGCTGTCTAAAACCGTGCATATTTGAACCGCACATGTTCATCTATAAAAATCCGTTAATTAGCACTGTCGTACATGATCTTAATAGCACTTTATTGACTGTTCACTTTTAAAAGAGTGTCTAGGAGAATTTTCATTCATTAATTTATTTTTTAAAATCAAACATGAAGTATTAAATCGTATACTCTTTCCACGAATTACGAATAGATAAACTCACAGAATCAATGTAATTAGCCGGTCAACTCCAGATTTTAGAAAATCATTTATCCATATTTTTAGACATACCAAAGCTTAATGTGCATTACTCTGTTGAGATAAAACCTAGATTATGCAACTACCATAAATCGTTTCTTCACATCACCTTTCTAAAGCTACTAACTCAGCAGATCCATAAAACGAGTTCTAGATCAAAATTTCACTAATATTCCACCGAACTTCAGTTTTACTCAAAATACCCGGATTATCTACTGTGCTAGTAATCTTAGCAAATATAAATCTTATTGTCTTATCAACTGTGTGCAAGGGAAGCATCGTATACAGTTAATTGAGAAATCAACACTTATCTAACAGAAACCTGTACCTATGTATATAACTACATGCTTTAAAAATGTGAAGAGTAGTCTTAACAGCCCAATAATGACATAAAACTGGTCATAAACCTCAAGTCAATGTTGTGCCAATACACTGATTTGCCATACTTGTTAACCGAAACGACGCGACAGACGTATGGAATTCTCCTCGCTTAAGCAATATTCACAGCTCTAGATTGACATGGCTGTTGTTAACATTTTTATGATGCGTAATCATTAGAAAAACGAGGCAATTACGACGTTTTTCGGCTGCGAGAGCGAAATGAAATTTAACTAAAGCAATTTTCATTAACTTACCTTGAAGAGTCGTGCAAATTTTCTGTCCGAATAAGTATGTACTGTGTATTTCCTTGGTATTACCTACCCACTTACCTTCCATCAGTTCAATGTCGTTCAACTGCAAAAATGCTTTCGTTGTTGAATTTATAAAGATGATAAGCAAAAAAAAATGAATTTGATTTGATGCTCTCATCAAACTTTCTTTGATGGATATTTGAATATGATGCATCTATTCTATTGTGACTGCTTTGATACGCTTGTCATCTAAGTTGAATTTAAATTCAAATCTATTTTGTTTGATATAAATATAGATGGACTAGTGGATATATGAAGTGACTCTATAGAATTCTATAGAATTCTAAACGTTAGATGAGTAATTTGATATCTAAATTTAATTTAAAATGGCTAAACCTAACTGTTGAAATTCTTGTATGTATAGTTATAGGAATTTAATATCAGTTTTATTTTCTTTGTTTTGCAAATGATTCGGTATATTTTATATTTATGGTCAAAAGTTAAGCTATCCATCCTGAAGCTTCGAAGCAATAAATAATACTGTTATCACGAATTAAAAGATAAATATGATAATTGTTAGGAATAAAATTTATTAGATTCATATTCTTCATAAATCTAGTGTAAAAAGTAATGTTGTTCCACTACAATCCATTTCGAGTTTGGAGGTTAAAGTTGGTAGAGGTTAGGTTTTCCTGGCTGAAGCTAAGCTACTCATATACCTATTGGGCCGTTGCGATACCAGACAAAAAGGCCCGGCTTTTGAATGAATGAATGAATGTATGAAGCTTGTCCAGATAGCCCCTAGCACTGCGACCTCTTTGCTCTATTTTGCCAGCTTAGCGCTATATACAACACTGTGTTGTCCGTGTTTAATAAATTTTAAAGAAAAGTTTTCAAGCTGGTGAAACCATTAATTCCCAAATTGACCCTCTTTGCTTCTCTATTTTTCTAGTTATAGTTGGTTCTATTTTGATTTCTTATCTATATTCTTATTTCTTATCAAATTTCAGTCAATTTTTATGATTTTTTTTATTTAAGAATAATTTATTCTACATTTTCCAAACTTTACATATGATTTATTTATACTTTCATCTATTACAAAAAAAAAGAAACAATTTTAAAACATTTCAAAATAGCTGATTTTCAGTCTTATTTTTCGGGAAGGTCGCAGTGAGAGTTGTCGGTTGGCGTAGTTTGTAGTCTCTGTAGTGTTGATCGAAAATAATAAAAAACCAATTCTGTGTGATTATTAAGGTTATGTTTCGTAGATGAACCTAAAAAAATAAATGAAAAATAAAAATTTACAGAATGAAACACTTTATAAGAATTATTTGAATTTTCAGCCAAATTTTTCAATCGCTATTGCCAAGAAAATTTTTCTTTTTAAAAAAAAATTCAAAACAAATAGGTTCATATAGAAAATAATATCACTGAAAAGATGTGCGCAAAATTTCAGAGCGATAGATAGCAAACTTTTTAAGTTATCGTCCACGCCGATTTGAAAAATTGTGTTTTAAGAAAAACGCGTTTAAAGTTTGAGTACATAAAAATTCAATGATTGTAGTGGCCTACCGATTAGTCAGCAATTCCAGCGCCATATTAAAGTCCTTCTGTAGCTTCGTGTAGCTCATTTTTCTCAAGAAGTTCCTCTTGACGTGCTTGACGTGCTTCTTTAGTAGCTAACAAGCTGCGCTGATTTGCTCGAGTCACTCTCTGCTCATCTATTTTATTTGCGTATGATCTACATTGTCTGCCAATTATTATATCTAAATTGTTCATTACTTGTAAAAGAGATGTATTTCCTTCGTTGAACAATTCAGCTGCTGTATACGCGGCAATTTCAATGATTTTTAATCCTGAGTGTAAGTGCTTTGGAGCGAGACGCCAAACGGTCGAGTTGAAACTCTCATTTGCATTTTGCGTATGGCCACCCAAACATCTTTTGAGGAAATCATCACGGGATAAATCTTCAAATATTGGTTTAATATACTCTTGAACCTCTGTATGAAGTGGTGCAGGGTGTTGAATTAGTTTTGGATTTTCTCCAGATGCTTCAGCTTTCCGCCACTTGCACCAGCTGTCGGGACCCGGTGGACAGTCCTCATGTTTTGGATTGTCGTCCGTGGAGCACATATGATAATAAGTGGCCATTACAGCTTTTTTCATATTTTCGAGGCTGTTGACATTCCTCCGAATAGCTAATCCGTAGTATAATACCAACTTGTTTATAAGCGCTTCGGTTAGTTTACCACTTCCTCCAAGTTTTTGATCTTTTTTAATCTTTCGAAGACGACTACCCATCCTCTTCTGTACGTGGCCAATACACTCACTTTTTACCACTTGAAAATCGTCACCATACGGATTTACGTCAAGTATTCCCTTAAACGTTTTTGAGTCTCCATCTCCTATATAATTACCATATTTCACGCGGAACAATTCTTCTGATCTCAAAAACATCTCTTTGATTGATTCGACTTCCATTGCGCCCGAAGAGCCCTGGTGATTCTCTTGACACACTGATATGTGTTCTTCATACCACTCACGATATTCTTCAGTATTTTTTTTATTCTTCCAGTAATTACACTCCGGACAATAGCTACTTTTTACTACTATATCTATAACTTTACCAGAGTAGTATCCGATGAGCGTTGTGACACCATATAAAGATTTAAAGCCCCGTTTTTTCCAAGAACCGTCGCCCGATACTTTCAAATCTAATATTGGCCTATTATGTTTTTCGTTTTCTTTTTTTTCTTCTTCCACAGCTTTTTTACAGCAAGATTGAAAAACTGATTTGGTAGCGGTGTATAAATGCATAGCAATATTATTATACGCACTCTCACTCAAACCGTCGCACATGTCCATAAGATTGCAAAATAAATTAATCTCTTCTCTAGCAATGCCTAGAAGGCGCATAACAAGTACAATTCTGCGATTAACTTCGAATCCATTATTAATAAATGGTCCTGAGTTGATGTCCTTACGACCGCAGTGGCATAGTAATCCTATCTTGAAACCCTAGCCTCGATTGCCAGCTTCTTCAAATTTCACTGTCTGTTTTTTTTTCACTGACACATAACAAGCTTTGACAATGCGCTTAACAGCGTGAAAAATTCAATGAGCCGATAGCCATGCAAAGGATTATAACGAATGTCCTCACTATTAGCACTAGAAAGTTTTTTCGCACTAACATTCGGTTGTTCTGTTTTATCTCTGTTTTTGGAGTACTGATTTCCGTAAAATTTTCGTTTACGCGGGTATGCTGTCCGAGTTGATACATTTTTATTTCCTTAAGGGGTTATATACAGTTAAAATCGATTTTTTATTTATTGCATTTTCAGAATGCATATTTAACTGATAATATACCTTGAAAATTTCAAATCGATCCGACAAGTTTTTTCCGAGATATACGCATATTTGCAATCATATTTCGGACTGTTAGAAAGTAGACGGAGAACAGACCGAAGCGCATGGGAGTAAGCGAGAGGGAAGAATGGCTCGTAGCCAGCATCAAATCGAGGTATTAGAAGCTGGTGAGGCTACAAAAGGTACATCTTACGGCCCTTAAATAGATGACTCCATGTAACTAAAAAAAATATGATATACATATGTGTTAATTTCTTTCGACACTTTAAACGCGTTTTTCTCAAAACTATGTTTCCATGTCGGTGACCACGATTTCTAAAAAACGGCTCGACCAAACGGTTTGAAATTTTAACACAACTTTCTCAGATATATTTCTCAGGTATTAAACGAAGGAATAAGATTTCGGATAATTATTTCTGTTTTTTTTTAAACAATTTTAAATGGCAATTTTGGTCAAAAATTCGATTTTTTTTTTATGAAGCTGCCATTTTGTCAAAAAACTAAAGCTCGATTATTCCTTCGTTCAATACCTAGTTTTATCCATCTACTAAAAGAATCTGTTTGGTTTTTTGACTTGAGATGAATTATACCGGAGAAATCGTGGTCACCGCCGAACACCTTTTTTTGGAAGACCTTCAGGAGATCGTCTGGAGGAGCGCACCAGATCAATATTTTAACAAATTATTAGTGCCATTATAAACTTGGATGTTGGCACTAAATGCATGTATACTTTTTGTTTTTGTAAAGTAAAATACCTTTTCACAAAAAATTAATAAAAAACGTCTTTTTCCGGCCTTCTAACTGTATATAACCCCTTAAGGATATGAACTCATTTTGATATTTTCGTTTTCGAAATCTTTCCGTACTGAATAAGTGCCAAAACTAGAGTGAACAGAATTAACAGCCACACCAGCTCTGACCTCCATTAATGTACCTCGGAAGAGCTATAAAACTGTCCATTCCTTGAAATCATTATGTATATTGAATTCAAAATATCTTTTTACCCAAATTTTTAGCAATAGAAAAGTCTGCAGGTAAGGGCAATTAAGAACAGGTAGTCAAAATTGGCCGCTCAACTATACTTCTGAAGACACTCGAACGCAAAGTACAAGAGGGTCACGTTTATCAGTTTTAACATGATAAATACTTTGAATTAAGTTTTGAAAATTAAGTGACATATTTTTGAGGTGCTATACAAACTTTTTATATAGACAACAAAAATTCATTTTTTTGAAAATTTTACTTGTATCTCCCCCCTTAAGTACTTTACAATTGCTATTCAACCTCTCTGTAATCTCTTGCACAGTTATATGACGCCCCGAATCAATTATATTGCGATTTGGTGATTTGGTCGGTAGGTTGACCAGAAAGTTGGTCATCTTTTAAGGGAAAATCGTCAGAACAGAATTTGTTAAACCTATTTTGACTTATGCGTTCTGTTGAACAATCAATAACATAGACTTCATGAATATATTTGTGAGTCTCAGCAGTTTTCTCGCCCTTACGCAAATAAAACAATAAAATATGCCGAAAATGTTATTTTTGCACTCTATGCTAAAATAGATGCTGAACTAATAATACAGGGTGATTCATTATGAAGTTTGATTTTCAATAGGCGTGACTCCTGTCAAACTGTAATGTAATTTTCATTCAGTATTGTTTGACAAATCATCATGGAAAGACTTTCACCGCAACAACGTATTCAAATTGTTCAGCTGTAATACGAAAATCAGCTCAATGAAAATCCGCTGTTTTGTCGCGAAATTTTGTTCTTATGAGACGTATTTTTGGCTCAATGGATACGTCAATAAGCAAAATTGCCGTATTTGGGCTGATGAACAACCTGAATACCTTCAACAGCTACCACTACAGCCACAGAAGTACACAGTTTGGTGTGGTTTATGGGCCAGTGAAATCCTCGGTCCATATTTCTTTCAAAATGAGTCCGGCCAGAACGTAACCGCCAATGGCGACCGCTATCGAACCATGATAACGGATTTTTCGCTATCTGAAATTGAAGCCCGTGATATCGGTGAACTTTGTTTTCAACAAGACAGCGACTTCGCATACAGCGGGATAAACAATGGACTTATTGTGAAATCATTTTGGTGAGAATTTGATTTAACGTTTTGGACCAGTAAATTGGCCGCCTAGATCGTGTGATATCACACCTTTGGATTATTTTCTTTGGGGTTACATAAAGTCTCTGGTCTTCAGAGATAAGCCAGCTTCAATCGACGCTTTGGAAGCCAACATTACTCGTGTCATTCGCGAGATACCGGTCGCTATGTTGGACCCTGTTGCTGGACAAAATTGGACCCTCAGAATGGACCAAATACGGCGTAGTCGCGGTCAACATTTGATTGATAAAATACAATTTTTACTACAGAATTCAACTTTATGCCTTTCATTTGAGATTAAAAACCAAACCTCATAATAAATCACCCTATACAATAAGCAAGCTAAAAGTAACAACATTCAAATGTCAAATGTGCAATACCATAGCGTTGACAATAATCCTTCGAAACAAATCTGAAGCTATCTATTTATGGAAACCGAAATGCAAACGCTAAGAATCACAATTTATCACATTGACTAGACACTGACTCATTAGTACAGTCTGAAACTGGCGTAAGCAAAACCTTTGCATAACTACCTATAAATCATGCAGAAAATATTTCACTATTAAATAATAATCTCCTCAACGTAAACAACGCATAAACGTGCTTCAGACATGAATGAAAAATAAAAAAATTTAAGTACAAAGGATAAAATACTAGCTTAGAAGTTTATAACCAAAACGAAACCGTATTTATTTATTTTTTTAGAACGAAACAACATTCTCGCTACCTTTGTTTATCAGCGCGCTGTGGCATGAAAACAATTCTTAGGAAAATTTATCTGCAAAGATTAAATTATCTTCTAGATTTTCTTAAATTTTCTCTATGTAACGTCAAAACTGCCGACTTTGTGATAAGCATGTTGTTATTATTGTTTCGATGCATTGGAGAAACGATACACATTCCTGAATACCTACAAGTAGCACCAGTTAACCCCAAATGGGAATATGATGCGAAAAATGTTCGCCAGCTTGTAAACTAACAATGAAATGAAGACCACGAGGTACAAGTGATCTTTTGTTTTGCAATTGAACTGCGACTAATTTAATTAAGTCATTCATGTTAATTACGTTAGTTTTACAGAAAACCAGACGCCATGGTTTGAAAAGCATATTGATTTGAAGAATTGTGTATGAATAACTACGAAATAACTACGAAAAATTAACTTTATGGATCTCAATTTTTTCTAGATCTCAAAATCAAATATTTTAAAGATCACTTTTTTCTTTAAAATCTAGATAGAGCTAAATTTCTTTATAACTACTTCGATGTCTATCATTTTCGGTGTCTTACTGAAGAAGAGGATAGATTACATTCGAAATATTGATATGAAAATAATATCATATACGTGTATATTGATTTGATTTTCATCTACCGCAAGCCGAAATAAAGAAATTCAGCTCTTTTGCGAGTCTAACAATCTACAACAATTAGTGGAGTGATGTACCAAGCAAAAGCGGCAATCTTTTAAATTTATTTCTAACTCTGTTGCACAGACGATTGTTTAATTTCGACAGGATTCATCAAGAACTCTCTGACCAACAGCAATCCACCTGCTACCAAAAGTATGCTATAGCATCTCAACAAGGCCGATGGGGTTGTTTTGAACTGCTCTTAGTGTTTCTCTGCTAGGGGTCTAGATAAAATATGGGCTATATTCAAAACGAATATCACATTATGGTTTTATAATGATTGTAAAGTAAATATTAGGACTTAAGAAGAACTGTTCCGAGGAATCACGGCAAATTTTCAAAAAGTTCCTGTTCCAAAGTTCCAATTTGACCGAGGCATTAGGCGGAAAGCTTTTCCAAACCAAGAGGCTAGCTACTTTTTATCACTTGTAAAAACTATGAAAAAAACTTCAACTTTTTTTTTTTAAAGACCTATTAATTCCAAATTAATGAGCTATCTACATTCCCAAATCCCATAAGCTAATCAATGATAAACAATACGACTTTGGATTGGTGGCTTCACTGCAGCATTTTCAGATTGGGGTTTTTCCCCAAAATAGGAGATTTGAAGTTCTCTCAGAACATTTAGGGAGAACAAATATCGAGTACATTTTCTACAGGAACAAAAACCTCCAAATAAAATAAATGCCATATTCAAAGATTACATTTGTGTTTAGAAATAAATAATATGCAACATCAAATTTTGCATCTAGCCAAGTTTTCTCCGATACAATTGACAGTTACTTAATGGGATGAAGGTTAAGAGCACAATACACATCCAAAATATTTGTCTGGGATATAGCCCCGAGTCTACTTTCTATTATTATGAACCGAATATTGTCATGAGGCCTTGTAGATAGAACTATTTACAAGTTACACCTCAGCTTCTTCATCGACTAATTGTTGAGCGTCGCATGAACTTACAACATTTATTACTGCGCATTAAGGAGTGCGTTCCTTGTTTTGCATCTTCTTTGTGTGCTTTTAAAATATTTTTCATATATTTTTATTTTCAATTTTATACTATTTGATTTAATTTCCGAGAACAAGAAGGCTGCACAAAAAGTCTGCCTATGCAAAATATTTAAAAAATTTAACGCTGTTACTGAATACAGTAAAGGTTCTATTAAGGAAAATTCCGGAATTTGGCTATGTATGGGAGGCTTTCTCAAAATAATAATTTTTACATTAAATATGTATTTAATTGATTTGTCTTTTTATTCTTTAGTACTTTTTGGGAGCGGGGTGCTTTTTCAGCTGAAACGATACTATTTTGGGGGTCTTTGAACCTGACATGGTTTTTTTTAAATTCAGCGCAATCTAATAAAACGGATTGAAAGTTTTCTCCACAACCGCTCACTTCAAGTCGTCCTGAATGTAACTTAGTTAAATATACATACCATAAACGCCTATGTTCCACAACGCACTGTACTTTCTTCAACTCCATTTCTTATGTATAAAACTACCAATCCAATCCATAGTTTCGCTTATCACAGCGCCTTTGATTTTGCATACTAATTTTATTCATCGGCGGACTCTCGCTGAAATGATACTATGTACCATCAATCGAGATTGTATGTTTGCAGCATTTAACAATGATATTGCATCAGCAGTTGCTTGGAACGAAGCGAATCGTGTCAATTACAGATTTAATAGAAAATGGATACGAAATGGCTATCCGTGTACCCATATGAGAGTTAGCCTTTTTCAATACACGCACAACGGTTCTCTCACAAAAAAGGCTCAATGTATCTTCTCTATCGCACTCACCCAGTGCTGTGAGGCTTCCGTGGCCGAAATTCCCTCGCAAATGCTTGTTTTTCCCACAAAGCAGGTCGCGAATTCCCACGGTTTTTCCCACGGACAATATGTCAGCTATTCACCACAGTTTTATATTTATTGATCAATAGGTCTATTCGCGTACTTTCAGTCACTGAATTTCACTGAATTTTCCTGAATGATGTGGTGGGGGGAAATTCATGAAAAGTACGAAAACGCTCTCATTGGATTGCCTGAAAATTGAAAAACAAAAATGTCAGTTGTCGGTTTTTGGGAAAACAATAGTGATTATAAAGTCATCTTAAGCGGTGATAAATTATCACCACAAAAATATTCGTCCTTCATAATAACAATACGCCAAAAACCGTTTGACAGTTTTCAGTATTTTTCAGTAGCTCAGACCCTACTGAATTTTATTGAAAGAGAGGAAAATTTCAGTATTCAGTAAAACGGAGTACAAAACCGCTTCATTGCAATTAATTGCAATTAATCGTGGTACGCAAACAGACCTAATATCGCGTAAATGCCAAAATTTATAAAAAAAAAACAGCAGTTTCATACATTTTATACACATATATATATTTGATTTATTACAGCGAAGAAAAAAAACATACATTCATTTCGTGAAAAAATAATTTCATTATAACGCAATATAAAATGCGTTCATTTTTAAACTAATCAAATAGATTTTGTGCATTGTGCAAATTGAAATGTTTGTCAGAAGGCTCGAAATCAATGCAGGTAACAGGTCTAGACTGGAAATTTGAGCGAATGCAGCAAACTGCGTTTAGTGAATCTCCACTTATTCTGTTTCGCTTTAAAGTCTTGACGTTGGTTACAATGGAGAATATTGTTTCCGACTCAGCATTTGAATGTGACAAATCTAGAGCATACTTTGAAATCTTAGTTAAATGAGGAAACATGCATGCATCCTTAAATTTTTTTGCTTTTTCTATTTCTTTCGAAAACTCCTCTACTGTTAGCTGCAATAATCTCTGCTTTTCATCACTTGAAAAAGTGACTGCTAGATCCTTCCATTCGATATTTACAATAGATTCTTCAAAGCCAATTTTTATGCCAAATTTTTGAACTGTAGCGAATTTGTTCGTTTTGAACTATCAAGAGCTATTTGGGGGCTTAAAAACTCAATTTCTTTAAAGATAACATCATTAAATGGTAATCTCTCTTTAAGCTCTGTACATGTCGTAACATAAAACTCTTTTCCTATTTTTTTATGTGTAATTTTACAGCTTCTTCAAAAGACGCTATGTGTTCTTCACATTTTGATTCCAAATAAGTATCCATATCTGGAACTAAATACTCTTCATTCAATTCGATATTTTGCACTATGAAACCAGGTTTCACAAAATTTAAGCAAATTCTTCTTAAAATTCTACTGCACTCAGCTAACAATTTGTGAATCAGTAGTTGCTTTGACTGAAACGGTGCATTAAATGTATTGAAATAGCTTAAACTACAAAGCTGAAAATATTTTCCTTTTGGCCGTTTTGAGTTAAACTGTTTGTTGACAATGGCTAATCGGATGTCTTGAGAAGCGATTCCTGTTCATTTCATCCCAGGTTTTAGCTGAAATATAAGAATACATGAAGAAATTTTGCCTGGGTTGTTTAAATTCTTTCTCAAATAAATTTGGTGGACATTTTACGAAAGTGTTTCATTTCAATTAAACCATTTCTCCCACGATTTTGTTCTACGAGCAGCACTTTTTCCCTTTTCCCTTTTTCAAGTATTAAAGGGCGAAAATTCCCATAAAAAGGGAAAATTCCCACAATATCACAACACTGCACTCACCATCGAAAAGTTCTAACGCTTTCTCTTATTAACGAGAAATGCCATGATGTGCAGACCAGAGTGAGAACATTAACGGTGAAACACTAAAACTACTGTCAAATTTTCATGACTTTTCTGATCGAAGAGGAAAATCGCATGAAAGGCGCTTGTTTTGTATTTTGTATGCGAACACAAGACCATATGTTGATATTGTGTTAATATGCTGTATCGAATATGTATATAAATATTACAGCAATTTGTTTATTCCATTTGTAACCAAATGTGTATGTGATTGTTCACAGCTATCTGAGGTCAACAATCGCATAAGTGAGTTTAAACATTAGCAGATGATTCATTTGTGATAAAATTGTTCTTGTATTAAATGTACATGCATATACATTAAATGAAAGCAAGATGCAAAAAGTTCATATAATTGTTCAATTTTTCCCCATGTCAACGATGCTCGCCTAATGCCGGTTTCGCTTGCCTCATACATTCGTATCTGATTCTCACACTAATAAGCAAAAGGTCGAAAATTGCACTAATTTTCAGGTCCCATTTCTAATCAATTCTCTCTTAAATCTGTGGTGTATATAGTTGCAAAATGCAATGCTGTCTTGTATCCAATAAATTGTGTGTTCCCTCCACATTCCAAACCATTTTTTTCGATGATGTAAGTATTTCTGACTCGTCCTCGTCAAATATATTGGGTATTAACATCTCCAGTAATTTTAACTGGACCCACCATATTTTCGCTGTTGTGAAAAATGCAACGAGAAAACACACCGGAAAAGTTGTACAAAATAGTTTATTCCATCTCTCCTAGTGTGAATCTCCAAGATCCACATTAGATCAAAACTCGCATTCAATTCCCAATGCGCTGTCTGCGTTAGATAAAGCTTGCAGACTTATTAGCGATGAATCGATCACTTTTTTGAGTCCTCAAAGTCCGTTGTTCTAGCGAAATACTAGATATAATCTCTGAAGTAGATAAACCTGTGCGCAGAATGCGTCATATTAGAGTCACGATCATCTTTACACAGTTCATGTCGGTTACAGTCGTCCTGCCAAATTCCATGAAGACTTTTTACACAGAACAACGAGAATATGGAACAATCTTCCATTTATTGCCTCTCCTTATGGCTATAACTATCAAGTGTTTAAGTTTAACGTAAATATGTACCTCCTTGACACTCAATCCTTCCCAGTTTCCATATTCTAAGTTCTCTTCTTCCCATTATAAAAAAAAATCTATCAAAAAATTAAAATATATCTATCCTCTAAAGGAGAAATTGGTCTTTCAATAAAAAATATTTGATTATTTTCTTTATAAGCTCGCTTCGCTCTCGTATGATGCAAAAAGATAGCATGACGATACAACTCCATTGCCGTTGATTCCCAGAAAAATTTCCAATGCAATTTTTTAAATTTAAACAAACCCGAATTTACTTTCAGCGAATCATTAGAAATTATAATTGAATGGAAAATTACAAGCTTTAGCCAAGCATCTATAGGTTTTTCCCCTAAAAGAAACATCTTCATATAAATTCATGAGCAAGTTTGTGATCTGGTCAAAAGCTATCAGAGCAACTCTCGGTGAAATATTGCTTCTTTTATGTGGCCGTAATTCTCAAAATCGAACGTAATCTTGGCTCGAATGCAAATGAGTAAAATTTATTCAGTCGCAAATATAAGGTTTCATACATATGCGGACTAAATTAACTTTTGCATTTAAATGATACATACGCTTGTTTGTTCTCTCCAAGAAGTTCTCAAGCAGTCTAACATCTACTTTGGCATCTTAATGAAGTAAAAACGCATAAATACCATTCTTGTTCATTATTCTTTCCTAACTTATCAAACAACTTTCTTGTATTTCCAGATTTAAATCGATTTCTCCGGGCCTAATGGTGCGATGGCGAAACGATCCAGAAGCTATGCTCGATGCACAATACCCGTCTGGTGATTTTGAATACATGGAATGTGGACCGTCGCCACCAGCTGAAAGTGCGCCAAGTATGTATGACAGTTTCGAGGAACCGGCTGCCGAACTAAGTGTTCAGATATGCGCGGAAACCTTACGTGTCAATTTAATCGATCAAATGAAAACAGCCTTGGGTCGAATACGCCTATTCGAGGACATTGAACAGGGCAATGTGATCGAAGAAAATGTCAAAAAATACTTTGAAGTTACATCGAAAGCCGAAAAGAATCTGTCGTTTCTGTGGTCAGCTTTTTTGAAAAGATGGGACTTGTTGGAAGGACTTTTGGATGTGGGAGCTGAGTTGAATTTTTGTGATCTAAATGGAATTTCGGCTTTGCATTTGGCAGCGTTCAGTGGCTGCATGGCGTCGACTAGTTTCCTTATTAAAAAGGGAATGGATGTTAACTTGCAGCCAAAATGTTATGTGCCATTACATTGCGCGGCTTTCGGAAACTCTTTGGAAACTGCGAAAATGTTGATTAACAATGGAGCTTCGGTAAATATTGATACGAGTAAACCGAACTGCGAGGAATCTCTGCTTCATTGCGCAGTACGCGCGAATGCAGTTGACTGTGTACAGCTTTTTATATCTGAAGGAGCAGATGTGAACTCTTTGAAACCGAACGGAACAAATCCCATTCACTTGGCAGCAGATTTGGGTCATGCACAGTGCCTGGAAGCTCTGTTGAATACCGAAAACGCGGATCCCAATATTCGAATTTGCATCAGAGAGAAGGAATCCACAGCTCTGCATTTGGCTGCAGATGAGGGTAATGTTGAATGCGTTGATCTTCTTCTCGCCAAAGGAGCAGACGCAAAGCTGAAAAATCATCGTGGTTTCACAGCCCTACATTTAGCCTCTCGAACGTCGAGTCTTGAGTGCGTTGAATCATTACTAAGGAATGGTAATGCCGATCCTAACGCAGAAGATTTTGATCACCGAACTCCATTGCATGCTGCTGTTGGAAAATCAGAAAATGCTTTTGACATCATGGAGACGCTTATTTCATGGGGTGCGAATGTTAATCATAAAGATATTTATGGGTTCACGGCTCTACACTTGGCCGCCCTCGACGGATTGGCACAGTGTGTTGAAATGCTTATATATCACGGTGCTGATGTCACAACCAAGTCCAAGAAAGGCACCACTGCTTTGAACGTAATCACTCGCAAAACACCCGCTTCCATAGCTATGATCACACAAAAACTAGATGCAGCCATAACACTGCATCATTCGCAAGATATTGTAAATCGAGAAGTTGAATTGGAATTAGACTTCAGGCAGCTTCTGCAGCATTGTCACCCACGTGAAATCAGTTATTTGAATACGTTTGTTGATGAAGGCCAAAAAGAAATTTTAGAACACCCTTTGTGCTCTGCATTTTTATATATAAAGTGGGGTAAAATCAGAAAGTATTACATAGCAAGGCTGGTATTTTGCTTTTCGTTTGTTTTGTTTCTTACTTTGTATACCCTGACTGCATTAGCGCATAACTGCTATAACGGAAGTAAGGACATGGAGGAAACGATTCAAGAACAGGAACTTTGTCAGAAACAATCAATTTTGGGTGATATGCTGCGAAACAATCCATTTGTGATGGAGATGCAGTGGTGGGTGCTGGTTGCCATTACAATATTCGAGATATTCCGAAAACTCTACGGATTGATTGGGTACTCATCATTCAAGCACTATGTGACGCAAGTGGAAAATATAATAGAATGGTTTGTGATAACAAGTGTTTTCGTGATATCATATATCTACACGAATCGAACATACACATGGCAGAATCATATTGGTGCCTTTGCAGTTCTACTTGGCTGGACAAATCTGATGTTCATGATAGGACAGTTGCCAGTGTTCGATGTATACGTAGCTATGTATACAAAAGTGCAAGGTGAATTCGCCAAACTATTTATGGCCTACTCTTGCATGTTGATAGGATTCACTATTAGTTTCTGTGTGATATTTCCATCTTCGTCATCTTTCGCAAACCCTTTCATGGGCTTCATAACAGTGCTGGTGATGATGATTGGAGAACAAGACCTCTCATTGCTGATCAATGATCCAGATGGCAAAGACCCTCCTTTCCTTCTTGAAATCAGTGCACAAATCACATTCGTATTGTTCCTCATTTTCGTTACAATCATCCTTATGAATCTCCTGGTCGGTATTGCCGTTCATGACATTCAAGGTCTAAAGAAGACAGCAGGCCTATCGAAACTGGTTCGTCAAACAAAACTAATCTCTTATATAGAATCAGCACTTTTCAATGGCTATCTTCCAACATGGCTCCGCAACCTGCTTCACTACACCGCCTTGGTCTCGCCGCAAGCCTACCGAGTAGTATTATGTGTAAAGCCATTGAATCCAAGCGAAAAACGACTACCTCGTGAAATCCTAATGGCTGCCTATGAAGTCGGCAAGCAAAGAAAGCATTTCGGTCATACGATTTCGGCGAAAAGTTCAGCTGCAACTTATTTCCAATATAAAAACAAGTACAATAATAACAATAGTCAAGATTCTGACTGTGGTTTTGAAACGGCCAGTATTTGCACTATTCAGACGAAAATCGAAGACAATGCCGAGCGTATAGAAATCCTTACGCATGAAATACGCGAATTGAAACAGGCACTGATTCACCAGCAGCAGCAAGCTAGCAAAGTTATCGATAAGTTACTAGTTGTTATTTCCAATCAACAAAAGAGCATTAACAAAAAGTGAGATTTTATCGTAGATATATTCTTAGTTAGGGCTCTATTCTGTGTATATTACAAGAATACGTAACTTTATTATAAAGAAACAAACCTATTTACCACAACTGTATTATAATCTAGTATTCCTATACAAAATAATCAAAATTTATTTTATTCACCATAATTTGTTTAGTCATTTTTTAGATCACATAGTATTAGAAATTTACAAATATTCTATCTGCATTTGATTTGAAAAGAAGAGAAAAGATTTTATTACATATGTATATCATTGAATGTAAGATAAGACAGATTGAAAACCATATTTCTATCGATTTTATTTAGTATTGTAAGTGCTAGATAGTCTTTAGTTAATTTTAGTTAGTGTTTGCGAAGTATTGGTACACAATTATTGTTATAGCTGTACAACAAAACTTGTGTGTATGTATTATCTTTTCATTTATAATAAAAATGACATTACGGGCTGTGTGATAATTTGCAGATGATGATATTTTAAAATATGTAGTTTTATTGAAAGTTGGAGGAAATATTTTCGAAATCGCAGTTACAAATAGCGAAAATAGCAGTAACGTGATTTCAAAAGAAATGAAACAGCAATTTCTTCGATAAGTTTTTTTTTCTTCTAAATGTAAATGAAGAAGGTTATAGATAAGTTATGAAAAGCTACTTAGCACTACGACCTCCAGAGTCTACTGTGCTTCTTTTGTGCTATGTCCTATAGAATGTCCAGGCTTCTTAGGAACCTGAACATGTTCCTTGACGGTCCCTGGTGCAGGGAAGAGCAGAACCAAAGAGCTCACATCTTCGTCTCGCTAGTGCTGGACAGGGTGTGTGAGAAAACGTTCTACACACTCTGTCGTTTCCCAATAGTATCTGCAGCAGTTGTTCCGCTTCTCATCAATGTTTGACATAGGGTTCTTGTGGTTCTTTGCTTCTTTTGCCTCTTTGTTATTGAAGCCAAGGTATTTTTTGATTGTTTCAAACCCTCAAGATTAAGCCAGAAGCTTTCGATCCTTTTCTTCCTCCATGCTTTAATTTCCTTGTCCGTATCTACCTTTGTAAAGCCCTAGGACTGAGAAGGCCCTGTGAAGGGCATTCTTGCTCCTTCTTTGGCTTTGATATCAGATGAATTTATGTGATCGCGATTGATAGCCTAAGGAGATACTTAACGTAGAAGTCTACGCTGTACATAGTGTGTCCCTGCGTCGATTTTTGTGGCCACTTTTTACTAATGTTCGAAGAAAGTTAGGATTAAAATCACTGGCCAAAACTTATATTTAATATATATATATATATATATATATATATATATATATATATATATATATATATATATATATATATATATATATATATATCATCCGTTTGAGCTGAAATTTTCAAGCGATACATTTTTGTATCTGTGGAATAGGTCCAGGTTTCACCAAATGCTAATTATCGTTAACCCTTTGGGGCTGATGGCCATTTTAGTGATATTTTAAATATTCTATCAACAAATGACTTTCAAACAAATTAAGATAGTAAGTGAATAAATTTCGAACCTATTCCAAATGTGTTTCAAATATTTTTAACCCCATGTGTGCTAAAGGAAATGTCACAGGTGTCTAAAATAAGATGGGGGAAAATTTCACAATTTTTGAATTTCGATAACTCAGGGCTATTAGATCATTATAAAATTTACCAGACATACTCATGTTACCAAATTCATTTGATGAACGTGCTGGCAATTCTATAACAACGGTATGCACTGAAAGTAAAAAATCTTCAAATAATCGATTCTCCTGCAAAATTTTCGGTTTTTAGAAAAAAAACGACACTTATATAAATGCTCTACTTTGTCAATACAGCCAAAGTAAAACTTTTGAAATTCCATTTTGGACAAGAACGGTAGCGCTTCCCAAATTCACCTATATTTATAGCAACAGAAACTTCTGTTCATAGGAATCCACGACCCGATAATTAGATACAACTGAAATTCATAGAATGTATTGGTTTTGAGTAGGACCTTTCGAAATATGGACAACTCTGTGCCAGTGATGCCATCTTGGATAATCACTAAGAAAAAAACTGCTTTCAGCCCTATGAATTCTCATTAGCCGTGTCCACACTAGTGCGCTTTTGTGGGCGCTTAAGGCGTGCGCTATAAGGCATGAGTCTAGCGCACATGAGGCATGCGTAAAAGCATGCGTTATATATAATGAAAAACGCACGTCTCATACACTGAAAAAACACAGCGCCAGACGCCATAATTTATAGACTTCTGGCGCCATGTACATAGTCGATTTCGGAATTGTGATAAAATATAGCGCCACACGCCATAGTACATGGCGAAAACTACATAGGAGTAGACGCTATGCTTATAGTTCTCCATGCCATGCAATATAGCCCTCCACGCCATGTACTATAGTCCTCCACGCCATGTACATGGCTTGGAGGACTCTAGTAGATGGCGTAGAGGACTATAGTACATGGCGTGGAGGACTATTGTACATGGCATGGAGGACTATAGTGCATGGCGTGGAGGGCTATAAGCATAGTGTCTGATCCTATGTACTATGGCCTGTGGCGCTATATTTTATCACAATCCTGAAATCGACTATGTACATGGCGCCAGAAGTCTACAAATTATTGCGTCTGGCGCTATGTGTTTTTTCAGTGCTTATAAAAAACGGATACATTGTTCCAAGGAAAAGTTTGTAAAGTATCAAAACATAAACCCAATGAAATTTCCTTCGACTTGAGCTCCATCAAACGAAACAAATCGTAAAAAAGCTGATTAGCTTGACTGATAAATGTAAGAGATATCAGAACAATTAATGAAAAATGGCTGATTAATTCTTAGGAATATTGAAATTTTTTAGCGGTGATGTTGGATGCAAAGCTTCAGTAATCCCATTCAAAATGTACAATTTAATACCAATTATGTAGGCAAAAACTCAAATGTCACTTGCTGACATTTATACGTTCCCTCACACAGTATGGCTGCGAGTTATAATTGGACTTATCTTACGTATGACAACTGAAGCCATATATACGGTATGACAACTGAAGCCATATTACATGGCTCATGGCACTATGTAATATAGCGTCAGGGGCCATAATTTCTGCGCCATGTAATTGTAATTGTGCTGGAAGCGATATTGCATAGCTCAGGGCACTATGTACATAGCGTGTGGGACCATAAATGCTGCGCCATGTTACATAGGACCACGTGTTATGTAGATTCTGACATTATGGCGCTGGGAGCCATACTGCATAGCTCAGAGTACTATGTACATAGCGTATGGGGCCATAAATAATGCGCTATGTTACATAGCTCTGGGCGCCATGTGGATTTTTTTCAGTGTAGAATCGTGCGCTATTGAACATACCCAGGGGCAATGGATATTGGATTTGGAATTCATTTATGGGTATGAATTTTGCAGTAACCTAAGAGGCATTTTACGTGAAGCGGACAATGAAAATGTCTACCCATGTTTGTATCCTCTAGGAGGATATGAACATGGGTAGACATTTTCGTTTTTCTATAAACTTTAGTTGCCGAGTTATGGGCTGCTGATGAATTGACGAGGTTGATGGAAATTTTTTTTTTGGCAGTCAATTTTGAGATGAAAAAAATTAACAATCATTAAACATAGTGAGTGGTGTAAAAATTTAACTGTTATTTTTAATAATAAAATTTGATTTGAAAAAAAGTGTCCTGTATAAGACCGGTATTAATCATTTCAACTCGTAATTTGAATGATGTGGACCAGGTTGTTTTTTGTTTATTTTTATAACAAAACAAAGCTAAAACTTTACTTTTTATCATACAAGTTTTAGAATGAGATGTCTGGTTGTTTAGTAGGTAGGTCAACTTCAATAAATACAAGTCGTTTAAAGCGTGGTACCGGGAGCATGATTAGGACAGCTAGTGAGTGTAAAAACAAAACATCTAGAATAGTAATAGAAGAATTAAACTATGGTTTTCAAAATATATCCCCGCCCGCCCTTGAAGTTCCTCTGACGAGCAATAGTAAGTGGCTGTTAGAGTGAAAGATGATTTTTCATCATATAGACGTAAAAGTGTTGTAATGACTTTACTGGGAGGTTACTGTAAACTTGCACGTGTATCAACGCTTATCAACGAAAGTAATGGGCACTGCGAGCGCTGAATAATAACTAAAAAAAATAACGGAACATTCGAAAGGGCTTGGTGTCTTACTTCCATCTCTTCCTATTACGTAACTGTGATCCCTTTCTTCTGCATAAGTTTTTATGAGAAAATAATACGTTTTTCAACTCAGGGACATCAATTCTTGTTTTCGAGCCAACTAGCTGTCCTAACCAAGCTCTCGGCACCACGCCCCATTCGACTTTTATGTATTTAAATTCACCTACTCCTAAACTACTGGCCATCCCACTCTAAACTAATAGTTAGCATAGACTTATGCCCTGATTTCTTTGATTTTTGCTAAATTCTTAAGTAGAACATTTTGGTTTGAGTTCAGATATCTAAATGTTTCGAAATTTCTTTTTTGTTTTAATATTTCTTCATGCATATAGATCGCTTATGCACCTGTCATCCTTTCCTAGTTCTTTTTAAAATCAAAACTGATTTTAGCCTCCATCTTCCACTGAAAACTAACAACATTCAAAAAACTGGCGAAAATTAACGGCTCAACGTAACGCATGCGGTATTGAAAATGAAATTGAAAGTTGAAATGGAAATTGAAGATGAAAGAAAGCGCACTAGGGTGGACATCGCTATTTCCCATAGTAGCTGCACCTAACCCTAAGCCACGTGTGGTAGAAATTTGGTTGAAAAATTAGGTTGGAGCTGCCAGTTATAGTACTTTTGGTGTCTTGAATTTTGAAAATTCGCTCAGGAAAATAAAGCTTTTTACCCTATAACTTCCAGTGCAGTCATGAAGATAAAACAACATTCGTATGATAAATACACCTTATTATAAACAATATTCAGTAGGAATCTGGTTGAAAAACTATGATGGGATTGCCAGCTATGGTTGTTTTTGTACTTTTTGCCATATCTTTAGTAAGCGGTCTTATCATAGTGACAATAAACAAATAATACTAAGATCTCGAAAATTTGAAGACTTTTGCGAGTGGTAATCTTTAATTTCTTTGTACGCCAATAACCTCCAATGTATTCATCGGACCGAAACGAAATTCGCAGAGCAGGTTGATTTCAATGTGAGGCAGGTGTAATATCTTTTTGGCTTTGATGCTAGCAAAGGGTTGCGAGCGCGAGGCGTTTATTGCTATTTTCGTATGAATAAATGCTTACATTAAGTATTCATATCGCGAACATTAACAATGAAAATAAGTAACCCATGTTTCAATTTTCTAAGTTCTAGAAATTTTTTGGTTCCAAAATTCTTTCGATTTTTGACCCTTGACATCTTTCTATCCCTGTAACTTTCTATGAAATCATCGGATAAAATCGAAATCGATAGAGTTATTTAATTTTGACGTGAAGCAATTGTGGGAGACTTTTAGTTGCAGTGCTGGTAAAGTGTTGCAAACACTAAGAATTTTCTTTGTTTATGTTATGTTATGCTACTTTCAAAGTTTTGCAGTGTTTGGCTTTCCTAAATCTTGAAACTCCTGAAATCCTTTCCATCCTATGTGTTTAAATGCATTATTAAGATCAAAGTGATTTTGCACTCGAAACAGGCTGGAGCACATGTGGTAGAATATGCACTCAAAATCTGCCCGATTCTTCTACTGTTCATCGAACATTAGTATTTCCAGCGGTTCAGGTGCGCTAGAGTTTTTACTAAATTCTGGAAATTTTTCGGACGGCTATCCGAAACAGCTCCGAAACCTCCACCTCCGAAACACCGAAACACATCCTGTAACTTTCGATGAAGTCATCGGAAGAAAACGAGATTCATAGGGTAGGTTAATTTTGACGTGAACCACTTGTGGTAGAGTTTTAGTTACAGGGCTAGTAAATTTTTGCAAGCACCGAGCATTTTCTTCATTCATATTACAGGACATGTTGCTTTCAAAATTTTGTAAGATAAGTAACAGATAATAAGTAACAGTATAAGTAACAGTATAATTAACAAGTATTTGACTTTCCTAAATCTTGAAATTCATGCAAGCGATAACCATGAAAACCTTTCCACCTTACGAGTTTCAATGCATTGTTGAGGTGAAAGTGATACATGGTCATCGGAAAAATCTGCACGATTTTTCTACTATTCATCGAACATTAGTGTTTCTAGCGGTTATGATGCGCTAGAGTTTTTCATATTAACCGAGCTCACGCAAAAAATTAGTAATATTTACTGCCAAGTGCTTAATACCTCTTTTCGAAATCAAATCGACTTGCGAAATAACATACTACCATAAAAACAAACCCAAAAGCATCAACTCACTAACGATGATTGGAACTGTTGTTCTTATCAATGCTTATCATTTATTTGCCGGTGGGTATCGTGACTCAACGACACTACTGTCAACAAGGTTAGGTTAATAACACGAACTAATGACCTCTATCCTTGGCTAATAGAGGCCTAATGGCCTCTAAATTGGCTCATGAACTTATTTATTGTGTTGAAAAATGAGTCAATTTCGGGTGACATGATTAGTGGAAATATTGGATGCACGTATCTTACAGGGTACTAGATTGTTGGAGTTAGAGTTCATCTTAAAATATGTTTTTAACTTTTTGCGACAGTAAGTTGTTCGCCGACTATTCATCCACCAATCAAGTTTCATTCACTTTGATCGATGACATGACTAGTTGGGTTATTTTTAACTTTTCCAAATGAGCTAGCGAATTGATCACTTCTGTTTTTCGCTTTGAATTAGGGCACATACCTTTGATTTACGTTTGTTGGTGTTCTATTTGTTGCTCGTTTGATATCCAACACATTTTGATTACAATATAATCCTATACTTTTCGGAGTGTGAGTTTGAAAAACAAAAGTGTCAACATTAGATTTGGGTGGAAATCAAAATAGAATTCATTTAAAACGAATTCAATTAAAGTTTTTATTTTTTTTAAATAAAGCATGGTCGAATTTGGCTGCCAAAGTCATACCGTCCGTATTGAAGAAACTTCATATGTACTAAGCATGGAAATTTTTAAGGTTGAACGTTCGAAATATTGATTTGAAATATCTGTTTACAACTTAGAATATTTTGTTGACTAGATTGTTGGATTTATACAAACGTTGATAGCTCCATTTGCTTCTTTTAACATTGCTGTGTTTGCCTTTTGATAGAAAATCACTTCGGAAATGAATGATCTTAAATAAACTTTAAGAATATAAATTACATGGAAAAAAAAATAAAACAGAAGAATCAAAATAAAATATTGTAAGCAAATTCGCCATTTCGAAGCGAAGTAAGTTGAGTGTTTAATTAAAAGAAATTTTTATGAGTTTGTAATATCCATTCTTATGACTAACTTTGCCCCTGGATTAAATCAGCTAGAATCAGTACAGCTGTTTCAGTGATATTTACTAAGAATCTGATGTACTGTATTTAGAATTAAACTGATAACCATGCCCACCTATAGCCAGTCTGTTCATTATTAGACTTACAAAGCCTTGGGTTTTCGTGCGGGAAAAAGGGAAATCAAGGTACGACTTATTCATGGCACCACTGAACAAAATTTGATGGACAAAAGAAACCACACTCAACTTTTGATCACACATAACAACAACAAAATCAATCCAAATCGAAATAAACATAAAGTAAAAAAAATGTTTGAAAATGAAATTAATTTATAAATTTTATCAAGTGCAACATAATAATAATTAAGATAAAACCATAATATAATATTGAATGCAGCAAAATTAGTTCTAGCGCATAGGAACCGCTAGTAAGACTAATTTTCGAAGAAAAGTAGAGGAATTGTGTAGATTTTGAAGACATTTTCTACCAAATGTACTCCTTAGTACAACCAATATGTATGGAAATTGTTTTTAATGTGTACCAATTTTTTCTAGCTTGTAAAAACTATTTAAAAAAAAAACGATTTTTCCTTTCGAAGCTAGAATAGCTCACCGGAGGGGAGGAGGAGAGCTAAAGAATTTTTGAAACTTACTTCGGTTTGCATGAATGAAAGTTATTTTACTTTCAGCGGAAAATACTTCAAAGCGATGAAAGGTGTTGCAATGGGAAATCTTTTATCCCCACTTATGAGTGAGATATTTATGGATAGACTAGAGAAGAAATTTGATGAAGAAGGTTCGCTTCCTCGGGTTTGGCTGAGATATGTAGACGATATTCTAGCTATACTTAAAAAAGATGCTTTGGGAGAAACGTTGGAGAAGTTGAACCAAGCACATAAGGACATCCAATTTTCAATGGAAATCGAAAAGAATGAGAAACTACCCTTCGAATTTCGTTTTCATCCGAAGACTACATCGAAAGTTAGGGTGGAAATAATATTTTTGCGGCTGCCATCCAAACAATTTCTGAAACTTAGACATTTTAAGCATTTGATACTTAACTTTATTGCAGATGTTTACTATATGAAAAATGAACGGTAGCATTTGTTAGTACAAAAAACAAAAACAAAAATGGCTGGTGCTGTATACCAAAACTGCAATCCATCTTGTAAATTTGTTTAATGTTTCAGAAGTTATAGGCGTAGAAAGATTTTTAAGACTACCGCCCGAAAAAAGCTCAAAATTTTCGAAATTTAAACAATTCCTTTTAAGAATCCGTATGATTATCTATTTATTATAATTTAAAAATTTGATGCTAATAACTATTTGCAAAAAAAAAATTTTTAAAAATTCCAACATGTTAAGCTCCAACCTAATTTTTCAGTCCTCTGTCAAATTACGCTTACAATAAGGTCAATCTACTGCATAGATTTCATTAAAATCCCATGACTGTACGGGCAGTTATAAGGAAAAATGTCTTTTTTTTGTTTTAGTGATTTTTACTTCTATCAGATGAAGATCAATATATCATTTGATCTTTTGCTTTCTCGCGAACGCAAAATTTTGGGAACTAACAATAAAAATAATTTTGTGAAGAGCTACCGTTCTTGTGCGAGGAAAAATTTGCAAAATTTTAAATTGACTGTATAGACAAAGCATGAAATGTACCACAAAATTGGCATTTTTTTTTCTAAAATGCAAAAAAGGAATGCAAATGGAAAAGTCGAAATTCGGTAGAGTGTCCAGAGTTATATAATCAACGTTCACTAGAGCTGGATTTGAATAGTTTACCACATACGCTAGCAAACAGTGCTCTGTCAAGTAATATTCTAAAATATTACCAAGCATAGGCTCTCATAGATAAATTTTTGGAAGAATTATATATTTATCTACAGTTATAATAAAGCGCTGCACCTCCGCTTTGACTAATGTTGCTAATATACGTTGCTAATTAAAAATGTCGACAACTATTCGAACCTAACGATACCAGCGACAACCGCTCCAAAGAACGATACATGAAACAACAAGCGTTGTCAAGTCGGAGTCGTGGTGTTGACTAGTTAAACCGCTTGAAATCCACATCGCCACGGTACCGATTCCACGGCGCTGGAAACAACAAATAAAAATGAAGAATTACATTCGAATTCATGCAATCGTTTATTTATTGAATAATGTACTATAAATAAGCGCTGTAAGAAAGAGTCAAGGCAGTCTCAAATGGTAAACCAAATACCTACGGCGAACTGAAATGTTAGGAATTGTTTTTTTCTTTCAGATCTTTCAATTAGTTTATGTATAGTTTCCTAAAAAATGTTTTGTCTTTGTCGGAAATGTAAGCTGAAACTGTGTCCTTCACTTCTTCATCGTCCAAAAACTTCTTATTTCAATTTCGGGGAAATGTAATAATCGCAGGGAGCCAAATCTGGGCTCTAGGGTGGGTGATCTGAAGCCCAAAGCCCATCTTATTCAGGGTAGCCAAGGCAAAGCGACTCTTCTGAACAGGCACGTTATCGTGCAGAAGGAGGAGAGTTCTCTTCTTCTTTCTTCTTTGATGGCTTCTTTCAACCATTCTGGGATGGAAGCATAGTAATTTTCAATTATAAAGACGCTTTCTTTTTAAAATCGATCAACAGGATCCCTTCTGAGTCCCCAAAAACGGCCGCCATGACTTTGCCAACAGACTGACATCTTAATGGTTGTATCTGACACTCCAACTATTTCTGCGGGCTGTTTCTCTTTTTGTCTAGCAACTTCCAATATCACTCTTTCAAAATTTCGAGTAATTTCCGGAGCGGTCACTTAGATTGACCGTCATGTTCGTGGGTCGTCTCCAAGTGACTCTCTTCCTGGCTTAAAAAGACTGTGCAGCTTGTAAATCATCTTTTCACCTGAAAAAGATTTCACGTAGACCCAACTTCTGCCATCTTTTCCATTATGGTTTGAGCTGACGTTCCTTGTTTGGTGAGAAAATTGATAACAGTGCAAAATTCGATTTTCTCCATATTTTTCTCCATATATATGTGCGGTATCCGGTGTTTGAGAGCACTGCGAAGGTTAGAGGAAGCAAAATGTGAGGAAAGGCGCAAATTGAGGAAGAGGCGAACATATATTTCCATAAGCAATCTTTTTTTTTGTATTCGTTTAGGGTTTGTAACACTATTTCCCTCGACATCGCCATTTTGAAAATGAACAACTGTCAGAATATGGCCATGCAAATGTCTTGCCATATGGCTTGACATATATGGTATGCCATCAAATATGGCATGCCATATACCGTCTACATTTTCCATTTCCATAGCAAGTCGCATGTCATGCCATCTCCCATGGCCAATGTGGACGAGGCCTAATAGAGTGAGAGCCAGCGCCTGCCAGATATACGTCAAAGTATAAAGGCTAAAATTTTGTGTGTCTGTTCTCACTACTGTAGGTAAGAACGTTCGAGGGTTGAAAACCTTGACTAACGGGTGGCTTATACAGGTAGCAGGTAATAAAGGTTTGCAATAACATGGCTTACTTACGTTAAAGTATAAAGTCTGGGATTTGAATAGTATGTTTAAATAACTATTTCAAGTCAAGGTTTAAGAAGCCAGACCCATCCGAAGGGCCCAACACTCCCACAGAGTCGATATAAGGTCAAATCCACCGAGATAGCGTTGCCCATAAATATGTGTAAGAGAATATTAGTATTAGGATTAGTTACGACTTTTAGATCTTAGTGAAGTTAAAAAATAATGAAATTTTCATCTATAAATGCATCTATGTACGTATATATAACTTTCTCCTTTCGAAGGCAAAAGTATACTGCCCTATTAAGCATAAACGTTCTATCTACATTTTATTACTTTCGAGATATTCAATGATTTGTGTTTTGATTTGTACCGGAGATATTTGAAAAGATAGCTTTTTCAAATTTTGTAGAACGATTTAATAGAGTATGTACTTTTCGAATCCGGTGTTAACTCAAAAATGAGATAAATGCACATAAAACGCTTATGCTTAGTAGGGTAGTATACTGGTCTTGTATAACTTAGTGCTCCGAAAACAGGTAAAATAGGTGAAATCCGCCCAAACCCAGCATTAGGTGAATATTCCAAATAAATTTTCGTAGCACTAAGTTATAATGACGAAAATAATGAAAATGACGATGATTAAATTATTGCAACATTGTTAAATAAATATTAATTATGTATATATTTATATACATTTATATTGGCACAATATTTGTAGCCTTTGAACAATGTAAATAAAATAATTGTAGTATTATTGTTATTAGAGTACTAACATATGTTTATTTATTTATTAATTTACTGTCCAAATCCACAGAACAAATCCAATTATAGATTAGACAAGAAGAAAAAATAAAAAGAAAATACATATACAGGGGCGGATTTGACCATTTCGCCGCCCTAGGACTCGAAATATTTGGCGCCCTTTTTGTGAATTATATTATATGTAACAATGCGCGATTTTTTTTCGATTCCCTAGAATACTTCGCTGTTTTTCGTTGCGCCCGAGCTTACAAAAAAAGAATATCGAAGCAAAACCGGCACCGGTTCGTTGGTAAAAATTCCTTATTATTGCGACCTCGCCACACAAATAATTATTTAAGTATACACACGGAAAAGAACCTAAAAGTACCTAAAAAAAAGAATCCAGAAATACCAATTTTTAACAGTCCAAAACCGTATAAACCATCGTATAAAATTCCAACGTCTTCGCTCATATTTTTATAAGTAAGTTTACTATTCGGTTCAAAGTTTGCTTCCGCACTTGACTGGAGATCAACTATGAACTCGGCTACTGTAAATTAATGTTCGATATGTTATTAGTTAAGGAAGAACCCGTAATATTTTGACCTATGATGTTCTAGATTTCATTTTATAGAATTTTTTTTTATAGAAATTAATTTGAGTAATGAAGTACAATTTAAAAAACACGTCAAAAATAAAGAGATTCGCATGCAGTTGATATACCCTGAACCATAATAATAAAAAAAAATTCTCTGAAAAATCAATGCATGCAAATATTTACCTCTGATAAGCTTTTCCTAAATTGAAGAGGTATTATTTGGGTTCTTTTTAGGATCTTTTTAGGTCTTTTTTGCCTCTTTTTAGGTATTTTCAGATACTTTCTAGGTACTTTTTAGGTATTTTTGAGTTTCTCTGGTCCTTTACCGTGATCGCATTTCGATATTTATTATGAGTCAAACGTTTTAATGTCCGAAAAAAATCATCTGAGGTAAATTTTTGCGTGCATTGATTTTTTAGAGAATTCGATTGGCTTGAAGTGTTAGGCTCATTCAACTCAGATATATGTACATATACGACAGAAAAAAACTGCCGCCAAAAAAAAAAATCGGAAAGTAGCCGCCCCAAAAAAAATCGAAAATTTGCCGCCCCAGGCCCGGGCCTAGTGGCAAATCCGCCCCTGTACATATATGAATATATATAAGAAAAAGAAACAAAAAAAATAACATAAAAACTAAGAAAATTAATAAATTCAGAATGGAAAAATAATACAAGAAAAAAGAATAAAAATCTAATCGACCGAAAAAGAAACAAATAAATTGAGTAAATTAAACATATCCCGAGTATATGAAAGAACGTTATTTTTTAAAGTAATTATAAATACTGATAACGTTCGAGGCAGAGGACCGAGGCTAAGGCTATTGTGCTGACGAGGCGAACGCGAAAGGGGGAAAAGAAATAGGTGTCGGTATGGGCGAATGTAGTATTAAAGTTAAATAATATTCTACTAGAACGGCCCGATTCTCTAACAGAAAGTTGAATGATGGAGTCAACCAATATACTGCCGTTAAAAAGTTCAAAAAGGAGGCACTCTTCAAGAAACACTCTACGTGATTCAAGGGGAGAAATTTGAAGAATGGAGAGGTGCATACTGTAATCACAATACGGAATCATGTAATCACAATACTTATGATGCATATGGGCAACGTTTTCAGGGTGGATGTATTTGACCTTATACGGAGTCCTGGGAGTGTAAGACCCTTCGGATGGGTCTGGCTTCTTAAACCTTGACTTGGAATAGTTATTTAAAAATAATATTCAAATCCCAGACTTAATTTTTTAACGTAAGTAAGCCATGTTATTGCACACCTTTATTACCTGCTACCTGTATAAGCCACCGTTAGTCAAGGTTTTCAACCCTCGAACTTTCTTACTTACAGTAGTGAGAATGTACATACAAAATTTTAGCCTTTATACTTTGACGTATGTCTGGCAGGCGCTGGCTCTTAGTCTATAAAGCTTGGTTCTATGCAACATATCCTGCATCTATGATACTAAATCATTTACTGAATATACAAAAAGTTTAACCTACAAACATATGCGACTATAAAAACAGTAAACTCAATTTTTGTAGTCTCATTCATCTAATGAGTTTTATTTACGTTCAGAAAACTAAACTACTGACGAATCGTACTAAATTAAAACAGTAAACATGTAGTTGGTTTTCAATTGCATTTGGAGCTAGGCGTTTATATAGTAATTATAATCAGTGCTAAGGAGACACTTGGGGAAATTCCACTCCACGACAAAACAATTGGATTTTGGATGTATACAAATGAGTGTACTTTCAATAAAATTTAGCCAGGCATTGCATGTCTTTTCAATTGTTCTACGAAGTGCTGTGTCATTTTTAGGTTGTATTTTGGCATCTTGTCAATCAATCAAAAGTATGTGAGTCTCCGATACCAAAAAACAGTTTCTGTTAGCGAAAAACATTTTTCGTAGCTGAACCTTTTTATTTTAACTAAAGGATGAAGAACGATATTCCAGATGCCTATATCCATCACTCAAAGTAAACCAATCGATCAACTGACATGATAAATATCATAATGATTATACAGCAAATGCACAACACATATCGATGTCAGTGAATGTGTAGTGGAATATATTTATTAAATTGTTACACTCTTTGCAATGCAGTATAATATCACCGGTCCCCCAAACCGGTCAATCGAAAGTATTTTCCGTTCTTAGTTAAAACTGGTCTCAAATATTTGCTGTATAAGAAATGAATAGCTTTCTATATTACATTACAGTAGTCTTTCAAGCTATTTCGATCTCAACAAACACGATTCAGTATCAAATACTACTTAAATCGTAGTGGAGATTTTAGAACATTTACCCCAACATGTAATACTTAGCAAACTGTTAAATGAAATACTTTGAACTGTTCTGACATTTTGTTTGTTTTGAAATAAATTGTGCTTACTGTTCATTTTGCAAAAGACTTGTTCGAAATGGTGTTAAAATCCTACTGAGACATTAAATGCTAATTTACATAGCAACCAACACTTGAAGATACAGCTCGAAATTCTTCCCTGCCATGGAAACTTGCATACTATCATATTTGCCAGTACTAAATTCGCACTTAAGTGCTCATATGCATAAATATTTGCAGATAAAAATTTACGAGCATAGTTGACGTGTTGGTATCATTTTTTTGCATAAGTTTATGACTTTTCTGTGAAATTCAAATTTTTCTAATGGAAGGAGAAATATTCATGCGTGATAGTTAAAGAGACAATTAGGGTAATCGCTGATATAGCTAGGCGCCACAAAAGAAAATACATTTGATAATTTGATTGTGTTTGATTTGAAAGCATTTTGAAATCAGTGGCTGCCTGAAAAAAATCTGTATTAGATCAGTGAATGCTTAAGATCAGTGTAATGAAAGCAGAATAATACATAATGTATTGAAGGCCTTTAAATTGACGTTATGGTAACTGTTTGAGAAGAGCTGTATAGCTGAGTAATTTTTTGTATTTTTTGTATTTTTTAATGCAGATAGGTTAACATACTCAACACTACTTGTAAAATACGAGAACATTCATCGGTGAGCTGAAGGCAAGGCGACTGATGTATCATTAACATATCTTAGGTGATAATAGTACCCTCTGAAGTGGCTCTAACCTTTGGCACGATATTAATGACTCTAAAAATAAATTCGTTTTGTCAATCTCAGAGTGATTAGAATGAGTAGAACTGAAGGCTTCAGTTGTGTCTGTGCTTCTCATGTTGTTATCTATGTCTGGGAGAATTTATGTTTATTAGAGAACTGGTGAGAAGAATACCAGGTTCAACACACCAAAAGGCTAGCTAATGGACCAATCCAAGACCAATCGTTATGTTAATCAACCTCATGTTTTCTCTTATCAGGTTTCAAATTATACCGCCTCTTCAATTAGCCCCCAGTAAAGTTTCAAAACAAAACTTTCACGTCTTTCGTTGAATGAAACTAATAGGTATCGCCTGAAGTTGAGATACCGAATACATTATTTAGTCATCACTATAATCACTATCTTTTGAAGACTTTCCAAGGCTTACCATTTTGGTGTCCTGCGCAGTTATCTCAAAATTTTCTTTGCAATATATTACTAGATCCAGTTTACTTGACTTTATCTCACCTTAAGTTAGGTTATAAAAGAAAGTTGCCGTTTATGTGGCTTGCTTTAGGCCACCACTTTGGGTCCGTGTGCCACCGTCCGCAAGCTATTCAGGATTGCCAAGTAACCACTCCGACAAATTTAATTGCCTGCTAAATTGTAATCAGCTTATTCCCGTATATCTCCTCCAAAGCTTGAATTCTAACCGGATCTCCTCTAAAAGCATTATGATATACTACTTGAAAATTGCATTTTACTAAGTTTTTAACTAGTTCAATATTTGGAGCAGATCTACGCTGCTTACAAAACTTGTACGCAGGAAAAGAATAAGCCGATTACAACGTAAATTCGCAGATGCAAAAAATTTTCGCAACTAAGCAAATAAAAATGTTCCATCTTCCCAGTGGTCACATTAACCATATATGCTCTATGAGCTGGTGTCTCATGAAAAAGGGTGCATATCTTCGAAACCACAACTTATAAAACTTAATTTTAAATTCGCATCGCAAGCGATTTACATTAAACTGCTTCAACGTAGCGGTGGTAGTCACTTCTGTTAACTTTTGAAATTTGTAGGAACCTAAAGATTTGAGACGTTTGCTATTTAGAGCCCGAAACCCACAAGAAGTATACTCAATAGTGTCATCTTCCTTCTCGCATTTCCTGCATAAATTGCTAGATATCAATCCTCTTCTTAGCATGAGAAGTAAGAAAGCAATGCCCTGAGGGCAGACCATCTGCCGCTCTCACTCAATATCTACTGAGCTTGAGCAGTATCCTGCTCTTGTTTGATTCGGTTAATGGCCATACTGTCCTGGCAGCACTACTGTTCATCTTGTTTTCCCATTCCGATTTTAGTTTAGCTCTTATGGCCGCGTCTGATTTGCTTGCAGTGGCAGCAAGTGACTGTAATACAGTTATGCAGGGGCTAGTCTAAGCTCCTGATCCTCTTGTCGCTAATATGTCAGTCTTTTCGTTGCGTATGGTACCACTATGCTCTGGTACTATCCTAATTCGGATAAGAGTATGTCTCGCCATTTCATTGGCACGTTTAAATGGCAAGAGTGCATATAAGACGCAAAAGCGCTAATGGGTGCCCCCTATCAACTAGTTGGTTTAGTTGATGCTCGATCAATAGATCCAACTGCCGTGCGTATGACATATGATTCAAAGTGAAAAACGTTAGCATGGTCTGACAGTCTATAGCACTGGTAAGGTTTCTGAACCGTTCAATAAGCCCCTGAGGTGACTGCTGTGCACGTATAAATCCAGTGTCGCAGCCACCGATATTCTCTTGATGCTCTAATCTATGTCTGTGTGCATTTTGACCTGGAAGTTTCTAGAAGGTGTATTATTTAGGTGTGCAAATTTGGTTGGGTCCTCAGCACTACGCTCATAACATATGCGACATTCTGCAAGAATACCGGTGTAGCACCATTGATTTGAATCGTATCTCATGTCAGCACTTTTAGTGGGTGTTGCCGCTAAACATGCACTTCTATGGTTGACCAACGCAAGAGCATAAGCCCTGAAATCACATCAAACCCGTTCGTTCGGATGGTTCTTAATACACTCGTGATACTTATAAAAACTAATCATTGCAGAAAAGCGGCGATGTATACCCTCTTTTGGTTTTCCGTGTAAACTTTTTTCCAAGCTTAGGCCCCAAAAAGGTGACCTCAATTTGCCTGTTTTTCAGCAAATCCGATACACAAGTCATTATGGCCTTGCGCGCCATTTTGAACCAAGGTGTCGATTCTATTCCCAACCGTGACATTGTTCACAGTGACATTGTTGTATGGATTTTACAGTTGTATAGGCCACGTTTTGTAGTGCCGTCTTACTGATCTCTACGCATGTTGATAAACACAGACTTCCGCGACAACAAACGAGGTCTTGATATGGAAATCCACCAGCTTTTCTAGTGTTTTGAACAGAAAAATTAAAAAAGCTAATCGGTCTGGAATCCTTCACATTGTGGGAATTCAACCTGCCATATTTCGAAATAAAAACCACTCTATTTTTGGAGGTGGAAGTATGCAGTAAAAATACGTTGCAGTATGAAAATGATGGTTCTGTTTGCTCTTTGGAACAAGATAGACGATAACTCGTTCATATCTGTGGTCTGAATGTGCTTATTGCCTATTCTGTTTTGACCTCAGTCAAAACAGCTCAGTTGGCAAACCTGCGTCGCGTCCGTTCCGTCCGCTCCGTTTGAGTTGAGTTTCACAGTTTCCATATACTTTGGAAGACGGAGCGATAGTTAAGGTTCAGTTAGCGAACGTGCGTCGCGTCCGTCGCGTCCGCTGCGTTTTATGACCGGACGCATCGATGATCTTTGAGAGTGCGTCGCGTCCGCTCCGTCTGTCAAAGGCAATGGTGGTCAGTTTTTATTTTCGTGGTATAAAATTCATATTCGAACGCGGGAGTAGTTTGAGCTGTTTTGTAATTTGTTGGTTAGTAGCTAAACGTATGAAAGAAGCAATGTTTCATCTTAATTGCACAGTACGTATTGCATATTCAGACATTTTTTTTCTACTTCAAACGAAATATGTTGGCAGTCATAGGTGGACATTGGTATTTTACAAAAAATATTGATAAATTTTTATTTATCTGGAATTATTCATCCACCAGGGGAAAAGAGATGGCATTCAATATTAATACAATGACTACATAATTAATTTAGTATGGTGCAATAACGTAAACACTTGTTTTACATTTCTACTCGGATGTTTGGTTTCGGAGTCAACAAAATTTCGAACTATAATAAATTACAGCTACTATTATTTTTGTCGCGTTATTTTCAAGCTTGCTATTTATAAAGTTCTCACTGAAGCAACAGTTGCGAAGATAAATGAAAGACAAGCTAATTTAATGCAGACATCAATTTAATCGGTTCAACAAACGTTGACTGTTTTTTGAACGATCGGTAAATTAACATTATTTTACCAGATATATTTATGACTATAAAATACGCTAATTAACAAGTTCTACAGCATCAACATTCGATTAATTAAATATTTCAGGAAAATGATTTATCTATTCCACAAAACATTTTGAAAATATATTCACCTTGAAAAATTCATAGCTGACAGAATGCCTTGCAAAACACTCACCACTCATTCTAAACTCACCTTTCTCTCTCTCGACGCGTCCGAAGATGAAATTTGATCATCTCTTGCGCTCCGTCGCGTCCGACGCACCGGTTGGATAACTATCGCTGCGTCTTCCAATGTAAAGTATATGGAAACTGAGAAATTCAACTCAGTCGACGCAGGTTCGCTAACTGAACCTTTATCCAACCGGTGCGTCGGACGGAACGAAGCGCAAGAGATAACCACATTTCATCTTTGGACGCATCGAGAGAGAGAAAGGTGAGTTTAGAATGTGTGGTGAGTGTTTTGCAAGGCATTCTGTCAGTTTAATATTTTTGAAAATGAATAGGTTTGTTTTGTAGAATTGATAATTCCTTTTCCTGAAATATTTACCATATATAATCGAATGTTGTTGCTGTAGAACTTATTACTTAGCTTACTTTATAGTTATAAATCTTACTGATGAAATAATGTTAATTTATCGATGGTTCTAAAAAACCCTCAATATTTGTTGAACCGATTAAATTGATGTCTGCATTGAATTAGTTTCTCTTTCATTTATCTTTGCAACTGTTGCGCTCAAAACTTGATTGAGAACTTTTCAGAAATAGCATGCTTGAAAATAACGTGACAAAAATAATAGTAGCTGTAATTTATTGTAGTTCGAAAGTCTGATTGATTCCGAAACCAAACACCTGAGTAGAAATGTAAACAAACGTTTACGTTATTATACCATACTAAGTCAATTAGGCTATGAAGTTACTATATTAATTTTAAATGCCATCTCTTTTTTCCCTGGTGGATGAATACTTCCTGTTAAATAAAAAATTTGCAATATTCTTGTAAAATACTAGTGTCTACCTAGGACTGCTAAAATAATTCGTTTGGAGTAGCTAACAAATTTCTGAATATGCAATACAAACTGTGCAATTGCCATGAAACATTGCTTCTTTCATACGTTTAGCTACTCCGATGTTCATGAATGGAATTACTGGCAAATATCTGTTTTGATCTTTATAACAAACCAATTTTTTTCTAGGTAAGGTTTTATGGTTAAGATATAATTATTGGGCATAGGTAGAAAAAGTGCATTCCTGAATGGAAAAAGTGCATGCCTGAGCATATATCCGTCGTATCTTAATTGCAACGCACGCGCAAAACAGTTCAAAAAACTCCCGCGTTCGAATATGAATTTTACACCACGAAAATAACTAAACTGACCACTTTTGCCTTTGACAGACGAAGCGGACGCAACGCACTCTCAATGATCATCGCTGCGTCCGGTCATAAAACGGAGCGGACGCGACGTGGGTTCGCTAACTGAAGCCTGAATTAAATTGGCATGCAGTGCAGTGCAGTGCAGTGCAGCGCGCTGCCGAGGCAGTGCACGCATTGCAAAGCACATTGAAAGCAGTGCAGTGTTCTGACAATGAAAGTCAAATTAATTTGTGGAGAATTTAATTTACCCCATATCTGCGTAAATTCTGCCTCTAAGTGTTGATTATTTCTCTCATTCTAACATCATTATATCTTGTTATCTGCCAAAAATAGCTCTCCGTCGATCTCAAGGCTGTTAAATCTTAATTTAGTTTAATAGCTTTCTAAGTTTATCTTCACTTTATATTTTATACAAATCAACGCAAAGATCCACCCGCATCGAGCTATTCTTCCAAAAATGAAAAGAACGAAGAAGTTCTTTAGTTTAAGCAATCCTCTATTACATTCTTCCCTTCTTACATACTAAGCTGGAATGTATGATTGATATGTACTAGCTAATACGGTTTTAGTTAAATTCATTTAGTATTAGTACCAGGTTGTTCAAAAACGCATGATCGCTTGCCTGATGAGAATAAGGAATCTTCTTTCAACATCAGAATCATCAGCCTTCATCCTTTTTACGAATTGTCATGCTGAAGTCTACTTCTTAATTACTCGCCTTCAACAATCACTTATTTTCGACAAGTTGTATCTTCAATTGAAAGTGCTTTAAATCAAATTTTTGGGCTATCTTTTGTTTTATTTTAATACCAAAAATTATGAAATCTCTACTTTTAAATTTGTTCTATTTTGAGCTTCTTTTCAGTTTTCTTTTTATTGTAGGGTTTTTTTTCAGCCTGGTGGAGATTTTTTGAGAGGCCAAATGGCGATTAATATTGTTACTAAACATTTATAAAGTAAAATGGGAAACTTTGTAGTAAGCAGTTCAGATAGTATTCCAAATATATATGAGATTATTTGACACGTTGACTGCCAACTACGAGATAGCTCGTAGATTGCGTTCTTTTCTGGGACGCCAACTACGAGTTACCTCGTCAACAAAGAGATAATTCGTAAGACCATTAAAAAAAACACATACATTTTTTATGCTTTTTGATGATAACTATGTACTAGAATTAGAGTTTTTAATAATATAAAGTGATTAAATCAAATCGTCATTTTAGGCCAGATTTCTGAAAATTGCCGTGGCAGTCAACGTGTTAAAATAAGGTTGGTAAAACCGGTTGACTGTATTGATCTCGTTTTCGAATATGAAAATAAAGTAGAACTAAGCTCAAAACAATCTTGTCTAAGAGAACTAAAAAATACACTTTGATTTTATTATTGAAATTCAAAAAGTGCTGGTTGTGAGATTATTGCAAAATATTGATATTTGAAAGAAAATCAACCATATCTGACCAGAAATTTGTTTAAGCCATGTGCGCCCGAAATTTGAAGACCAACATTTTCAAGTATATAATTTCACCTCTATAGCTTTTTCAGCTATAGAGGATTAATAGAAAAGAACATTGATTTTCAACCGATTCCGGGAACACTCTCCTAATAATGTTCTGAAAAATTCTGTGCAGTTTTGAATTCACAAGTTAAAAATTCATTTGACGAATTAAGATTTGAAGATTTGGCGAATCAACATTTGATGAATGCTTTGCCTTCTTTGTAATAATATTGCAGTTGGAAAATTATTTTCTTTCATGACATCAAATAAAAACGAACGCTTTGAATTAATTGCAGAGTCATGAGAACTCATATTTATTCAACAATACATAAAAAAATATATTAAATTTATTCCATTCTAAAAAATGCAGAGGATCTTCAATGCTAAAATAATTTGAATTCGAGCTAAGGCTGAGACCGACAATTGACGTTTTAAGTTTGAACTTAAAGGCGGCTTTAGATATGCGGTGTTTGTCAAATACCGAGCACCTAGTTTGGCAAACTTCGCATGTGTGGTTGGGTTGCTCGCCTAGTGCTTGCCCTAGGCCAAGCACAAACATTCGGGTGCTCGCTATTCCCGTAGTTTGTCGAACTTTCAACTAAATCAAAGTAGACGAGCAGTGTGTTTGGGTATGTTCGGATCCCCGCTTTAGACATTCGGTATTTGTTGCGGTTGTTGATAAAAACTCAAAAGTGTCAAACTGTGTGGCGCGAGTAAAAATTTTCAAATCTGGCACGGTAAGCCAGCCCCTGGACACGGACGGTATAACTTTCCACCAATAGCCCGCGCGACCGATTGCGAATGGGCAAACCAAAGACGTATGAGATTTCTATTTTTCATTTTCTTGTGGGGGCATAGGAAAAGGCGCGGCATTTCGAAATATTTACTGTCTATTGAAAAATTCGATTGGTATATTTTAATTGCAGCAACTTATTTTAGCTTAGATTTCCATAAGGAAATACAATCGTTGTTCCAATATTATATGGCAAAGCAAATATAGTGCAGGCAATAGTGTATCGCAGGAAAGTGGAGTTATTGTATACATATATGCAAATACTTACATATATCCAAAACAATACTATTCATATCTGCAAAACACTCAATTGTACCATACATGGAAATTTTTTTAAAAAAGTAATTATTACATGAATAGTTAGCCATTCGACTGAAGTATATTAAATAAAGCAAATGTAGTATAGTTGAAGAATTTCCTTATTCAAACTGATATAGCAAATAAAACTGAGAGCGCAAGTAATTTTTTAGGGGCTGAGTTTAATGGATATTTACTTTATAGATAGCAGGGTGAAGCGATCAGTATCGCAAATCATATTGTCTCTTATAAACGAATTCAAACACTGCACGGAACAAGAGCCTCCCTCTTTCTTTTACAACCGGACTTGGGACACGGCTTTGGCGAAATTACGGCTCTCGTCCTGTTTCTTTGCATCAAATAAACTTCTTTCATGTCTCCGATCATGCAATTTTTAGCCGTGAATATAAATAATTCCTTATATTGTTTATAAATAATTCCTTATATTGTTTATAAATAATTCCTTATATTCTACATTCCTTTAAAATGAAACATGCTGGACTATTAAACAAAATGGTAAATATATAGCATGTGATCTCGGGCCACAAAATATCAGAGTAAATGCAATTTCATACTTACAGACAAATCATCTTCTATCAAAGTGAATTTTTTTTGAATTGGGGAAATTTTATATGGACCAAGGGATAGCATCAGTAAATGGGATCTACCGTATCAAACATAACATCTCGTGATTTTTCTCTTATTCTTTTTATTACCGTATCAGCAAGACTACGTACATCTTGGTTAGGCTCACCTACATCAGCTTTAAAGTTAAAAGAGGATACAGAAGACGAAAAAACCGAATTGAAGGAGCAATTAAACGTAGTAAGGAATGAATTAGAAGAAATAAAAAAGAAGCAAGCTCAACCAAGTTATACCTTAAACCAACTATATTAATTTCAAAGCCAATTTTTTCTTTAGAAGCTAGATATATTTTAATTTCTTGACAGCTACCGATATTTCGAAAGTAATTTGCCTCTTTTCAGTGATCATTTAGTCTAGATCAATAGACGTTGCAGAGACTGATAAACACTGAGGAAGTGGGCAATAACTGCTTAGCTTCAAAAAACTAAATCGTACTATAAATCAGCATATTTAGCTTCATCTTTTTAGGGCAACGTATACAAATTTTAGACTTTCAAACAATATCGTAAAAAATAATTGCCAATCGCCGAATTCAACAAAAATCGACCACAAAATACAACAAAACAAACGAAAAAATACACGTCACATACATAGTATATTTGTAGTGTCTTGCGAAATATTATGAAATTAATAAGGATCAAATAAAATTCACTTAAGACTGAAGATTCAAATACAATTAATTGATTCAACTTTTTTCAATCAACAATCACTAAAAGTTTAATTCTGATGATTTAAATTTTCTTGTCTTAGCTCGTAATCATCATATATATATACTAAACAAAGAATTAACCTTGTTATAATTCTATCTCTGAATATTATTATTCATTACATTAAACTTCTAAATTTTATTCAATTTACATGTTATATAAAAAGACTCCGGGATTATCCTGATTACACAACACGGTACAATAATGTGTAAAACAGAACTTTTGACAACAAACTCAAAGTTCCATTTTATCTAACTAATATTCTCTTTACAATACAATACAAACAAAGTAAAATTAACATATAAATCATACAATTAATAATTAACCTTTCAATTTCTTCTTCTTTCTAAACGTTAATACATATATTCTACATAAAAATTCCATAAGATTACAATCTAATAACCGACAATGCTGGATTCTACGACATTCATCTTCATTTTTTCATCTTAACCGATAACTTTTTGCAGTTATCGTAACAATACCAATTCAGTCGTTATTGATGCTTTTGTTGTTTATTGTGGTGTTGGTGGCAATTGGTGAATAGACTATGAAACGTATGTGTACGTGCAGCGGTGTCGATTCATATATTTTTTGCAAAATGCCATTTACAAAAAGCAAACATGCATTTCACTTCCCTGTTATAGGTTCGCTTCAATCGACATCACTTGATTCTGATATAATGTCATCCTCATCGATAACGCTCACCTGATCGGATGATTGGTCGAATGATCGCACCGAATACGATGAAGGCTGCAATACTTCGATATTCGAATCTGAGTCCCATTCGTCGAATTCGATATCATCATCACCTCGCCCGTATGCTGTTTTAACAATAAAATTTAATTATAAATGAATAGGAAACATTTTTCTAGGTTTTTGATTGATAAACAGCTAGTTTTTTTTCAAAATTTTCTTGGATAATTTTTTAAACATTAAAATCATAGTAGTAAATCACATTAAAAATTTTTAAACATTAAAATCATAGACGACACTTACCCTCGATATATTTTCCAAAGACCTTTGGTAGTAAGGCTTTCGCCTTGTCAATATCCCTTCGTGCACTCTCCTTTGTCGAGCCCTGTGCAAGAAAAATGAAATAGTTTGGATTTAATGATGTGTTATTGTCAAATAATTCAAAATATTGGAGAAATTTTGTTTTTATGAAATATTAAGAACCAATCAAAAGGTATAGAAATGTTTTGATTGCAATACTATCAGAAATTGAATTTTAACTAAGTGGTTTCGGAAAGTATGCGCCGTTTCTCATCAGACATCAGCTCATTCAAGCTTTGGAGCAGATACATGCTAGATATTGCAGACAGGAAGGGAAAAAGCTGATCGCGTTTAGCAAACACGAAAATGATATTTAAAAAACAAACAAATTGCATGAAATTGAGCTGCTTAGTACAGCAGTTTCTGTTTATAAGCAAATCGCTCACTTTCACTTTCATGAAATTTTAATACAACAAAAGATAATTCCACTTGTATATTCAAACAATTTCCCCACATTAAAAATTCAGGTATTGCAAAGCCTATGAAAATTAAATAAAACATTTTTATTTGCGGACAATATGAATTCAAGCAAAGTATGGTTAAAAAATGCTAAATATATATATATATATATATATATATATATATATATATATATATATATATATATATATATACACATATAAACATATATACGAATTGAAATGATTGAAAATTTTACTTACTGAAGAAAACTCAAAACTTGTGTCTGCTGCACCTCGCATTGGATCGTTAATAGGATAAGCCTGTGGAAATTAAATAATATACTGTTATTGGCAGACGATATGATTTCGAGCATACTTGGCAAATGTTAAATACATAAATATGCACACACCTATATATATATATATATATATATATATATATATATATATATATATATATATATATATATATGTATATATATATATATATATATATATATATATATATATATATATATATATATATATATATTTATATATATATATATATATATATATATATATATATATATATATATATATATATATATATATATATATATATATATATATATATTCGGCTATACCATTAGTAGACGGATTTGTATACGGCTGCTAGCGTGCCGATAAAAGAATCTGAATATATATCCAAAGAAAAATAATAAATATAAATCCAAACAAAAACTTACCGAACTATCCATACAAGCACCCGTTAGCTCAGCAGCTAAGTTTCTTCTTGTTTCAATGTTCTGAAAGCGGCAATTTTATAAATCAAATTTAAGCTCAAGGAAAACGTTATAATTGCTTACGCATGATTTCCCTTCAACCGCGATAGGAACTGAATTAGCAGTGAGAATAGTCCGGTTACCTAGTCGAATGAAGCACTCTGTTTTAAAATGCTCCGAACAAATCACAGCTTGTTTTATTTAGATGCAGTTCCGGCAAACCCAACGCGCTTTTCCACACACATTGCTCGAGCTCGTTTTTCGGGAATCTAAAAGATATTGACGGCAAAGTTAGTTTTATATCATCTTGCCCCAAAGTTATCAACATTTGCAACGCCTTTGATACAAAAAAGCACAAAGTGTCATGGCGACCACCAAATTGTTGACAAATTTAGAAACATTGAAAAATGATTACTTTTAACAGGAAAAGACGCTTTCAATGATTGATTTTAAGCTTAAACCTTATATTGATCACTTACTTGTGAAAAGAAACCCCGGAAGGTTTGCACTGCTTCCGATTTTCGCAACTTGGCACAACGCACTTCATTGTCACTTTCTGCCTTTTTCTCTGACTGTCACTGCAAAAAAATACACAAATATACGATCACAATTCACATCTGCACATATTTCAAACATTTTTACCTTGAATTCTTAATTCGGAAATTCACAAAGTTAACTTTTATTTTTGCGCGCACAAAACCACTGCACAACTCACGTGTTTCACCGTACTTGTCAGATTGACAATGAGAGCGAAATGGCGGAAAATTGAGGGGAAATGCTTGGATTTGACAATGAGTAGACAAAAAATTACTACCATCCCCTTCAATGTAAATCTTATGGGCATGTCCACTCCATTTCTACTATCTCACTGCGGTAAGCAACATATTTTTTGCGTAATGTTGTTTTGAAGGTGGAATATTTTTGTGGCGATAATTTATCACCGCTTAGCATGACTTGATTATCACTATTTTCAGGAAATCCAATTAGATAGTTTTCATTAATAATTATTAATAGAAAATACACTGTTCTACTTTTGTTAACGCTCGTCATCCACCACCTTCTATTTCTTCTTTTCTTTGCATTTTGCAAAGTTAGCACAGCACAAGTTAGCACTACATATGCAGCTACTTTTTCTGCGTTTGTCAAATCCATATTAAATGACATAAATTTATTTAATTATTTACTCAGAGATGCAGCAAGTATTTCGTTATTTTTTACAATAAAATGGCGGGAGTGAAAACGACGACGAGCAGCTCGTACATGTTCCAGTTTTGGCAAACATTCGGCAATGCCCGAATGTCTAATTCAATATGCTTGTCATTTCGCAATCACCAAGCCAAATGAGTTGACTAGGTGTTCGGTATTTGGCGAATAGGAGGTATTTGACAAACACCGCATATCTAAAGCCGCCTTAACAAAAATAAAAGACAATTTGTAGGTTGTAAATTACTGCATTAATGTTAATTAATTTTTGTTTGATAGTAAAATTAGTCTATCAACTTTGCCTAATTTACGATTTATTTATTTTCATTTTGAATGGGTGCATTTGTGGAATTCTTTTTCCATTTGGGCTACATTTATTTGGAATCCGGGAATCGTCACATTCGTGCAAAAAATCTGGCAGCGCTGGTTGCCACTACAACGACTGTCAATTCTACATGTTTTATATGTACATTAGTTATTTAAAAAGACATGATTGTCAAGCTACTGCTTAGTGTAGTTGACTGTGTATGGTTTAGGTACTTTCTTAAAGGGACATAGCGCCTTCAAATTGAAAAAAAATGTTTTTGTTTTTCAAATGTTAATTTTTCATTTAATAAAAAGACATGTTATAATGAAACTTTGTAAATATACTTTATTTGATTATATACTATACAAATATGTCGTCTGCTACAATTTTTTTGAAAAAACACCAAAATATCACGGCGTGCACGATAACTGCCCTCAGAATAGTCAGGAAAAGAAAATACAAAGGGGGAAAATACGAAGCTGCCTATTCTCTTCAGATATTAGCGGTTTTTTACGAGGAACTCTACTTGCATATCCATCGGAACGTAAGATTCTTCGAATGGTTTTAGGGTGAACACACTTATTCGAAGTATTAGCGACATGTTCAGCCAGTTGCCGACCGGTGATCCTTGGGTTTTTGTCGACCTCTTTTAAGATCATGCTGATATCCCGCCTGGAAAGTTTCTTTGGTCGTCTATTTCTTGGCTTATTTTCCACTGATCCTGTGTTTTTATGCTTTTGAACAATGTATTGGCAGTGGCATGAGATAAATTAAACAAAACTCCAATTGCCCGGTATGATTTTCCATTTCTGTGCTCAGCAATAATTAAATCTTTTATATCAATGCTTACTTCCTTACGCTTGCTCATTTTTCACTCCCTTTGCGCAAAGACTACTAAAACAAACTAATCATTAGATCGTATTCACGCATTTCATAGGAAATACAACGGTTCTTTGAAGAAAAACAACAGTAAAGCAATGCAATGAAGACCAGAGTGAGTACACTATCTGATCAATGTATGAACACTTTTGTCCCTACAGAATTTCGTTTTTTTCTGGTGTTCTTACGGTTATAAGTTAATTAATGTAATTTTTTTTAAATTTATGTTAATAAAAATACATTTGCAGGAAAGTTGCATATAAAATTCTCATAAATATTTGCATTTTCTACTAAATTCATGAAATTTTGAGGATGTTTGGAGAGTTTTGTCCCCAACTGTATCTTGGTCGGAAATTTACATACATATGTATTTTTCGTGACGTGAAAACATCGGCATTGCTCAATCTACCTACCGCGTTGCAATAAGCAATTGATGTTTGTATGTCTTTCTTCTTGGTTGTAAAAAATATCCAGGAATTTATTCATTTTTGTTCCATTCACACTAGATCATGGGTGGCCAACCTTTTTAGCAGCCGGGCCAGATTTTAGAAATGATATTTCCTACCGGGCCGTACAACAAAATTTCTTTTATTATTCAAAGCAAGCAATATATGTAGTTTTTTAAAGAAGATATTAAAAAATGAGAAACAAACATATTTATTAGATTAGATTTCGGCAATACAAAAAATAAAACTAAAAATTAAACAAAATATAATAAATTTTAATGAGACGTCTAATTTTGTTTATCAGAGCTAAGTGCATCAATGCTAATAACGATTGATATTATTGCTACACGCAAACAGTTTTCCAAATGCTCATCAGTAATTCGTGTTCTCATCTGAAATTTAATATGCTTCATTCGACTAAAAAGCTGTTCACACGTGTAAGTGTTTCCAAATAGAGAAATCATCGATAGAGCATGTTTGTAAAATGCAGGATATTTTTCCTTGTCTAAATATGATTTGTAAAACTCTTCCAAACCAACCTGATTGAATTTCTCCTTTAACTGTGCATCACAACACATTTCACAATGTTCCATTTGTAAGATTCCTGGCAATAAATTCACGTCTACGGAGAATGGCGTTGCAAATGCAGCACAAAGTACACGATGCTTTTTAAAATCTTGAAATCTGTTACCAAATTCCAGGTTCAAGTCGGATATCAACGGAGCGTACTTATCCGCCGCTATTTGTGTGACGTCCGGCTGCAGTAATAATGTAGGAAAGTGAGTGAAGATCTTTGTTTCCAACTGTTGTTCCCAAAGCCCAAGTTTCATTTGGAATGCGGAAATAAGATCATACATGTTATTAATTAGTTGATCTTCCCCTTGTAGACGAGCATTAACAACATTTAGGTGGCTAACTATATCGACCAGAAATGCAAAGTCGCTAATCCACTACTTGTCTTCAAATTCTGGGATACTTTTTGACTTGCTTGCGAAGAATAATTGTATTTCTTGTTTCAAATCAAACACTCTTTTCAACATTTTGGCACGGGTCAGCCATCTTACTTCTGTATAAAATGTAACGTCATTAAAAAAAAAGACTTAAGAAACTCTTGGAACTGACGGTGATTCAACCCCTTCGACTTAATAAAGTTCAATGTTTTGATGATCACCTTCATGACATGATCCATTTTAAGGAACTTGGAACATAAATTCTCCTGGCGAATAATGCAATGAAAATTTAGCATCGAAGTATTTCCAACTTTCCAGGCCTTGTTTTCAACAAATTTGACTAAACCTTCGTGTTTCCCAACCATTGCTGGATCACCATCTGTCATTAAGCCCGCTAGGCTGTTGAGTTGTAACGAAAAGCGATTCAATGTCGATGTAACAGCTCCTAACAAATCTCGTGAACATGTGGTGCCCTTAAGTGGATACAGAGCGGTTAATTCTTCTATTTTGTTCAAATGAACATCAACACTCCTGATGAAAATTGTCATTTGAGCGGTATCTGTTAGGTCTATGCTTTCATCCAATGCTAGAGAATAAAATATGAACTTGGATGCTCGATTTTGTGAATTATCTTCAATACGTTTTCCAATGTCATCCACACGCCTACTAATAGTTTGACGAGACAGGCTTATTTTTGAGAAAACCGTTTTCTTTTCTGGGCACAGAATTTCAACGACGCTCTCCAAACATTCCTTAAATTTCACCATCTGAATATGGCTTCGATTTTTTTGCTAGTATCATGGCTACTGCATAACTAGCTTTTACATAGCATGTTGACTCTTGAGCCACTCTAGTAAATATCTGACGTTGTGCAGAAAGTTTTCTTTTTAATTCATTTACCTGGTCTTGTCGAAATTGCCCTTCATACTTATCAAACTTCTTTGCATGCTTAGTCTCGTAATGTCGTTTAATATTATATTCTTTCAAGACAGAAACAGAATTATTGCATATCAAGCATATTGGCTTTGTTTTCAATTCCACGAAAAAATAGTTTATAGTCCATCTGTCTTGGAAACTTCTCAGTTATTCTGTGACTCTTCTTTTGTTTGGTGCAACATATTTACTACTTGACGCCATTGTGAGTCTTTGTTTTGAACAAAATAAATAAACTAAATGACAAAGTATTGCCTAACTTTCTGAAAAAAGGATGAGATGCTTGTAATGCATTGTAAAAAATATATAATGCCATTAAGAATCTAATTCAGGCTATTTCATTAGTAAAATAAAAGCAACGCATGTAAATAAAGTAAAATACTAATGAGAGGCCTTTAATTTTTTTGCACTAATGAACTTGAAAGTAGATACTTAGAAAAAGAAGAAGTGGTAAGCACGGTTGGTAATTTGGTTAGGCATCCATAATTAGGCACAAAACAAAAAATAGAACTCTACAAATTCAAAGCCAAATGCCACGTATTTATTTTAAAATAATAAAGGCTGGGTTTGCTAGCCTGCACTATATTTAAAAAGTAGAAAGGAGTCGGTATAGTATAAATCTCAACACACATATGGCGATAACAACACAATGAAAGCGACCACACGTCCTACGGGTTTGCGAGCTTACCACAGACTGGCGATCGCATCCCGCCCCACATCCCGCATTCAGACTCACGACTATCTACGCAAGATCGACGTGCGCGCTTTTTAAAATCAACTTAAGCACTGGGTACACAGCAAGCGATCCGGCGTGACGTATATTAAGTTTTGAACGCCGTGAATCAATGTGCTGAGATACTTCCATTTATGGGATATGATCTGGACTACGCACGATGGAATATTCTTTTAGGGGTTTTATGTACATTGGAAGAAAAAATGTACATGTGGTCCGCGGGCCACAAGCAGACACTCAGCGGGCCGCATGCGGCCCGCGGGCCGCCTGTTGGCCACCCTTGCACTAGATTTTTGTTATTTTATGCAATTATGCTCCATTCATAAAAATTTACTTGCAATATAATATGCTAAAATATTACATTATTATCGCAAATTTTTAAAATTAAAGTCAATATTATGTTAGCGCATGGAAAATATAACACTGCCTTTGTGATTCATGGGAACCGGGACTCGTTTACTATTCGCGAAAAATATTATCATATTATACTGCCATCCGTAGCATAAACGCCCTATCTGACGTTTTTTTCATTTTTGAGTTAACATCATTTTACATCATTCTACAAAATATCTAATCATTCTATTACATCATTCTACAAAATATGAAAAACCTATCTTTTGTGCAAGTATGTTAAAATTAATATTGAAAAATCCCTCATCTACAAAAACCATAGCAATCACTTAGTATAAACACCCTATCTACCGTATATAAGTTGTGTATGCAAAGTAATGCTATCTTTATTTCCTTGTATTTCCTGCAAAAAAGCCCTATCTGCTTAAAACCTATCTTCCGCAAATATTTACAATGTGAAACCATGTGTACCTCAAATAAACGTATGTGCATCCATGTTTAAACTTTCATCCCGTTTGGAGAGTTCTGCAGCATTTAGAAAAATATGTACCAATCATTGAATAACTCGAAAATTACTAAAATGTAGACAGGGCGTTTATGTCAAGGACGGCAGTATAGTGGAAACATAATATACCAACCTGAAAATAAATTCTTCATACGCTTCCGCGATATTTCAATTTGTCAATATTACTAGAAATAGATTACGTATGTACATGAAAATTCAACCAAAACCTTTTTGACGACTTAATAATGCGTAGCACGAAAATTGTGATATTGATATTTTTTATTAGCGCAATTACTCTAAATCATATTTTCAGTCGTATTCTAAGATGATTTTGCGTGATATGTAGGAACCTGTCTGTGAAAGTGATATATGGGTGAAGTAAGTCTTGATTGGTCGTAGAAAAATAGGCATGGAAAAATATTTTAGAACGTAAATAGTGACCAAAATAAATCCACCAAATGACCATCCGCACCCGTGTGCGGAGTGCCTAAGGCACTCCGCACACGGATCGTTAGCCTTGCGATGCGTGAGAGATGCGTTTGACACTTGTGAAGCTTGCGAGAAAACGATTGTCGTCATCCTCGTTTCATGTCCACACACGGGCCGTCAAGAAAACGCCAGTATGCTTCGTAAAATCGTACAATTCGGGGCATTTTCCCACCTCCCCCACGAATTGTACGTTGCCGTCATCCATCGCACTTGCAAAAACGACTAGTCATGCGGCTTGAGGCCTGCAATGCACAACGCTTGAAACGCACTCAAAATGAGACGACTACGCTTCTCACTCCGTTAGCGTTCACCCATTGATTTACCTAGGTTGTGACGACCAAGTGTACAAATATCGCACCCACGACGATAGCTCAACGACCCGTGTGCAAATTGTCTAAGAAAACCGCATGGCAGTGATTGCGCTTCATAAGTGCAAAATCGAAAGAGGAGAGATCTTCCACCTACTGCCGAATCAGCCGAAAGTTTGTGTATAGGTGTGTTAAATTGTTCGAGGATACTGGCGGCGTAGAATACCGGCAGGGATTTGACTAACGGCGCAATGTACGCACACCGGAGACTATCAAAGCTTTGAAGGCTCGGATCATAAGAAATCCACTCCAAAAACACAAAATTATGGCGCTACAGATGGATGTAAATGCGAAATCCATGAACCGCATTATCAAAAAAGACTTGGGTCTAAGGGCCTATAAACGACGCACCGGGCATTTACTCACTACCACTCTGAAGGAAAATAAAATGAAAAAAATGCAGCAGCTGTTGGCGGAGTACGCAGATGGGGGCTATAAAACAATCCTTCTTACGGACGAGAAATTCTGCACCGTGCAGGAGAAATTCAATCGACAGAATGATTGCAAGCGTCGCAAGTCATTTTGAAAGTCGAAAAAGGCCATCACCCGGCGTCAGTCATGGGTTGGTGGGGCGTAGCCTATGATGGCGTCACTGAACTGTTTTCCGGGAAAAAGGCGTGAAAACATCCGCAAAAGTGTATCAACAGACGGTTTTGAATCGTATTGTGAAGCCTCTCAGCCAAACTATGTTTCAAAGCCAGCATTGGGTGTTCCAGCAAGATTCGGCGCCGGTTCACAAGGCCAAAATGAGTAAGGCCTGGCTTGAGCGGCACGTACCTGAATTTTTAAGCCCAGCTGATTGGCACTCTGGTAGCCCCGACTTGAGTCCGCTGGATTACAAGTTATAGACTGTTTCGCAGATCATAGTCTGCCATAGAAGATACAACAACATTGAATCCCTCAAGTCTGCCCTGGCCGAAGCTGTGAACAATTTTCCTTTATATGAGCTGCAAAAAGGTGGCCATTTCGAATGACATTATTTATTATGTATTTTACATACATGTACTAATAATCAATAAAAATTTCAAGAAGAAATATCAGGCCAATATTTTTATATTTGAAAAAACCTGTGAGACAGTATTTATGTCTTTACTTTGTATTTGTTAGGTGAACGTTTTTTTATATTAGTGCTTTGGAAAGGTTAATCTTTAATCTGGACGTGGAAATAAACGGGGAGTAATACTTATGAAATTATTAAATATTATGCAGCACCTAGTATACAGAGTATGATGTTGAGTGTATAAGTATGATATGAGTATGATACAGAGTATGATGTTGATGTTCATTCAAAAGACATGTATGCTTAGCTCGTCTTTCTAAATTGTTGAAAACGATCTTATTGAACAACATTTCCACCCTGTTCGAGCCCCTAACAATGTCAAAAACGAAACAAGAACAAGATACCATCCTTCTGTAGATAATGTCATTATTAATAATAATATTAATAATAATAATAATATATTTCATTATTTTTTTACATTACTTAACATAAAGAGTATTTAACATTAAAAAAACTTATATCTAGTGGCTATACTATTTTGGCCTCCTGGCTCTGGGAATTATTTCTTTTTTTATCATCTATTTATTTTTTTGGCTTACACCTATAGAATATTACCGGGGTTATACATGACTTCGGGTTGACTTAGCTATTTTATACTTAAAAGCTAACTTAATTTAATAAACTAAACCTGACCTGTGTCGAACTACAATTATACCTTAATCTAGACCTTAACTAACCCTTCCGATTTATCGGGAGGCCTATATAGTTAAACAGCATGTCCATGAGCCGTTCTTGCCTTGCTATCTCCGCCGGACGCATAAATGGTTCATTAGAGCCGCTCGAACGTCTGATATCCCGAATCAGTTCGTTTTCATGTTCGTCTATCTGTAAGTTAAAACTTGTCAAATGTTCGACAACCCGGTCCCTAAGTAGCTCAAGTCCTGTCTATAGGAGGCAGTTTCTCTGCCACTTTTTAGTTACCGGGTTGTACAAATAATATCTGTGTGACATATCAGCGAATGCGTAAGTTCTAAAGGAAGAACACGTAGAGTTGGCCTAACTATCAGGGAGTGTGAATTTAAAGTTATTCAATCCTTCAACTGCTTTGAATCAATAGTAGCAACTAATAACAATACCATTATAAAAAAGGCCATGGTCTTGCCAGTTCTCAAAACTACTCCGAACTGTTACATGCGTTCGAGAGAAAAGTCCAACGGCAAATCGTTAACCCTGTATTTTGGGTGGGCTAATGATTTCAGGAACGTTTTAGCCATGAGTTGTACGCAATCTATCCAGAAGTAGATATAGTTGCAAAAATAAAGCCTGGTAGACTCCCGGTGAGCTGAGCTAGATGCTAAGAACTGGAGAGACTTTCACTGGAGAGACTTGTTGAAAGAGGCCATGACCTGACTCCAGTTGTAGCTTTTCTGCAGCAATTCCTTGTTTCTGCAGCTCGCTACTTTCGTGGTTTGATAAGAGCATTTTTTAGATAGTTTTTATTAGATTCATTGATGTAAAATTAATGTAATTTCACAATAAATCTCGTTGGGTCTAGCGGTTGAAGCGTATAGAAACCTTCATTCACAAATTTACAATCAATTTATTCCAGTGTAGAGCAATTAGCCCCACGATTCATTTTACGGCTGTTTTCACTTAGTTATCTCATCAGTGCTAGGTGAATTCCAAACTCGGTGCTCGATCGTCGTCCGAGCCTGGATTCGAACCAGGGGCCTTACACATGAGAAACCATTGTGTGGGATCACACATTTAGAATACACAAGCTGTAACTACTATGCAACATATATACCAAAGATAAGGAAAAAAGATAAACTCTCTGATCCTTGGCTTGACAAGACTCTTAGACGTCTGAGAAATCACAGAAACAAACTTTACAAGCTAATGAAGAATCAAGTCTACATTGACAATTGTATTAAAGGAGAGTACGATTTAATTCCTCAAGAATTCTATACTAAATCTAACGAAGCGTATGACAGATACATTAAAACTACTGGGGAGAATATAATCCGCGACCCCCAAAATTTTTTAAATTTGGTTAATATGTAGCGGAAAACAAGCGGCTACCCCTCGTCAATGTCCACTGAAAATTCGATGTTGTCTTCTTCTCCTTAGGAGATCTGCAACTTTTTTGCTGCCCATTTTCAAGAAGTTTTTGGTCCAGTTATCATCCCAACATTGTACCGATTCCCGGGCGCGACTCAAATAATTTTTGCTGAGGATATGACCATATCGAGGAATTATATATTTACTGCCACTATGAAGCTTGACAGTAACAAGGGCCCTGGACCTGACCTCCTCCCTCCTACTTTTCTGATCAAGTGTGTAAAACAACTGATCTCGCCCCTTCATACTATATTCAATAACTCTCTCTCCTCTGGACTATTTCCTACGTATTAGGAATCTTCTTATATAACACCAATTTATAAAAGCGGCGATAGACGTTTTATTCAAAATTATAGAGGCATCGCCATTCTATCTGCTATTCCCAAACTATTTGAAAAAATCATCTACTGCAAAATTTCTCCTCTGGTCGACGCTCGACTGAACGAGCAGCAGCATGGATTTAGGAAAGGTCGTTCTACTACAACTAATCTTATGGTGGTTGTTTCTGACGTTTTGTGCAAAATGGAGAAAGGTGATCAAATTGACGCAGTCTATACAGACTTCAGCAAAGCATTCGACCGAGTTGATCACTCCATTTTGATCCCCAAGCTGAAACAAATTTGGAATTGCAAGATCTTTACTAAAGTGGCTTGGCTCTAACCTCCACGACCGCTTGTAGCTCGTGAAATTCCAAGGTCTTATTTCGAAGAAATTCGACGTGAAATCCGGTGTACTTCAAGGAAGTCATCTTGGCCCTCTTCTTTTTAATATTTTTATATCTGACATATCGGAGGTTTTATCTGACATTCCCCACTTACTATATGCGGAGGACCTCAAAATCTACCATGTCATCAGGTCACAATCTGACGCGACCTTTTTTCAGTCTAAACTGAAGTCTCTAGACCATTGGTGCTCCGCGAACAAGCTCCCTCTTAACATTGCCAAATGCCGCGCAATTAGCTTCTCTCGCAAAACTGCACGCGTTCATTATACGTACCGCCTCAACAACACGTCACTCAGAAGGGTTGACAACATATTAGATCTCGATGTCACCCTGGATGAAAAGCTCCGCTTCAATCTACATTACGATAGAGTGCTTTCCCGAGCAAGTAAACAATTTGGTTTCATCAAGCGACGAGCCAAAGAGTTTAAGAATCTCTGGGTTACTAAATCCTTATATATTTCACTTGTTCGCCCTCTTCTTGAATATGCGTGCACTATCTGGAACCCGGCTTACGAAATTCACAGCCAAAGATTTGAGTCTGTTCAGAAGCAGTTTTTACTGTTCGCTCTGAGAGATCTTTTCAACCCTTATGATTTCAGTAATCTACCACCATACAAATATCGCCTTAAATGTATTAACTTGTTACCTCTTGCGTCGGGAAGATTAATTTTATCTGCCTGCTTCAGCTTCGATGTCATCAGAGACGTGGTTAATGTCGCCTACTTGAAAGAAAAGTTTGTGCTCAATCAGCCTCTGAGAGTCACTAGATCCCGACGATTGCTTATTGAATACCAACACAACACAACATATGCAGCAAACGAGCCAATCAATAGGTGCTGCAGGCTATTCAATAGCATGAACTGGAACTTTTGCCCTACGATATCTAAATCAACTTTACGATATCTAAAAAAAAATATTGCAAAGGCTCTCTCTTCATAGTCTCCCCCTTTACCCCACCATACTAATATAAATTCATGTATTGTATATGAAATTGTAATTGAAATTTAAATTTATTTTATATTTAATTAAATTATTTGTCATTTGTTATTCATTTAGTTATTTGTCATTTATTTATTACTTTATTTGTTATCTATTTTTAACTAATTTATTTATGCGTTATTTGCTCTTTATTGCATGTCATCCACAACCCTAAACATTAAGCTATATATTTTATATCAATGTTTTATTTATTTATTATTATTTATTAATCTAATTGTTTCTTTTTTAATTTGTTTGTTACTTATTTAACTTGTTTGTTTTTACTTTTTGTTTCTATTTTACTTTACTTTTCCATTTTACTTTTAATTTGATATTTTATGTGTGATTTTTGTACCTTGTTTGGTAAATAAATAAATAATATATCCATCATTATTTGGTTAATTTGAAATTTAGTTACAATATAGCCCCCAAACCGTTAATACAAGTGTTAATCATCAACATAATTACCACACGCGGATTGACCTAAATTGTTCACAATCAGAAAAAATCAAAACTAAAAACTAAAAACTATAAATATTATCAAATCGATTAAATAAAAAGCCTTTAATAGCTGAAATATGATCTTCCTTATGTTAGCTAATAATATTTTGACTTTATAATTGGTTTATCAGCTACTATGTCTAATAGTTCAGGTAAAATTCGTTTGAAAAATCTAAGATGACAATAAAATTAATTTATTCATATTTTAACAACCAACAAAATAATTTCCTGTCGGTCAAATTAAAAAAACTCGATATCAACTTATTTTAACATACTTCGCTAATTTCATTAGCATTTTGATGTACAGGCACAAATAATGTAGTATCACGTCTCATTTTTTCTGAAAAGCAAGCAAAATCGCTGTCTTATAAGAATTCTGAAATGCAAATAAGAATTCTACATGTGGAGATATACATAATTCAATCATAAAACACTCTAATAAACTTAATATTTTTGTGAGAATAGTTTCGAAAAAATATTTGAGTTTGATTGATAGGAATCTGAACCAGATGTACGTATGGGAAAATTTGCTGCCAGCAAGATTATTTGAATAGATTCTAATATTTGATAATGTTGAGAAAATGTGTTGTCAACAAAATCTTATTGTTGCTTTCAAGCTTGAGAAGTCGATGTTATTTACATTACTGATTTTGCTAATTATCATTTTGCTATGCTAATTATTATCAACATCAACATGTTTGTCTCACGAGATATTAAAAATTCTTCAATTTTCAACTTTTTCACCCCTTTCAGTTTATTATTATTTTATCGTTTTGAACATACAAGCTTCGAAATGACGTGAATTCAAATTAAACAATGGCATCCGCTTTGAATTACAAGTAAATTTCGCATGCATGCGTTGGTCGGAGAATTTAGATTACTGTTGGAAAAGAAATTTTGCAATATTTCACATACGTCACACTGTGCAAAATGATGTCTAATAAACTAAATCAATAGCAAATTAGATGCAGTTTGAAATTTGATAAGCATCAAGATATAACTTTGAATTACTTAGAGTCAACGCTTGAAAACAAAAATGTTAGCAGCCATATGTCCGTTACTTGTTTTCGTAGCAGCGTTCGTTCCTAAAATCTTCATAAATTTTGTTGGCAAACAGAGATATATTTGTTTGTTTCTTGTTGAGGTCATGTTTATTGCCCAGTAGATTTTATACGGATGCTATTATCTGAATGAATACATTATGTAAAGAATTTGAGTTTAGAAAAGTATGTATTATCTTTTGAAAAGATATGTTTAGGATATACTTATAATATGGTCATTGTCTAATTTGTTAGAATCTAATATATTCATAGAATTAAGATAATGATTAACATACCCAGTTAGTGCTCTCGCATCTTCGTTAATATATTTACAAAGAAATATGCCGAACTTAGTTTATATTGAAAAACAGGAAAACATTAATTTGTGAAATGATACTTTTCTAAGCATCACATATAAAAGATTACCAAATTAGCTTCACGTTGGATCCAACCCAATCTGTGAGAATATGCGTTGGAAGCTAAAGGAATAGAAAATATTTTAGGGCTACCACGAGCGAAAATTTCAAAAGGCTTTGACTTTTTTGAGTTATTTTTCAAGACAACACTGCTGCTATTCAATAAATTTTATCAAACAAAACACTGAAGAATAATACATTCTGTGCATTTCAATTGCATCTGATTATTGTGTCGTGAGTTACCGCGAACGAAATTTCAGGTGCTAAAAAGGCAATTTATTTCTTCTGGAAAGTCATTGATTTTAAGTGTTTCTGCACATTCTGCTATGATCTGACTACTATGAAATATGAAATAATTTTACCTGAATTTCACGATGTTTATTTGCCTATTGATAGGCATTTAGGGCCTGCAAGAGTTTTAACATTTACGAAGCATCATCACTAAGTTAAAAACAACATGTTTTATTTTCTAAATCTTATTTCAAAACATTTTGCTTTCTCTTAAAAATAGAAGTACCTAAAAACTCACTAAAATCGTAGTTATCGTTAAAGGGTTGAATATATTCTCTCGTAAAATAAACCAATATGAAAATATGAAAAATTATGAAAATTTCAGATCGATCGGATCACGTGATCTGGAGGAAAACCCATTGAAATTTAATTTATATATGTATGTAAATAAACTCTACACTGAATGCGGAGAAGACAACCAGCGTTGCAACACCATCAGACATACTAGCAACGTCCTGTCCTAGACAGTCATCGACGTGGCCACTGGATGTGAAAAATATCCAAAACAGATATTGGAAAGGAGAACGGAAAAACATGATTTTCTTCGTAAATCATGATTTTCTTCCTCTCATGATATTTCTGATTCAATCCTTACGTTGTTTATCGTATTTGTATCGTAACTATCAATTTCCGCACCTCTGTTCCACTTTGTACTACCTCAAGAGTTCCGCAAGGTTCAATTATCAGCTTTTTGTTGTTCCTGTTGTTTATCAATGTTGCTTATCAATGAGCACGTTCTCCCTGTCTATTGTATGAGTAATCGAGAGTAATCGAGATATTTGAAGGTTGTTGTCAAGTGCGGATCTGCGTTAAATAACTGGTCCATTGCTAACACACTTACTCTGAATGTTGCGAAGTACTACGAAATGTGTTATATGTACAAAATGACAGCTATTATCTTCTCTTCATCATCATCGTGGCACAACAGCCCGACGTCGGGCCTTGGCCGCCTGGATAGTATTCCTCCAATGGTCTCGGTCACGTGACCGCGTCCTCCAGTCTTGGAGCCCCAGTAGTTGCCCGGCGTCCGCATACACTGAGCTCTCCCAACGAGCTCTTGGTCTTCCTCTAGGCCTCGCTCCGTCGACACGTCTTGCGTTCATGACACGTTTTGGCATGCGATCGTCATTCATGCGTTGCACGTGCCCAGCCCACTGTAGTCGTTGCAATTTGACGATCTTGGAGACTTCCAGCTCATCGTACAGTTCGTACAACTCATTGTTGTACCGGATGCGCCATCCATCTCGGTCGCGAACAGCCCCGAAAATCCGCCGTAGAACTTTCCGTTCGAAGGTGTCGATCCTATTTTCGGAGGCTTGTGTCAAGGTCCATGTTTCGCAACCATAGCACAGCACAGGTCGTATGATAGTTTTGTAAACGCGGAGCTTAGTTTTCCTGTGCACATATTTCGATTTCATAATGGGGAGGACCGAGAAGAATGTCTTATTTGCTAGTTGTATCCGTCGCTTGATTTCGTCAGTTTCGTTGGCGTCACTCGATAGATTGCTACCAAGGTAAATGAAGTTGTCCACGAATTTGATGCAAAGGTCCCCTACGTTGATGGTCGTGTGCGCTGGCGTCCTTGTCCTAGATTGCATCATCACTTTCGTTTTGTCCTCGTTGATTCGTAGTCCAACTTCCTTTGCTGCGGTGTCAAGTCTAAGCAGAAGTTCTTCTGCATCGGTCAGTTTTCGAGTCATGATGTTAATGTCATCCGCGTACGCTGCCAATTGTGTCGACTTAAAAAGTAGCGTGCCGCTGGTGTTCAGATTCATTGCCCGAATAGCGAACTCAAGTGCCAGGTTGAAGAGCGTGGGCGCTATTCCATCACCCTGTTTCAGGCCACCCAGAGTTTCGAAAGGATCCGTCAATCTGTTCTGGATCCGGACTTGCGAGACGGAGTTGGTCATGGTCATCTTTACAAGTCTCACTAATTTGGCCGGTATACCAAATTGCAGCATGATACTATATAGAGCGCCTCGATTGATGCTGTCATATGCTTGTTTAAAGTCGACAAAGATTTGGTATACATCGACGTCGTATTCCCAGCACTTTTGCAAAATTAGCTTGACCGTGAAAAGCTGGTCGATTGTGGAGCGACCAGATCTGAAACCGCCTTGATACTCGCCAATGATTTCTTCCGCGAACGGTTTAATCCTATACTCCAGGATTTTTGACAGGATTTTGTAGGCCGTACAGACTAAGGAGATGCCTCTGTAATTCTCACACCGCAGTTTGTCTCCCTTTTTATGTATGGGACAGATGATGCTTCTGCGCCAATCGTCTGGGATCACCTCAGTCTCCCATATTCGCAGCAGTAGTTGATGTAGCGCACTTAATAAACCCGCCCCACCAGACTTGAGTAGCTCAGCTGGTATCTCGTCAGCGCCCGGCGCTTTGTTCCTTTTCAGTGAGCGCAAGGCGAGATCAACTTCTTCTACTGTAGGGGATTGTGTGGATGGGGTTTGACCAACGGTATCATCATGGAGCTCAGCTTCTGCTGCCAGGATGTTTGATGGCGGATTCAGAAGCTCTTCGAAGTAGGACGCCCATCGTTTGTGAATACTTTCGGTGTCGCTGATAATATTGCCATCTTTGTCCTTACAGAGGCTAGTCTTGGGTTGGTAGCCATTTTTGATCGTATTTACTAATCTGTACGCTTGTCTGTTGTTCTTACTAACTAGGTTTACATTAATGTTCAGCAACTGCTCGTCAAAGTATTTTCTTTTCTTACGCCTAATTATTCTATTGGATATTCGCCGTAGCTCGTCATATTTTTCCTTTTTGGCTCTGGTTGCACGTTGGACCCATTGTCTGTAGGCCTCGTTCTTTGCGTCAAGTGAGTTTCTGCATTCTTCGTCAAACCATTCGTTTCGGGCACGTCGGGCTTTGTATCCCACAACGTTTTCTGCCACATTCTTGATTGCATTTTTGAGCTCTTCCCAGAACTCGTGGACACCTACGTTGCTGGAGTCGCGCAGCATTGGTGAAATTCTTTCCTCAAGCGCGGTCGTATATACCTGAGCCGTATAATCGTTCAGCAAATTCTCAACCGCGAAGATTTTGGGAGGGCTGAATCTCGATTGGTGCGCTGAGGAAATTCTGCACCGGTATGTTGTTTTCACCAGGAAATGATCGGAGTCACAGTTAGCTCCGCGGTACGACCGAACATCCATAACACTTGACGCCCATCTCTTGCTAATAAGGACGTGGTCGATTTGGTTGACGGTATGTGCGTCTGGAGAATTCCAGGTCTGCTTGTGAATGCGACGATGTGGAAAGCAAGTTGAGCTTACAACAAGGTTCCTGCTGCAAGCGAAGTCAATTAGACGATGGCCGTTATCATTGCATTCTTCGTGGAGGCTGTGTCCTCCAGTGGTCCCCCGATGCCAACTTTCATTCCCGACTTTTGCATTGAAATCTCCCAGTAGCATTTTGACATCATTCGATGGAAGTGAGTCGAAGAGAGTTTCAAGGCAGGCATAGAACTCGTCTTTTACAGAGTCTTCTTGTACTTCGGTGGGAGCGTGCACATTGATGAGCCAGAGGTTGAAAAATCGCGCCTTGATGCGAATCGCACACAGCCTTTCGTTTACGGGTTTGAAGTCGGTAACGCGCGACTTAAGCTGCTTGTTCACTATGAATGCTACTCCAAACTCCTTGCGGCCCGATGGTTTACCGCTTGTAAAAATGGTATGCGATTTCTTGTCATTGATCTCGCAGCCTAACCAATTTGTTTCCTGGACTGCAGTAATGCTCAGTTTGTACTGTTCGACCTGATGAAGGAGGGCCTTTTCGGCCCCCGGTTTGTTCAGGGAGCGTACATTCCAGGTTCCGAGAGAATAATCCGTTGTGCGTTTGCGTGGTCGTCGTCGTTGATCCGTCCAATCCGAGGCTTTTGTTCCAGGTTTCTTGACAGAGGAAGTTTTTACAAGGATGAGTTGTCGGCACATCGCTCAACCATTTCCATGGGGGGCCTCGGCGATAGTTGCTTCAGGAGACTTGCCTCGTGCCAGAGTTCACACAACTATGTTGCAGGTCTGACAACGTGGCTAAACCTCCCTAATGACCTGAGACGCTTAGATGTAATTCAGCCATCAGGCTGCAACTATGCAAGTTTTACTGAGGATAGAGTTACCTCGTTGCCTCAAACCCTCCTCCTTTTTCCGGGCTTGGGACCGGCATATCACAAGTTAGACTTGCGATCGGATCTCTTACTTTGTTTTAAATTCATCTCTTAATTTTGCTATCAATGTTAAGGACTTTGGCGTTATATTTGACTCGAAACTCATATAATGTACGTCACAACCAGCGCCTGTAAACTGCCTGGTTTCATTCTTATCTCCTCCGAACCCTTTGTTAACTCCTCTACCTGATTCCATCTTTTCCTTTTATTTATTCGTAATGTTGTGGAATACTGTTGTCCAGTGTAGTGTCCCTATTACCATTGTGTATGCCTTAGAGTCCATCCAACGTAGGTTTATCCGCTCATTTATAAATTCAACGTATCTTATTGCGATTATAATCTCCTTGCCTTGAATTGCGCAGAGTTTTCCTAGACGAATGTACTTTTCAAACTTGTTTCCTCTGCTCTATCCAACCGGGTTTCTGCTCAGAATTCTAGCTGATTCAGCAGATTTTTTTTGTGTTTATATTAAATTTACTTTACGTATAGTTAGACAACAAAATCATCTGAATCTCGGTCCTAATCCGTCGACGTTCCTCGCACACAAATACATTTTGAAAAATCAAGTATTCTCAGTTGTTTAATTTTCAATTTTCAATGCATAATATTCTTTTTTTTATTATATTTCGTTCATTTTTATTTTATGATCTATCAATGGATATAAATCTGTTGTATTAGACATTTGAACAAATAAACAAACATAACCAAACCGATCAACATCACCTTGATAGCAACGAAAATTAAGATACCGAAAAGCACACTTTCAAAAAAGATAGGTGAATACAGCTTCAAAGAAGATAAAACATTTACTTAGCTAGGATCAAAATGGAAATGCTCAAATGAGAAGCTCTACCCCACTCACCATATGCACCTGACGTCGCCCCTTTAGATCACCATTTGTTCCGATCGTGGATAACCGCAAAAAATGACTCGTTTATTCTTATGCTGCTAGATAAATGGGAAAAATTAGTGGCCAGCGAAGAACAATACTTTCAATGACATGCTCTTTACTAATTTTTATAAAAAAAAAACATTCATTTTCACGAAAAAAGCTAGAACTTATTTAAGTCCCCAATATTAAAGAAAACCATTGGCTATATTTCAATTTAATACTTCATCGTAAATGATTAGAATTACTATCATACTTAATTTCTTGCCTGAGCTTATGTACATGTGCATGCAGCAAGTGTTTTCATGTAGAAATTAATTTTTTAATTGCTCGCACACTTTCACTAACAATGCGACCATACACCCGCACCTTTTCGTGTTTCTAATCCGCAAATACTTTATGAATTGCTTCCGTGCAGAACTAATAAACGCATAATAACTTTATTACCGTGACCAACAAAATTTAATGTTTTGAACAACATAAAGGCCTAGAATCATGAATGAAACGAATGAAAGTCTAGTGAAAAATAGACAACCAGCTAAGCAAGCGCCAAAATATTTTTTAAAGAAATATCAAAAGTTCTCAAATGTTAAAAAATGAAACTATATTTATACACATATGTATAGTATACTCCACAAAAGCGGTTTATTTTGCTTGTGCTCTTGACACTTCACTTCCATATTTCCCCATTATATAGCGAGTCCAGCAATATGAAACATTTCAACTTGCGTGTGCGTTAATTCAACACTAATTTACGTAACTTATCAAGTCGTCTCTTAGATAAAACTGTCATTAAATTTAACAATGAAACACACTTTCAATTTATGACATTCACAAGCATCCAATGCGTTTTTCTCATGTAGGAATGTAAATAAGCAATTGTAGAAATATGTTAATTGTCGCATTATGTACGTGCTATAGTTAAATATTTGATTTGATAGTAGCTGAATGATGCAAATTGAAATTTGTGATGATAGTAAATCGGTACGAATGGATAATAAAGCGAAATCTATATGCAAATAAATGCAATGAAATTATTGAAGAATATTCATAGCAACAAAATCAAAGTATTTTTGGCTGTTGAATGTAACATGAAAATGTATTTAAGAGTGTAGATACAGATGAGTCAAATATTTGTTTGCCTTATTAAGTCAAATAACTTTACTTAGTTTATACGATAAGCCAATCTACCAATTTTGTTAGATTATAGACTTTCATCGCGTTTACAGTATATCTATAGGTTTAAGATTCGTCAAATATTTCGTGTAGGACTATCTTATATGGCCCACCATTCACCTCTAGTTTCGTTTAGCTCTAATTGTTCCTTTTCTATTCCGGCAAAAAATTTAAATCGATAAAAAAACCCCTAGCGTGTCAGAATCGCTAAAAACACTAATGTTCGAAGTAATCATATACCCTAAGCTTATTTGAATTTCATCGAAAGTTACAGCGATAGAAAGGTATTTGGTGCTGCCATCCGAAAAATGTCCAGACCTTAGAAAATTTAAACATTGTTTACTTATTTTCATTGCAAATGTTCGCGATGTGAATACTTAGTGCAATCATTTATTGGCACGAAAATAACAAAAACGCCTCGTGCTGGCAGCCTTTTGCTAACAGCGAAGCCAAAAATATGTCACATCTGCCTCACGTTAAAGTCAACCTCCTCTGCGAATTTCGTATTGACCCAATGACTGCATTGGAAGCTATAGGGATGCAAAGAAATTTAGGGCTACCATTCGCAAAAGTTTTCAAATTTTCTAGAGCTTAATATTTTGTGTTTATGTTCACTATAAGATCACTAAGATTTGAAAATTCTATGATAAAATCGCTTACTAAAGCTATGCCAAAAAAACAACTAAAACAACCATAGCTGGCAGCCCTATCATTGTTTTTTCCAACTAGATTTCAACTCAATATTGCCTACAATAAATTAAAGTTTTCATTTGAATTTCGTTATGATTCCATGACTGCTGGAAGCTATAGGGCAAAAAGCTTTATTTTCCTCAGCGAATTTTCAAAATTTAAGACACCAAAACTACCATAGCTGGCAGCTCCAAGCGAATTTTTCAACCAAATTTCTACCAAACGCTTAGAGTAAGGTTCAGCTACTGTGTGAATGTCTGAAAACCGAACGACTGAATCAGAAGTTATAGGGCCAAAAGCAGTTATTTTTCTTAGTGATTTTTCAAGATGGCACCACTGGCACAGAATCGCCCGCATTTCAAAATCGCTTCAATCAAACTTGGTCCTACTTAAGACCAATACATTCTGGCAATTTCAACTGTATCTCATTATTGGGTCGTGAGTTCTCGTGAACAGAAGTTTTTGATGCTAAAAAATATAGGTAAATTGGGGAAGGGCTACCATTTTTGCCCGTTGTAAAATATCAACTGTTTTACTTTGGCTATGTAGACAAAGCATAAGATTTATATATGAGTGGCTTTTTTTCCAAAAACCGATCATTTTTCAGGAGAATCGATGATTTGAAGGTTTTCACTTTCAGCGCCTGATCTAGCTACAGGGTTGCCAGAATGCTCATTAAAAGCAACATTAATTTACAACCTAATAATACCAATATATTTTGAAAGTTTCTTAATGATATGTTAGCTCTATCAAAAGTTATCGCAATTTAAGCATTTTCAAATTTTCCTGATCTCTTTTTAGGCACCTAGCGCACACATCGGTTTAACCCTCTAGGGTCACACTTCCCTGGAATCGCATGAAGGTCACACTGGGTGAATTTCACCCACCGCCGAAAAATCAGTGTCTGAGTTCGAGAATTGGTCCTGGTGGGTTAAAAATATTTTTAACGTTTGCCAGAAAGTCAAAAGAAGATACTCTGTCAGTTCTAGGATCGAAAAAGGATCTTCTCCAATGTTCAAACAGCTGGGGAAGTCAACATATCAAAGTCGTGTTTTGCAATAAAAAATCGGTATATTTTTTGGGGATTGATATGGGACAGAAAAAATTATCAGGATCTATTCCTTGACTACTATATTTGCATAAAAAAATTATTACCAGAGACTTCGTTTTAAAAAACATATTTATTTCATCAATGGAACATGTACAAAATGTTGAGCCTGGACACGGCCGAATTTCGGAATGAGAATATTTCAAACTTTATTAGAAGGCTGAAATAATATGTTAGATGCTTTTTATCAATAACAAAGATCGGAAATCATTACAATCAGTGAGTTTTGTATGTTTCACCGCTGCAATCTACGCAAATATACGCTCTATGCTGATCGCACATCGGACGCAAGCAAGAAGGACAAAGAGACGTGGTTTTCTTGTCTTTGCCTTTCTTGCAGACTCCACATCTCTGTTGTTTTACAAGCCTCCGACGGTCATTGGCTACGAGTCCAGGTGGTTGATCTTTTTTCAAGATTCCCAGGATTCCGAGCTTCAGGTCATTTCGGAGAGTTGGCAAAAGCAGCCGTTCTTCCAGCTCCGGTCTTACTAGTGCTAACGACAACTCACGTAAACAATCTTGAGCTGTTATTCTCTTGTTCAAACCAGCTCTTTCTCGTTGGCATTGGGCTAAAATGCGTGCATTTACAGCCGCTTGATCTAGCATTCCAAAAAATACCCGCATCGGCCAACGGTTTGTTCTTCTGGAAGTAGTGAAGGCGTGGCAGAGCATGTCGAAGCAGTCAGTTCCACCTTTAGTGGCGTTGTAATGGTGGATTATTTCAGGCTTCCCATTTTCAATATTCGTTGAGCGAGAATAAGTAGAAGCCAGCAACACAATTTTGTTCTTTTTAGGCGTGTGCGACAAAAGCGTGATACCAGAATCAGAAAAAACAAATTTCGTATGTGGCGGATTCGGGTCGGAAACTTTCATTTCTGCTGGAATCTCGCGTTTATTTTTCCGGATAGTTCCAGTCACTGGTAGATTGAATGGTTCATTCTTCATACGCTCGAGGAGTGGAATGGAAATAAACCAGTTATCAGCTGTGACTGTTCTATTAGTGTTGTGTATAGAAGATGTAACTTCCCGAAAAAAATACTCCGAAACGGACTCCGTTTTGTCTTCAAGAGTCACCTTCCCCAAATACGGAATCCCATGTATCAAATAACTTGTTTCAGCATCATTTAGTGTTACAATTTTGAGACCATATTTATCTGGCTTTGACTTTATGTACATTCTAAAACTGCATCGTCCTCGAAATCCTAACAACTGTTCATCGACTGTACAGAAATTTGATGGTTTATAATTATCTTTGCAGTTGCGGATGAAGATATCCCAAATATCCCGTATTGGGGAAAATTTGTCATTCGGGTTTCGCTTTGTCCGATCATCAAACCGCAAGCAAGTGCACAAAAACATGAATCTCGCTTTACTCATAACGCATCTATAAAATGCTATTCCGTTGTCGACACTCCACAACTCCTTATAATCTACATTTGACTGTTTCCACATACCACTGTAATATAATAATCCAATTAATGCTCTCAGTTCAGTTGCTCCAGTGTGATGATGGTAACTCTGTACATCTTCTCCATTAGAAATAATTTCCAAACAAACTGCTTCAATGTGATTATTTGTGTGTTCGAGTATAATGTTGATAATCTCATCAGTAAATAACACAGACCAAAACTCGGTGATTCTTTGAAGATTTGATGCTGCGCCTTTGGGACCTACGTTTTCAAGTATTCTTTCACCGCCTAAACGAGCTGATCTTCTTTCTGGAACCTTCGAGTGCCACACATACCCATTTTTCCCTCTCAATTTCGACGTAGGTCTGCCACGTGCTCGTGATTGAAGCGTGCGAGCAGCAGCTGTTGCATCCTCTACCTCCATTTCTATGTCTGAATCCGCACCTTCATCGGATTCTTCATAGTCAGAACATTCTTCGTCTTCTTCAGAAACATGGTCGAATTCATCATCAGATGGTTCTGCATCTATAGCCTCAGGCTCTGGTTCCTCCAAAAGCAAATCACGAACACGCCGTGGACGGAGACTGTACGCCATTTGTAAATTTGACAGAAAATACAGATGAAACTGATAAAGAAAAATCCTGGCACTTCACAGTTCACATTCACGACTCTAAAACTTATTTGAACCGAGTAGAATCCAAAAATAAAATTGAAAAAATTGAATCCAGAAAGTGCACTATAGTCACACTGGGTGAATTTCACCCAACGATTTTAGAACTTCTGATTGCATCAGATGCTACGTAAAGACTAACGGGCGTCGAACCACGCCGACTCCGAAAATGTCAAGTAGAGGTTCCCAACGAACGCTAGGGGGCGTCCCGAAGCCAGGCTCGTACATTTAAGTACTCTCCGAGGGGCTCAAAGTTTTTTCTGGGTGAATTTCACCCAGTGTGACCCTAGAGGGTTAAAAAATACCTAAACATTATCCGTTTCACATTTAAAACACGTTGAAAATTTATGTCGCTAGCTTAATTTTTGCAAAAATTATTTGTGGACGGAATAATAGGTATATTAAAAATATCACTAAAATGGCCGCCGGCGCCAAAGGTTTAAAGATAATTGACCTATTCTGCATATACACCAATGTATCCTGAAAGTTTCAGCTCACTCGGATGGCGCGTTCCCGAGAATATATATATATATATATATATATATATATATATATATATATATATATATATATATATATATATATATATATGTATATATATATATGTATATATATATGTATGGAAATATGAATTTTTGTTTTTTCGGAATGCAGCACTTTCTTGCCCATTGTGTGTCATTTGAAGAAGCTCAATTCGTTGGTCATAAGAATCTTTTGTTTCAGTTGATTTTACTCGGATTTTCCGAAGAAGTTATATAATTATAAACGCCACTGTCAGTTCTAGGTTTTTCCGAAATAAAACACCCGTAGCTCGGGTTTTCGTTGTTTTATTTCACAATAAAAAATCAAATTAAATTTAATACAACAATAAATCAAATCCCTTACACTTGTCTGGCTCCTTAAACTGGCAAAGCGAAAAGAATGAAAAATAACAAGAGACTTATACCATAATAATCCCTTCAGCGTTCCAAAAACTGACGCCATAACCTTCCCCGTAGAGCTTGACACATTGAATTTGTTCAGCGTTAGTGAAGAGGGTAGCTACCACGTCTTTACTGCTGTTTGGTCTCTAGATCAAAATGGTGGATTCATATCTCGTCTATGCGCACGAAACGTGACCTGATCTGCTTAGCGGACTGTGTGGTCGTTTTATGCTCTCATGTCGTGCGCTGCAAACAGCGAATCTACAATATTCTTCAGTACATCCGTCTCCATGGGTGGGTCGGGACCCATGCGGCCGAGCCTACCCGATTTTTTTTGTAGCCTTGGCCCCATGGGTTCCGGTCCACTGCTTCGCATAGAGTTTGCCGCATTTGCTTTTCCCTCCGCTTTATAGCTGTTCCCACATTTTTTGTCTTTTTGTGGGTCGCGGCAAGTAGCACCTCTTCTGGTCGTCCAATATTCCGCTGTGCCTGCACACTAGAGCTCTTCGCCTCAGTTCCGCTATCTCCTCAGCTCACCAATAAGCCTTCTGTTCGCCTGGTAGTGACTATCGAAGTGGCATCTACGCATCGCACGCTCGCTGAATGTTGCCCTATCATACCTATTTCTCCTAATACTATCGTACCTATTTCTCCGGGGGCAATTGCTACCCCTGCTTCACCTGCGCCGGCCTCGTTAGCAAAGCTGTTATCAAGTGATTTCAACAGCTTCCTCTTATCCAACTATGAATATTCCACCCGAGTATCTTCCGTCTAAAGTTCTGAGGAGCCGTGCTTTCCTCTGACACCCAGAAGGTGATATAGTTCCTTTTATGTGCTTAACAATATCCGGCAGTAGTCTGTGACCCTGAAATTTATCAAGGTTAATCAAGCTGGAATTTCGGTCAACAATAGAATTTGTGATAAAAAGAAAAAGAGAGCAGAAGGATCTCCATGATGGTTTGTTTTTTACATTTATGCAATTTTACAATTTACATTTATGCAATGATCAGTGATACTTACACTCCACCATGGAGGCTTCGAAATCCCGTTGGGTTTTGGTTGAGTTATACGCTGCCATAGCTACGAAATCGAGAGTGCTCGCAAGTGCGAGTTGTCGCCAGATCGTAGCGACAATAAGTGCTCCTCGGAAAAAATTTCAGTAAAGATACGATCTGGGATTGGAATTTCGTCTAGTACATTTTATTCTTATTAATAAAGGCTACTTGCTTAGACGCGTTTAAGGCTAAAATAACTTCGATAACATCCCTCCGATTAGAAATTAATAAAGTTGGTTTATTGCGGGCGTTAGCAATAGACAGGTTATAGGTAAAATGAAGTCAAAAAGTTCCTCACCACGACCATTGGTTTACATTTATCACAAGGTAAATTGATTTGAATGTGGGTCCAGCAGCCCGATTAACTTTTGCTTGTGGCGTTAGCAAGAAGATAGTTTGATTACTTTTGTTCGAAAAAAGCTAAAAAAGTTACTTCGTAAACACAACAGTACAACAAAAACAAAAGAAAATACACACCGATAGCATCGGGGTGCATTGCTCGAGCCCAAATATTACAATATAACATGCGTATTATGTAGCATCAAGGCTTTCCAATGTGTTACTTACAAATACTTCCAAGCAAATAAACTCGCTTAGTAAGAAAATAAGAAAAACTTGAGAAATATTTGAGTTAAGCTAACTTTTGTGCAAATTTATTTGCTGAAAGCTTAGAAAATTTGTTTTTTTTTAGCAAACAACCCTTAAGCCCTAAATCTAAAGAAAGAGTACGACTTTTTTGAAATGTCAAATACAAATTAAAATATTTAAAAAAATTATATGTAATTATTGTGCCTTTTGCTCTTCAACTCTATACATATACATATATTAGGACATAAAAAAGTGAAAATACGCTTTATACATTTCCAATTGTTCCATTCTTCAAAAGCTATTCGCTTCGAGTGACAATTCAAAAGTCTAAATGTCAAGTACAACCTTCATCATTTAAATAGGGGCTGTGTGCTAGCAATTTTTAAATGACAAATTAAGGTATAAATGATCATTACTATATTAGCTATTTAAGTGCCCGTCTGCATAGGCTCTTATCGTCTTACTCATGAAAAATACTTTTAACTTCAAAACTCAAAACGGAACAAAAATTTATTCTTTATTTCCTTTGCTTCCAAATGCGGTTTGGTGGTAAATAAGTACTTCTGATAATCCTTATACATATTGACATATTGCCATGAATTTCATTAATATGAGTATAACATCATAAAGTGTACAAAAATAAAAAGGCACCACCAATGTTCAGCAATAGTTAAAAATGTAGAAATCATTTATTTTAATTCGGTTTGAATTTAATAAGACCGAAAAGCAACACAAATAGATTTGTAACTTTCAAATGACTTAAATTTGAGACACTGCATAATCGATTCATATTTGCAGTTCCATCAACAAAAGTCCTAACTAAGCCCATTGTCTTGCAAAAAGTGCTACTAATTTTAATGAAATACCCAAACAAAAATTCAACTATTGGCACTTAAAACGGCAAATTTAGATATTTAATAATATATAACTAGACCGGAATTCCCCAACATTATCATACTTAATTCAAAACAAAGACTCGTTCACATTCAAAGTCCATTAAACTTTGCTATCTCGAAATGTTAATATTTTGTCTGCTTATGATGGGTGAGCAGATCAATTTCAGGTTTTCATTTTATATCGTTGGCACACGAGGAGCATCAACATGTTAGACTTAGAATTAAAATGAATTAAATATGTTTGAATTTATGACATAATTACCAACAACGACATAGAAGTATTCTATATGCATTTAATGTTTTATTTCAAACTTTTATAGAATCGGATTAGAATTGCAAATAGAAGGTAATGCATACAGTATTGTATATTGCGCAGTTTCTTTCGGTAATTTATTTGAAATCCTATTGCTTTATTCGCTGCAATTTGGCGAAGTAAGTTGAGAATGATTTTTTTCGATATTTAGTTTTTCTGCAATAAGAAAATTTTTAAAGTACATAAATGTTTATACTGTTGACTTGTTCGTGGAGTGGATTGCATTCACAAATATTTATCTGAATTCATTCGAAAGATTAAAGCACGTGCGACATGCTGTTTCTGCAGATACAGTTTTATTAATTTATCCGCATTGTTGATTTTTTTATTGTACAAAAATGTAGGAATATTAGGTGCGTTTTTTTTTTGTTCCGGAACAGAGTAGAATAGAACAATGGCGCAAAAAAACGATCCAGAACAGAACAGGTAGTGCATTCGCTAAGGTTGCTGCATTCGCTGTGATTGCGCGAAGGTTGGTGCAACTGAACACATTTTAACTGTCATTTCGAAAAGGATTTATCTGCAAGTTGGTTTGATAAAATCATAATGGCCGATAAAGAAGAACAGAATCAATTTGAAATAATTCAAAATAATTGAAATTAATTCGAATGAACAGTTGCACCGACCGCTACGAACATTTTCGCAAATATCAGCACACTCTATGCGTGAACCCATGAACTACCTGTGCAGAACGTAATTCTGTTCCAATGAATTCACTGGGATAGAATTTGTTGTTGCTGCCACTGTTACTGTACAGTTCTGCTCTGGATACAGGAGCAAAAAAAACACGCCTTATATACAGTAATTTTTCACAAAAAAAGCAAATGCATTTTAGTTCCAGTTGAACATGTCATAGACCCAAACACTTTAAGAACCAATCTTAAAAGCTTTATTGAAACAGTTGAATTAAATGCAGATCGTAATGTATCGGAATAACATACCACGGTTTTGCTATGTATTTTGGAATCATATGTGTATGGAATAAAAGAATATTGTTTTCAAATCAGCCCCAACAAACTACGAGTAAGCATCTACACAATCTCGAAACCCTCCAAAACATCAATAAATCTCCCTGAGAATAATTTGCATATGAAAAAATCGTACTCATATAGCCAATATTCCACTCTAGCGTTTCTAATGAAATAGGCCAGTCAACATATGGAAACTGTAATAGTCGCAAGATGTTTTGAATAGCTTCAAGGTAACAAGTTCAATTGCAGTGAAATGTGCATAAAGCGCGCGTTATTCAATTCGCAATCTGTGATAATCATTTTATTACCAATGTTACTGTTACCGCGCTCAACGAATCAAAACATGTGCTATTTCATATATGTATGTATAAATATTAATGTGCGCACACAGACTGGGAGTCTGGAGCGCAACATGCTTTTAGTGCTTATGTTCGTAGATAAATGTATAAACGGAGTTTTTTTTAACTTCCTGCTCAACACAGTTAGTTGTTTGTATTTAAAGTTTTTAGTACTGAACAGATTTAGTATTACAATTAACGGTGTTATTTGCAAACTGAACATATAACATACATATTCTGAGCAAACTTCAATTTGCAAACTTCGATAGTGCATTAAAAAAACTTTGATACTTGGTTTTTTTTTGTATTTAAACTGATAGTCCCTAAAATGAGCGTGAAGCCATTCGATACCCGTTAGTAGTCCTTTACAATAAATTCTTATGAAATGAGGCGAGTACACGTCAGCTGAAGTTTGACTACGGCCGTGCCTAGAGAAAATATGCCTTCTCCTAAATCCTCACAATAACAGAGGAGGATATCACTGAAGGAAATAATTCCGGCTACTGCTAACTAGATGTTCGCATCAAGCATAGAAGTGATGTGTGCTCTAGACTCTGCAAACCTGTGAAGTTTCTCAAGCGCATGCAACGAAAGAAGCTGCAAAAAATGGTTGTCAGCGAAAACCGACAGTGAAATCAATGCAGCAAAAACTGTTAGGGTTTACCAAAAAACTGGATGCCACGCAGTAGAACCTCAGAGCCTACCTGAAGAAGCCAGACAAAAGGTTGCTGGTGATACTGATGCTGTAAGTCCGAAGCAGAAATGTTTCAAACTGATCTCCCAGCTATTAGTTCGAAACATTTCTACTCTGAAGCTATAAAGCTATGTCAACTGACTATCGCCAATCAGTTAAGGCTCTCAACTGAAGGCAGAAGACGACTCTGCATAAGCATTCGATGCTTCCGGGTTTGATTCAGGATTCAGACATGCCGCTGAAAAGCAGAAAAGACCCGGTTATGCCGGCGAACTCCCTTCCGGCCAACTCATTTCTATGTCTGAAAGCACAAAACTGTTCTGGTTGATTTACACCATACCATGCCAAAGCTGCTTACTTTTTTGAGCGGAAAATTAGTAAAACTGCAAGCATCTTCTTCCATTGTGTATGCACAGGAGTTATGCGTTCGAACCAGCTCAGTTCAATCAAAGTGGCAAAAACCTTTTATGATGAAAATCCCACGAGGCCGAGATCTTGTATTCTGGCTTCCAATTTACTTGATGCCACAACGCTCAGACATTTGTCAAGCTGAGCCCTGTCTGTGGTAATCGCGATGGTGGGCTAAAAAGCGCGATTGTCGCTTCAGCTTATCCTCCTCTTCCTTTTTTGATTTCCTACTACCAATACAGAAGGGAAATAACCTGGTTCAGTACGCTGAATCGGAGGGACTGGAATTTTTTTTTTGGTTTCTTTGTTAGCTCCCATCACCCGAGTTAGTGTAACAAATAATGTAGCCCCAGAGCGATAGACTTTTTGATTGTAGAACTTCTGCAGGGCTAATGACTTCAAACACTGAAAATTCTCCCACCCTCGTCTTTCATAACGCAAGTCTGGCGATTGTTATATCATTATGCTCATCTGCATTAATTGAATAAATAACTGAGCGGTGCGTATCGAACATGGTCTTATCCTCCGACCTCTACTTGGTGTTCTCTTTAGCTACGGATCAAACACCCGGCATCCGTGGTGGAGAGAAAAAAACCCAAGAAATGCAGATCGGGCGAAGCTCAGTCGACTGCTTTTAAACAAAGCGTCTCCTTGTGGTGGGCCAAAGTCGCCGAAGTCAAACTAACCCCGGTTGAGGACTAATAGGCTGCAATAAAAAGACCTGTTAGATCACCAAGAGCAGATGGTTTCTTGATAGCACCAGGAACTACAAAAGCTTAGGAAAAATACTAGAAATCTCCTAAGTCTAGCTTTTAGGCTCGTCTATAAAGCCTCGCAAAGGACCTTGAAGTAGAAATCGTTCAAATTGTTCTGTGACTGTCTGCAAGGTACAAAAAAGAAGTCAAGGCTCTGCTAGTTTCTGTAGAAAGGCCAATTAGCTAAGCTGGACTTTTTAAACGGCCAGGCAGTGACTTTACGAAATCCAAAGAGGAGTCTTTACTGTCTTTACTTGAGTATCATTTTCCGCGCACTCCGGTTACTGAAACGCAGAAGGCTTCTGTGCCCTGTACCAAACCTTCTGCTATTTGTGTCAATAGGAAATGTAGCCCTGCAACTAGATCTGGGTCGCCAGTTAAAAAAGTCGGAAATGCAATCATGTCGTTTGAGAATTTCTTATCGCCGAGCTTGGATGACATCTATCTGGCTATGCTAAAGGAGGAAACTCACCAGAACCAAAAAAAATCAATCTTTGGGAATGTCTACGCCTGAACTATGTTTTGTACCATTGGCGATTGGTTAGGGTTGTCTTTATGCCAAAGCCTGGGTGGGAGATATAACTACTCAGATCCAAGAAACTTTAGGCCAATTAGCTTAACATCATTTTAGGGCGCTTAATTTTCATCCCTTAAATGGTGAGGAACATGCATACTAGCGAGAAAAATCATGCGAATCGGCTCTTGATTTTCTGCTTTCCAAGTCTGGGGTTCCTAAGGGCTTTCCAGAGCTCCAAAAGTAGTGATAATCGACTATTTCCAGTTCGAATATATTTTTTTTTTAAAATTGTTTAATACCTCACTACATACGCACTAAGTCAGCATAAAAAAACATATAAATAGGCCTCGATCTCAGGGAGGTACATTCTCTGTAACAGCAATTGACTCTCGAATCAGACCAAGTGAATTCAGAGAGATCAAGCAAATAGTAAATGGGCTAGACAAGCGGAAATCACCTGGGCCAGACTCTATTGGCTATGAATGGCTAAAATATCTTCTCGACAACACACTGGAGGCCTTGACGGATATAATCAACACTATCTTTCGAACGAAAAGCTTCTCTGAGGTCTGGAAAACAGCGATTATAACAGTTGTGCCTAAACCAGGCAAAGACCTCCACTTCCCACAAAATTGGAGACCAATAAGTCTCCTATCCTCCGTAGGAAAAATCGCTGAGCGTCTTCTTCTCTACCGGCTTAATGAAATCATAGAGGAAAAATTCATTGTCCCGGAGGTACAATTTGGCTTTAAGCCACTACATTCTACTGAACTCCAGCTTGCAAGAGTGGTGCAGCATATACGTACAGGGCTCAACCAAAGAAAATCAACGGTCATGTTTGATGTGGCCAAAGCTTTAAGTAGACTATATTATTAATATTAAGTAGACTACAACCATTAACCAGACCAGACAAACTGAATATGATAAACAAGACGCTAAAATATAAACAAATAATAAGACCAATATTGACTTACGGAAGCACTGCGTACTATCAGACTTGCAAGACAAATAGTACAAATCTGTCAAAACCTCGCTCTGAGAAAAATATTTGGAATTCCATGGTATGTTAGAAACACGGACATACACAGAGAACTGCGGATCGACCCGATCGACATTTACATATGTACGTGACAAGACACTAAAACGATTTGACAGACTAGACGGACACCCTAACAGTACCATGGAGGAACTGAAATATATCATCAACCGACCTATCGATCGATACCCTAGCCTGCGACAGCTAACGGCATAGTGCGGAACATCTGCACTAAGGGATGATTTTGTGTTAAGATGAGTAGTGAGATGGGCTGAAAAATACGCCCACCCAGAGGAGGGGAGTCAGAGTGCCGAAAGCACTAGCTCCAGAAATAAGACAGTTCCAAAAGAAGGGGAGGAGGTCCATTCATTTGAATACGAACAGTCGAAGAGAGAACATCAAAATGGAGAAAAACGAAATTAGAACTGTCATTAAGTACTTGTGTTTGAAAAAAATATCTACCAAAGACATACACAGCGCATTGGTGGAAATATTAGGGGACTCTGCTCCTCCATATTCCACCGTTGCACGCTGATCCAAGGAGTTTAATCTGGGAAGCACATGCACTGAAAATGAGCACCGCGAAAGACGTAGCTTATAGCTTTCGACTGTCCAAAGCCGAGACAAATGTATGGTAAATCAGCTATTTAGCTCTAAATCGATCAGCTGATCGAAATCGCCTGATTTAGCCTTAGTGTGAATTGACTATAAGCTCAGTTCGGCTGTAATTTTCAACGATTTGTTGCGAGAGGGGAAGCGATGACATCATCAAAATTTTGTTTGCAGCAAAAATACAAAATCAACTTGCTGCGAATCGATTCGAATATATTCAGGTACGCGAACATACCTTATATCTGCAAACTTTAAGAATGTCAAAGTGTGTCAAAGATGCCAATAAACGTTGAGAATAAGCAAACAATTTTTCACCAGATAAAAAAAAGAGAACAAAAAACAACTTCAGATCTGTTGAATTTTCGTTCTCAGAAGGATATTTCCAGTTCCATGAAAAATAGGGAACGAGACAAGCACTTGAAAATCAACACAATCGAAAATTTCTTGTCTGACAAAACATTAAAACTGTTCTACAGACTAAACAGACATCCAAATAATAACAAAGAACTTTTAATGAGATACCCTCATGACTACTCAAATGATGATGAAATGATTATAAGGACACACTCTGGAACAACTGCATCCTGCTATCGTAGTGGTAACGGAAGTGATGAATCTAACATCAAATTTATCAACCGATTACGCCATCAAAAATACAAAGAAGTTATGTTATTCAACTGTCACAATTCAGCCGAGTTCGAAGTTAAATCCAAGCTTTAGTACATATAAAGCCCGAACGCATATTCAAAACCCAAAAAAGTACTATCAACCAAATCATTGATAATGCTAGTGTATTATTTATCAGTATAATATTCAAATGTAGTCTCTACAGTGTTTCAAGCGGAATTGTTTTAAACAAAGGTTTTGCGAGGAAAGCTACGAAAAAAGATCCTATTTATTACACATTCGCCTTCTTCTCATACATACTAAAACTCAACCATCCAATAAATGAAATTGCACCAATAAGTGCAATTCAAATTATAAAAATACACCCTTTCCATTAAAGTCAACATTAAAATGATAGAAGTATGTTGCCTTATCAAATGAAATTAAATGCATTAAGGAAAAAGTACTTTTCCCGCTAAAGTTGAGAAATGGCACCATATGCGACGCCGCCAAATCATTTCAAGGATAAATCCATCTCTGTTTAACTTCTTTAGCTCTTGTGAGATCAAATAATCATTTAAATCAAGGCATCATAAACTTTAGTTCTCTGAAAATTGTATCAACTAAAAATATCTCTTTTGTTTTTTAGGTCATTTTTCCGCTCCTCTTTACCGATATGCTTGGAAAAGTCGATGTTGAGGCAATTGCTTCTGGTGGAGGTCCAACTGGCCAATCGGGTGCCATACGCTATGGATTAGCTAAGTGTCTTCGAACTTTCGTGGATCAAGAAATGATCGAGAAAATGCGTCTTGGTAAGTGCCTATCCAAAGTATTCAATAATCTCGGAATCATCTTTACGGAAATGTCATCAATGGAACTTTCCCGGACATCGACAATCGATAATTACTTATACCGCTACTTACATAAATGTCACATTGCAATTTAAACACAAGCTATAAACGCGCAAAACATTCTGTTTCTATTTGCCGCGCAAGTTTCTATCGTTACAACCTAAATACTTGGCTTGTAAGTGCGACACATTGAAAACGCGCGCGGAAACATTTACGTCACAGGGAACTTTTTAGACAAATATTCATCCCTCAGAGCAGCGCGACATCCATAAAATATTCTTCTTCGTTCAATCGCGAACAACATCGAGCCAACATTGTCAATTTAATTGAATTAGTGGCTGTTTCTAAATGACTATAGTAAGCAACGGTCAAAGTTATCACCATACGAATTGGACGTTTTTATTATTCGCTAATCTTGAAGAGAACAGACGACAAAACGAACAGATTTGAGACGATGATATTGTATTTATTGAAGGTGGGTCGGGCGGCTAAACTCAGCCAGCTCTTTAAAGTGTTTATTTTAGTATTATCGTTGGTGAAATGTTTAAGTTGGGATTCTGTCCCACCGATATGATGCTGGTTGATTAGAGTTGAACATGATTAAGAGGTTGTTGTTTCTTAAAATGGTCACACAAACGGTGCCACAATTATTTGTGCATAGCTTTTTCATATGTAAAGTAAAAAAAAACCTTTAAAAGTAAGCAAATTAGTGTGTATTTACTTTTCATATAGAAACATATGTATAACAGCTTAAGACAAACTTCAGAAATAACGTCCAAATAAACCAAAATGAATGATAGAAGAGGTGCCAAAATTATTTGTGCACATAATTTTTATGCCAGAATTATACCGTGAGAATCAGAAGTGATGGCACACTTAGAAATTTCATCTTTGAACTAACATATTTTTCTAACTATAAGGTATAGAAAACAGTTGAATGTCTCAAATCATAGTTTTATTCGTTTCTACGAAATTATAATCATTTCATAGAACTTTATACAGTACTTATCGTTTTATATTCAAAAACATTGTAAGAGTGCTATTTTTATCAGTCAAAAGTAATGGCATACTTGTTCCTATCAACTGAAAAATTACAGTTCAACTTAAAAAAAACCCTAGCGCATCAGAACCGCTAGAAACACTAATGCTCGAAGAACAGTAGAGGATTTGTGCAGATTTTGAGTGTGTATTCTACCCCTACTTACTTTTCCTACTTAAAACGAATACACCTTAAGTAATAATTGAATCTAAGCTCATTTTAATTTCGGTGACTTCATCGAAATTTACAGAGATAGAAAGGTGTTTGGGGTTGTCATCCGAAAAATGTGCAGATCTCAGAAAATTGAAACATTGTTTACTTATTTTCATTGCAAATGTTTGCGATGAAAATACTTAATGCAAGCATTTATTGGAACGAAAATAACAAAAAGGCCTAGTGCTAGCAGCTCTTTGCTAGCGCCGTAGCAAAAAATATGTCGCATCTGCTTTACTTTGACGTTATAGGTATGCAAAGAAATTTAGGGTTACCATTCGCAAAAGTTTTCAAATTTTCTAGATCTTAATATTTGGTGTTTTCATTACGATTTGAAAATTCTATGATCAAATCGCTTACTAAAGGTATGCCAAAAAATACAAAAACGACCATAGCTGGCAACCCTATCATTATTTTGAAATTTAATTTCTACTGAATATTGCTTACAATAAGTTTCATTTGCCATTTGAATTTCGTTATGATTCAATGACTGTACTGGAAGCTATAGGGCAAAGAGCTTTATTTTCCTCATGGATTTTTCAAACTTAAGACACCAAAATTACCATAGCTGGCAGCTCGAACCGAATTTTTCAATCAAATTTCTACCAAACGAGGTTTAAAGTAAAGTTCAGCTACTGTGTTAATTTTGTCAAAATCGAATGACTGAATCAGAAGTTATAGGGCCAAAAGCAGTTATTTTTCTTAGTGATTTTTCAAAATGGCACCACTGGCACAAAATTGCCCTCATGTCAAAATCACTTCTATCAGACCTGGTCCTACTTAAAACCAATACATTCTGTAAATTTCAATTATTTCTGATTATTGGATCGTGAGTTTCCGTGAACAGAAGTTTTTGATGCTAAAAATATAGGTTAATTGGGAAAGGGTTCATAGGCGTGCCCATTATAAAATTTCAAATTTTTTACTTTGGCTGTGTAGACAAAGCATAAGATTTATATACGAGTGGCTTTTTGAAACGACATATTTTCTGGAGAGCGATGATTTGAAGGTTTTCACTTTCAGCGCCTGCCCTAGCTACAGAGTTGCCAACATGTTCATCAAAAGCTACACAATTTTACAACTTAATAATATCAATATTTTCTGAAAGTTTCATAATGATTTAACAGCTTCTGTCAAAAGTTATCGCAATTGAAAATTTTTTAAATTTTCCCGTTCTCTTTTTAGGCACCTAGCGCACACATGGGGTTGAAAAATTCCAAAACACTATCCGATTCACATATAAAACACGTTCGAAATTCATTATGCTACCTTAATTTTTGCAAAAATTATTTGTGTACGGAAAAATAAGTATATAAAAAATATCACTAAAATTGTCGCCGGCGCGAAAGGGTTAAAGATAATTGACATTTAGTGAAATCTGGACCTATTCTGCATATACACCAATATATCCTGAAAGTTTCAGCTCAATCGGATGCCCCGTTCCCGAGAAATAGTCACTGAATTTTTTTGATGATATACATATATATTCTTCGAACATTAGTAACTAGTATTTAGTTTGGGCTCCTTTTGCTTTTCTCACAGCTTGCAGGTGTCTTGGTATAGATTCTACAAGGTTCTTTGTCACATTTGGACTTAGAGCTTCCCATTCTTCAAGCAAAGCATTTTTCAAATCTTTCGGAAATATCAAATCATTTCGATGGTCTGGCGTCCTCCTTTTCGAAATCGAACTTTAGGAGCCACGAAAAGTATTTTGACACTCTTGGGAAGAGAATGGATACTCTTACTGATAAAGTGGATTCCTTTTCTTCGAATTTGTCCACTTATAATAATAATAGTAATTATGCTTGCCAATCAAACACCAAAGACACGCTTGAAAATTTTCAAAATTTATCACGAACGTTCAAAATGCAAACCGACAGACTCACAGACGCTTTGTCCGAGCAACAACTAAAGTTAGCTGATATCAGCAGAAAATTGGAAAATTTAGACCGTCATTGCGATGCTTCAACAAATGATGCAGACGAAAACTTATTAATGAACGATATAACACTCCATCAAGAGCTCCTCAACGCAACGTTAGAGATTAATAGCAAAACAACGGTCAGCAATATGAGAACGAAGGACAAAGCAACATCACCTATTAGGATTCTAGCTGAGAGCACAATTCCATCTACCCTAGAAAAACTTTCAAATCTTGACTGTGAACCTCCAATTTACAAATTCGGTACTTTTTGGTCCCATAATGATTGGCAGAATCGTTTACAAAAAATAAAAAAAACCAACGAAATTCTTCCCAATAAACACACGACCACAAAATTAACAACTTCATCAACCAAAAGTGCATTCTTCGTGAAAGGGATTCCTTTTTCTGCTGACGACAAATGGTTGGGAACGATTCTCGAAGCTGATTTTCACATAAAAGATTACGAAGTGAAATTATTATCCCAGTCTAAACATAAATCCTCCAGACGGTGTAAGGTTTTTGTTCCATCAAAATATGCGTGGCTTTTTACGTGCTGGAGTGGAAACAACGGCGACATCAACTGGAAGGGAATGACATTCAGCCCTTGGAGAAACATTACCGGCAAAACTAGGAATAAGAAACAAAAAATTGTAAAAAAAAATTGTATCCCTAGCCACTCCTTTGCCCAACTTCCTTCCGCCCATAAGACTTTCTCATCACCTTCTCTGTCTCAGTCTCTAGTGACAATAGATAATTCTTCATTAACTGATGCTTTTACTCGTAATGCATCTACTCGTAATAATAATTATGCATCTATACCCCCAGCATTTAACGCGTCATCTTCTCACTCAAGCAGGTATGCTAGCGTAGCTAATAAAATATGCTCCAAGGTTTCCAATCAGGCTGCCGCAAACATAGATATAGGTAGTAATATGACATCTGAATCTCTTCGAAGATCAGTCAACCCTGTTAGGCATTTTTCCTAACCAAACTCAGACAAGCCTCAAGCTTTTTTACCACAACTGTGGTGGTATGAGAGGCAAGCTAAGTAAATTATACCTTGACGCCAAATCATGCCATTTTAATTTACTCGCCATCACGGAAACTTGGCTTAATGCCTCTCATAAAAATGAGGAGATTCTTGATAGTACTTGGACCATTTACAGAAGCGACCGTGATTATTGTTCTACGGGTCAGTCGCGAGGAGGTGGTGTCTTACTTGCTGTTAGCAACACATTTTCAAGTGAGCTCGTTGATACCACCCCAAATGCTTTTTTCCAATGTATAATTGTTCGGATCTCCTCTAATAACAACTCAATTTACATCGCTGTTGTCTACATCCCCCCTAGATCTGAAGAATCCATCTACAGCAATTTTTGTGACACCATATCTTCATTAGCGACATCACTTAGCGAAAAAGATAAAATAATAGTTTTGGGTGATTTCAATCGTCCGAATCTTTGCTTTGTTCCAGATGAAAATGACTCTTACCTTCTCCCCGTAAATCTGGTAGACACCAACGATTTCAATCTTGCGAGTGCCTTTTATGGTAATGATTTACAGCAGGTTTCCCACATCCCCAACCCAAATGGAAATTGGTTAGATCTAGTCTTCACGAATGCTTATGACGAAGTAGTGGTTAGTCCAACTAATGACGCTGAGCATCTTTTTTGCAACTATATTATATATTCGAATATTCTTTCGAATATTCTTTCAACTCAGGTTCTTGAGACAGCCATTTCCTCTTTTTACAATAACATTTTTGACGCCGTTGAAAGATATGTACCAAAGATAAAAAAAAAAATAAATTGAGCCATGGCTTGATAGAGACCTTAGGCATTTGCGAAATCGTAGAAACAAACTATATAAGCGGATTAGAGAAAATACTGACGTTAGTTCTGCTATTCAGGAAGAGTATAATCAAGTCGCTAAGCAATTTTCAGCAAAGTCTCATGAGGCTTATGATACTTACATTAGGTCAACCGGCGAAAATATAGTCCGTGACCCGAAAAAATTTTTCGATTTTGTTAATGTGAAGCGAAAAACTACTGGCTATCCATCGTCAATGTTTCTGAATAATACAACGTCTTCTTCCCCTAAAGAGATATGTGACCTACTCGCAGATAATTTCCAAAAAGTTTTTAGTGCACCAGACCTAACAAACTCACACCTTTCTTCCTCCAATTCAACTCCAACGGCTTTTGTCAACCATTTAGAAATCTCCCGCGATGAAATACGTAAAACTATTTTGGAACTCAACTGCAACAAAGGTCCTGGGCCCGATCTTCTTCCTCCGATCTTTTTATGCAAGTGTGTAGAGCAGCTTATAACTCCTTTGCATATTTTTTTTAATAGATCACTTTCGTCAGGAGTTTTTCCATCCAGTTGGAAGCTTTCTTATGTCACACCCATATTCAAGAATGGTGATCGACGCTGTATTGAAAATTATAGGGGCATTGCCATTTTGTCTTCGATTCCGAAACTTTTCGAAAAGATAGTATACGACAAATTGTCTCCGCTAGTTGATTCCCGCCTGAACGAGCAACAACATGGCTTTAGAAAAGGTCGCTCAACTACCACGAATTTGACAATCCTAATCTCAGACGTCCTATGCAAAATGGAAAAAGGTTACCAAATTGACGCAGTCTACACAGACTTCAGTAAGGCATTTGACAGAGTTGACCATTCTACCTTAATTTTTAAGCTACAGAAATTCGGTATTACCGGGTCTCTACTCAGCTGGCTGACCTCATACCTTTGCGATCGAACGCAATGTGTAAAATTTCAAGGATTTTTATCTAAAAACGTTAGTGCTACCTCTGGTGTACCCCAAGGTAGCCATCTTGGTCCACTTCTCTTCAATATATTTATTTCCGACCTATCTGACGTCCTAGCAGGCATACCTCATTTACTCTATGCAGACGACCTCAAACTTTATCTGACCATTGAATCCAAATCGGATGCCCTCTTTCTCCAATCCAAACTTGATTCCCTTGATCATTGGTGCAATGTAAACAAGCTCTCTCTCAACATTAATAAATGCCAGGTTATTAGTTTTTCCAGAAAATGCACGGTCACACACAATACGTACTTCCTCGGTAATAATGTGCTAACTCGAGTTGATAACATTGCTGACCTCGGTGTTATCTTAGATGAAAAACTCCGCTTCACTTTACACTACGATAAAATACTTTCTCGTGCAAACAAACAACTTGGCTTCATCAAAAGACGAGCCAAGGAATTTCGTAGTCTGTGGGTCACAAGATCTTTATACACTTCACTCGTACGTCCTATTCTCGAATACGCTTGCATTAGCTGGAATCCTGCTTTTGAAACCCACAGTGACAGGCTCGAGTCAATACAAAAGCAATTTTTACCTTTCGCTTTGCGAGAGCTATACAACCCTTATGACTTTAATAGCCTACCCCCTTATGAGTTTCGACTGGGTCATTTAAACCTATCGACACTAGCCTCCAGAAGAATGGTGATATCGGCCTGCTTCACATTCGACGTCATTAGAGGCGCTATTAATGTAGAATTCCTGAATAATAAAATTTTGATAAATATCCCTGTGAGGAACACCAGGTCCAATCGTTTCCTAAAAGAATATTCTCATTCGACCACATATGGAGCTAATGAGCCAGTAAGTAGATGCTGCAGAGAATTCAACAGAATAAGCAATTTATATTCCCCTACGATTTCCAAATCATCCTTCAAGTCCTCTCTTTTCCATGCCATCCGTACCCTTAAATTTAAGCTATAGCTTTTATGTGAATGTTTATTTATTGATTGCTATTTATTAGTTTATTTGTTACTCTTTTTTTAATTTGTTTGTTTTTTACTTATTTAACTTGTTTGTTTTTACTTTTTCCTTTACTTTACTTTACCTTTTTATATTTTTTATTTTTTTTATTTTAATTTAATTTGATGTCCTTTTTTTTTAATATGTGATTTTGTACCTTGTTTTGGTGTATGAATAAAATAAATAAAATTACCATACACCCCCATACCATTCCCGACCCTCCATCATGCTTGACTGTAGATGTGATGTTTTTTCTTCAAATTCAGAATTTTTAGTTCGCTATATTTTTGTAGATTTTTTGTGCCGGAAAAGTTCGAATTTGCTTTCATCAGTGAAGAGCACAGTTTTCCAGAACTCAACTCCACAGTTTTTGTATTTATTTGAATATTTTAGCCGCTTCCGTTTGCTCGTGTCTGATATGAAAGGCTTCTTCCTTGGTGCTTGTCCATGTAAACCATTTGAATTCAGTGTCCTACGGACCGTAGATGCACTTAGTGACTTCTCTGTCTCACGGGTGATGTTTTCTGCAATTTTCACTGCACTTGATCTTGTATTAGCCTTTACTTCTTTGATGATTTCTTTTACTTGCGCGGGATCTAATTTCCTGGGTCGACCAGAACGTGGAAAATTTTCTACAAGATTTGAATTTCGCGATGATATTTCTGATTGACTATTTTTCCGATTTCGCGGTAGGTCTTGCCCTCTTGCAAACAATTTAAAATTGAGTTACGTGCCTCATTTTTCTGAAATATGCTTAATACTGAGCACGACTCAAATACTTCACAGCAATGACTAGTTTAACCACAAAAGAACCGCTATCTTTAGAGCCAACACTTTTGCAAGGCATGATAGAAGCAAAAGCGGCCGAAACAAAATTCTGGTTTTAAATTTAACTATTATTTTTCAAATCATAAAAACAAGGGTGCCATTACTTTTGACTCATAAAAATAACACACAATGTTTTTGCATGCAAAATGATTAGTACAGTATGCATTGTCATGAAATGATTATAATTTCTTCGGAACAAATAAAACTTTGATTTGAGACATTCAACTGTTTTCTACTCCTTACAGTTAGAAAAATATGTTAGTTCAACAATGAAATTTCTAAGTGTGCCATCACTTTTGACTCTCACAGTATGTGCACGTGCTAATTATCGTTCTACGAGAATAGTGGGTGATTATATCGGGTATTTTGTACATTATACGTAATATATTATTTATATATTTTGTCCATTATAGTGATGGGTTAACTTACTTCACTTTAGTTTTCGTAACATTAGTTGACTTTAAACCGCTTGAAAATACCCCGAGACTGTAAAGTAGCATAAAGCAAAGATCAGCTATTTTTGTTGAGTACAAAAAATGTCCCTGAGTCAGAACTTCCGACAAAGGTACCAGCATAGATCAGCGACGCTGGCCTTGAATCCGTACTGTTGACGGAAAACTTCAAGACGCTTATTCCGACATGGCTCCTTCAAATTTCTATTCCTCTATAAAAATAAGTTGTTTATGCGTTGAATTGAATCAAACGCATCTTCTCACTTGGTGCGATTTTGCAAATATATTGAATTGTTCGCATCTTCGCCAAAAGACTTAAGATTTCGCTGTAATCAATATCATGACGCTGACTGAATCTCTTCACGTACAGTCTCTCCTTTGTATTCGTCGATACTGCCATCAGGGTTTTTCTGGAGTCGAAATACCCACTTGCCTGGAATCGTCTTTCCACAAGGCGGAAGATCTGTCAAAATTCGAGTGTGATTTTCTTTCAAGGAGGCAATTTCACGATAAATGGTTTTCTTCTACTCAACTGAATCCTCGCTCTTTAAGACATTTTCGTTGGTCTCAGGAATTTCCGTCACTTGATTTGCAAATTCATCCACCTTTGTGACGTAATCTTCGACATGCTAGGGCTTCTTCAACGTTGACCGATTTCTCAAAGTTTTTACCGATATATTTTTTTCCGCATTGATCTCAGATTTTTATCTGTGGCTTATCATAGTCCCTGTCTTCTTCACTGACATCATTTTTTCATGTTCAATATATTTCATCGCACTTTCACATTCCTTCAGTCTCTCATGGAATTTAACATCTCTTGACAGAATTCCTTGGTTCGGAATTTAGATTTCCTCATCACCGATGTATCCCTTGAAGAATCCATCTTCTTTCCCTTCTCAGCTGGTATGTGAACAACATTCTCGGTTTCTTCATAGGCATGGACTCCTTGCTTTGATGATTTTCCTGTTCTGTATAGAACGTAAATTGTTAACATTACTATTTCTTCCCATATCGGATCTGGAAGTTCAATTTCACTGTTTTAGTGTTTGTGTGTCCTTGCCATCTCGACAGTCGTGCGATTTTCACGCTCTCTATCGGCATTCTGCTCGGGTGTGTATGGTACTATCAGTATGCGTGATTCCGCTCTCTGGTCAAATGCGTTTCAACTCTTCCCAGTCGAATTCTCCTCCATTGTCACTGAGTAGCTCTTTAATGTTGCACCTGAGTGTCTGCAAATGTTTTTAAAACTGTTTTACCACAACTTCAACATCTGATTACTGTTAAATGATGAAAAAGTAACGAAATTTCGTAAAGCTTCTTAATTCGCAAAATGAGCCTACAACATCAATTGAAATAAGTTCTCCTGATTCCACTGTCTAGTGTCAAAATATAATCGATGTGTTTCGGCAAAAAATACTGGGCTCAGAATCAACCTATTCCATTCTGACTCTTATTTCAATTACTTTTCTCTTGACTGAATGCATTTTTAAATTTTAGAATTTCCTGTCCGCTTCAATCTCGCGACTTACTCCTACCAGCCGTCCGCGCAAATGGAATGATACTCCTTAGTTTCGAGCTGATGTGGCATCTGCCCTAAAGACCGAAGATGTTAGCCCGTGCTAAGTATAGAGCTTCTAGGTCTCATGATGATTTCGTAGAATTCTCAATTCTACGATCTGCGGCCAAAAATTATAGCTAATCAAGCCATGTGTGGCTTTTTTGCCAAAATTGAGTAATCTATTTGTAACCATCATCATAAGCCCTTCTTTCCTACCCTGAAAAAATCGCATCGTTTTCCTAATACAATGTATCTTAATGATCCCATTTCTTTTAATCCTCAGAAATTTTGTAAATTTTTCTGCCCCTCTCTATATCTCTCTACTTCCAATTTCTTCTCATTTTACTTCCATCCAAACCGATCCTTTAGAAATCGCGTTCAACTAAATTCACTTAGCATAAATATTGGTCACTCTTCTCGTCACTGTGTTCAACCTAAGTTTTACCTCTGGCTCCTTCCCGTCCCATTAGAAATCTGCTTATATCTTGCCGATACAGAAATCTGATGAGCCAGGTAGCGTTTCTAACTACCAGCTAGTTCCCGTTCTTTTTTGCTTTAATGAAGTGCTGGAGAGAGTTGCTTATAATAAGCTTATTCCTGTCCTCTATCCCTTATTCGCTCCTGAGCAGCATGCAAGGGCAGATCTTCCACATCCAACCTCATAACCTTCTCCAGTTTGGGTGATTTTGCTTTGGATTAACAGTAACAATCATGAGCTTCTCTTTCGAAGCTTGTGTTTTTTGGTGAATCTGATTCCTTTCTATCTTGATTTTCTTCATATGTTTCAGGCTGTACTTGCACCGTAAATGGTGATCTGCGATAATCACTGTACAATACTGACTTCGCAAAGACTCACAACAGGGGCATTTATTCTTTGTTGAATATTTCCAGACGATTGTGATTGAATGCTTCTAGCCTATTCTCGATTTTTTTCCCCTTTGAAAATCTGTTTGTGTCTTGGCTTCTAGAAGGTTCTTATCCGCGTTTATCTATCGAATGTTTCTATGAGATACATGTATGAGATAGTTTAAGAAAACATTGCTTCTGGCACTGATAAGATGAAAGATTATTTATTCGACGTACATGCAACAATATTACGTCCGTTCTTGATAAAAAGCTTTTTCTTCGTCATCAATGTAAGAATAGATATTAAGTAAATAAATACCTGACTTTTTCAATGATTGCTTGTACAGAGTACTGTTTATCTCACGATTGCCGCCTAGCACGGTTTTTCCATTTACTTCCAGCTAGCACTTAGTTGCTATTTTTATTCCTGTCCTGTGCTGATAGAACGTAAAATAAGTTTTTCGAATTTTTAGGAACACACTAATTATAAGCCAAAGCCATTTTCAGTGTGTTATCTAAAGGATAAAATGTCAATAGTTTCCCAGTGACATTGAACGCTTCTTTTCCAGCAGACGAAGAATTGAAATTCCTGAAACTCAACGAACTGATCTGGATGTTTTGTTGCGTGTTTCGTCGCTGCGTTGTCAATCCACCAACTTGATGAGAAGAATACCTTCACTGATACAGGGCTATATTAGAATCCAAGACGTTAATCGGAGGGTCGTTCTTCTTCAATCCGCTTTCCGCATGTTGATATTCAATAACCTTTAATTTTACAGTAATTGCAATTGTTATTCTCTTTCGACTAATTATTTGTATGTTTTTTTACCTTTAACGAGTAGTGCTTCTCCGTTGACGCCTTCTGTTACTACTGTGAAATTTTTTCATGTATGCGTAATTGGATGTTTAATTCGTCAAAAGTGTTTTCTTCATTTTCGACAATAGCATCCAACTCGGTCTAATACACTCGAAATCAACCAGGACAATATGCAAAACTTTGCAAACTCAGATTAAATCTGGTAGCATATTTTCATTCTTACATTTTAAACCGTTATTAAGCTCATTGCACAGGTTTATCAATTTTCCTACGTGGATCGAAACATCTTCTCCATTAATTCGACTGAACAAAAAAAATCGATACATATTTTGAACAGATTATCTTTGAGTGGCGTCTCAAAATTGGATTTTAATGGTTCCGTCTTTATGCGCTGTTTCCATATCCATTATCTTTTGATAAACCACTACGGTTACTCAATTCGAAATCATGGATTTTGTGTAATAATTTACCTTACGAAATAAATCACTTTCATTTTTGTGCTCTTTGATTTGCTCCTGAGAAGCTGAGTTTCCAGGGGCTCAATAACCTTCCTCTTCGATAACATCCATGCCGCCCACATGGTAACGTAACAAGTGTCGCAATTTCCTCTTCCAAATAGGCCAATATCCTTCACCAGCCAAGAGTTTTATGTGTTTCGCCAGCTCTATATCTTCAAAATCCTAAGATGACGACACTCCACAATAAAATCCAACCTCTGTGCTATTTGTACGAAAACTAGAAAACATTTTCTTTCACAGACTTTCGCTTTTTATATTTTCTAGAGCAACGTGCGTGGCCAGGTTCAGTAACACATTGAAGTATTTACTTAAGGAAAATACATTTGTGTCTTGAAATAGGAATGTTGAAATAGGAATACATTTAGAGAAAATTGCAACCGATAGACTAATGACGACCGAAGGGAAAAAACAAAAGAAAACGCGACACGCTGTCTGCTCTCGTCTCAGCTAAGCGGTGCTATACTTAGCTATGTATATGAGCTTAAAATTGACATTATCGTGCCATCTATGCATCAGCATGTTAAACTAAGTCAAATCCAACTTGAATTAAACATTACTTTAGCAAAAAAGTACCTTTTTCGACATTAGCGTCCGACTGGAAATCGAAAGACAATCTTTTCGTCGCCAACCTGTAAGGTACACATACTTGCTCCTCAACAAAAGGTACACATACTTGCTCCTCAACAAAAGGTACACATACTTGCTCCTCAACAGTAAATCTAACTTTTAAATCACAGGCGAACTTTTATTTACTATCAAATCTTGCAGCCTATAGTTCTTAACTCTAAACTTGTCCTTCAAAAATGCTAAACTACACTTTTAATATCACCAAATAAATGAGACCAAATGAAATCATCGTGTAGTTATGTGGATCTAGTAACAATCATAAGGCCGATGATCACGTACGCATCCGTGGTGTGGTGGACTTTTGTGAAGCAATTGTACGCTCGCAAGAAGTTAACCACGCTACAAACAAATATGTGCCTGGGTATCTGTGATGCCTTGAGTACTACTCCGGGTGCGGCCCTTGCTGCGCTTCTCAATCTGCCTCCTCTCGACATTCAAATTCAGAGTGTAGCGATGAGTTCTGCCCAGAAACTAACTCAGCTTGGCATATTGGTAGGAAACGACGGTGCTGGGCACTGCTCTTTTAGGGGTTCGATGCGCGAGATCTCTCTGATTACCACTATGCCTTTGGATGCTCGAGTGCCCTTCCCTGACTTCGGGAGAAGGTACGAAGTTATCTACTTGAGCAGAAGTGACTGGGAGGATCTAGATCTCTGTATGAGAGGAACTTCCGAAATCTTCAGACGGCTCCAAGACAGATTTTAGATCTGGAGCTGGTATCTACCTTCATCGAAAGACAGGTGAGCCCCTTCTCTTGGAGAGCAAGCTCCTGTTTTTAAGCAGAAATATTCACTATCTCGAGAGCTGCCTGCTGAGCAATTGAAGAAAAATGGAGGAGAAAACGTGTTACTATTTGCAGTGACAACAAATAGCAACACGTTGGCATTGAATAGACCCCTGAGTACTTCGAAAATTGTCCAAGAGTGCAGGACACGATTGCTACCGGGTATATGTACCGGGGCACTGTAGTGTTGAGGGAAATTAAATTGCTGACGCCATTGCGAAGCAAGGTTCGAGGCTTCCACTACAGGGCCCTGAACCCGCCTTGGGTGTGCCGACCACATTTGCACATGCCATTCTTCGGAAATGGGTAGTTGATGCTCACAAAGACAGGTGGATGACTTCTGATGTAGCCAGGAAGACGATCTTCCTTCACAGAGCCCAAACATGCGACTGCGAGATTCCTATTCAACAAGAGCAGGAAAGTTCGCAGAGCCATGACAGGCATACTGACTGGACACAACTGCCTAGGAGGTCATATGTACCGAAAAGGTGTTGCACAGGATGACCTCTGTTCATCCTGCCTAGAGGAGGCTGACTCTGCGGAGCATTTCCTCTGTGAATGCCCAGCGTTTGCGCGTCTGAGATATCAATGCTTTGGTTGGGATGTAGCAACTATGAAGAAGATAGCCTCTTTTCCTTTATCATTGATCCTTGATTTTGTTAAGAAGCCTGGGGAGCTATGGTAGGTGGGGTGTATGAGTACAATGTGTCTTTCGGCCTGAATAGTTAGAGGTTCCAGGGGCCTCTCCCCCCAGCACACACATGCAGACACGTCACCAAATAGCCCTTCAATATAAGCCTTAAAGCCTTTTAATTCAAAAATAAAACTTGCGTTTCAGTAGCAAAGCCAATAGTCAAACGAATTGGCAACATAAAGACACATTTCCTGGAAAAGTATGGCTTATGCTACAATGCTCTAGGCTCTTGAAAATGAAGTATCTAACATATATAACTTCACCATTTGGCAATATCATATTTAAACATAAGTTCACATTCTTCCCTTAAAATCTTAAAAGCTTTTGTTATATACTTGCAAATATTTACTGCTTTATTCCTAAAAGCACTGCCAGAAGTAAAATAAAAATAGATAACAAAAAATGTACAGAAAAACGAAGGGCAAAAATATAAATTGACAATTTTCTTATTTAAGAATCTTAAAATTATAAAAACAAAATATTTCATCCGATATTCTTTCTTTACAGCCGGCCTACTAACACGAGATCCTAGAACACGCGAACGGAAGAAGCCTGGTCAGGAAGGAGCACGACGCAAATTTACGTGGAAAAAACGATAAACTTAAAATAGAGTAGAAACAAATAATATAGACTTCATATTCAATACATTAAAACTTTAAACAAAAATATGAATATTTTAATCAAATTTTTATTTACTTTTTACCTATATAATATCACAATGTTACTACATCTTCTCTAGCGGTTTCAATCCTAATATTTTCATACCGTCGTGAAGAACTTTTTGGGCTCGCGAAAATAAGAGCAAACGCTGGCGTTGCACGTCCGGTGATCTCTCATTTTTAACATTCAAGCGTTTCAGCGCTCGGCTAGTTGAGTTACTGCAATATATTAAAAATAAGATCAGATGATTACGTTTAAACATTTAAGATGAATGTTTTTTGTGTTCACCTTAAAGCAAATAGGTAATTGACTAGAAAACAAGGTTCTAATTGTTCTTCACATCGAATGAGGATTTCCGGGAAACGAGCAATTTCAATTATCAAGTCAATAGCTTCTGGTTCATTCAAAAGAGCAGGATCCGGCTCTGAGGCTGGTTCAAGTGTAATATTTTCAAAAAGACTAAAAAGTCTACAATGTGTATACTGTAGTTTAATGCCTGTGTCGCCAGTCGCTTGCAATGCTCTGTCCCAGCTGAATTCATAATCACGTTGACGTCTTTGCTTTAAATCATTGATGATAACTGCCGAAATGCCCAAAACGTCGGATACGTAGTCGTCAGTAATATTCATGTCAACCTTAGTAGCTGAAAATATGATATGGACACTTTGAATACTGAGTATTGATTTTGAGGCAATTTTAATTTACAATTGTTTTTCTTTAATATATGTACTTTGTTTAAATTAATTCTTTAAAGGAAATGCATGCAAATACGAAATAGTGAAACCCACAGTGGTTTAAAATATTAAATTTTCAAGTAGTATTTGAAGAAGTCTAGAATCAACAAAGAAAAGGGATAAGAAATAATTTTTGCCATCTAATGCATTTAGCAGGGGCATATAATCTCTACAAGTATTGTGCAGAACTGAAAAATGTAGGGTGGTTTATTTATACCAGGTGTGCCGGTTAATAATTCTTAGTTTGTTTTTTGAATAAAACAATCTTAATTTGGGAGAAAATTGCAAAAAAATATTCACGATTGCTAGATATGCACGATTATGGTACAAGTAAACAGTCACGATCCGATGCAAAGCTTCACACACGGTTTTTCGCTTTTCCAAATTGCCTGTAGCTCAGATGATGTGGTACCCGTTTTTCTACCTTCTGGATTTTCCCCATGTCATGATTTGGTGACTAACATGTGAATTTTCTGCTATTGTGATTGAGTTTGGGTATCGTCTTCGCATAACGGTGCTTGCAATTCCGCACCTTAGACTTTTTCGGCTCAAGTCGAAATCACCACTTTTGAATCGTCGAAACTACTGCGCAGATGTCTCTTAGGATAGGACATCGTAACCGTAATTTTCTAAACGTTATGAAGTTTCTTACTTGCTTTCTTCTTCTGATTGAACAAGAAAAGCAACTCGTGCCGCAACTGCCTTTCATTTGGTTTTAAACTGGACCTATTTACCACGGAAAAAATATGACGCTCATTCCACGTGATGTTTGAATATCTACTGTTTTTTTAAAGTTACAGTCATAGTAGCGAAATGACATAAGAGCTTACAATGTGAACCAACCTGTAGAGGTTGTTCGTGTTCACAAAAGTGTGTCTTTCGTTTTCGTGGTCAGCGATAGTGGAACACTGTAGCTATTTACAACAAGTTAATTTTATTCAAGAAACAAGCCTGCGAAAAGCGCTACCGATTTGGTTGGCTTTTGAAGGCGAAGTGTTGATGCAACGATGGTCTGGCGATGCTGCCTGTACGTTCAATACGTTCTGAAAAATGCAACTAGGTTGTATCAAGAGTTAAATTTGGTTTAGATTGAAAAATTTATTTTTGTCACTTTAATATACCACTTGTCAATCAGTTTTTAGTTGAAATATACTCCAAATGTTTTCTCTTATTCTTTGTCTGGTATTTCCCTGTCGGTTGTCCAGCATTTTAGAGACCTGGGAGGGGTGTTTGACTCAAAGTTAAGATTTGATGTTCATGTCATGAATATGACGTCCAGGGTCTCTAGGATTGCTGGATTTGTCTTGCGTTCTTCGTATATGTTTACCAAAATTTCCTCCTGTATTCATTTATTTGTCTCCTTAGTCGCAGTATTCTAGAATATGCGTGCCAAATCTGGTCTCCGCGCTTTCAGTACTTATCTGTTCAGCGCAGGTTCACTCGCTCGCTTCTTTTTAAATTCAATATCCCCTATTGTCCCTACTCCTCTCGTCTTTCCCTCCTTCGTATGTCCTCCTTGATGAGTGTTTTCTCTTTAAACTTTGCCAAGGCATTTTTTGTCAGATCTTGGCTCCCAGATAACCATACGTGAATCTAGTCGTCCAAGGCGTTCTTCTGAAGTTTTCTCTGTTCCGTTTGCTTGTACGGAAGTCTATTTCCATTCACCTTTGCTGCGTCTACCCAGAACGCATAATGCCCTTAAGCTTGGTCCTCTCCCGCAATCTCTTTCGCAATTCAAGCATGTATTGAAAATGTTACCTTGAATTGCTTTTTACCTTAGTCCTCATTTTAGTTTTCAAATTATTCAATTATTTTTTGTTATTTCTTTTCCTTTTTTATGTTTCATTCTTTTATTTTTGCTTTCTTGACGCTGTAATTGGAATTGTATCTGTAGCGCAAGGGATTAATAAATAAATAATAAATAAATAAATCAACAAATAAATAGCCGACCATTGCTTTCAGTTTCCACATCCTCGGTTCTTTATTTTTTAACCGAGTTCACATAGCGCATTTGAGCTCTTAAGTTTCTCTATCCCAGGGCTATAGAGTCACAGTTGTGGTGTTGGATACTTAAAGCGGAGTCGAAGGCGAATTTGACAGCTCTGCTTTATCCAATACAGCTTTATTTGATCGACTATCGTCTATATGGTCTTCGTGATCAGCTTGATACTTGATGATCCATTAAGGATTCGGGTCTAATGACTATTTAAATTCACTGCTGTACCTGATCTGAAATTGATCTTTGTCTTTCTCACTCTTCGATTTTCTTGCAAACTTTAACTTACTTCATTTATATTCGCCGTTTGTGTGAAGTTAGAAGCTTGAGTTGTTTAGTGGGTAGAGCACTCGCTTCTTGTAAGTGGAGTCTCTGGTCCGAATCGAGGTTCGAACGAAGGACCCCGCACCGAGTTTTGAGTTGACCTAGCTTTGAATATGTACCTCAGTTAATCTGAGGTAAAGTGAGTCGTGGAACTAATCACTCCACGCCCGTATTCACATTGATTCTAAAATTTTGATGAAAGTCTCTACTAGCTTCAACCCCTAGGCCCGACAAGGGGGTCGTAGAATCAATTTACTTTTGTGTGAAGTTACAAATTTGTTTTTAATTAAGTTTTTTGGTTTCAATCATACCACAAAAACAATTCCATTTACAACCAATGTTTTGAAAATACAAAAAACTGATACACATTTTTGATTCACTGAAATTTAACTAATTTAAGTAGCGGATTTTGGTTTTGCCATTATTGGCCATATATGTAAGTACATCTTTTTGGCCGACAAGTAACTTTATAACCAAAAAAAAACATCACAAATGTATTAAGCAGATTTTTTCATTTTGATTTGCGCTGTTAAGTACATTGTTGAAAAGATTCACAATTCAAGCATTAAATTTATTAGTTTATTTACTGACCCATTTTACAGAATCGTCTGGGAAAGAATATTGTCATGAAAAAACCAATAAAACATTGAATAAAGAATAAAGCAATATTCACAATATGAAAGCAAAATTAAAATATCAAAAATGTGTTTCTTAAAACAGTGAAAAGACAAGAACAGAGAACCAAACTGATGCGCGTCATGATTACTAAGCATTCTGGGTATGGGACAATGAAAGTAGATGAGAGTACGAGTAAGCAATTGAGCTTTTATCGGAAGATCAGGCACACGTAAAAAATGAGACACGCAAATACTGGAGGAGAATAAATCATGATATAATTCATAAAAGATTCATTCACCAAAGACGAATCTGTGAGTACTCACCGTATGGAATATCATATAGAAAATATTACGAAATAAAAAGACTGACAAAAGTATGGATGTTAATGCCAAGCGCAAGACGAACCCAACTGGCTTCGCTGCTGTACAGGTGGTGCCAAGGTCTTTATGTTGATCTACATGCCCCAAAAGGCAACCAGACAAAATACAACAAAATAGGATCAGGCTTGTTGGAAAGAGACATCACAAAACACTTCGAAACATTTAGAGCAAGTTCTCGTCACTCATTTAGAGCTATCCGATTGTAAGTTAAAACAATCATTATGATATTTAGATCATTTGCATATAAAAGAAAGTTAGACTTGAAATTACAAGGAAGATTCTAAAGAGCTAAATAGGAGCGATTCAAAGATAGAACCTTGGGGAACGCCAGAAGAATGATGGAAAGAAGGGGGAGAATAGCTGTTTAATACTACACAACAATAATGTTCGGAGAAAGCCAAGAAATAAGAGTCTTGGAAACAACATTTTCAAATAATATCGAGTGATTTTCCTTGTCAAAAAGAAATGTCTTCAGGACCATTGTTTGCATCTTCTAATGAAGATATTAAAATTTCTCACAGTCATCACAACGTCAATATACGAAGACAAAGGCTAAACAAAGTACCCTGAAGAGACGTTAGAATGGGTTAAGAGAGAAGCGAAAAAACTAGCAAATATATCATAAATATCGTGATATGAGGAAACAGTAATACCATGAAACATCCAAGAGACGAAATAGCTTGCTAGTTCTGAGAGAACGATCATTCGATCAAAAAACCCAATAAGGAAGGTTCGAAAAGGTAAGATCTAACAAAGAGCATTTCAAGACAAGATACAGAAAGATGAAAGATCTCACTGAACCGTCATCATCATTGTAGCACTACAACTCTTGTCGGACACTGGCTTCATGCAGATGACACTTCCAATTGTCTCGGTCCAACGACAGTGTGCTCCAATCATGAAATCCGAGCAGCGATGTCTTCATTGACAGAGTTGGACCAGTGTTTTCTAGGTTTTACCACCGAAACGTAGGTTATTTAAAACCACCACATACAACAATAGGAGAATGGAAATAGTAAGTCATAGTCAGAAGGCTCACCGAAAAAACATGCATACGTGGAACTGGACGGACCTTCTTGCGCAAGTTTGTAGAGCAGCTTATAGCTCCCTTGAATATTTTCTTTAATAGATCACTTTCGTCGGGAATTTTCCCATTCTGTTGGAATCTTTCGTATGTCACACCCATATTCAAGAATAGTGATCGACGCTGTATCGGAAATTATAGGGGCATTGCCATTTAGTCGTCGATTCCGAAACTTTTCAAAAAGGTAGTATACGATAAACTTTCTCCGCTTGATGATTCCCGTTTGAATGAGCAACAACATGGCTTTAGAAAAGGTCGCTCAACTACCACGAATTTGACAATCTTAATCTCTGATGTTCTATGCAAAATGGAAAAATGATACCAAATTGACGCAGTCTACACTGACTTCAGTAAGGCTTTTGACCGAGTTGACCATTCTTAATTCTAAAGCTTCAGAAATTCGGTATTGCCGGGTCTTTACTCAGCTGGCTGACCTCCTACCTTCGCGATCGAGCACAATGTGTAAAATTTCAAGGATTTTTATCGAAAAACGTTAGTGCTACCTCTGACTCGCTTCTTTCTAATATATTTATTTCAGACACGGAGATAAGTAATAAGGAAACATTATGTGACAGAGAAGCACGGGCAGCAACACATTCAACTGGATGAGATACCACAAAGTATGGTATCTATGTTTGAATCATTAAACTGTGACATTTAAACAATATTCACTTAAGGTGAAGCGAACCGTGTCACATTGAATGCTTACAAAACTCAATGTTGTCTTATAATACTTTGTGCTCCCTTCACTTCCCAAACCATTTTCGTCGAAGGAACAAGTATTCCTGATTCACCTACGCTAATCAACGTCTCCAGTAAACTTAACCGGGTTAACCTATTTTCGCTATTGCGAAAAATGCAACGAAATGCTTGAACTACCTGAAAAGATGTAAGAAACACTTTACTCCATCTGATCTAACGCGCGCCCAAAAATCTCATATTACATCGAGAATTGAGTATAATTCCGATATTTGGGCAGGAGCAGGTCGTACTGCACTGTTCACGTCAGACAAAGTGCAAAGGGAAGCTTTCAAGCTTATTGGCGATGTATCTAGCACTTCCCGCATTGAGTCCCTTGCCCACAGATGTAATGTTGGATTTCATTTACTTCTATATTGCTACTTCAATAGCCGTTGTTCTAATGAATTACTCGATCTAAACTTTGAGGTTGATATCCGCTTGCGCAACTCGCGGCGCGCTAGTCGCGCACATCCTCATACCCTTCATGTTGGTACTACTCGCGCTGTCAAATTCCATGAGTTCTTCTTATCCAGATCAATACGAATGTGAAACAATTTTCCATCTACTGTTTTTCGCGACATCTACAGCACTCAAGTATTCGAGCAGAACGTACACAGATACCTCCTTCAATCTCAACCCTTCCCACTTTCCTTACCCTAGCTTACCTCTTGCCAAGGCTGTGCATTAGCATCATAGGGTTATCCCCTGAGCTCTGGCACCATCATATATTTTTAAGATGATTTGTCCTTTGATTTTTCAATGCTGCATTTGCAGAGCGGGCTGTTTCAAATCTCCTGTGCATCGAATGCACATCTTTCATCAGATTCCTATCGAAGTGAGTGGTTTAGATCACAGATCGATTTTTAGAAACTCATTCTATTTTAATTTAGGCCATATTATGAGAAATTTTGTTCATTAAAAATCTAATGTTCTATATGCTTTTTTTACTTCATAAAGAATTAGTTTGTGCTGTGTTGCATAGAAATCAAAACTTTTTTGGCACTTCAGATCAGATCAAGTTTGACCAGTTCCAAAAAAAAAACATGATCCAGACCAGGTAGGTTGCTGCATTCACTTAGGATGGTGATTTCAAAGCATTAATTTATTAAAACATTATTATGACGTGTTAAACCTGCTAAATCAGCAGGTATTTGTCTAACGTTATGAAGTTAATTTTTTTCAAATTTATGTTTAAACCTCATCAAATTGTCAGTCTGTGAATTGTCATTGGTTGACGCAGCCGCTACAGTAGTGAACGCAAAAATCGGTTCAAACGATTTCCCTCAATTTCACTTTTACTTAAACGGTTTTACTGCTCAGATATCCAGGATGTTGTTGTTTTCAACGCTACTAACCTATCTAGAGCTCGATAGAGGTGCAAAAATCGTGACTAATGTAAAAAGAATCCGTGAGTTAACAAGTTTATGCAAATCAAATTCTGCAGCTCGAAGCTGAAGAATTACCCTTACAATTAATATAATGTATAATTATTCGTTGAAGTCAGGCTAGAATTACATTTGATTTTTACGACTAAAATAAAAATAAATACTTACTAGGTGATTTAATCTGCTTCAATTTCATTATCTCTTTTGCCTCATCCAAAACATCCTTCAAAAAAACCACAGTTCCTTTTCTCGTACTCATCCCTCTTATTCTTCCGAATTTCACATGCTGCATTCGCTTCTCTAACTCAGGTATTGCTTTCCTCACTGTACTAAATAGGGCAACAAAATGATCGGTTTGTGCATTGTCTACGACATAAATGATCTTATCGAACTTGAATCGTTCAAATCTATCCGAAATCGCAGCAATATCTCTCGCCAAGTACAAAGTGGATCCATCACTCTTTATGATGGGCACTCGTCGATCTCCCACAAGAACAATTTTCCTACCATCTGTTTCATCTAGTAGTAAGTTTTTCTCTTCAAGTTGTTGTAGAACTTGTTGAATGTCTTTCTGTTTGTACTGCGATTCCCATGCGTATTCATCGAACTCTACGCCTAGTCTTTGGTAAATTGTTTGAAATTCATCAACTGTATATTTTCGATATTTTTCCCATCGTGTTTTATTAATTTCAGAATCATCGTTCTCGAGATCATGAAAGTATTTTCTCGCTAGTTCTGCGATCAATGGGTCTGTTAGTGACTTCATATTTGCTTCAACATAGGCATTATAGAGACTTTGAATGGGGTTCTTTTGAATGTCATCATCGGTAAGTTTGGCTAAATCAATGCCGACATTAAGCAAACCAAACTGTGTGCCCCAGTCACCTAAATAATTTATTCGATGAACTTTGTTGCCCAGATATTTATACATATTCGAAATAAAATTTCCGATGATTGTTGAACGCAAATGGCCTACATGAAATGGTTTTGCAATATTCGGCGAACTGTATTCGACAATGTATTGCTGGCCGTTTTGTCCCTGAAGATGTTCCAATATTTCGCTACCATTTTGGGATAACGTATCCTCAACGAACTCGTTATTTTGTAAGGAAAATGCAATTCTTTGGGTAGAGTTAGACTTGTCAGTTAAATTTACATTTTTTACAAGTCGGTCATCATATTTGATCTGAAGTATTTGTTCAATAACTGATCCGGTATCAGTTGATATGATAGATTCTGCTTTGGCTACAGGCAGGTGAAGTTCTGGACTTTGATTGTTTTTTCGTAATTCGAAAGCTTTTGACAATATATTTGTATGTGATGTTGTAGCTGGACAGAAGACGTCTGTTATCTAGAAGAAATATCTATGAAATTTAATTTAAATTATTAATAATTTAGATTATAAACAATTATTAATAATTTATAAACAGTTATTAATAATTTTAATTATATATATATATAAAATATATGACTTTATTCTCTAATATATTTAGATCACTGCTTCGGTGTCTATCTGTCTAATAGGCACTGAAATAGATGGCAGACCACTCTCAAAATATCGATATCTGTCAAGAAATTGGCATATATCTAGCTTCTAGTGGAAAGTTTAAGGAATTCATATTTTGACTGTCGGTAAGTTCGTGTATTATGTGTTCTATCATTGGCATCAAGTAATTAATTTTCTTTGACGATTTGCTGGTCTATATTCTTACTGGACTGTAATAGTGGTGTGCTGACTTGAAGTATTAGCTAGTCTTAAGTTTCATTCAGTACATGTCATTATTTCGAAAATGATTTATTTCTTAGCAATAAGTTTACTACTTTCATTCAATTTGTTTTTGTTTGTAAAACTGCTATTACATTGCCACTGTGAGAAATCTATGACATAGGATAAACATGCTCGACAATAAGACCTTGTTTGCACGAGCGGTTTTAAAGTGCCCAAGCTCGCGTTTATTTTAACGCCATGAATGGAACTCACGGCCTGTTAACAATGTATTCAAACAAGAATTTTTTTCTAATGGGCGTTAAAGCTTAAATGTAAAAATGCTACACCTTATTTTGCGACTGACGCCTCTTCTACTGTAGTGAAACCCTTCACATCATCTCTCATCGAAGAAACCGCACATCATTGTCTAGTAATAACTTAGCATCTAACGCATCTGGACTGAAATTTAATTTTAGACGAGCTGACTATGCTTGCTAACTATGATTGGTCTTCAGTGTTGCAGGAACCCTCTGAGCCTGATATAATCACATAAATTTCTTATAACCGAGCTCACCTCATACAAGCATATTTGCTGTCTATAACCGGGATACCGGATAATAGCAAAACCGCATATAATCAGATATTTTTGGTGCCCAAATAGCTGATTTTAACAGGGGAATACTAGATGAAAAATACAAAAAGTACAGTTTACGAAATAGGCTAAATGATTTTTTTACTACTTTCCACATGCTATCAAACTCTGATGAACAATTTCAAAGTTCGATTGTGCGTCCTGAACAAACAACAATTTGAGAATATCGTGACGGTGTTAGATATGAAGTGAAGGTTTATGATCAAACACGTAATTGTAATGCATTAAAAAGTATTAGTCATTTCCAAAAAATATAATCAATAATGAATTGAATAGAGTACAGGTCAAACTTTATCTCAGCCCATTAGTTTGAATAATTTGATACACAGGTTGCCTCAATTTGATTAGGTAAGTAGTTAAGTTTCATATATTTAGGTAGAGATCTTATAGATGCCCCGAAGTTGTTTCTCAAAAGTACCGGCGCCTTTTGTTATTTTCGTCAGTAGTCTTAAATAGCAGCAATAATTATGAATAAACAGAGCACTAAAAGGATTTTAAGCACTTTTGGCACGACCTTAATATGATAACAAATTAATTTTACTTTAAAACGATTTCTTGTCTTAGCAATTTTATTATCAAGCCTATTTCGGAAGTTGCCACACAGGGTTTTAAAGAGTTGGTATGTTTCTATGTTTAGAAAGATGGTACACTATCCTCGTATATAAATTATTAAATATCATTATGCATTTATAATTCACCTGTTTAGCAATTGCTGATCGTATTTTTAAGGACATCTTTATAATGAATAGCCAAAACACCGGTCACACTGACATTTCTCTATAATCATTTTAAATGTCAATGAGAATCGATTCTTCAATGCGAAACTAGCGCTGAGCAATGTCATTTTGTAAAACGTACTAGATTGAAAGGAAATAAGTACTCTCGGAAGTCGTTAATTTGGATTTCGTCACTTCCTTTAGAGAGCAATTGAGGAAATGAAATTTCAAACTACAACAAGAGGTGTTAGATTAATAATCCAGCAGACAATTTAAAAACGTCTTTTAAGTAAAACTCGACTTAATGTCTGGCTAGTATGTTTGTATTTTTGTGGTTGTGTGTTTGTTTTTGGGGGTAATTTTGTTTGTTAGTTTGTTTTTTTTAATTGTGTTGTCGAGTTTACTCATCGACTAAGTGTAATTTTACCGATTGTGGTTAAGTGTTTGTTTTTGAGGGTGTTTTTGTTTGTTTGTTCGTTTGTTTATCTTCAGTGTGTTGTATGTTATAAAGAATAACTAACAAAAACGTACAAAAAATACACGAAATTCGATCTTGGTTGTAAGTCTGTTGTAACAAGCGTAGAAACCTGGCCATAGAAAGCATTACTGCGCTAAAAGAAGTAGCCCAACGAAAGCGTGTATTCTGAACCAAAAAAGGAAATATTTGATTGAGAGAGTTTTTAGCGTGCAATTATTCTTGATAACTGTCTTCTCATCTGCTGTGCCTAACATCGATCAAATCTCTGGCACCATTTTATAAGTCATTTGCATCGTAGCCAGGTTAGAGGTGTTATTTTGGTATGGTGATTGCAGAAAATAAAGAGAACGAAAAGCGAATGTTCAAATTCACCGAACTTCCAAAAGCTATATCAAACAGTGGTAAGGTTGACAGCAGGCGCTTAGTCCGCGGACTATACACCAAATTACACCTAAATTATTTAGTCCACGATTGCAAGCGCGACCAGCGCGACCAACTTGAAAAACGAAAACATTCATCAAGGCAAGTTTTGCGCCGATCAAGTCAAGGAATATTAAGGGTTGATAAACGTTCTCTCTAAGTACAATATGGTAGTTTGTATTCAAAAATAAGCCAGCACATGAGCCTTCTGTGAACATATTCAGCCACCTCAGGCAGGTAATAGAAATGATCCCATACTACGGAGCAATACTCAAGGGTAAAGCGAACAAGGGAGAGAAAAAGACGCACACTAGTGAAAAATGTCAAAAGAATTGCGGCCAACTCGTATAACAAAACCAGCGATCTGGGAAGCCTTTCGAGATACATATGTCAATATTAAAGTTAAGCTTCTTAACTCCGAGGTAAGTTTCTGTAACTCCAGTAGGGTGAATTCTCTATCCGACGACATTACCCAAATTCGCCACCCAGAACTCTACCGATTAAATTTAGAAGTTTCTGTAGAGTTTAGTTGGAATGGACCCTTATTATTCAGAACAAATCTAGAGAAGTGAAAATCAAAGCTGCTTTCGTGTAAGGTATTGCTTTTAAATGCATTTGATAAGGAGAGTCTGTAGCGCTGCTCACTAAAGTGCCAGTCCGAAAAACGCCAAGCGTCTGCTGTTTAAATTCTGCTGATGCCGATGTCCGCCTCGAATATTTCTTGTACCTAATTTTATTTAGAGTGGCAACGTTTAAGTACAATAAGTCCGTCATTAAAATAATAATATTAATTGTATATTTATGTATAATACTAATTGTATATTTTTAAAATTGTATATTTTTGATGACTAAAGATAAAGTCAAATATGGCAAATATATTCATGCTATCATACGGTAGGTAGCTTTAATGGCCGTAGAAACATACCACGGGTTCAAAGGTGAGTTTTGAGAGATAAAAAAGGAGAGCTTTTGGAGGAATCAAGTGCCTTCTTGAAAAGAGAAATAAGGAAGAATACCTAAGTTCCTAAGAGTGTGAGGAAGTAGTCCGCATTGAATTCTTATGCGGCTGGCTCTTTCCTTAGTTTTTTTGTCTATAATCACAAAAGCAAATATTGACTTTTTATTTGAATAATGGTACACAGATAGATGATGATCTGTTTTTAGTTGTTTTATTGTCGTTGTATAATAATTATGCTAAAAAGACAAAATATTGGACCTACCGCAATTTGAACCTATAGAACGAGAGAAGAAATTCACCGAAAAATGAGAGCTGACGCAGCAATCAACGACCCAAGAGTATTAGTAGAGCATATCAGTGAGATCCTACGTCCATTGCAGTATTAAGATATCTTACAATACAACCATTGCAAAAAAAAAAACACGAAAATTGTTGAGAAAAGTGTTGGTATTATAATCAATTTAGCCCAAAATTCATATTTCCATATAAATATATATATATATATATATATATATATATATATATATATATATATATATATATATATATATATATATATATATATATATATATATATATATATATCATCAAAAAAATTCAGTGACTATTTCTCGGGAACGCACCGTCCGATTGAGCTGAAACTTTTAGGATTCATTTGTGTCCATGCAGAATAGGTTCTTCCCTTTCAACCCTTTGGTGCCGGCAGCCAATTTAGTGATATTTTTAATATACCTATTATTCTGTCCAAAAATAGTTTTTGCGAAAATTAAATTAAGGGGGGAAATGCATGTAAAATCGAAACAAAAATTGCTAATTTCAAATTGACTTAATATATATATATATATATATATATATATATATATATATATATATATATATATATATATATATATATATATATGTATATATATATATATATATATATATATATATATATATATATATATATATATATATATATATATATATATATACAGTCAGCGACAAAAGTCATGGCACCTGAGTGCACTTATCGTTTTGCAGATACATATCTTCTAAAATATTAAAGCCATTCCGTTGTGTTTTAGAAATAATAAATATTTATTAATATAGATTATGAATATATAAAAACAAATCAAATTTCACAAAATTAATGCAACAAAACAACTTCGTTTATACAAAAATTATACTTTTGCCGCGACAAAAGTTATGGCACTTGATTAGAAAATTGTATCTTTTAATAGCAGTATATTGAAATTAATATTTAGTTGGATATCCTTTGGATTGTATTACCGCTTTCAAGCAACTTTGCATTGATTAGACTAATTTTAGCGTATATAAATTATTGATATTAGCCTATTCTTACCGTATGATGTCCTTCAGTTGTGCTTTCGATGCTATGTCATGTTTGCTTAAGTTTTTTCCAATTCACGCCAAAGATTCTCAATCGGATTGAGGTCTGGTGACTGGGGAGGTGTAGCCAGCATATGAGGAGTGTTATAGATTATCCATTATTTCACAATGTATGCTATATGTTTGGGATCATTATCTTGTTGAAAATAATAATCACCACTCAAAACCAATTTTTCCGCACTATTTTGCAAATGTCCCTTCAAAATGGCTAGATATCCGAAACGATCCATTGTGCTTTCTATACAGTCCATGTTTCCCACACCGTTTGCAGACATGCATCCCCATATCATAACGCCACCGCCAACATGTTTCACTGTAGTATGTAAATGTTTCGGCAGTAAACTTTCGCTTTGTCGACGCCACACTCTTATGCGACCACCACTTCCAAAAATATTGAATTTCGATTCATCGGAAAAAATTACCTTGTTCCAGAAGTCAGCTGGTGCATTTAAGTATTTTCTGGCGAATTTTAGACGTTTTTTTTTATTTGCCTTGCTTATGAACGGTTTTTTTGCGAACGACACGGCTTCTTAGTCCATTATTTCGTATGACTCTTTGAATACTCCTTGGAGAAATTTTTTTTCCAAATTCAACTGAAGCTGCCTGGCTTAGTTCACTTGCAAATATTTTTGGATTAACCTTGACTTTGCGCATTATAATCCGTTTATCGTTGTCGGTTAAAACTTGGGGCCGCCCGTTCTTGTCTTGTTTTTAATTCTATTTTCTATTTCCTCTCGTTTTATTATATTTCTTACTGTTGGCTTACTCCTTTGTATATATTCTCCAATTTTCTCATAAGTTTTCCCATCTTTCCTCATATTTAACACAATTTTCCTTTCTTTACACGTTGTTTCTTTCCTTGACATCTTTTTTAATCACGAAACACTTTAAAAATTGACTGAATCAACGTAAAACTTTCTCAAACCAAAATAGATAGACCACCGAATTGATATTTACTTCCAACAGGCTACACAGTTCCTGGAAATAACTGTTATTGAATAAACAACCCGCTGAGTGCCATGATTTTTGTCGCGGCCACAGATATAAGAGAGAATGGATTAGAAATCGGCCGAGAGAAATGTGCCAATTTTCGACTTTCTGCTTAGTGGTGTGAAAAGGAGGTACTTGTGTGTGCCCTACACAGTTCATATGGCAAAGCCAATGTGAAAAAACCACGAGAGATCGCCATTTTGAAAGTCGTTTGACATTTCTTTACCAAAACCGGCGAGTGGAGATTAAAATGGTTTTTGTTAATGAAATTAGCTATGATTTCACACAAAAACTATTCGAAATCAAAGCCAAAGGTTAATTTTACCTACCCGAAATACGATATCCGCTCCGACGCACTTCGGTAGATACTTTTGGAGCCTGGAACGCGGCACTTCATTATCGCACTGTTTTACGATTTTTTACCGCTAATTTACCCGCGAAACCGACACAAATGATTGCGCACAAACTTAGATATACGTTTTTACCGAATACGCCGAAAAATTTCCGAATTTTATTTAAAAAATTTTGACGAAAAGTCAATGCTCTCAGTCGCCGACACCAATCAAACTGACATTGACGTTTCTTTACGTGTTGCCCGTTGCACGCTTTTACACCGAGCTGGGGTTCCCAGCATTAAGACACAGCATTAAGGTTTTTCGGTTGTGAGTGCGGCAGAAAGGAGTGCACTGAGCGGAATTTTTGTGAGAGAGCAATGTTGTGCGTGTATTAAAAAAGGCACACTCACGTATTGGTACACGGATAGCCATTTCGTATCCATATTCTTTCATATCAATGGTCGCGGCATTTGTGCACAATTAAAGGTGCCATGACTTTTGTCGCTGACTGTATATATATATATATATATATATATATATATATATATATATATATATATATATATATATATATATATATATATATATATATACATATATATATATATATATATATATATATATATATATATATATACATATATATATATATATATATATATATATATATATATATATATATATATATATATATATATATATTGTTTCTTCAGAAAATTTTTAATATTAAATCCTTCAAGTACATGTCGCACAGTAAATGAAAATATTTTTTTAAATAATTTTTCAACACAAAATGGCGGCGATGTGAGCGAATGAAAAAAATACATCAAAAACTGCCTCGTACATCTTAACGCCTTTTCCCGGGAACTTGCAACGTTCAGAGAAAAAAAATATGCTAATGAGATATATAATTCATAGGTGAACCAATAAAATTTATAAAAAAAAATTAAAGTTTTACATTAATTTTAGATTTAAAAAAACCGATTATTTTTAAAAAAAAATTACGTTTTAAACATCAATAAACAAATTATTTTTCTGAAATTACAATAACATGTAGGTTCAACGAGTAGATAATACTCTTTTGTAGATGTGGTATAAATTTGAGCCGGATCGGTTCAATATTTTTTGAGATATTTTGTACGGAAGTTGAAAAAGTACTACTTTGAGAAAAACGCATTTAAAGTTTGCGTTAGATAAAAAACATTGATTGTAATTTTTTACTATAACTTACTCGTTAGTCAGCGGTTCCAGGTCTATACAGCAGCTCTTCAGCCTCCTCATGCATATCATTTTGGTGCATTAGAAGGTCACGGCGAGCATTTCGTGCTTCTTTTGAGCTGAAAAGACTTCGACGGTTCTATCGTTCAATCTTACCGTTGTCAGCTCTCTTGGCATAACTAAATAAGCTGGGGCTTCATTAAGTGCAAGAAGAATTTTTGGCTTTTGTTGAACATCCCAGCGGCTATGTAAGCTGATATTTCAACTATTTTGAAGCTGGCAATCTAACGGTTTTTACTACAAGGTTCAGGAATACAGGCCCCTTTGTATATTATAAAAATATACAAGTGTAAATGTACATCTGTATCAATATTTTCTTAGAATTTCAGATTTGTAAGAATGTGGGAGGTATACACAATTAGAAAACCACCCATAGCACCGAAAAGAAAGTAAGCAGGGACGCGCGGCAGGTATGCTTGACCTGCTGGGGAACGCCGCACTGCCTTTAACTGACTATAACTCGAGAACTAATACGAATATCGCTTCAAAACTTTTTTTTTTGCATATCTTAAGAGCATTTTCAACATTTTGATGTAATAAAAAAATCGATTTTTCTAGCAGTTACATATATTTTTCCCCTTAATGAAATGAAATTTAAATGTGAATCGGATAATTTTTTGGAATTTTTCAACCCTATGTGTGCGCTAGGTGCCAAAAAAGAGATCGGGAAAATTTGAAAATTTTCAAAATGTGATAATTTTTGACAGAGCTATCGAATCATTGTGAAATTTTCAGGACATACTGAAACTATCAATTTGTTAATTTGTGTTAGCGTGTTGCTAGGGCAGGCGCTGAAAGTGAAAACCTTCATCATCATCTCTGCTGAAAAATGTTCTCTTTTTGGAAAAAAAGCCACTCGTATGTAAATCTTATGCTTTGTCTATATAGCCAAAGTAAAACATTTGAAATTTTACGACGGGCAAGAACGGTAACCCTTCCCCAATTTATCTATATTTTTAGCATCAAAAACTTCTGTTCACGGAAACTCAAGACCCAATAATCATATACAGTTGAAATTTACAGAATGTATTTGCCTTAAGTAGGACCAGGTCTTACAGAAGCGATTTTGAAATTTGGGCAATTCTGTGCCAGTGGTGCCATCTTGAAAAATTACTAAGAAAAATAACTGCTTTTGGCCCTGTAAATTCTGATTCAGTCACCAGATTTTGACGAAATTCACACAGTAGCGGAATCCTACTGTGATCCAAATTTGATAAAAATTTGGTTGAAAACTTCGGTTGGAGCTGCCAGCTATGGTAATTTTAGTGTCTTAAATTTTGAAAATTAGCTCAGAAAAACAAAGCTCTTTGCCCTATAGCTTCCAGTGCGGTCATGGAGTCATAACGAAATTCATATGGCAAATTGAATAGAAAATACTCAGCAGAAACCTAGTTGGAAAAACAATAAAAGGGTTGCCAGCTATGGTTTTGTTTATTTCGGCATATCTTTAGTAAGCGATTTTATTATAAAATTTTCAAATCGTAGTGATCTTGTAGTGAAAATAAACAACAAATATTACGATCTAGAAAATTTGAAAACTTTTACGAGTGGTAGCCCTACATTTCTTTGTATCTCTATAACTTCCAATGCAGTGATCAGATTAATACGAAATTCACCAAGCAGGTTTACTTCAACGTGAGGTAAAAGTGACATATTTTTGGTGCTGGCAAAGGGTTGCCAGCACAAAGCATTTTTGTTATTTCCGTACCAATAAATGCTTACATAAACATTTAAAAATGAGTAAAGAAAATAAGTGAACAATTCTAGCGTTTGCAGCAGACGTTTATTCCTCGGACTATACACCAAATTCCAGTTAAATTATTTAGTCCACCTGCTGTAAACACTCAGTACCTGATTGGAATTGTTTTTGCGGGATGATTAAAATTGAACAACTTTTTATTAACATTAAAAATTTTAATCTACATTGAAAATTCTATTTTGACAAAGTGGTTTCGAAAGTATGGACTGCTTCTCATCAGACACCAGCACCAGCTCAGTACCTGACCCAATCGATAGGTCAGTACACGATTTCAAGCGACCTGACCTAAAATAGGTCGTGGACTTTATCCCTGTAAACACACACGACCTAAGCCTTGATTTTTGCGCGACTATTAATAATATATTTACGTTGAATTTAAGCTCGCATCCCTCTCGTTTGACTCAAAACCTGGCCGTCATATAGAAGGCCGGTCGCAAAAGCAATTAACGTACCAAGATGGCGTGCTTAATGTACCTTTTTTCGACCAGTCGACGTACATTTCTCGACCAGTTCGACCAATAAAAGTACATTAGTACCTGTCAGATTGCAAGCCGCGACCGGCCTTCTATATGACCTAGTTTATGTGAGAGCCCAATGTAATCCCGATTCGGGATTATCCCAAATGTCGCGTCATATAAACGGACAAAATTGGAATTGGGATTTTATGAAATTCGAATTGCGTATAACCATAGAAACTTGTTTTGCGGAATAGGTTACACTCACATTGAAAGTGTATTGTATAAATGTGACAAGATAGGAAGTTTAGGTGACGTTGAACATTTCAGTTAACGTACAAAGAAGGCAATGACTATGGAGAGAAATTTAGCGGTAGCTGAAGATTTTGCGAACGCGTGTGTCCTTTTTCTGAGACTTCGCGCGGATTTGATAAAAAGAATCATTGAGAGGCGTACAAAGTATATATTTGCTTGCATATGTAACATGTTGCTAATTCCCTTCAACCAATTTGAATACAAATGCTCCATTCAGGATTCCACAAAATACAGCAGGCAGTAGTAATTTGCGGCACTTATTTATGATTAATGTCTTCTGTAGCGAAAATAAACGAAACGACATTAGTTTTATCCAAATGCACAAAACAAGCGCCGCCACATATTTCATATGTGTAATGTGTGAATTTGCTCAAAACAAGATCCGTCATGTTGAAGAATCACTTTTATTGACACATTTCATATGCACACTCACACATAGTCATCGGGCGTACCAGTGGCGTGGCGTGATAATTTACCGAAGGGAAGCAATTGGTTGATGTCCATGGTTGATTACGCTTTCCGCAAATTCGTTACGTGTAATAGAACCCCTCTATAAAATCACTCAGGAATTACTAACAGGGACGTGAGAATAGACATTGTGTATTCTTATGAAAATAAAAGTTCACAGTCCTTCACACAATAAGCAACCATATCAATATTTATCAGTAAAATAATAACATTCCCAGACCAAGAAATATAATATTTTTGAAAGTGGCCAAACTTCGAAGAATTGAAAAGGTTTAAAAATCTGAAACCTTGTGTTTATTTGAACGATTATGCTATCAATTATTTCGACATAAGCACTTGTAAAGAATGGTACAACATTTTCATTGTTGTCAATTATGCACCTTGCTGTTTCGCAAATCGACCATAATTCGTTCCTGATTTTCATGAAACTGTTTCTTAAAGATTGTATAAGATCTGAATATGATACATTATATTACTTTGTTAGGACTGAAATATATCGAATAGTATGAATTTTTTTTTTGTTTTTTTTTTTTTTTTTTTAGAAAAAAACATTAAACAGAAAAATAAACTAAGAATCTTTAAGTAAAATAAAAAGCCCACTCTCACTACTAACGATTGCTCCGTCTCAATTAGCACTATCATTTTCAGTTATATATTCCACGAGCTATTTTAATTGCTAATTATTATAGAAAAATTTTTAAAAATAACCTACCATTAAAAGTCCAACGTTTTGGAGCTAATTTCGGAAGCATTTTTTGACGAATATATACAAAGCAAATAAACTCATTGTCTTTATTGAAAAACTAGTAATAGATTCGGAAAATATCGACATTCGCGTATACTATTGAACGATTTAGATAAAATCAAATCAAAAAAGAAATGAATAAATATTGCATTTTTATACATTTTTTTTATACATGCCTGCAATCCAGATATTTTGGCAGATATTACAGAGGCTCTTCAAGGCTTTAAATTTTCGGACAATATGCAAAACAAGGTTAAATGAACGGGATGGAAACGGGAATTTGATGTTCCGGAAGAAACACTTGCTTGGTTCAAGTGAGCTGGCAATTATCGGTTACGCACTGTCAAAAGATTTATTGTCTTTAGGTGATCTACCCCTATTGCAAGAATACACATTTTCATTATGACTATGTAATGCTTCTTGACATCCTAAATGACACACAATGTTTATTAGAATCTTCATTGTTTCTCAATTTCTCCTAACTGTGAGCAATGTCACTGAATATTTATATTGACTACTCAGCAATTCTTCAAATCACCGGAATCAAACTTGGAAAGTAAAAGCACTGAATTGATGTGATCAATGCTATTTCTACCATGCCTGTTCACAGTTTAAACATTATTTAAATTACAAAATCCGATATTTCGCCAAATGTCTGAAACGCTTGAAAATAGCACACATGACCAGCAAAACTATTTTTGTCTAATACAACAGCCGATAATCCGTTCCGAGTTTTTCATTTATTAATTTTGCGATCAAACTGTCGAGTAGGTATATGTCTTTATTATAGAGACAATTTTCAAATTCGGTTTTGATCGGTCCTGGTTGATGATGTTATTTTTTTCAGTAAATTACCGAGATCCAATGAAATAAAATTTAAATAAGTTGACGAATTCTAAAATTTTGACCCACAGAACAAGTGAATACATTCACCTATTTCAACCTTTCAATATTTAAATATCAATTAAATGTATCATACCATTTTACACAGTAATTTTACACATTCAATTCTACATAATTCTAGTCTACAACTTCACCTATTACTACCAAATCCTATAAGCTATAAGTGACTAAAAGCCTTCGCCAATTGAAAACACCTTTATAAAAGTCTCTATACAAAATTGAACATACAAAAAAATAATGTCATAACATAAATCATAAATAAAACACATAAAATAACGACTTATTGAATCCATAGCCTCTGGCAATGCTTGTCACATATCGTAATTCAAATTCGCTCACAGCAAGTATTCTTCATTCACAAAAAATCTGTACAAGCAAAGTAAAATGCTAGCAATAACAATTTACCCTGCTGCTAGTGAGGGGAACGCAGGAATATGTTCCTCCGCTCTTAGTCTCTCTCTTGAGAAGATAATTTCCCCTAGGAAGCAACATTTTCATTGCTTCCAAACAGATCGTATGAACACATTTTTTTTAATGACGTCACAGTCTAGTCTATATGGGATCAAACAAACGGTCGTAGAAGCAATTTTTGAGTTGCTTCCAAGCCGTTGTTGTGCTTTCATTATTTTCATTCTGTGGTGTTACCAGATCAACTGTGTGAGATGTTCACAATTTGATTTGAAATTTTTTTCTTTGATAAATGTTTATTCGCGATTATTTCACGATTTCGAAAAAAAAACAATTTCAAATTTATGTCAGCCAAATTTAAGGGAAGCAATGCTTCCCTTGCTTCCATGAACGCCATGCCACTGGGGCGTACATCCAACTGTTTGGGTTTAAGCTGAAATCCGAATTTGACCGTTTATACGACGTTCTGACTGGTATAATCCCAAATCGAGATTACATTGGGCTCTCGCATACACTCGGTCATTATAGGACCATTACTCGTTTCCCGTTCCGGGATGAATAGAGTGGATTGACGTATGCTGATATGCTTGGAGAGTTTCATATAGAATCTCACTAATTGAGAATGACGTCAAATAGAGAATTGTAGTAGAAATCTTCTTTATTTGCAAGCTTTAGAAATGAAGCACAGATATTCCATAATGCTCTAATTTATGAAGTAAGAGCTCATGATTGACTGAGCCAAAGACCTTGGAGAGACCAGTGAAACAACTAAATGAGAAAATTTAACTAGGCTAGTGGTAGTACTCCGGCCTTTCAGGAAATCATGCCGTTGAGTACCAAAAGCGTGGCGAAGAAATTTAAAGCAAACCGCACACAAAGATGAGAAAAATATTGAGAGATTGAAATAGGACGATAGATAGTAACTAGTATGTTTCGATCACCAGACTTATGAATAGAAAAAAAAAGGTTGACATTTTTCACGAAGCTGAGAAAATGCCATTACATAGATAAAAGCTAAAAAAAACTCTAGCGCACCTGAACCGCTAGAAACACCAGTGTGCGAAGAAGAGTAGAAGAATCGTGCAGATTTTGAATGCCTATTCTACCAAACGAGCTGCTTATTACAGCCAAACTGTTTCAAACGCCACGTTTTACTTCGATCTTATAGTCCATATGGTGGAAAGGTTTCAGATATTACCACTGGCATGAATTTCAAAGTTTATGAGAGCAAAACACGTATTAATTATATTCGTTAACAGTTGCTTATTTCACAAAATTTTGAAAGCAGCATCTCATATAACATCAATGAAGAAAATGCTCAGTGCCTGCAGCACTGTAACTGAAGTTGGTGTTTGGTGCTGAGATCCGAAAAATTTGCAGAACTTTGGGAACTGAAACATTGGTTATTTATTTTCATTGTAAATGTTTCCGGTATGAATGCTAGCTGTAAGCATTTATTGATATAAAAATAGCACTACTGACTCGTGCTGGCAACCTTTTGCCAGTATCAAAGCCAAAAATGTATCACATTTGCTTCATGTTGAAGTTAACCTACCCTCCGAATTTCGTCTCGATCCGATGACTGCATTCGAAGTTATAGGAGTATGAAGAAGTTTAGGGTTACCGGCCGCAAAATTTTTCAAATAATCGAAAACTTAATATTTGCTGTTTATTGTCACTACAATATCATTACCATTTGAAAATTTTACGATAAAATCGCTTAATAAAGATATTGCAAATAAACAAAAACCAGCCATAGCTGGCAACTCTGTCGTGGCTTTTCAACCAAATTCGGCTTAAATAATGCCTATAATAGGTTTCATTAATTGTATGAAATTCGTATTGATTGCATGACTGCACTGGAAGTTATAGGGCAAAAAGCTTTATTTTCCTGAGCGAATGTTCAAAATCCAAGACACAAAAATCCCATAGCTGGTAGCACCAATCGAATTTTTCAGCCAAATTTCTACCAAACATGGTCTAGAGTAAGGTTCAGCTACTGTGTCAATTTCATGAAAATCTGGTAACTCAATCAGAATTCATAGGGCAAAAAGCGGTTTTTTTTCTTTGTAATTTTTCAAGATGGTACCACTGGCACAGAGTTCCCCACAGTTCAAAATCGCTTCTATCTGACCTGGTCCTATTTAAGTCCAATGTATTCAGTAAATTTCAGCTGTATCTGATTATTGGTTCGTGAGTTCCCGTGAACAGTAATTTTTGATGCTAAAAATATAGGTTAACTGGGAAAGGGTTACCGTTCTTGTCCGACATGAAATTTCCAAAATTTTACTTTGATTGTATAGATAAAGCATAAGATTTGTATAAAAGTTGGTTGTTATTGTAAGAAACGGACATTTTTTAGGAGATTCGATGGTTTGAATGTTTTCACTTTCAGTGCCTGCCGTAGCTAAAGGGTTGTCAGCACGTTCATCGAAAGCTATGAATGTGTGCAACTATACAACATTAATATGTCTATCAAGTTACATACTGATCTAATAATCAAGTAAAAATATATCGCAAATCAAAAATTTTCAAATTTTTCCAATCTCATTTTAGGCGTCTAGCGCACACGTAGGGTTAAAAATTTCAAAAACATTATCCGATTCACATTTAAAACACGTTCAGGATTTATTACATAAATTTTATTTTTGCAAAAGCTGTTTTTTGACAGAATAATAGGTATATTTAAAATATCACTAAAATGACCGCCGGTGCCAAAGGGTTAAAGATTATTAACTTTTTGTGAGACCTTATTTTAAGACAACTATTCTAAGACAACATATTCTAAGACAACTTTGCAAAGGTCTCTTTTTATATCACCAACAAAATTTTGAACTATTAGAAATGTGTCTGGAGATTCATATCAAATGCTTTTGTTCAAATCGAAAAATGATGGAGATAGTCAAATATTTTGTGAACTTGTTTGCAAAGGTATATCCTTTTTTCCGGACTCTCCATTTCTCAGTAAACATAGTCTTTGTACTTTTGAATATTTAATGACTCAGCACTACTTCTTAATACTTCTCAAACAATTCCCCAAACTGATATGAGCGAAAATTCTTTTAATATTTTATGCTGTTATCTTATAGCTCTTTACAACTACTAAACGAAAAGTTTAAATACAATAAGCTAGCACCCATTAGCGAAGTAACCATTTTCATTTCTTTAAAGAGAAACTTTAACAAGCTTAGCCATGAAATTCTAGTCAAATAGATAATCACTTTTTGAAAACTTTCTTTCTATAAAGTTTCTTGATTTTAATACACCGTCTTTTAACGAAATTATTTCACTTTTAAACTATCTCGAAACTCATACTTCCACTGACATTGTTTTACCGTAAAAGAACATGACGTCAAGTTCAATGGATTCGTTACTTTCGCCAGCTCTCAGCTCTATATTTTATAACAACTACCATTCGGTAATAAAAGAAGAGCTAAAAAATAAACGACTATCGGAGGTGGAAGCCGAAAGTATGATGATACTCTATTTTAAATTCGTCCTGCAAAACGGAAGACGAGCAAAATTTATGACCACACGTCAGTTTAGTCATTTCTTCCATATTTTCTTTAATATGTTGGATGCGAATTTAATTGACGCGATTCTTACGGCTATCGAGCCGGGATCGAAGAAATTTATTTCACCCCAAAGTTTTTTGCATCTGATGGGTGTGGTACTGAGAGGTACGATTGACGATAAGATTAAGCTTTGCTTTAAGGTAAGAAACGAGCGAAATCCAAACATATTTAGTTATAATTAAGTAAAACGAGATCTTAATTTGCAGATATATGATACGCATGGCACTGGTTTGATAACGAGAGAACGACTTCGAAGATATTACAAAAACATGGTCCAGGGTGAGCCCGAGGATATAGAAGAGATGACTAATGTAATGAGAAAATTAGAGCATTTATTGCTATTGTTTTTAATCAATTTCACACTGCAGGATTTTGTAGAGCATATTCTTCGAAAAATGGATATTGACAATGATAAAAACATTTCATTCAATGATTATGCTGAAAGTGTTCGTAAAAATCCGGGATTGCTTGAGTTTCTTGGAAAATGCATACCTGATTTGCTCATTTATACAAATTTATTCAAAAGATCAGCCGCTTGCTAAGAATAGAAATAAAGTAGGACCATATTTTTTTGAAAAATAAAAATAAATTATCTGTACTAGAATAAAATAGTAAATAAATTATATATAATAGGCGTGTTTTTTTGCTCCTCTATCCAGTAGACAATAGGATATATGCATTGGAAACAACAACAATCCTGTCCCCGTGAATTCACTAGTACATAAATTATATTCCTCATTTGTAGTTCACGTGTTGAAGTGTAGAATGTGCTGATGGAAAAAAGAAAAGCTCATGAGAAGTTATTTTTTTTTCTGTGAGGTGGCTTTGGATTTTTCATGGTTACGTTGAATGTTTTGGTAGTTAGGAAATTAGAAAAAGCACTCATAATGTATAGAAAGCCGAAAGAAATAATTTTCTGTTAGTTCTTTTTCTATTTTCTATCGATTGTGGTAGTGTATATTCGTTATTTTCTTTCTTTATTTTCAGCTATTGTGTGGTACCACAGCAAATGCAGCAACCTATGTCAGTCTTAGCGAAAGCACTGTTGTTTTATACTAGATCGTTGTTTTTGTGGCATAGTTCTATTCTGCTCTGTACCGGAGCAAAAAAACGCACCTAATATTTTTTAATTTTCTGTGCTGGTTACATTATACCGCAACTTGTATATAATTTAGTCACTTTCATGAACATTTATTTAATAATTGGTTGATATAAAAAGAGAAGGTTTGTAATCTGAATGACGGTGCATGCTTATTGATTGATGGAGAGAGCGGAAAGAAAATTATTCAAGATATCCACTCAATCCAGGACAGCTACCTACAAAGCATCCAACAAAAAACAAACGGAGCTATCGCGTCTCGTAAGCAGCTGGATGACAGGGTTGGGAACACCACTAATGAAAATGGAGCATCTAATTCTAACGTAGATGCGAGGCCTCCAAATGCGGACAAGAAAAACGGTTTGGACCGAGACTTCAACATTGTCAAAAGACGGCAAAGTCCCCACTCGTTTCAAATTGGAAACGAGAAGAAAATTTCTAAACCCGATGATCAGCAAGCTTCTACCAGTAAGAACTACTACCAACTACTTGATACCGAAAACGACTCTGAAATTGCTTCGCTGCCAAAGCAAATTAAACCACCGCCAATATACCTCAGAGCAATAGCTTAGCTTAGCAAAACAAGCAATAGCTTAGTCAACATGTTGGTAGCAATCGCTGGTAAAAACAACTTTCATGTCACACCGCTAAATCGTGGTCACGTCTCTGAGACCAAAATACAAGTTTGTTCTGAAGAAATTTTCAAGAAGGTGAGAAAAGAGTTAGATTCACAGCGTCGTCAATTTCATACTTTCCAACTAAAAAGTTGCAAAGGATTGTCGGTGGTAATTAAAGGTATAGAACCTGATATTGATGTTGATGAGTTAAAGCAAGAGCTCGAAAGTTTCGGTTTTACAGTTAAATCCATTACAAATATATTTAATAAATTCAAACAGCTCCAGCTACTGTTCAAAGTAGAACTAGAGCCCGAAACCAGCAAGCCCAGAAGAAGTGAAACTCACAAAATTTATAGCCTACAATATATTATAAACCGCAGAATCACCGTCCAAGAGCCGATCAAACGTAAAGGTCCCGTGCAATGTGCCAATTGTCAAGAATATGGCCACACCAAAACCTATTGTTCACTCTCTAGCGTGTGCGTTATATGTGACGAGTTTCACGCTACCAAGTCCTGTGGCAAGAGTAAACTAGATCCTGCAATTAAAAAATGTAACAATTGTGGTAATATATTCCAACCAATAGACCAGTCCTCATGCCAGAGACTTTTGCACCTTAATCACTTGTAACTTCTGGTGCCAAATATTCCGACGCAATCAAACAAAACGCACATGGCTCCGTTGAAACCCCTGCTCAAAGCAGCTCCAACAACGAACTGCCTTCAATTTTGTCAACGCTCTGAGACAACATGAATTGATTCATGACGACGATATGATGCAAGAATTACTTAAAAATCAAAACATGTTGCTTCAATTTCTCATTAACAGAAAATGAACTCATTCAAGATAGCCCATTGGAATGCGAATGACATTGTCCAGCATAAAGCGGAAATAGCTTGCTTTACATCAACTCACGACATTGATGTGTTTCTCTTATCGGCTACATCTTTTACGATACCAAACACCTAGATGGTAAGGCTAGAGGTGGGTCTGCAATACTTATTAAAAAACATCTGCTTCATCATGCTTTGGAAGAACTCAGCGAACATTACATGCAAGCGACATCCATTTGCCTACGTGAGCAGTCGAGCGAGATTGTAATTTCGTCCATCTACTGTCCCTACCGAGGCACAACAATTCAAAGGCAATATTCGAAAGCTTTTTCTCATCGCTGGGAGCCAAATTCATTGTGGCTGGAGACTTTAACGCGAAATACACATTTTGGGGATCTCGACTCATAGCACCTAGGGGCAAAGCACTCTTCAAAACATTACAAAACTATGGTTTGAGTCATATCTCATCCGGCCAGCCAACATATTGGCCGTCAGACATCAACAATATTCCGGACCTCATAGACTTCGCAATCTCGAAGGGAATACCTCCAAACTCCACAAAATCAGAAGTAGTTTTTGATTTGTCCTCAGATCATTCTCCTGTCATCATTACTGTGGACATGTCACCCCACTTCGCTTGCTGTAAGAGATATTCGCAAAAAACCGACTGGAGTGCATTCAGACGACACCTCATCAGCTCAACATCTCTTAGTGCATCTCATCTCTCAAATCACCGGAAGATATCAATTCCGCTGTTATCCTTTTCAACGAGCATGTCTTGGAGGCATTTGACACCGCGACACTTAAAATGAAACTGCATCGCTTAACTCGAAAAACAACATACTCCTCATCAATAAAAATCTTAGTACAGAAAAACAGACTGGTACGAAGGAATTGACAGCTGCACCGGTCTTCCCAAACTAAAACACGTCTCAACAAAGCTTCTAGAGAGCTCAGACTGGCACTTGCGAAAGACAACGAGTTAAAGTTTCACTCATTCTTAGAAAACCTCAGTCCCACTAAGAATGCCGACTATTCACTGTGGAAAGCAGTCAAAAAAATCAACAAACCTACCGTCAGGGAAGTACCACTAAGAACTTTCAACGGGCAATGGGCCAGAAGTGACGCAGAGAAAGCTACCGCCTTTGCAATTCACCTAGAACAGGTTTTCACACCTTTCACCACGGCAACATGTGACTTTCCACCTAATGTCAATGCTCAGGACTTAGAATCAATCAAGACTTCCGCTAAGGAAGTGTAAGCTATCATTATTCAGGAAACATGTTCAAAAAAATCTCCGGGAATTGATCTCATCACCAATGCTATGCTCAAACAGTTGCCACCGATCGCATTCTCTTGGCTTTCTAATCTATTCCATGCTATCTTTCAAATCGGATAATTTCCTGAAGTTTGGAAAACAGGCGAGATCATAATGATTCCTAAGCCTGGTAGGGACTCTTCTCAAGTGAAGTCATACAGACCTATTAGTCTTTTGTCATGCGTCTCCAAAGTTTTCGAGAAAGTTCTGTTGAAAAAGCTACTACCGATACTAGAAGATGCGAAAAAATTCCAGAACATCAATTTGGGTTTCGAAGATATCACAGCACCATTCAACAGGTCTATCGAATCGCGTCAGACATTAAAATAGCATTCTAAGAAGAGAAATACTGTTCAGCAATCTTTTTAGACGTAACTCAAGCCTTCGATGAAGTCTGGCTTGAAGGGTTGATCTTCAAAATTGAATCAATGCTTCCGAAAAGATTCCACAAAATACTCTCCTCCTACCTAACCGACTGCACATTCCAGCAGAGATACAAAAGCTACTCTACCGCTAAGCATCGTGCGCAAGCTGGTGTACCTTAAGGAAGAGTTTTGGGACCAGTACTTTACACTATATTCATATCTGATATTCCAATATGCAACAAAACAACGACAGCTACCTTTGCAGACGACGTTGCCATACTATGCACTAATACGGATCCAGTTACGGTATCCAGGACACTGCAAGGCCACATCCCACTTCTTGAAGAATGACTAACAAAATGGAGAATCAGAATGAACGAAACCAAATGCATCCACGTTACTTTCACATTGCTAAAACTGACTTGTTTTCAAGTATATCTAAACAATGTACCTATACCTCAAAGTAACGAAGTAAAGTATCTCGGAATGCACCTTGACAGGAGCTGCACCTGGAAACGGCACCTGGAAACAGCACTGTTAAGATTCATTCATTCATTCATTAACATAATCATTTCTTCAAAACATCAAAATTTGTACATACAAAATAGATTCGTAATACATTTTTCTGATGCATTTTAATGTGCAATATGCACATGCATATGCCTATGCATTCCAATAGTCTAATTTCACATTGTCGTGTAATTTTATTAAATTCAATGCAACGCAATGCTTATCAAAAATTCAAGTTAATTCAATTGCAAATATTTTGCTGCGTAAAGAAATTGTATCTATACTCAGGTAGATGTAATTCGATAAGTTTGTTGCATGTGAAAAATTATTTTGTAGAAATCTTAGAATAAGCAAAAATGTACGAAATAAATTTCAATAAAAAGGTGGTAGACAGTGCAGTCGATCGCTCAGTAGCCAGAAGAAAACAAGTGTTTTATTCAATTAATTCTTTAGTCATTACTTGTTTTTAGGTAACGCTGATCCGCGAACGGAATTTCTAGTTAAAGTACTAGAAATTCCTCACTCCTGTTGACGTTGATCTACGATTGAAATTACTAGTTCAAGTGCTAGTAATTTCTCACTCCCGGTTAGTAGCCAAAGATTAGAAAATTCGGACTTGCCAGTTTAAGTGCTAGTAATTCCAATTTTAAAGTAAGGGCTACAACCGAAGCGACTCAGAAACGCCTGAGTAAACATTCTGGTGACCCCGACGTGATCCTTGAAGGAAAATCAAGGATGTCGACTTTCGAAGAGCTTGTCGCAGCCCAAAAGGCCACTGGAGACGTCATTCAGCAAATCGTTTGCAACTTTAAGAAGGACTCCGTGAGCCGCCATAACCAGCGATACTTCGAGCAGCGCATTCAACGGCTTGAAGAATCTGCAGAAGAATTTACAGCTACCAACCAGAAAATTTTGGAATTAAAGGAGCTACCCCGCAACCATGATTATTTTGCGCTGGACTATTTCGTCAGCATCATGTCTATCGTTAGCACCTACACCAAAAAGTTCAAAGCTATGCTCGCTGAAGTGGACGTGAGGCAATCAGGAGATCCTAATCCATCACCGAGGTTTCAAGTACACGTCCCAGCTGAGGTGGCTGACCATCCAAAACGTAGCGGTGTCACGATTGACAGTGACATCCCAAATAACTTTCATCGTCTGCTGAGAAAACAGGAAGCCATGATATTAACATTGAACCGTCAATTGACAAATTTAGCGGAAGAGAGCATGGATCATCCAATAGAATTTTATAATTTCAAAATCACCATGGTAAACCAACTTTGGCAGCAGGTTCAAGAGATCCATTATACTCTTTGGGAACTGGAAGAAGAGCCTGAAGCAATGGGATATAATTTAAACCATTACATAGAAATGGAAGCAAGGGTGCAGCAGCAATTGATCGATTTGTCGATAAAAACAAGAAACACCAACGCATCTACACTTACACGCACACAAACAGAAACTTTAAATTTGCATCTGCCACAGGTAACCATCCCACGATTTGATGGCGATTACTTGAAGTGGCAGCAATTTTTTGATCTGTTTTCACAACTGATCCACAATAAGCCGCTACCGAAAATTCAAAAGATGTGGTATTTGAAAACCAATCTATCGGGAGAAGCAGAACGCTTAATCCGTCATCTTCCACTTACTGAAGATAATTACAATACGGCATGGGAGACATTACAGAATCGATTCCACAACAAGCGAGTACTCACGTCAGCACTCATACACAAATTGCTCTCTCAACCCAGCCACGCGACTGATTCGCCATCAGCATCAGCGATTAAAACATTACACGATACCACCAAGGAAACCATTCTGGCTCTTCAAAACTTAGCAATTTCCGTGAGGGAATGGGATCCCCTTCTTCTCTACATTCTGGTCAAAAAATTGGATAGCCAAAGTCACATACTTTATGAGCAATCTTTGACCAATCCACGAGAAAACCAGTCAATGACAGGATTTCTGCAATTCTTGGAAAATCGTTTCCAATCACTTGAGGCCATCGGCAAGGAAAGCAAGAAATCCAACTTGAAAATTTGTTCTCTCGCCGCAAATGAAGAACCCAGCAGCTCATGCAAAATGTGCCATTCTAGAGAACATGCTATATACGCATGTGAACAGTTTTTACAGTTAAGCCCTACTGAGAGACTGCAGTCTGCACAAAAGACTAACTTATGCATTAATTGCTTGCGCACAGGGCACAAGGCCCAGCAATGTTCATCTCGCAATTGCCGTAAGTGCAACAAAAGGCACAACACATTATTACACTTCGAAAACAACACCAGAGATCTTCAAACTAAAAGGGCGATTTCACCAGCCCAAAAAGTGAGCTCAAGCATGGGTTATCATCAAGGGATCAGCATGGAACACCAGCCAGTGACACTTGCAGCTTCTACTCCAGAAAAACAATCGGCTCACGTTCTACTTAGCACAGCCAGGGTGAAAATTATCGCCACCAACGGGCAAACAGTAGAATGTAGAGCGCTGCTCGATTCAGGGTCCCAAGTGAACTTGATCACCGAGAGAACCACAAAACGGCTAGGAATTACTTTAAGATCATCATCAACTATCTTTAAGGGAGTTGGTGATAGATCCATAAGCTCCCAATACAGAGTTAACGTCAAATTACAATCTAGACTTAACCGTTTTTGTGTACAATTGGAAGCGTTAGTATTACCCCACATAGTAGCAGACCAGCCAAGTATGCAAGTGGACATATCCTCATGGCCAATACCTGAAAACATAGTGCTTGCTGATCCAGTGTTCAACACTCCCGATAAAATTGACGTGTTACTCGGAGCTGAGTTTTACCATCAGCTATTGTCAATCGGTCAGATTAAATTGGATCAAAATCTTCCAACGCTTCAAAACACGGTTTTGGGATGGATCGTAAGTGGAAGAATTGGCAACGAACTAGTGAAGTCAGCCACTTGTGGAGGTGTCGTGTATGATGATGAAGTGCTAGCCAGCCAAATGGTTGAACGATTCTGGAAACTTGACGACTTAACCACATCCGAGCCAACTCTTACTCAAGCAGAAATTCAATGTGAACGTCACTTCGCACAAAATACAACAAGGTCTTCAGACGGGCGCTTCCTTGTAAGATTACCATTCTTGGATGACCCTAGCGAGCTTGGAGAATCCAAACAACTAGCTATAAACAGATTACTTGCGCTAGAAAGATAATTTGTAAAAAATAGTGATTTAAAAAATCAGTATGTGAAATTCATGGACGAATACGAAGCATTAGAGCAGATGGATGAAGTTGATCCAAAAAACATTACACCCCCAATGTACTTCATTCCACACCATGCTGTGCATCGACCAAGTAGCTCTACGACGAAGCTCAGAGTGGTATTCGATGCATCTGCCAAAACATCAACCGGAGTCTCATTAAACGATATTCTCTTCAATGGACCAACTGTTCAAAACGAGCTCTTTTCCATACTACTCCGTTTTCGATTACCACGCTTCGTATTCACCACCGATATCGAAAAAATGTATCGGCAAGTATTTATGCATCCAGATGATAGAAGGTTTCAGCTGATTGTTTGGCGAAAAGACCCGAAAGAATCATTAAAATTCTACCAACTGAACACAGTAACATATGGGACCAGAGCTGCACCTTACCTCGCCACTAAATGCCTTCAACAACTAGGAAAGCAATACATGTCTACCCTACCACTTGGAGCACAGGCACTTTACAACGATTTTTATGTCGATGATGGCGTTACAGGGAGCAATAACTTAGGTACCGCCATTGAAATGCAGCGGCAGTTGATCACAATTTTAACCAGTGCTGGATTTTGACTTCAAAAGTGGTGCGCGAATCATCCACAATTGCTACAAGGCTTACCGATTGAAGACAAAGAAGTAAACCTTGACTTCAGCGTAATTTCACATGAAGAAGTTAGAACATTGGGCTTGACTTGGCTTCCCAAAACTGACAGCTTTTGCATCAAGACCATGTCACCCGACGGTACGACAAAAATAACAAAAAGAACAGTCGTTTCTGAGCTAGCCAAGATTTTTGATCCTCTTGGAATGCTAGCACCTGTTGTCGTAGCTGCCAAAATATTTGTGCAACAGTTATGGGAATTAAAGCTAACATGGGATGAAGCCCTACCTCTTGAATTGCACACAAGCTGGCAAACATTTAGAGCCAGCTTACAAAATATTAGCAACATGCAGATTCCCCGTCACATACATCAACAAAAAATTGCGAAGAACATACAAATTCACGTTTTTTCTGATGCCTCCGAAAGGGCTTACGGAGCCGCAGTGTATTTAAGATCAGTTTTTGAAGACAAAACTATCGCCGTCCGATTATTGTGTGCCAAATCAAGAGTAGCACCGCTGAAAAAACAGACTCTTCCACGTCTAGAGCTTTGCGCAGCAGTTCTTGGTGCACAACTCATGGCACGAGTCAAAGATGATTTACGTTTCTGCGATGTACCTACATACATGTGGACAGACTCTGAAATCGTCCTTCATTGGATAAATTCTTCATCTACTTCCTACAAAACATTCGTTGCGAACAGAATAGCTTTAGTTCAGGATCTAACTTTGCCCAGTCAATGGAGACATGTAGGATCAAAGGATAATCCCGCTGATATCTTATCCAGAGGAGCTCTACCAAGTCAATTAAAGGCTTCCCTAATTTGGTTTTATGGCCCAAGATTTTTACACGGAACAGAATCAATTTGGCCACCACCGTTCAACAAGGATGCAAAATCATCATTCATGGAAAATGAAGAAATCAAAAAATCTTCCGTTGCACTAACAGTTTCTGCAAGCGAAATTCCTGGAGACGTTTTGTACAAAATAAACCATCGCAACTCGTTTAGAACTCTTCAAAGAATCGTTGCGTACATGTTGAGATTTACCCGGCGTAAACGCAGACAACATCAGCACCCTCTACCACGATCACCAACAACCGAAGAACTGGAAGAGGCTCTTGTAATTATACTCAAAAACATTCAAGCTGTGGACTTTGAAGACGAAATAAAACAACTTAGTAAAGATAATCCAATCAGCAGCAAAAGTACGTTGCACCATCTAACACCTTTTCTGGACGAAAAGGGAATTATCCGAGTCGGTGGACGAAATGACTCAGCCATAATTTCTTATGATGCTAAGCACCAAATGCTTCTCCCGTACAACGACCCAATTACGCGGATGCTGATGGAAATGCTCCACACACAATATCATCATTGCGGAGTTCAAGCTCTGCTTGCTCATACTCGGCAACGCTTTTGGCCAATAAAAGGCAAAACGATGGCCCGTTCAATCATCCACCGATGCGTGTTTTGCTCAAGGGCGAAACCAAAACTTTTAACTCAAGTCATGGGTAACCTACCGGCAACACGAGTACAACCTGCACGTCCATTTTTAAACGTAGGAGTAGATTACTGTGGCCCTTTCTGGGCACATCACAAAATTCGAGGAAAGCGTCCATATAAGGTGTACATTGCAGTTTTCTGCTGTTTCACAACAAAGGCAGTACACCTCGACCTTGTGGGTGATCTTACTACTGAAGCATTCATTGGCTGCCTAAAACGGTTTATTGCTCGCCGAGGTCACTGTATAAATATTTACTGTGACAATGCGACCAATTTTGTAGGCGCCAAAAACCAGCTCGCTGAGCTTCAACATAGTTTGTTCTCCAAGGACGCCAAGGAATCGATCAAAGAATCTTGTGCGAGCAAAGGGATCACTTTTAACTTCATTCCACCGAGGTCTCCTCACTTTGGCGGATTGTGGGAGGCCGCCGTCAAATCAGCGAAGAGCTTACTATTAAAAACTGTCTTCAGCGCTTCTCTCACGTACGAAGAATTAGAAACTGTCATCGCTGAAGTCGAAGCCATTCTGAATTCTCGCCCAATCACACCAATGTCCAACGATCCAAATGATCTGGAAGCCCTGACACCTGGTCATTTTCTAATTGGTGCACCTCTAACATCATCAATAGATTCGCGTGCAGATCCCTGTAAAGCATCCCTGTTGGCTAGATGGAAATTAGTATCACATCTTAAACATGAATTCTGGAAACGTTGGTCCAGCGAATATTTAAATGAATTGCAATACCGGCACAAGTGGAAAAATGAAGAGACCAATGCTAAGCCAGGGCTAATGGTGATTATTAAAGACGACAACTTGCCACCGCTAAAATGGCCCCTCGGAAGAATCGAGTCGATTCACAAGGGCTCAGATGGCCGGGTGAGAGTAGCAGACATACGAACCGCCACAGGAACTTGCAAGCGTGCTATTCATAGATTAGCCCCACTGCCTCTAAAAGATATAGAAGCTCCCACAGAAATCGAACCAGAGAGACGCAGAAAAACCCAAGCTGAAGTACTGTTGGGAGAAGAAATGCACGAACAGATCAGCTCTTGTGAAACACCAATAAAGAAGAGACGAACTTAAAATCATTTTAACATCACCACGACTACGGCGTCACAACAAAACACATCAAAATAATAAACCCCATTGAAGATCCACACAACTCAAATGGAAGTAATACCGCACATATCCACCAGTATTGATCTTCCATGGACATTCCAGATCGAGGGAATCAACCTTAACAACCTGGCAACCACCATCATGCACATTTGGATGAACATTTAAACAGTTATTGAACCCTGTTCAATGGGGGGAGGATGTTAAGATTCATTCATTCATTCATTAACATAATCATTTCTTCAAAACATCAAAATTTGTACATACAAAATAGATTCGTAATACATTTTTCTGATGCATTTTAATGTGCAATATGCACATGCATATGCCTATGCATTCCAATAGTCTAATTTCACATTGTCGTGTAATTTTATTAAATTCAATGCAACGCAATGCTTATCAAAAATTCAAGTTAATTCAATTGCAAATATTTTGCTGCGTAAAGAAATTGTATCTATACTCAGGTAGATGTAATTCGATAAGTTTGTTGCATGTGAAAAATTATTTTGTAGAAATCTTAGAATAAGCAAAAATGTACGAAATAAATTTCAATAAAAAGGTGGTAGACAGTGCAGTCGATCGCTCAGTAGCCAGAAGAAAACAAGTGTTTTATTCAATTAATTCTTTAATCATTACTTGTTTTTAGGTAACGCTGATCCGCGAACGGAATTTCTAGTTAAAGTACTAGAAATTCCTCACTCCTGTTGACGTTGATCTACGATTGAAATTACTAGTTCAAGTGCTAGTAATTTCTCACTCCCGGTTAGTAGCCAAAGATTAGAAAATTCGGACTTGCCAGTTTAAGTGCTAGTAATTCCAATTTTAAAGTAAGGGCTACAACCGAAGCGACTCAGAAACGCCTGAGTAAACAAGCACAAAACTTTCTCTCGACTCTAAAGTGCTCGTCTATATGTCTGTCCTAAAGCCAATCTGGACATATAGCTTACAAATATGAGGTGCAGCTGGCCCATCAAACATCAACATCATCCAGGGGACCCAATCAAGAACATTCCAATCTATCACTGGAGCCCCGTAGTACTTCCGCAACGCCAATCTCCATAAAGACCTCGAATCAAGACGATTTCAGAGGAAATTAAGAGCCGTAATGAAAAATATATTGCAGCCCTTGCTCATCACCCCAACAAGCTGGCAAACAAAAATACTAACTCATCGTAACTTTCAGCGATTGAAAAGAACTGACCTGTTGGACCTTTCATCTCTAATGCTGCGTTTATACATAGGAACGAGCGTCTCGTGAGGGCACTCGGCAAAACATTGGACAAGACTCAGCAAGACATAGGGTGGATTGTTCTTAGGATATTGCACCATGCAACACGCACCATGCACCATGCACCTTTTGACAGTTGTGAGCTGTTTTGTTTCATGGTTTTGTTCAGTTCAATGAACAATCACCCATATTATGAGTGTCGAGTCGATGTCGATTATATCGACATCGACTGCATATCGACAGATTTGCTATTGTGAGTGTCGAGACGATGTCGATAATATCGAAAGATTTGTCGATTGCAATTTGCTTTGCGACGTTACATCAACAGGTAGTTGGATATATGCAAAATGTAAGTTATTTTCTTGGAATATTCAGTCGCTTATAAAATAATTATTAAAAGGTGAAAATAACCAACGCCAAACAATTTGAACGTTTAGTATCTCTACTTGAGAATAACGAAGAGCTCGTAAGAGGATTCGTTAAAGCTGGTGGGTAAAATGGCGAAGTGAAGGATGGATGGAATAGTTTTGCAGAAGAGCTAAATAGCATGGGTCTACTAGTAAAAGATATAAGGGGCTGGCAGAAGGTTTGTTATTAAGATATCAAAATTCTTAAGCTCGTATGATCTCCTCAGGTGTGGATCGATTTCTAATTTAAAATTCGCAAAAAGATCATAAGAAACAATAGTGAAAAACTGGTGGTGATCCGAACAAACAAGTTTATTTCTCCCCTCTGCGAGAGTGTGTAGTTGATTTACTTAATTTAAATGTTAGTTGTGGCTGTGAATTCGGAACGCTGCGCGATATGAGTGTCGAACTTGTATCATCGAATTTAACTTGTTTCACAAGCAATCAAGCAACCTCAGTTGTAATCGCTTTACGACCAGCAGCCACCGATGCAACTTTTTCAACGGAAAAAAACACCTCGAGAAAGTAATCTTAAACCACCGACCAACTGGAAAGTAAAGTCCGATTACTCGAAAAGCAATCTGAACTGCAGGAGAACATTAATAAAAATGTCGCAGAAACCCTGCACTTGGACAATAAAATATATTGCTTTCAAAAATACAAGTTAAAATTGCTGGAGAAGTCCTTACAAATAAAGCAAAAAACCCTGCAGATTTATGAAGAAGATGCGAGAGACAAAAAAGACTTCGTGCGCAAAAATTGAAATTAAAAAAAAATGTATGAGTTGCAGCTTCAACGTTTGAAGTTATATACAGATTCGTTACCAAATATTTGATAACGTTAATTTAATGTTAAGTAGTAATCTAAAACTCCGAGCAGCATAACGAATGCTTCTTTTGAAAGTCTGCAATGCTGTATAAATCTACTCTTCATTGAATAAATCATGACTATTCTAACGCACAGTGCTTACTTTGCATTGTCCATATCCAAAGAATTTGACTAGTCTCAAGCCACTTTCTTTTTCGCCTTAATTCTAGGAGGGCGGCTTGATTGTCCTCATCAAACTCGTCGTCAAAAAATAAATCAAAACAATTCATTCACTTTGTTTTTAAAAAAAATTTCACTTGACAAATTGTTCAGAATGGCACTTTCGTTCACAATAGCAATCAATTCAAGCATTTTCCTCGATTTCAATATGGCAGTACTTATAAGTCGTTTCGATCGACTCTCGCAATACCAAAACGCCATCGACTCGACAACTTCGTCGAATATCGACTAGCAATCGACTCGACACTCACAATACGGGTGAATGGCTGAGGTACAAGTTGTGGCTATTGCTACTGCTTGGCGTGCGTTGAGCTGTTTCAATCTGGGTCACGCAAGGACATGTTTGAAATTCCGGCGAAAAATTTGAAAATGTAAATGAGCACATGCTACCCTCTCGAATCCTTTTGACTCGATACATAAAACCACCTTCGCTTCCAGCGGCTTCGAGCTAGGACGAGACGGTCATAAAAACTCAGGCACAGCAATAAAAGGATCATTATTCCTTCATAAAACAAACACGAGCCGACGAGCAAGCCATTTACACACGCGTGCTTGTCATGAAAAAAACAGCCGAGAATAGACAAGGAGACCATTTACACACTCACCTTGTCAACATTTGACATTCCTCGGCGAGAATGTAAACCCGGCATAACGTAGAACAAACTTCTTGCGTAGCAACTTTCGTTGCTTTTCAAACTCTTTTGCATGAACGTTGAACATTGTAATTCTAGAACACAGATCATAGTTTTGCACTTTGCCGTCCGACTTTAAGTCAATAAAGTAACTTGGGTCCCAAATGTGTACGTCTTCAACTGTGAGGAGTGCACATCACTTGTTTTAGCATGTAAGATTTTAAAACTAACTGAAGCTTCTTATACGAAGGTAGTAGTTTAATAAAGGTATTAAGAAAAAAAAAGATTCCCTGATACCTAGGAGTATCAACATCTATAACAATTTAAGAATCGAGACAGTCGACAAATACATTCACGACTGTGCGCTAAAGCTTTTCGATGCGATAGACAATCACTCTTAGAACATAGATATCTAAGGAAATGAAACAAGCGTATACATATACGAAATTTAGTGAAGCAATTTTACTACAAAGGTAAAATCTATAAATAGAACAAATCGAGAGAATTGCTACCTCAGATATTCCCCTTGGTTTCCCCGATACCTTCGCTTTTGTTGTTGTTGAGTTACTAACTGTCAAATTTGCGTACACATGGCCTACTATTTTTCTCTATCCATCTCTTTCTCTATCTCACTCTATCTTTCTGTTCACGGAGTAAGTGAATATCAAATTTCCTTACTTCTACTAACGCTCAGCCTCAGGCAAATTGCTTCACTTCTCACTGCCATTTTCATATCCTTATATCTCTCTCTTCTGAGCAATCACCCCAACAATTCTCTAGCAATCCTGAAAATAACTCACCTTCACAATAGTTTGATACATTCAAGCATGAGGCCTCACAAAATTAAGGCGTATTTGAAAGAAATTGAGCCCAACGCCGCTCACTGCCAAATAGGTTAATCACAATACAGCGTTTTCCGCTGTGGCAATAGCAGCGTTCCACAGGGGGAGGCGTGAATGCCGCAGTTGAATTTGGTGAATCACAATGCAGCGACAATGTCGCTGCCGTCAATGCAACCAATGCACCAACCAAAATCATTTTATTTTTCTTTTGTATTGCTAAATCCTGTTGTACGAGGATTTGGTTGGCTTATCACAATACTCATCAGCCATCGCTTGTCTATTCCACCAGACCATTCAACCTAATTCAAACAGAGTTAATTCAACCTAGTGGTGATGCCAACCTATGGTAGGTATCACCGCTAGCGGTGCGGCAAAATTAGAAATTTGGCAAATTTTGCCGCTGCCGCAAATTCCGCCGCAGCCATTGTGCGCGTTACCATACAAAAGAGTGCATTCTAATTTTTTGACAGCACTTCCCGCAGCCCACTGCGTTGGCCGCAGCGGAAAACGCTGTATTGTGATTAACTTAAAATGTGGAATAAGGGTGCAAAGTCCGCACCAGCTCCAAGAAATTACAATTTCTCAGTAAATTTTGCAGTACTCAACGTGAAGTATTTTAGACGTGCTGTGAGTATATTAAATCTAGTCTGAAATTGAACATTAAAAATTTTCTGGGTGTTCAATAGCACTCCCAATTGAAGTAAAGTGCAGCTAGGTCACTAACGGACATAGTTCTTAGATATTGAGAGAAAAAGATATTGAGATAATAATCGGGTAATTTTGTAATTCTGGTCAATACTCAAAAACATCATAAAGCAATCGAATAGATTATTTATGTGAATAGAACAATATTTGTGACATCTGATGGGCAAAAATGGGAAAAACTTCAGAGTCATCGGATATACATGAACCAGCAGCAGCGGGAAAAATGGCAGTGCTCGAATAGTAGAATCGAACACTGCGAAAAGAATTCAATGATTTGCGTCGGCAGACGATACCATTTTTGGCCTGCATTGGCCGACGACATCATTCTTGGCCATCAGCCAACACCAAACCATTACTAGCAAAGTGCCAAAACCTCTGGCAAAGGCAGCACCGGCCCTAACTACATACAGACCAAGTGAAACCGATACTTGGTAGCATGACGGATTACGAAAAAGGGTACACGGATAAAGAAGCAGGTAATTTTTTTACCCGCAACATTGTAAAAATGCGAAAATACAAAGTTACAAACTTGCATTTTCTCACCAAAAAGGGAATTGCACCAAAGCTTAATCGATTTGCTACCAAACACTCATTCGAACTATCCTGACTTATGAATTCCCACCCTGGATTACTTGTTCAAAGACTGCCATGGCAGAAGCGGAGATATTTCGAAGGAGAATCCTGTACTTTTAATCCAGTAAATAAGAAGCCGTGTACTCCTGCATCAGCCACTTAAGGACCGAGTTGTGGAATTAACGACATGATTCGATGGGCTGACGGAAGGGCATGAGAACGGACTGATTCGGTCACATGGGCGTATAGATGGCTCTATTGAGCCATTTATGCACCCCCCGCTGATAGCGTATCAAAAGCAGCTCATGGATGCGCTATTCAAATAAGTAAGCCTTCCGACGAAGGAGAGAGGTTGAATTTAATCCTATATTAAGATTCAGGTCTAATTAGGCTAATTTAATTATAATTAGGCATAAGTTAGATCGTAATTTTGGTGAAAGGTAGATTTAAAGTAAGCTATTGCCAGGATAATCCCAACTGCTGTACAGGCTGAAAAATACTGTTATTCTGCAGAAGAAAGAAAAATTATAAAAATTAAACCAACAAGAACCAGCAGGCCAAAAAATTGAACTGCGAAAAAATTTCTGCGGCTTGCGTGTATGATAACACGTTCGTAAAAGCTCTGTGGCTTGTTGCGGAAAAATTCATCAGAATCGTTTGGCTTCGACAGAATCAAAGTGACCGGAAAAGGTGATAATCAGACGGTGCAAGATACGGTGAGGAAGAATTACTTCCCAGCCGAAGCTCATCATCATCATCGTGGCACTACAGCCCAAATCGAGCCTTAGCCTCCTTGATCCTCTGCCCCCATTCATATCGGTTCAGTGACCGCGTCCTCCAGTTCAGTGCGCCCAAAAGCGACATGCAGTCAGCATCTATCAAATCCTCTCAACGCTTGCGTGGCTTACTGACTGGCCTGACTTCGCTCGCCCGCTTGGAGATTCGATTGTCGCTCATTACAGTTTTGTAGTCGTATGACGGTAGAGACTTTCGGCTCGTGATATATGTGGTATACAGCTCATTTTGTATCGGACTCGCCATCCATCCTCTTCCCGTATTGGACTGAGAATTCAATACCCTCCTTTCGAACGTATTTAAGGCTTTTTCAGACGCTTGGGTCAGTGTCCAGGTTTCGCTTCCGTATCATAACACAGGTCTGATTATTGTTTTGTAGATAGGAAGCTTCGTTTTCCTGTGAACGCATCGAGATTTCAAAGTGGGAAGCACCGAAAAGAATGTCTTATTGGCTAATTGAATCTGTTGTTTGATTTCGTCATGCTCATTCCCATCCTTCGAGAGATGTTTTTTGCTCGTCAATTTAAAGACCACCTTCCTTGGCGGTTTCGTCTAGAGTTACGTAGTTAAACGAACGTGACATAATATTGATGTCATCAGTATAAGCTACTACCTGTGTCGACTTAAATAAAAGAGTTCCTATCATGTGAACGGGGATTTTTCTGATGACATACTCAAGTGCTAAATTAAAAAGTACATGAGCTAATCCATCCCCTTGTTTTCGTCGAAAACGAGTTGGTTATTTTATTGTAAATCAGCAATTGTGATCTGGAATCGGCCATGGTCATTTTCACCAATCATATCAGCTTGGCTGGAATTTCGAACTGCAGCATGATGTTTATAATGCAGTTTGGTTGATCCTGTCGTACGCTTGAGATTTTTGTCGTGTCGTGTTGTGACGTGTCGTGTCGGAATAGTGTGCGATATGCTAAGTCGATGAATATTTGATGAACATCAATGTTGAATTCCCAGCATTTCTCCAAAACTTGTTTGACCGTAAATATGTGGTCAGTTGTCGATCTTCCACGTCCGAAATTGAATTTTCTCAGCGTGATGAGATATCATAAACTCTAAAATTTTTGTTAAAAGCTTATACAGCGTACAAAGTAGTGATATGCCCCTGTAGTTTTCGCACGTAAATGGGACATATTCCACTTTTCCCCCACTCATCGGGTATCGTTTCTTGTTGCTAGATGCTTGTAACCAATTCATGAATTGCCCTCAAAACAAGAAGCTTCGCCGGGATCCTATCGATGCCCGGTGCTTTGTTGGATTTCAAGCGGTTCATGGCCTGTCGGACTTCATCTAATGTAGGAGGGTAAGATGGACACTGTCAAGATATGTGCCAATTAGCGATGGTGATTCTTTGGATGCGGTGACATTTCCGTTCAGTAATTGCTGGAAGTAGGACGTCTATCTCTCCTTCTCCTGTTCTGAGCCGCTTATGATGCTTCTATCGGCAGGCCTACATAGGCTAGTCCGTGATGTAAAGCCTTGTTTTAAGTGTCTAACTACTTTGTACGCTTGTCGATATCGAGTCTTGACTAAGTAGTCGTCGGAGTCGCAGTTAGCCCCACGGAAGGTTCGTACATCTAAAATACTGGAAACCCACCTTTTCTGAATCAGAATATGATCGTAGAACTTACAATGAGGTTTATTGTTTGCAAAGTTGACAAGTCGTTGTTCACTGTCGAATGTTTATTTTATAGTGAGTGATCTGTTCCAGGGAGACTTTAATTACCCCCGGCCTGTACAGGGTTCGCACATTCCAGATTCCAATAGAGTAGTCCATATTTGGTTTACGTGGTCATTTCCTTTTATCCTATCCAAGTATCCGAGGTGAAGTATCAGGTTCCTGAATGAGTCAAATTTCATTACCAAACCCCCAACCTGGAGGGCCAGTCTGGTTAATGTTCCCTATTTAAGGCGCGGAAATCTTGCTCTCATCCTTCTTCGTTGGCAACATTCATGATCTGAAATGTCATGATTCTCTCTCTATTATGATTCTCTAGGTCATAAGAAGTTGCGTTTAGATGCCTAGCTCAACAGTATATCTCCATATACGATAATCTTTCAGTACTCCTGTCATCGATGCCACCATGCTTCTCGTGGTCGGTCCAGCTATTCGCACATCTTCTAGATTATTATATCAATGGGTTGGTCTATGTAATTTAAACAAGTAGTACTAATCCAAGATATGATTTTATAGGCCTATTTTTCTTGCCTTTTCATCTTCACTCTACCAATTTTTTCACTCTACACCTGATAAAGAGTAACTAGAAAAAGAAATAAAAAACGCTTGTTTTCGTAAAAAGCGTTTTATTATTTTTTTGTCCAGGTCACAATATATCTTAACCTGATGTCGTCTCCTTCAAGTCGCTCTACCTATTCCAATAGCTATACTTAGCATATCGTTGTCAGGAATAACGGGACCTAAAAATTCAAGAAGCAAGGGTGTTTTCGCTACAGTTTCTGAATAGTCTTCAAATGATATTCTTCCATCACGATCGATGTCCATTCTCCGAAGCAAGAAGTCAACGTATTCCTGAGGTGCATAACAATAAATGGACTATTAAGTTCTTATGATCACAAAGAAAATCAGTGTAGTAGGTACAGGTTGAATATTGTTTAATCATAGTGCGTACTAAGTTTATGTTAAGCGTAAAGAAGCGGATGCTAACTACTTACCCCAGCCAATTGGTCTAACTCATCTTGATATTGACAAACAATCATATTACGACAGCAATTATATAAGAGTGGCCTTGTTATGTGTCTATCACCATGAAGACCACTAGTATAGACCTACGACGCATGACCAAATATAAATTATTTCTGAAATTTTCAAAGTTTCTTACCCCGAAGCAAAACTTAATCTTTTCCTGAAGACTGCCAGTAGCGTACAATTCAATTAGCCTGAAGAAACCTTGTGGCGAAACAAAGCCCAATGAGTCTGGATCGACGTATATGAGAACCGACTGAACCCATTCCAGGTCAGGCATCTTCAGGTATATCTGATAGAAGCTTGCAAATTGCGTATGTGTCATATACCTCGAACTCCTCCCGTTAGTTAATACAAACTTGTAGTACGTTATTAGGATATTAATAACGTCGAGTTCATTCAATCTGGACGAACGCGTTAACTGCTTTATCAAATGATAGTAAACAGAATGAAATCGCTGATGCTGTATGTCGTCCAAAGTCAGGTCAATCTTCATTTTGTTCGAGGCAGGTTAAACGCTAATTTAACAAGCAGAAGTTCTAGGACCGCTCGTTAAAATTATTTTTACCGTTCGTTATTTGGAAAAAGATTAGTAATAAATATGTTATAAAGAGTACAAATTGTACATATGGTACATATAAACAGTACAAAGAGTATAAACGCTACAAACAGTAGAAAATGTCTTTGAAAATAAACCGAATCAAAACGGCTCAAATATTTGAAATATTCTACTGATAACAAACTCAATGGCAATTCGATGCGGATTATTTTTACTAATATTCGAAGAACATTTGTATTAAAATCACTTTGTCCAAAATTTTATTTTTCCAAATATATATATATATATATATATATATATATATATATATATATATATATATATATATATATATATAAATATGTATATATATATATATATATATATATATATATATATATATATATATATATATATATATATATATATATATATATATATATATATATATATATATAGGGTGTTTCGTAAGTAAGTGCACTGCTATATGCCATCGTGTAGGTTGTGATGTTGCAAGAAAACAATTGTATGGGCACTTTGCCAGGTGGAGCTTCGTTTGGGAGGAAGAGAAGGTTAAAAGTTTTGGTAAATTTTTAAGACCCACCTGCATTTTTTATCCCCATTTGGCCTTTCCAATCATTTGTAAACAAATTCCCTCTCCCATCAAAAGCTACACGGTTTCAAAGATTCCCATAAAAAATACATTTTTGTTGGGTAAACTCGACTTGATGCACCACAGCCTGGAAATTTTCCCATCAGAGGCCGAATAGGTTGTAACTGGGGTCGAAAATTGAAGAAAAATATACAAAATTACGCAAAAAAATACGCGAGAAGACAACACTATTAAGAAACAAAACAAACAAAAAAAAAACGCAAAAGCAAACACAACCACAAAAACACAAACATACTAGCCTGATATCTATTGGCAAAATTCAAGTTACAACTGTGTGGTACATCAAGTCGAGTTTAACCGAAATTCTACCACCAGTGGGTGAATAGGTGGTAGCAGGGGTCGAAAATTGAAGAAAAACCGGTAAACTCGACTTGATGCACCACAGCCGGGAAATTATACCACCAGAGAACGAATAGGTGGTAGCAAGGGTCGAAAACTCGGAAAATTTAAATATTGGTTGCTTATTTTATTGTAAATGCTTTGCTTATGAATACAAAATGGAAACATCTGTTGGTGCAATATTTACGAAATTGTCTGGTGCTGGCAATCATGCGTTAGCACCAAAGCTGCTTCACGTTGAGTTAAATCCACCCTGTGAATTTCCTTTCGATTGAATGGCTGCGCTGGAAGTTATGGGAGTGAATAGAATTTTAGGGTAACCATCCTCAAAACTTTTCAAATGATCGAAACCTAAATATTTGCTTTTAACTGTCATTGCAGAATCATTCCCATTTGGAAATTTAATGACAACATCGCTCGATAAAGAAATGTCAATAAATTACTAAATTCATCATAGCTGACATTCATGATTTATCAACGAAATTCCTACAGAATTAGAAATGCAGCAAGATCCATTTATCACATGACTTTCGTTTTGATTTCGTTACTACATCAGAAGTTATAGGGTAAAAACCTTTATTTTCCTGAGCAAATTTACAATATTTAGGAGACAAAAATTGTCATAGCTGGCAACCCTATTCTAATTTTTCAACCAAATTTCTATGAAATCTATCTTAGAGTAAGGTTCATCTACTGCGTGAATTTTGTTAAAATCTGGGGGGCAAGTCGGAAGCTATAAGCCAAAAACCAGTTTTTTTTCTCAGTGATGTTTCAAAATCGCACCACTGCCACAGTATTGCTCGTATTTCAAAATTCAATTCTATCAAACCTGGTTCTAGCTAATTCCAACATGTCCTGTAAATTTCAGAGTGATCGCATTATCCGATCGTCAGTTCTCGTGAACAGAAGTTTTGAGTGCTGAAAATAGAGGTAATTTGATCATGGGCTGCCGTTCTTGTTTAAAGTGGAATTTTGAAAATTTTTATTTGACTTGGTGGACAAAAGTCAAGATTTATCAATGATTTGAATTCATTTTCAAAAATCAAAAAAATTTCAGGAGGGTCGATGATTTAAAGGATTTTTTTTTCAGGAGCCTGTTGTAGCTACAGAGCTGCCCACACAGTCTTGAAGGTCCATGTTTGTTAAATCTTAGTCTACATCAATACGCTCTGAAAAGTTCACGATGATCCATTATTTTTCTTAGAAATTATGACAAATCGAAATTTGAAAAAAAATCCTTGCCTACTTTTAGGCACTCAGCGCCTACACAAGGCTCCTAATTTCCAATTTTTTATCATAAACAAGTTTAAAAAATAATAGATTTTCATTCTCAATACTTTTCTTTAACGAAAATTGACACTGCTTGGAAATATAGGAGTACCTGAAAATTCACCAAAACGCCCGCCGCCGCCAAAAAGTTAAAGATATCTGAATTCTAGCAAATCATGGACCTACCTGTTATATACATCTATGTTCTTCGAAAATTTCAGCTCAATCGAATCGGCCACTCCAGAGATTATCTCCCTTAATCATTTTGCTGATGTATGTATATATATATATATATATATATATATATATATATATATATATATATATATATATATATATATATATATATATATATATATATATATATATATATATATATATATATATACATATATGCATATATATATATATATATATATATATATATATATATATATATATGTATATATATATATATATATATATATATATATATATATATATATATATATATATATATATATGTATGTATGTATAGAAAAAGTGATGCAAAAGCTCATATTTAAGAAATTCTTTGGGTTAACCTCTTCATATTTTTAAAGGTAGTGAATAAAAAGTTGGTTGGTTTTTTTCTTGCTATTAATATATTTCCAAACATTGATTAGATATAAAAAAAAAATCAAAAAAAAAAACATTTCTATAAGAAAAAAATTAAAGAGTAAATCAATTCATTTTTGGCTACCGAAAAAAAAGTGATGCAAAAATTAAACCTCGATCATATTCTACCAACTGTATTGGGTAACTGATAGCAATCAATGGTTCTTAATATTTGGTAGAATTTCCTTTTCTATCTATGACAGCTAGAATTTCCTTTTCTATCTATGAGTTTGGTGGGCGGTATACTTAGGATCATTTTCTTGCATGAATATGTAGTTTATTCCCAAATTCAACTTTTGAACGCTAGCTGCTAGCCGATCCTTTAAAATCTGGATGTAGACTTTGTGATCCATCGTTTTTTCTTCTATGATATGAAGTTCGCCAACTCCATTGAAAGCCATACATCCCCATACCAAAATAGAACCACCACCATACTTCACAGTTCCTATCATATTTTTCGTATCTAGCTCCGTAAGAGGCTTTCTGCACACTTTTGCTCGTCCATCGTGAGAAAACACATTGAACTTGCTTTCATCCGTGAATAAGACGCGTTACCGAAATTAGACATCCTTATTCAAATGTTCTTTGGCGAAATTTAATCTTTTTCACGGATTATGTCGCTAACGAAGAATTTCTTTCGTGGAATACGACACACGTAACCCAATTTCCTTAAATGACTTCTGACTGTATGAACGCTAACATCTTTTTTATAAATAGATCTTAGTGTTGCTTTGGAAGAAAAGGATCTTTCTTGACTTCTCGTTCGAATATTCGCATATCACGTCCTGATAATATTTTCTTACTCCCTGAGCGCTTTTTATTTTCTAAGCTGGGTCTAATGGGTCTATTAACGATGGATGCAATTTCCTTGTATGGAGTGTTCTGGTTATGAAGCCGAAAAATAATTTTTCTTTCATCTAAAGAAGTCTCTTTTCTCATGCTGATCGACTGAAAATTGGCTAAATAGTAATATTAATGAAAACCTAAACCTGAGGTTTCAGGAATTACTTTCTTTTACGAATTTTTTCCTCCAATCGCCTCTAAAATTGATTTTCAATTATGAAAACAACTAACAATGGACTGCAACCGCTGATAAAATGACACATTTTCAATGAAAAGCAATTATTGCATCACTTTTTCTCGGTATGTTTTAAGCCAAAGGTTAATCTGAAAGCGTAAACAAACGTTCAGAAACCGGTTCTTGGGAAAATAATGAAGAAATTTTACGTATGGCATATTTGGCAGTCAAATGGTAGCATAGGCCACGGGGGCGTCATCGGGTGTTGGTTACCGAAGAAGCAATTGAAATTCCGAGAAATGCCTGCTGGAAACAACATCTACAGCTCTGCTACTGAATGCTACCTTCGACCTCCCCGAAGATGTGATTTTACAATTTCACATCGGGTGGCTGCCGGGAGCCTTCATTACATTTCAGATCATGAATGTTGCCAACGAAGGAGGGTGAGGGCGAGTTTCCCGCGCCTTAAATCGGGAACATTAACCAGACTGGCCCTCCAGGTTGGGGGTTGGGCAATGGGCCAATAACCCATTCCCGTAAAACTTCACTTATTCAGGAACCTGATACTTCGCCTCGGATACTTGGATTGGATCAACGGAAACGACCACGCAAACGAAATATGGACTACTCTATTGGAACCTGGAACGTGCGAACCCTGTACAGACCGGGGGCCATCAAAGCCCTCCTGGAACAGGTCAATCACTACAAAATAAACATTCTCGCTGTCCAGGAAACGAAACTGTTTGGTGCCGAGATTATGGACATGAGATCGTACACAATCTTCAAAAGCGGGAAATCATCGGGAAGTCACGAGTTTGGAGTGGCCTTCATCGCGGACAAAAAAATGAAACCGCTAGTAATCGACTTCAAGCCTGTCAACGAAAGAATGTGCGATCCGCATTCGTGGAAAGTTTTTACTAATGTTCGAAGAACATTATTGCTAATGTTCGAAGAACATTAGTATTAAAATCGATTCGGCCAAAAATTCATATTTCCATATATATATATATATATATATATATATATATATATATATATATATATATATATATATATATATATATATATATATATATATATATATATATATATATATATATCATCAAAAAATTTCAGTGAGATAATCTCTTGAACATCCGATTGACCTGAAACTTTCAGGATACATTGGTGTATATGCAGAATAGGTCCAGGTCTCACTAAATGTCAGTTATTGTTAACCTTTTGGCGCGGGCGGCCATTTAAGTGATATTTTTAATATACCTATTATTTCGTACACAAATAATTTTCGCAAAAATTAATTTGACGAAATAAATTTCGAACGTGTTTTACATGTGAATCGGATAATGTTTTGGAATTTTTTAACCCCATGTGTGCGCTGGGTGCCTAAAAAGAGAACTGGAAAATTTGAAAATTTTTAAATTGCGATAACTTTTGACAGAGCTAATCAATCATTACGAAATTTTCAGGACATATTTGCATTATTTAGTTGTAGATTTGTGTAGCTTTTAATGAGCGTGCTGGCAACCCTGTAGCTAGGGCAGGCACTGAAAGTGAAAACCTCCAAATCATCGTTTCTCTTGAAAAAATGCCGCTTCTTCAAAAAAAGCCACTCATATGTAAATCTTGTGCTTTGTTTACATAGACAAAAAATAAAATTTGATATGGTATAACGGGCACGCCTGGTAACCCTTGCCCAATTTACCTATATTTTTAGCATCAAAAACTTCTGTTCACGGAAACTCACGATCCAATGAGCAGAATTAATTGAAATTTGCAGAATGTATTGGTCTTTAATAGGACCAGGTCTGATAGAAGTAATTTTGAAATGCGGGCGATTCTGTGCCAGTGGTGCCATCTTGAAAAATCACTAAAAAAGATAACTGCTTTTAGCCCTATAAATTCTGATTGAATCGTTCGATTTTGACCAAATTCACACAGTAGCTGGACCTTACCTCAAACCACGTTTAGTAGAAATTTGGTCGAAAAATTCGGTTGGAGCGGCCAGCTATGATAATTTTGGTGTCTTAAATTTGAAAAAATAAAAATTGAAAGTGAAAGCATTCAAACCATCGAATATCCTAAAAAATGTCCGTTTCTTACAATAAAACCAATCTGTATACAAATCTTATGTTTTATCTACACGTTCAAAGTAAAACTTTGAAAATTGAATGTCGGACAAGAACGGTAACCCTCTCCCAGTTAACCTATATTTTTAGCATCAAAAACTTTTGTTCACGTGAACTCACGAACCAATAATCACATACAGCTGAAATTTACAGAATGCATTGGACTTAAGTAGGACCAGATCTGATAGAAGCGATTTTGAATTGTGGGCAACTCTGTGTCAGTGGTGCCATCTTGAAAAATTACAAAGAAAAAAAACTTGCTTTTTGCCCTATGAAATGTGAATTAGTTACCAGATTTTCATGAAATTGACACAGTAGCTGAACCTTACTCTAATCTCTGTTTGGTGGAAATTTGGTTGAAAAATTAGATTCGTGCTGCCAGCTATGGTAATTTTCGTGTCTTTGGTTTTGAAAATTCGCTCAGGAAAATAAAACGTTTCGCCCTATAACTTCCAGTGCAGTCATGAAATCAATAGGAATTTCATACAATTAATGAAACCTATCATAAACATTATTCAGGCCAAATTTGGTTGAAAAGCCATAATAGGGCTGCCAGCTATTGTTGGTTTTGTGTTTGATTGCAATATCTTTATTAAGCGGTTTTATCGTAGAATTTTCAAATGGTAATGATATTGTTGTGACAATAAATAGCAAATATTAAGCTTTAGATTATTTAAAAAACTCGCTGCAGGTAACCCTAAATTTCTTTATGCTCCTGTAACTTCGAATGTAATATAACAACGTGAAGCAGATGTGATATATTCTTGTCTTTGATACTGGCAAAAGGTTGCAAGCACGAGTCGGTTCTGCTACTTTTGTATCAATAAATGCTTACAGTTAGTATTCATACCGGAAACACTTACAATTAAAATAAATAACCAATATTTCAATTCCCAAAACTCTGCAAATTTTTCGGATCGCAGCCCCAAACACCAACTTCAGTTACAGTGCTGCAGGCACTGAGCATTTTCTTCATTGATGTTATATGAGATGCTGCTTTCAAAATTATGTGAAATAAGCAACTGATAACGAATATAATTAACCCGTGTTTTGCTCTCATAAACGTTGAAATTCATGCCAGTGGTAATATCTGAAACCTTCCACCATATGAGTTATAATGCATTCTTGAGACCAAAGTAAAACGTGGCATTTGAAACAGTTTGGCCGTAATAAGCAGCACATGTGGTGGAATATGCATGCACTCAGAACCTGCACGATTCTTCTACTGTTCTTCGAACATTAGTGTTTCTAGCGGTTCAGGTGCGCTAGAGTTTTTTAACGTTTGGCTCATTAACGTTCATGCCCCTACTGAAGATAAGGATGAGGCAGTGAAAGATAATTTCTATAACCTTCTGGAAAGGTTATATGATTCTCTGCCATCAAATGATGTTAAAATCCTGCTGGGCGACTTCAACGCAAAGGTTGGACAGGAGGAAACACACCGCGGAACCACCGGCCAATTTAGTCTTCACGACCTATGCAACGACAATGGACAACGACTGGTCGACTTTGCGAGTAGCAGAAATCTCGTCGTAAGCTCCACGTGCTTCCCGCATCGTGACATCCATAAAAGGACATGGGCATCCCCCGACGGCCACACCTTTAATCAGATTGATCATATTCTGATTCAGAAAAGGTGGGCCTCTAGTATTTTAGATGTGCGAACCTTCCGTGGAGCCAACTGCGACTCCGACCACTACTTAGTCAAGACTCGATATCGATGTCGAATATCACTGTCGTATGAAGCCAGAGCAAGCTCAAGACGCAAGTTCGATGTCGACAAGCTTTGAAACAAGACGATGGAAGCCGAATATAGATCTGCTCTGGAAATGGAACTAGCTTCCACGCCTAACACCTCGTCTATCAACGATGTTTGGACTCCTATCAAAAGCGCAGTGAACGCAGCAGCCGAAAAAGTAGTGGGATATATAGCCGGGCAACGCAGAAATGAATGGTTCGACGAGGAATGTCAAGCCGCGTTGGATGAAAAGAATGCGGCCTACAAAATCCACATTGAACGGCTGACTAGAGCCAAGAAAGAAAAATATGACGATCTTCGGAGAGTAGCTAATAGAATAATTAGACGTAAGAAACGAAAGCATTTTGACACCATGCTGAATAACATGAATGACAATTTTATGGCTAACAACACTCGACAAGCGTACAAAGTAGTGAGACACTTAAAGCAAGGCTTTAAACCACGAACTAGCCTATGTAGGGCTGCCGATGGAAGCATCATAAAAGGCTCAGAACAGGTGAAGGAAAGATGGGCGTCCTATTTCCAGCAATTACTGAATAGAAATGTCCCCGCACCCGACAAATCGCCATCATTAATTGGCACATACCTTGACAGTGCCTCATCTCACCCCCCAACACTGGATGAAGTCCGACAGGCCATGGTCCGCTTGAAACCCAACAAAGCACCGGGCATCGATGGTATCCCCGCGGAGCTCCTGAAGACAGGCGGGATTTCCGTTTTAAGGGCAATCCATGGATTGGTGACAAGCATCTGGCAACAAGAAACGATGCCGAATGAGTGGCGAAAAAGTGTTATATGTCCCATTCACAAGAAAGGAGATAAATTGCTATGCGAAAACTACAGGGGCATATCACTACTTTGTACGTCGTACAAGCTCTTGACAAAAATTTTAGAGTTAAGGATTTCCCATCACGCTGAGAAAATTCTTGGTGAATATCAAGGTGGCTTCAGACGTGGAAGATCGACAACTGACCAAATATTCACGGTCAAACAAATTTTGGAAAAATGCTGGGAATTCAACATTGATGTCCATCAAATATTCGTCGACTTCAAACAAGCGTACGACAGCATCAACTGAACTGCATTATATAACATCATGCTGCAGTTCGGAATCCCAGCAAAGTTGGTACGCCTAGTGAAAATGACCATGACCGACTCCACGTCACAAGTGCTCTACAGAATAATATGACCGACTCGTTTTCGACGAATACAGGGCTAAAACAAGGGGATGGATTAGCTCCGGTGCTCTTTAACTTAGCGCTTGAATATGTCATCAGAAAAATCCCCGTTGACACGAGAGGAACTCTATTATTTAAGTCGACACAGCTAGTAGCTTACGCTGATGACATCAACATTATGTCACGTTCGTTCAACGACGCCAAGGAAGTATTTGTAGCTCTAGACGAAACCGCCAAGGAAGTTGGTCTTCAAATTAACGAACAGAAAACAAAAGTTATGACTCAATCAAGGAAAAGGACGCCAATAAGACAAAACATAACGATAGGGGACTATAACCTTGAAAATGTAGACAACTTCGTATACCTAGGGACAAACCTCTCGAAGGATGGGAATGAGCTTGACGAAATCAAACGACGGATTCAATTAGCCAATAAGACATTGTTTTCGGTGCTTCCCACTCTAAAATCTCAATGCGTACACAGAAATACGAAGCTCCGCATCTATAAAACAATTATTAGACCTGTGCTATGCTACGGAAGTGAAACCTGGACGCTGACCCAAGCATCTGAAAAAGCCTGAAATACGTTTGAGAGAAGGGTATTGCGAAGGATCCTCGGTCCAATACGGGAAGAAGATGGATGGCGAATCCGATACAACAACGAGCTGTATACCATGTATGACGAGCCGGAAGTCTCTACCGTCATACGACTCCAAAAACTACAATGGGCTGGCCACGTCGAGCGAATGAGCGACAATCGAATCCCCAAAAGATCTCTCAAGGGGCGAGCGAGCGGAGCCAGGCCAGTCGGTAAGCCGCGCAAGCGATGGGAGGACTCGATAGATACTGACAGCAGGTCACTTTTGGGAGCACCGAACTGGAGGACGCGGTCACTGAACCGAGACGAATGGAGGCGAACTATTAAGGAGGCTAAGACTCGGTTCGGGCTGTAGTGCCGCGATGATGATATAGGACCATACTCCGAAACATGAATTTTGCCGATATTACTTTTGAGAGTTCGCAAATAAGCTATCAAAGCCAAAATTTTGTATATTTTCATCTTTTTGCATCACTTTTTCTCGGCACTGTATATATATATATATATATATATATATATATATATATATATATATATATATATATATATATATATATATATATATATATATATATATATATATATATATATATATATATATATATATATATATATATATATATATATATATATATATATATATATATATATATATATATATATATATATATATATAGATATATATGTATATATATATATATATATATATATATATATATATATATATATATATATATATATATATATATATATATATATATATATATATATATATATATATATATACTAATACGAATATACTAATTTTCTTCGAAAATTAGTATTAAACTCGTTAAACACAAACATACTAGCCTGACATCTATCGGCGAAATTTATTTAACGGCTGTGTGTAGCATCAAGTGGAGTTTGACCGAAGTTTTTTATTCTCTATAAAACTTAAGAAAGTAATTTTTTGAAAAATATGTGATAAGGATTTTTATATATCCACTAACGGCAGCAAAACATTTTTGCATTTTTTTCTCCATGAAAATAGCAAATTATATTAGGTTGCTGCAGATGAAATGGCCGATTTAACAATGTCATAAAGTTGGCTGCAGTTTTAGTGTATTATGTTGGCACAAGGTGGCGGAAATGATATGACATATTAAAGTATAAATACTGCTACCTTGGTTTATGGAGTCATTTCTGTTTTGCACTTCATTGTGATCGTAAAAACAAAGCGAGAAAGTGAACATGGGAAAACGGCTACTGTTACTATACGAATTTAAATTAGAGCCCAACGCAACGGAAGCAACGAGGAATATCAACAGCGCATTTGGGCCAGATACAGTTAGCGAACAAACCACTCGGCGTTGATTCAAAAAATTTCGATCCGGAGATATGGACCTTGGAAGTGAGCCACGTGGACACCCAGGACCATCGATCGATAACGACGAACTGCGTGCATTAGTGGAGTCTAACCCCCGCCAAATCATAAGGGATCTTGCCGAGATATTAGGCGTTCACAATTCGACAGTTTGCCGCCACTTGCAACAACTTGGAAAAGTGAAAAACCTTGACAAATGGGTTCCGCATGATCTTACCGAGCAAAACCTGACGTGTCGAATGGAGATTTCAAGTTCTCTTCTCTCCCGCAACAAAAAGAAACCGTTCTTGCACCGAATTGTGACCTGTAATGAAAAGTGGATTTTATACGATAATCGTCACCGATTGGCCTAATGGCTAGATGCCGATGAAGCGCCAAGACACATGCCGAAACCAAGCCTTCATCTAAAGAATCCACTATTCGTTCCTGCAACCTGGCGAAACCATCAATGCTGAGAAATACTGTGCTCAACTGGATGAAATGCATCAGAAATTGATAGTCCAACGACCTAGGCTTGTCAACAGGGATGGCGTGATACTGCTTCATGATAACGCACGACCTCATGTATCGGGAAGAACGGTCCAAAAATTAAACGAGTTGTGCTATGAGACTCTTTATCACCCTCCATATTCACCAGACCTTTCACCAACAGATTACCATTTCTTTAAACATATGGATCACTTTTTGACAGGAAAAAGATTTAATAATGAAGCTGCTGTCAAAAATGCCTTCGAGGAGTTTCTTCGAACCAGAAACTTGGACTTCTACAAAATTGGAATAAATTTAATTGTATCTCGTTGGGAAAAGTGTGTTGCATCTATTGGTACCTATTTTGATTAAATAAATTGTCTTTATAAAAAGTTACAGCTGTTTAGAAATGTATTACTAAATCGGCCATTTCAACTGCAGCAACTAATACTTTAGTTACGAAAACGAAGATCACCGCTCAAACAAAGTCACCCCAGTTCAGTCTGTCAAATGGAAATGATTTTAATTACTGTAGTGTATACATTAGAATCAGTTAAGTCGTTATATTTCCGATTAGTTTTTTTCCGTAAGGCTGGAAGTCAACCCCGTTATCTTAGAAGAGAATCTCGGCATTGTAAAAAGTGTTTCGAATCAAGCCTTGATCATATAAGGTGCTACTATTGAAACAGTGTACAGCCTTAAGTTTCGAGACGTAAGTGTACACCTAGGAGAGGTTAATCATGAAGATCGATTTAACATTAGACGAAATCGGACACCAACGCTTCCATAATACATATCGCCGTGTGAAAAAGCTATCGCTTCACGCAACCAAGCTATCCGAAGATGAAATAGAACGTCTGTTGATCACATATTACAAGTTTATCTTTGTAAACCGTGGTCGAGGGAAGCAAATGACCAGGTCGCAATTGGAAATGATTTTTCAAGTTTATTTCGGTATGCCAGAATTTAATTTGACCGACCAGCTGCTTGCTACTATTGATCCTGGAACAAAGAATAACGTTTCGCCTGAAGGATTTCTCAAAATGATAAACATCTTTGCGTACGGAACTTTTGAGGAGAGGATGCAGCTATGTTTCCGAGTAAATATGACGCAATGGCTTTTAATCTTTTGCTTGAGACTAGAGGCTTAATTCACGATTTATTTCAGACTTATGATTATCCTGAAACCGGGTACATAACACGTGAGAAATTGCAAAAACTTTGCCGAAATATGGTGCATTCTGATATTCAGGATGATGAAGAAGAATTGCAAAAGGTCATTAGTTATTTTTGAAAATCAAATTAAACATTTTTTTTTATTATTTTAGGAATACGTTGATTTTCTCCTCCGCAAAATGGATACCGATCACGATGGTAGAATATCTTACAGTGACTACGCAACAACAGTTGTGAAAAATCCCGGGTTGCTGGAATTTTTAGGAAAAATCTTTCCCGATTTCATAGAACTTGGATCGATTTTTGGATGGTGACTGCAGCGGCTGTATTGTATTTATTTTTTACAATTAGAGTGTATTTATGTATTTATTGGTGACAAGACAAAACAAAAAACATAATAAAAAATACAAAAAAATATTTCCTCATCGTTTACTATACTTGTTAATAGACTATGTATTCATAAAGTCGAAAAGACTAAATATCTGAGATTGTCAACAAATTCTTTGTTTTTAGATATATTTTTTTTTCTATGATGATGCCAAGGCTCAGGAGATGCCCTATTATGCTATAACACAGCCTTGGCGGAAGGAAATTTAAGGTAGTGGAGAAAGGAAGGGTTGAGTTTGCAGGAGATAGCGATGCACGATTCGCTTGAACAATTGTGACTCATAGTTGGCGGGGAAAACAGTAAATGGTAGATTGTTCCATAATCGTATTGTCCTAGATAAGAAAGAATCATGAAATTTGACGGTACGACTGGCACTGATCGAAAGGGTATGAGAGTGAGCGCGTTGGGAGGCTCGGGTGGTGCGCGTAGGAAGTGCTCTACAAGGGAGCAGACTTGATATTTCATTAGAGCAAAGACCATAATAATAGCGATAAAGAAGAGAAAGGTAACCTACATTACGTCGGTGCTCAAGGGACTCAATACGTGAGGTAATAGTTTCATCGCCAATAAGCTTGAAAGTTTTGCGTTGGACTTTGTCTAGTTCCGCTAAAGCAGTGCGGCCTGCCCCAGCCCATATATGGGAGTTATACTCAAGACTTGGTCTTACGAGAGTCTTGTAGATGTGCGCTATGTCTGATGGTGTAAAGTATTTCTTGCCTCTCTGAAGGAATCCTAAGCATTTCATGGCATTTTTCGCAATTTGAAAAATATGGCTGGTCCAGCTTAGTTTGCTGGAGATGTTAAATCCTAATAGGTTCAGCGAAGGCGATTCGGAAATACTCACACCATCAACGGAAATAGTGTGCCTTGTAGGAGGAGGGTAAGGCTTGAGCGAAAGACGACAACATTGGGTTTTGGACGCATTAAACACAACACGGTTCGCTGAGCCCCAAGCGATAATGCTTAATAGGTCCCTGTTTAGCAATGCAAACATGCGATCTCTACTAACAGCAGTAGCATTTCCACGAGAGTCGGCTACTCTGTCAAAAGAGTATGCGAAGTCAAGGGTGCTGTCATCGGCAAAACTATGAATCGGATTGAAAGTGTAGGAAAGGAGGTCATTTATAAATAAAAGAAAGAGAGTTGGTGAAAGAACAGTACCTTGCGGAACTCCGGCATTGGCGGTGATTGGACACAAGATTTGTGTCCATCCAGAACAAATTGAAAGGAACGATTTACGAGGAAACTTTCAATTCACTTGAGAAGTACGGGGTGAAGACCAAATGCACCAAGCTTGGCTAATAGGGCAGGGTGCCAGACTCTGTCAAAGGCCTTCGAAATATCAAGAGAAACGACCATTACTTCACCAAAATTATGGAGACAATGGTTCCATTTCTCGGTGAGAAATGTAAGTAAGTCTCCAATGGAGCGCCCAGAACGGAAACAATACTGACGGTCGTTGATAAGATGGTTCAACTCAAGATATTTTATGAATTTTGAATTCACGAGAGATTCCGAAACGATTGCAATAGGTCGATAGTTCGAGGGATCACAGGCCTCTCCCTTTTTAGGTATGGGCTGAACGTGTGCAAGCTTCCATGCGGAAGGAAATATTCCAGTCGAATATGACAGGCAAAATAGTTTGCGCATAGGTTTAGCCAAGGCGGAGGCGCAGCAGTTTAGTACGAGGGGCGAAATACCATCAGGGCCGGCAGATTTAGAAACGTCAAGCTTGGCGAGTATTTTCAATACCTCTCTTGTGCGGAAAAATAGAGGCCCTTGCTTGAAAACGCACATTAGAAGAGTAGGAGGACTCATTGATGAAGGTGGCAAATAAGAGTTTGTAGCAAAAAACTCAGTAAAAAGATTAGCTTTGTCCAGTGACTCAGTAAATACGTTACCACTATGAAGAAGAGGTGGCACGGAGGAACTGGAGAAGTTGTTCTTAATCCTTTTCACAAGCGACCAGAAGCCTTTGCTTCCGTTCTGGCTTGCAAGGACCTTCTGTTTAATATTTTGGTCAAACTGGAATTTAACTCTTCTCATAGTGGATGTACAGGTATTGCGAGCGGTCTTGTAAAGGATTTTTGATTCCTCAGACGGAGACAGCTTGTAATTTCGGAATGCCGCTTCCTTAGTGCGAATAGCCTCTTGGCAAACCATGAGGTGGTGGTTGGCTTAGTGTTCTTGAAGGCATGCGGAATAAAAGTGTACATTCCATACCATATGATGTCAGTTATGGTGGAAGCTGTATATTCGACGTTCTTTGTTGCAAAGCAATCGGACCAATCGACCTCTCTGATATATTTTTTAAACGCAGTCTAGTCAGCCTTGCCATAATGCCAGACCAGTCGTTTGGTAGGAAACTGATTAGTGTTAATCAGAGAAGAGATGTTAAATTGGGCCGAGATCAAATTGTGGTCCGAGTTGCCAAGAGGCGCAGAAACTGAAATCGAATACTATATTTATCTGTGTGTAAAGTTAGAAATAAATCTAAAAGATTTATTTCTAAGATTTATTTTACGTGATACTGGTTGATATCAGTATCAGAAACGACCTTAGTTTCACTTAGTGCCAAAATTGCCGGTTTGTGAATGGATAAGTGACAGTAGACCGAACAAAAATTCTTTCTTATCCCGCGAATATTGCAAAAGTTCAATTTAATATCTTGGATTACAATAACGCCGAAAAAAATTAAAAAAAAAACAAGAACAAAACACAATTGAAAAACAAAACGTGCAACACGCAACGGAAATAAACAGTTATACGCGATCAAAACAATTCACGGCGATCCGAACAAAGTCAATAGCAGTGTTGTGCCTGCAATGTTGACCTTGAGCGAATCAAGCGTTAAACGGCCCGTAGACACGGAGATCTGGTTGCCGACTTGGTTGGAGACTTGCGATATTTGCGAACAAACTAGATCTGAGACTAGTCCACAGACAGTGAGTTTGGTTGCAGATATTGCATATCTGCAACCAAGTCGACGAACAGATCTCCGTGTCTGTGGGCCGTTTATCTATAGTTTTGATCACGGATAACCATCAGTTAGAAGGTGTTAAGATGGAACGGGCTCACCAGGTTGTGTTGGTTATAGGGCATAAAAGCCCTTTACCGTGGCACCAGATACACTTGCTCAAACTGCCGAAACTCTGTTTAATTCGATCAAGAGATCAGCCCCGGAGCACGACTGTCCCGTTGGCGTGCAAACTGCAATCTTCATTCTAGACTATCTCTCAATATGTACAATCTGTCGGCGTCTTAAAATATGACAGTTTAGCATTTAGTCCTTTGTACTCCGACAGGCAATTTGTTGAGTTGCTATTACAATTTCAATTGTCATCCTTTGTGCCAAAATAAAGTACTTTAGAGGAACATTTTGATGGTTCTCATGTATAGAGTTTTGATATATTTGGTAGAGTATTGCAAAATGAAATAGTATGCTATATTCGATTTTTTCAGTCGGTTTGTTCTTAGTATATTTATTGCTAAGTTCTGTGGACCTTATGTAGCTAATCGTAGCTTTGTTGGTTTCCCGATAGTTTATAGGATGATTGGTATTTTTATTTGGTTTTTCATTAATTTATAATCATCTTTCTATGCAAATCATTCGGCGTGCATTACTCCTACAGACCGTGTAGACCTCCGAGCCACAGTTCCGACAGAAACCATCGAACCCAACGCCCAATCATTGTGAGTTTGTCTAATAAAACAATGGCTCTGAGGACGCCCAAAACACAGCGGAGGGCACTTCAGGTTAAATTTAGCAGATGTCTAGTGCGACATCGCTGTTCCTATAGAAAAAAGGACTTGAGACTTCTGGTGGAAAAGTGCACAGCCTTGAACTGTTGGCATACACATTTGTTTTCAGCCTTCAACCGTTGGCATACACATGGACGAGCCCACTCTCAAAAGTGACACCATCATTTCATTCACCCCTACGAGGAATACGAGTTGTAAACTCAAAAGCCAAGTAGAGTGCTCAGAGCTAAGTATCCGCGAGATAAAATTCTAGCATGGCTAAATTCTAGTCTGCGGAAAAATACAATGAATGCACACAGTAGCAGGATTGGCTTGCTGTAGGATTGATACATCAACACGAATAACTCAACACGAAAAAGTACCGTAGCAGGAGTGCTGCGAAGCTTCCCTGTCACCAAAAGGGCGGCCAATCTTCATTTTTTTTTAGCACCGGTTAAGTTAGTAAGCAGCCTTGAGCGCAGCTCACCACCAAAATGCCCATATATGGTAGTATAGGCTCTAACACAACAATATAAAGCCAAGGAACAATGCGAGTTTGTAAACTCCAAGTCTCTCGTACGGCTCTTTTGCAGTAGTATATTGCACCGAAAGACTTTCGCGCGTTTTCTACTACATTTTCTTTCCATAGCAGCTTTAAGCCAATTATCAAATTTGAATACTTGACACTCTGGCTCAGATCAATGGAGATTTCCTTCAGTTTTGTTTTATCAAATGAAATCAAGGAAATTAGTGCTCTCTTGCAAATAGTACAAGGTCAGTTTTGCTGGGGCTCATATTCAAGCCGCAATGCAATCCCGATTCCACCGTGAAAGAATATCAAGAGAATGGTTTGTCCTCTTTGAATGTGCAGGCTGATACTTTTCTGACACGGCTAAGGCTCTGTCTTCCACGTAAGCAACCACTTTGCAGGCATAATGATGCAGTCTCATCAGAAGAGTATTTCCCGTAATGTTCCGCAGCAGGGTAGAGGGTAGAGGTAGAGAGGACACCACTTTGAGGTTGGTACCTGTTGACTCTTCAATACAAGTGATCATTCCTCAGAGTAGAGGGTACCATCCTGTTTTTGAGGAGCTGTTCGACAAAAACTGTCAACGGCGTCTCAATATGCAGAACTAAAAGTGATTCCATAATAGCAGTGGTTCCACAATTGATGTTGTTCTTTGTTGTTGTTTGTTTTAAATGAAATGGAATCTAGATCTTAAAGTTTCTACCTGAAGATTGTTACAGGCGGTCAAATTAAACAATCAACTGGCGAAGTCTGATCGAATTGGTGCATCGAAAATAGTGCTACCGCAGATCAAATACGAGCCAGCAGAGAGTTGATCCTCAAAAAAGTTTGGGGCGGAGAAAAGGGAAACCAAAGAGCAGGCGTCCCAAGTAAATCTACACTATCACCGATATAAGAACTGCTTCATTTAAGAATGTAGTTTGTGAATTGGGCAAAAGTCTCTGTACCTTTCAGCCAACAAGACAAGGACTTGAATTATCGCTAAAAACGAGCATAATGCAATCTGGATTCCGCAGCTTTATGACGGAGATACAACCACTGTGTGCTAGGAGAGAAGGATCGCGGGCATCAGCGGTCTATCTACCATGCGAAGCCGATTTTATCACACATGGACTAAGAAGAGAGGCAGAAGCGGTTATGGCAGCCGATTGATACTATCATTGGCTGGAACGCAAATGCCTACCACGAGATATGAGGAAGCACCAACATAAACTGCAGAGGCATGTATTTACTAGAATTTTTTATTTCAACCAACCTTAATATTCTCGATATAAGTAACAAGCGTACGACTGTTACTAGGAACAGGACTGAGATAAATGATTTTACCCTGGCAACTCCAAGGATAATGAAATATAATAATATAATGGAATATAATAATGGCAGCTCCAAGGATAATGGAAAATATCGGTAGTTCTGAGATCTTACCCAAAAATGCTCGGAGTCACAGAACAACACACTGGAAAGTTTACTTCAGGAAAACAAAGAGACACCGAGAGCAATAGTCAACCTAGATATAACAAGCCCAGGACTAAGTTCTAAGCAGGTTAACCATTTAACAGGAATTTTAGTATCAAATTTCAAAGACATGAGCCCGGAAAACTCCATAAGGAAAAACACTATACTATAGTGGGACTGCGGACTTATGGAAGCTATGGGCTGCATATAAATAGGTTTGGACAACGCAAAGCCGGCCCGGAAATGCTGAAGACTGGGACCGATATAATCAGGAGTTGTAGCTCATCAAAAAGAAGATAAAGTGGACCAAACGCAATCCATAGAAAGCACTCTGTGAAAACATTGAAGGAAGTACAGAAACTGCCAGAATCAGGAAGGTACAAAAAGGAACTTCTGGTGGAACTACGTCTCTACTTAAGGAAACGTAGATTGGACAGTGCACCTGACTAGCGTCTGCACATGCTGCTAGAGTCAGCTAACATGGCACCGTAGAATGACAAATTGCGAACAATCCATCGGCCATCCGAGCAGCTGATCAAGAAGGTAAGAGAAAAGTTTCAAATTGAGTTGGCTATGGACACATTCCAACATTACAGAAGGAGGCCTGTTACCTGAGGTGCGGCACAGGGGTCGACCTTAGGACCTGAACTCTAGAACATCATGCACGATTATCTGCTGCGCCTGGAAATGCCTGCGGATGTGTTCCTAGTAGGTTACGCTGATGATGTTGCAGCTGTAATCACTTCTAGATCTGCCGATTTCGCTCAACTTAGACTTAACCAAGTTATGAGAAGAGTGGATCGGTGGATGACTGAGCATGGCCTCCAGCTGGCAGTCTGAAAGACAGAGATTGTCATACTGACGAAGCGGAGGATACCAACTGTCATGCCCATGACAGTTGGCTCCGTTGAGGTCCAGACCAGCAAGTCGGTCAGGTATCTGGGAGTGACCCTGGACACCAAGCTGACGTATTGGAATCATATCCGCAGGGCATGTGATAGGGCTCTAGTAGTCGTCACTTCGCTGAGTATGCTAATGGCCAACGTAGGTGGACTCAGTGAGACCAGACGGAGGCTACTGATGGTGACGGCCAATTAAATCTTGCTATATGGCGCCAAAATTTGGGGAGATGCGCTCCGAACTAGGAAGTTCCGGAAGCGCATTGCAAGCGTCCAGTGCAGGGGTGCCCTGCAAATTGCCTGTAGCTACCGCACAGTCTCAGAAGAGGCTGTGATGGTTGTATCGGGAGTAATCCCGATTGATCTGCTAGCGCGAGAACGCAAGGAAGGGTACCTCTTTCGCTCAGAGCTGGACAGAACTGAGGCTTTGCGCACGCGCATACTCTTACCCTCAAACTTTGGCAACAACGTTGAAGTGAAAGTGATAAAGGACGCTGGACGGCTAAGCAAATTGGTCTTATTGAGCCTTGGCTTAACCGGAGCCCCGGAGAGGTAAACTTTTACCTTTGTCAATTCTTGACAGGGCACGGTTACTTCAGGAAATACCTGAACAGAATGGGTGAGGTGGTCACACCGTACTGCCGGTAATGTGTGACTGACCTCGATGATGCTCAGCACACATTCTTTATGTGCAGTCACTTTGTGAGTTTGAGGCGCACCATTGAGTCCACGATCGGCCCGGTAGCACCTGAGACGATCGTGGATGCAATGCTGGGAAACGAGGAGAACTAGCGCGCAGTCTCAACATACGTTGAGAAAGTGCTGCGCATAAAGTGGGAGGGGGTTGCCTTACTGACCCATAAGCTGTGGTAGTTCTTGAAGTCCGTGGTTACCAATGGGTGAGTCAGCACGACCGGGTCGAAGCAGTGCTTAGGCGGGTCCCGACTCGCACCTTCGTGGGCTTGTAGATGGTCCTTTTTTTAGTGAGTCAAACCTCACATACCCCGTGGTGATAGGTCACCTGAGGATCTGGTTAGCAGATTCTTTTTTGCCATCTACACTAAAGGAAAAAAGAAACATTACAAAGACACATATATCGGAGTATGAGATATTGTCCATCATGTTCCAATATGCAGACAGGTCCATCATCCCTATTCTGTAGTGTATTTTTACCACATACCTCCATCTCGGAATAGTATCTGAGCAATGGACAAAAGCTAGACAGGCTTTTATTTCGGGAGCTAGTAGGTTGAATCACTATAATGTGGAGGACTTTAGACCAATTAGCTTAATATCGTTTCTGTTCAAATAACTAAGGAGGCCGGTGGATTTGGATATCAAGAGCCTCTGAGATGTTGCGAGACATTGTGCCAATCAAGCACAAACGCGTATCTGGTAGGCATATCCATAGAAATTGCATTACACAAATTAGTCGGTACAATAAAAAATCCTTACAGCAAATACAATTTATATTAGCAGCCTTCTTAGACATCAAAGGGGCTTCCAACAATGTCCCATGTTGTGAGTATCATTGCTGCCCTGAGTAGATATGAAGTAGATGGAACTTTGAGGACGTGGACATGTGACTTGCTCAAAAACAGGTAAATTGAGGCCACTTTTTCGGGAGTCAATTAGATTAGTCGGAAAGGGAGCACCAGAAGATGGGATCATATCGTCCCTTTTCTGGATCCTAGCAGTAAACGAGATACTGGAGAATTTGAGGGCTAGTGATTTTGAGGTGGTAACGTATGCCGATAACATTAGCCCTAACCAGACATGGAGGATGGAAGGAGCTAGTAGCATCGGTGGCGCTGGCGCTATACAGACTGGTTAAAAAAGAACACAGGAGGTAGATTGGGCATTTATTCAAAGGATCTGAACCTTCACTTGTGGTATAGACTGTCAAACCATGCTGCTGTCTTTCAATCTGAAGTAAATGCCATACACATAGCAGTTGAGTCCATTAGTGGAACATCAAACAAACCAACGACACTTTGCGAAGACAACAGGGTAGCTATTCTGGCTCTTGGGTGTTATAAATGCTCTTCGAGAAGTGCTAAAATGCACAGAGTGGCTGTCAATGAAAATTCAAAGCATACTCCTACCCGAATCATTTGGGTGCCGCCAGGGCATAATGGTGTCACAGGCAACGAAGAAGACAACAAATTGCCGAGGAAAGATTAAAGAGCTAGGAATAGCTCCTGTATTAGTATAAAACGGTCAATTGTGAAACCACAAACAACCTAGATGCAACCATATTGGTTGAACTAAAGTCCGATGGGGAAACAGGATGAACTGAAGGGTGGCTAGGATATTATGATCATCACTCGATTTAAGCAAAAGCAGGAAACTGCTCAAGCTCAGCAGAAACTGCTTGACTATTAGCCTCCTCACGCGAATAGAATGTGATGGCAATCTCTGGAAAAAGTGTGAGGTGGAAGAGGACATCATCGAACACACTCTCTGCGATTGTCTGACCCTAAATAATAAAAACCTCAATACGTTAGGTTGTTACAGCTTTCAAGAGCTAGTAGAGGTGGCTTGCACGGTTACTTAAGTCAGCTGATTGAGTTTAGCTGAGTGGTATAACCAGTCAGCGGAGAGTGGCAATTGGGCCCGAATTAGAAGCATAGTGGCAATTGCCGACAACCCTCTTCTATAACCTAACTTAAGTTCCCTTTTTTGATATAATAACTAATGATCATTTCCAGAATCTTTAGCAGGACAGAGCCGATATATATGGAGTGATAGTCCTTAGGTTTGACGTATAAGACTTTTTCTGCTTGAGCAATGAATGCCACTCATGTTTCCCATCAGCTAAATACCACATTAAATAAATATTGAACTAGATCGCGCCAATTATTTAGCGATGATGTTTGTGGATCTGAAAAAGGCTTCTAAGACTAGTGACCATAATATCTTGCTACAGAGGCTGGAAGTGTATGGTATAGTAAAGTAATCCCACCACAAACATTGTCAGTTCAAGGGGTTGAAGCTGGTAGAGAGCTCAATTCGCAATTTCACAATCACTGTATGGTATATGAGTATGGAGTGATTAGTTCCACAATTCACGTTACCCCTAATTTAACTCAAGTCCTATTCAGAGCTTAGTGAACTCAAAGTTCGGTCCGAGGGCCCTCGTTCAAACCTGAGTTTTTTCCAAGGACACCAACAACTAGAAGCTAAATCTCTACCCAATAAACTTCACGAGCTTGCGAAGTAGTACATCGTATCCGTTACAAATTTTTAGCTCTAATAAAGGATTATCTATATAATAGGCGTATCATGACGAGCAACTATATGTATGAAAGTTATGAATGCAGAGTGAACATCGGGGAATCCATACTGGGTCCCGTTTTATTTCTTCAACACTACTTTTATATTCAGGAAAGAGTGAATCAACTTTGGAACGCAGCATATATACTAACTTGGATATATATTGAAATTGGCTTTTATAAAGTGAATTAATCTTAAATGTTGAAAAGATTAAATATATTGTTGTGTTTTACCCTTAAAACATCTTTCGTGGATTCGATATTCTCCACATTCGTGAAATAAAACAGTTTTCTTTTACACCACTAAATATACTTTTATTTACACAAACAAGTCTAAACACTAAATCGCACTTCTGTTAGCTGCACTATTACAATTTCGCGTTACAATTTCACACTTTATCGCTTTTCAAAAATATCCGCACCCGGATACTTAAATCGCTGTATCGCAGAATTATTTGTATCAACTTCCGCTGTATACGTTTTGTCCTCACTATCACAGTGTACCATGGCCATGAGTGTACTAACTAACTGCTAATACATTTCGCGGCGATATTTATACTCCATTATCTGGTGTGGTGAATTTTTACATAAATAGGCTATTCTGAAACGATTCTCGATCCGGCTTCTAGATTGTTTTCGTTCTTTGAATACATGTATCAGAACGATATTTCTCGACGTTTGGGGTTATTTTTGGCGCTGTTTGGCGTGAATGCAACAATACATAATTTTTCCAAAAAAAAAAAACAGCCTAACCACATCATGGAAAATCTTGCAGCCCAGAGACTCATGTAAATATACCATATCAACAAAGTTGAATATATCGCAGCGCCAATGATAAGAGCTTAGAGATAACATAACACTTAATATTTTTAATGCGCCACGATTCGTACATTTAACTGAGTTTTATTTTGAGCTTAATTGCTCCTATTTATCTAAACCAAAATTAAAGGGTAAACTCGACTTGATGTACCACATCCGGGAATTTCTACCACCAGAGGGCGAATAGGTGGTAACAGGGGTCGAAAATTGAATAAAAAAGCACATAATTTTGCAAAATAAATAATCGAGAAGATATTATAATTAAGAAAAACAAATAAACTAACAAAAAAAACCTCAAAAGCAAACACACAACCACAAAAACACAACCATACTAGCCTGACAGCTATCAGCGAAATTCATGTATCAGCTGTGTGGTACATCAAGTCGAATTTTACCAAATACATTAACAAATAAATTTTATTTTTATTACAAAACCAAGCGAGAATCAGTTCAAAGAATCAAATTCAGTTTAAAATTAATAATTAGCATCATTGAAATATTCAAAGCTAACTTGCCTCCGCATTTCTCATCTACTACTACAGCCACTACGTCATCTAGCTGCTTTTCTCGCTCTTTCGTGATCTGTCGATCTGTCAACATTTTCTGCATCTTGTTCTACTACTGCACGTTCATTCGCAATTGAATTGCATACTTGTCATTCGGTCAGTCCGAGCTCAGGCGATTCTTTTCCTCTCATTTTCGGTTCGAAGATTTCAAGTGATTTGGGCGCAAGTGTGAAATCAGAGTCGAGTGTTGGAGTCGTCGCGATTTGAGTTCCATTAAGTTTGTCGTCGCCATTCGTGTTTAATCATCTCGCTACGTAATTACTACTCGAAAAAGTCGTGAAAATTGGCATTTTCAATCGATTGCGGTCCCGCGTATCGGCAGTAAAGTTTCATTTATGGGCGGCGGTGAACAGTAGTTGGGAAACATAAAAACTGAACCGAACGGAACTGGCGACGACGACCATCGCGAGCACGGTAATCGAGAAATCATTACGGGATCCCAGGTTCGCTGGAAAAATACTGCCGTGAAAACGTGTTTCGTGAAAATCAAGGAATTCCGAACCGGCTGCCTGTAGTGCCACTACGGAGTTTTTACGATTCTCGCTTTGTTGTCCAGCAAGGCCGTCCAATTGCCAGGATTACCAAATTCTTGTCCATAAATGCCCAATTTCTTGACATTTCAGTGTCTTTTCTTGATCGAGTGTCGTTGGAAAAGTGTTGCAATTCAGTGAATCCTAGGCATCAAATTGTATTCGGGCCACAGTTAAGTGAAAATTCGATTTTTCTGGGTGTCAAGTGAAATTCCAATAAGCATTTCATTGTTGTGTGGAACTCTGTGAGTGCGCAGTGCCAGTGTGCGTGTGGGTGAATGTTTTGAAGAAATTCTGCCAGAAGGCAAGGAAAACTTCAACGTCGTCGACGACAGCGTGACCTACGATCCGAGAGCACTTGACCACGCATAGGACATCAGCGAAATGACCACCCACGGACAAACCATAAACGACAGGCTGCTCGCGGCGAGACACAGTCTTGCGGGCCAGGGACTAGCCAAGTCCGTCTGTAAGGCGACCACGGAGGAGATGATTGGCCCCAAAAAGAAGCACTTGGACTGTAAGTATCGGCCTTGTCCGACTGTTTCTCGCATTTCAAACTTGAACCTTGTTTCTTGTTGCCTTGTCACGACTATTCAATTATATGTAGCAGTAAATTGATACGGTATGGTATTTTCGCGCGAGGAATGTTCATGTCCAAGCCGATTGCTTCCCAGCCCTTATTTGTGTCAGCAGTATTCGTGTCGCCGTGCAATCGATCTGCCCGAAGATGATAGAAGTCAATAACATGCAAATTTCAATTAACCGTTGCTCCATGGACAAATCGACAACATTTGTCGTCAGTTTGAATCGCCGATTCTCATCAACTTGCCTTGTTCAATGTAATGTGTTGCTGACCGGCAAGACCTGCTCTCCAGCCGCGAAATTCCACGCGGATCCGCCTCAAACTTTGCCGTTGATTTGATAACGTGCACGACGGCAACCACTCGACAATCAAGTTCTTGTTTTTGCTCACAATCGCTCGTGGTGGCTGCAATGACGGCTGCCTGCCAGCTAAATTTTTGTCGACTCGCATATAAACAGCGAAACACGTCTTGTTGTAAACGGAGCTCGCAATGACCCTGCAACTTGTGCAGTTTACCATGCCACTTTGCACCCTTGGAAGCGACAGCAGCTGCTTACTTGCTGCCTAGAGTAGATCTCGAGTGAGTCACTGGCTCGGAACGTCTTTCTTCTTGCTGTTATTCCCGGATTCGGAGATGAGTGTAGATATTGCCGGCACGTTATCGTTCCTTCGACGACGGAAATCGTTTATCATTTTTGCTGAAGTTTCTATTTGGTTTAGAGTAATATGGTTTAACGGCATTATAGTTCTCTACTAGTCACAAAACATGCGATTCGGGGATTCCGAAGACTGCCTTGGTCAAGTGAAATTTATTCTCGACTAAGCTAATGAATTGGTATGCAAATCCACTTGACCGTGCGAAAGACAAAAAGCCGAATTCACTTGATGTCAGAGCAGTCCGTTAAAACGGTTTCGGCAGTTACACGCTAAGTAAATTTAGATGCTGGGTGAACTTTTATTACTTATTTGCTGATTTATTTGCTTGTTTTAATTGGATATTTGCTTTTAAAAACGAAGGGAGAATAGATGGTCATCACAATCTACCGCAATATTCATAAATTATTGAGACTTTTCCATGCAGGTTGTGCATGACGATAAAGGAGCTATATAAATTGCTACCGGTGTTTAATATACGAGTATGTCTGAAACATCGATTGCTCTGCCCATTCAAAAATTTCTTTTAAATATTATGTAGGGACTGATTGTGATTGTCGAAAAACAGTCGATAAACGCTGATTATCGACTATCATTCGTCGATTGTAAACTGAGAGCATTGTAAAGCTCGGTATTGTAAATGTCGATTGTGATTGATAAATGTCGATTTGACAGACCCTTCTCATGTGCCAAATAGATATTGGCCGAGCCCAGGCGAGCCGAGTGTGTGGACGGTCCAGACAAACGACTTTGACAGGTGTCAGAGGCGCTCGTCCGCTTTCCGATCGGAATGGATGTTGAGCACGAGCCAAAGCGATTTCGGACGAGCTGTCAAATGCCGTCTACATGTTCGCGGTCTCGTCTGACTTCGGCTCGCCTGGTCTCGGCCAATATGTATTTCCCACATTATGTAGCAAATAGATATTGGCCGAGGCCCAGCGAGCCGAAGTTGGACGAGGCCGCCAACATGTGGACGGCATTTGACAGCTCGTCACGAATCGCCTTGGCTCGTGCCCAAAACCCATTCCGATCGGAAGTCGCACGAGCGCCGGCGAGTGCTGTCAAAGTCGCTTGTCTGGACCGTCCACACACTCGGGCTCGCCAGATCTCGCCTGGGCTCGGCCAATATCTATTTGCCACATAATCGATGATATTTTACATCGACGACGATCACAAATGCGTCTGATAAAAAATGTTAGTAATTCATAATTTGTATGCATTAGTTATTTTAAAATTTATTTTTAACAGGAGTAAAATAGTAAGTAAATCGAAAGCAATTTGAAAGGCTGGTAAATTTAACGCAGGACAATGTAGACATTGCAAGAGGCGTTTGTAAAGCATTTGCCTAAGAGTTGAATAGTTTAGGGCCTCCTGTTAGCGAATGGGATAATTTAGAGCTTATGTGCTTTTTAGGTTTGGTCTGACATGAAATTAAAAAGAAAAGGATAGAAAATAAAGTAGAATCGAATGCAACTGGTGTTGGATCTGATAGTTTGCATACTTTTAGTAACATGGAGGAAGCTGTCATTAGCTTAATGGAAATTGACTCGTCAGTAAATCCACCTGGGCAAGAATTTGGTTTATCATACATTGATGAGCTTGAAAATTGTGATTTAAATAAGGAAAATGAAGTGTCCTTCATTCAACAGAGTAAATTCGTGAGGAAAAGTTAGGAAAAAATACAAAATAAAAAGTACATGCATATAAAAATAAAGAACAAATTATGTCCGGATAGAAATGTTAGAAAAGCCAACGCAAGCTCATCAGAAAGTTTCCAAAGTGGCCCAAAATGTAATGACAGAAATAACAATAAGTCTGAAAAGTTTAGAAAAATGTACGAAAAAGATGTATTAATCACTTCCGATGCTAATTTGGTAGCATCCGTGTGCGCAAAACCTCAGAACTGCAGCAAGTTTAATAATATTTGGAACTGCAGGACTCCTCCGTATTGGTTTTTATTTTCCATATACTTGTTCTACCAGATCTGCAAATGCAGATCTTGAAAGTCGAAAATTTTTCATAAAGCTGCAATGATAAATGTTCCAGGATGAGAACACCAACCAGTAAGTGAAAAAGGTAGAGCATACATGCATATCTAATTCTAACGGAATGGACGTATCTCTTAATTTCCTTCTAGCTCTATAGAACTCCAGTAAATTATCGGAATCGGAACTATCCTCTTCATCAAAAAACAGCTCGACAGAACTCATATATAATATACAATAAAATTGTTTGAAATAAAAAAGGTTAAAGCTTCAAAGGATAATTTTCTGATATTGCCATATACAGTGGTGGACAAAAAATGTGTCGCAAAAATTAATCTGCTTAGTTTCTCTGGTTTATGGAGAATCACGTTCTCACTAAAAATGCCGACTATTTGCTGTGAAAAACGGCCATCAGGCGTGCCCCACTAAGAACTGCCAACGAACAATGGGCCAAAAATGCCGCAGAGAAAGCCACCGCCTTCGCAGTTCACCTGGAATAGGTTTTCACATCTTTCACTACGGCAACATGCGACATTAAATACTCTCCTCTTACTTAACCGACCGAACATTCCAAATTAGGTACACAGGCTATTCTACCATTAAATATCGAGCGCATGCTGATGTACCTCAAGGAAGTGTTTTGAGACCTGTACTCTTCACATCTTATCTCCCAATAAGCGACGAAACACCTGTAGCTACCTTTGGGGACGACGTCGCCATTCTATGCATTGATACAAATCCAGTTATGGCATCCCGAACACTGCAAGACACTATCTCACTTCTAGAAGAATGACTAGCGAAACGGAGAATCAGAATGGACAAAACCAAATGCGCCCACGATACGCTTACATCGCTAAAAATAACTTGTAAAGTATATATAAACAACTAACCAATGTCTCGACTCTAAGGCGCTCGTCTACAAGTTGCTCTCAAGGCAATCTGGACCTATAGCTTACAACTCTGAAGAGCAGCTCGTCCATTAAACTTTAACATAATTCAGAAGGCCCAATCGACAATTGGTGCGTTTTTTTATTGCTCCAATAAAGAACAGAATATAACTATGCCGCAAAAACAACGATCTAGTACAAAACAGCAGTGCATTCGCTAAGATTGACATAGGTGCCTGTATTAAACAGCTGAAAATAAAAGGAGAAAATAACGAGTATAAATTGCCACAATCGATAGAAAATAGAAAAAAGAACTAACAGAAAATTACCTCTTTTAACTTTCTACGCGTTATGAGGGCTTTTTCTAAATTCCTAACCAACGAAATAACCTTGAAAAAACCAAAGCCACCTCACAGCAAAAAAGACAACTTTTCATGAGTTTTTTTTTCTATCAGCACATTCTATAGTTCAGCACATGAACTACATATGAGGAATAGAATTTCTGTACTAGTGAATTCACTGCTACAGGAGTGTTGTTGTTTCCAATGCGTATACTCTGTTCTCTGCTGGATAGAGAAGCAAAAAAAAACACGCCTAATATTTAGATCTATCTCCGGAGCCCCGTGGTACTTCCGTAACGCAAATCTCCACAAGGACTTTTAGAGGAGATTAAGAACCGCAGTGAAAAATATATTGCAGCTCTCGCTCATCATACGAACAAGCTGGCCAAAAGAATATTAACCCACTGCGAATTCCAGCGATTGAAAAGAATTGACCCATTAGATCTTCATTCATTTTGAAAAGAATTGACCCATTAGAATTTCCATCTTCAACGTAGAAAAAATTTTGTGTAGTCACTTTCTTTGGTTAAATTCTCTTTTTTTGTTATGTATATTGTAACTCTAGAACACTACTCTGAACTTTGCTCTTTGTTTTAACGTAACTTGCGTCCAACATGTACACGTCGTTAGCTGTGAGGGGTGCACATCATTTGTCGTAGTATGTAAGATTCAAAAAATTAACTGGAGCTTCTTGTAAGAAAGTAACAGCTAATACTAAACTTACTAAAAAAAATGACCTACTTTCAATTCCAAACCACCTTTTGCAAAGTAGGCCACTATTAATTCTTAATATATGCAACCTAGTGCAATTATCCGGGTGAAAAAAGGTTGCGCGAAAATATACAGCGAATCGAGGGAAGAATAAAGGAATACTGGTGACAGACCCTTTGAAATGAGATTCCATTTTTACTGAATCTCGTTTCAAACGAGATTCGAAAGCGGAATCGATCATATAACCGGTTTCGCGAAACTCGTTTCAGAAAGATGTTCGGCAACAAGTCTCCAGCAACTTCTATTCAACTTCTGAAATCCTGGATACCATAGTTATCATGTTGTCATGCTAGCGCAAAACGTTGACTGTTCTCGGACGATAGTTAACGGTTTTACGATCCCCATTATCTCAAAAGAGCTCCCGAAACTTATCACGCTGCGAGCAAAACACATCTTAAAGTCTGACAGAATTTATTTCCAATAAAATAATGCTCATCTGCAAAAATACAATACTTTTTTCGTCCACTAAAGTTCTTATAAAAATATAGTTTTCATCAACTTTTGACTAATATTCCCGTGTACAGGCATTTCCAAAAACTTCGTGTTTACTTATGTATCTACAAAATTATTTATATTATTGCGTTGGCTGACATTTCGGGTAAATTTTTCAACTACGCAGAAACAAAAAATTCTTCCATGAAGATTAATGAAATTTTCCGCAATCCAAACCCTAAACTCGAATGAAATTGAAATTCAACTTTCCTGTAATTTTCATTTGGAATTCTTAGATAATATTTCACAGCGCGTGGACAATAATTTTGCGTAGAAGCTTATTTTCATTTTATTTCTGGTTACATACAGTGGCTCAATTAAGTAATCGGACAGAGCTACGAGACGAAGACTTTTGTCAGTAACTCTTTATAAATCACATTTAAGAAAAAATGGAATGCATATACATTTACTTGTTAATACTAGTTTATAATCTAAGAAAAAAAATAGCTTTTTATTACATCAACAAAAAATTTATAAGCCAAAATTCAAAATATGTGATTGTTAAATTCCAATTAAATATTCGGATACCTGGCAACACTGGTTTTCTTTTGACATTTGAGATGGTAATTCCCCAAATTATAACAAATTAAGTGTGAATAACAATAGTCAAAGTGTAAACGAGAAAAATAACTTACTTGTTGCGAAATGTTTATAGCAAATTCTCATACAAAACTAGCATGGGTCGTCGAGGTAAAGAAACTACTAACGAAGCTCGGAAATTGGTCATCAAACATCACGAAAACGGGATGTCTATGCGAGAAATTGGAGAAATCATCGATCGGTAGAAGCCATTCGACAGTTCATGACATCATTCAACGGTTTGAAATTAATAAAAGTATTGAAAATAATCCTAGATCCGGACGGCCGAAAAAAATTTCAGAAGCAGATGAACGGTAGATCGTGCAGCAAGTAAAGAAAAATCCCAATCTGAGTGCGACAAAATTGACATCAGAAGTGTCTAACTACCTTCACATTACTGCAAGTACAGAATCTATGAGAAAAGATCTACGGAGTGACAATTTTAACGGCAGAGTTCCACGCAAAAAAACCTTTTGTAAATAAGAAAAATCAGCTAACGCGACTTAAGTTCGCTAAAGAGCATAAATCGCGTGACTTTTCCTATTGGAGCACAGTGTTATTCACTGACGAGAGCAAATTTAATGTTTTCCGGTCAGATGGACAAACATATGTGTGGAGACGACCAAATGAGGAGTACAAACCTGTTAACCTTTAACCGACCGTAAAATATGGAGCTGGATCATTAATGGTTTTGGGCTGTATGGCTGCATCTGGACTAGGAAAGCTAGTATTTATTGATGGCATAATGGACCAACACAAGTACATATCTATTTTAAAAGAAAATCTTAAAGAAAGTGTAGATAAATTGGGCATTTCTGAGACATTTTCGTTCTATCAAGACAATGACCCAAATCACAAAGCTCACAATACACGCATGTGGTTATTGAATAATTGTCCTTACGTGATGGTAACGCCCCCACAATCTCCGGATTTAAATGTAATCGAACATTTGTGGGCCTAGTTAGAAAACATATTGAAATCGCGGGTAATTTCTTCGAAGGCCAAGCTTAAAGTAGCTCTGGAGGACGAATAGAAAAAAATCAATCCTTCGTATTGCAGGTCGTTGGTGGAATCTATTCCAAGTAGGGCATTAATCCTGAGATTGAAATGGAGGTCCCAAAAATTCGGGATTAAAATTTTCGGGATCCCGAGATAGTCCCGAGATTTCGGGATTTTACAAAAGAACTATATTGAGCGAATTTAAACAGATATATTGGCTTATTCGTACTCAATTAAAATATTAATTCAAATTTATATGCATAAAACCAGAAGTTAAGTTTATTATAATGCTAAATTTATGCACATACATATGTACATGGATGCTAGCAAGTAAAACGTTAATCTTAATTGCATCTAATTTAATCTTATGATCTAATTTCTTCTTATCTTCGTGTCTAATAATTTCTCCTTATTTGGTCACGATAGTTAGTTATAAAATTAGTTAAAAACGAATTGAAATTTAATCAGCATAATGGATGTTACGATAATATAATAAAAATACATTATTCTTTTTAGTTGTTTACATATCAATTACCAAATAATATTGCTTTTCAATGAAACAAGTGATAAGTGATAATATCGATTGGTTCAAACTGCTGATTCGTTTTGAAAGTATGCTCTTAATAAACATAATTCGTCAAGAGTTTCAAAATTTTTAACTAGACCTGATTCTGCTGCACATACACTACAGGCAAAAAGTTTAAGACCACTTAGGAATCGAGAAAATAAACACAGTTTTCATAGTAATTAGAATTTATTAATTTTTATTTTTTTTCTATGATAATGCCAAAGCTCAGGGGATTGCCCTTTGAAGCGAATGCTTAGCGATAGTGGTAGGGAGACACATATGGGAGAACCCGATATCAGTTATTCCATTATTCTTTTAAGTGCCACATTTATTTCTTATTTTCTGTTGTTATGCCTAGTCGCTACTAAAGCTTTAATGTGACACTTAATTAATGGAGCGCTGGCATTATGCCCAGTCGCCGACTGTTAAGACAACACAAGACGAACAAATACAGCCATGGGCACGGCGGGATTCGAACCCGCGGCCAGTAGATCGCTGCTTCGAACTGACGCGTTAGCCAGCTAAGCCACCGACCCCCAAATCTGGATGGGCTTGCTTTCTAGATAAAATATTATTGATTACTTTTTATGTAATTGTCAAATGTCAGCTTATTGTTTTTCTAGTTTACAAGTCAAAATTTATAATAAACAAAACGAATCTTTTTTTTACTATAAATTCTACATCCATCAAAATATACTCCTTTGGCATTTTTTACTGCTTTAGTAACCCTTGGCATTCTTTTAACTAATTTTCTTACAGTATGTTGGGAGATATTGTTCCACCCTTCTTGAAGAAGCTCCCACATGTGTTGCTTTGACGGTCGGACAGCGTTCACGCACCCTTCTATCTAATTCCTCCCATAACAATTCAATTGGGATACAATCAGGTGATTGTGGGGGCCAGGTCATATTCAATAGTATTCCATCATTCTCCATTTCAGCTAAATATCCTCTGCATAATTTAGAACTGTGTTTGGGGTCATTATCCTGTTGGTATGGCCGTGTTCTGCAAGATTTCATTGTAAAGTTCTTTAGTTAACGTGCCATCAATTGGAACTAATTCACCCACTTCAGCAAGCGAAAAGCACTCGCAAACCATAACAGAACCTCCTCCATGCTTTACTGTTGGTACTACACAGTTCGCAGCCATTCTTTCTCCAGCAGATCACCTGACATAAACCCTCCGTTTGGAGATAAAAACTTCAGACTTTGATTCATCTGTCCAAAGCACCTGTGACCAGACTTCAATTATCCACTGGCTGTGAGTTCGTGCCTACTCTAAGCGCTTTTGTCTGTTATCTTTTCGAAGCAAAAGTTTTCTGGCTGCTACACGCCCCACAAGTCCAGCTTCCCTTAGACTTATTTTTACAGTTGACAAGCTTATGGACTTTGAATGTCCCGCGTTGAACTCTGCTCGAATTTCCGGTGCAGTTAACTTTCGATCCCTTATGCTCATAAGCACTAGAGTCTTATCCTCTGCTTCTGTTGTCACTCTGCGTCGTCCGCTCCTTACAGTATCACAATAACTTTCACTATCCTTGAATTTAACGATAGCATTATGTACAGCAGTCTTTGAATTTTTTACTTCATTACTGATCTCTCTTTCTGACTTTTCTTGTTTATTTAGCGCCACAATCACACTTCTAACTTCCGGCTTAATACTGCGCGCTTTTCCCATTTTGAACAGAAATTTTGGCAAAACTTTGCTAAAAAGTACCAATAACAAAATATCACAAGTGCATGCAATGCAATTCGCTGAAAATAACAATCCGTATTACTTGTCAGCACAAAAACTTACAAATGAAATATTTTGAGGATAAGGTACCTATTTATAGAAATTTCAAAATATTTCAAATCCATATTCCCGGAAGTTTCAAAGGTTTATTTTTATTAATTTAAAAAATTGTAGACATCTTAAGTCTTTAAAGTGGGAAAAACCCAACATGTTTTATTACCCTGACTGAGAAAGCCCATGTAAATTTTAAATCCCTTCATAGCAACCCTCCTTAAAACAGCCAATTACTGTAAAAAAAGGTACTTGCAGTTTTATAAACCTAAATGTGCTTCATTTCTGCGATGTGGTTTTAACCTTTTTGCCTGCAGTGTATATCCAGCTGCTGAAAAAGATATTTCAGGTTCTAAGCATCTAATCATACGCCAGTTGATTCTTAAGCATGTAATCATACGCCAGTTGTAATAATGAGCTCTTAGCGCCTCCGTTTTCATAAAACGATATTTCTTTTAGTATTAAGTTCTGGGTTGTTCGCTCATGTCGTAATGACCAAACTTTTCTAATTCTGAAAATGGGTTGAATTTTATCAATCCCGAAATATCGGGAGCCCTGATTGAAAATTCAGGATCCCGAAAATGCCCAAAATGTGTCGAGATCCCGAGATCCCGAAATCTGAGGATAAGGTACCTATTGCCCTAATTCCCTAATGCCCTAATTCCAAGACTGGAAGCCATTCGGAAAACCAAAGGTTTTCCAACAAAATATTAAACTAAGAAAAAAAAGCTTTTTTATACTTAATTTACTGTCATTATTTGAAGTGTCCGAATATTTAATTGGAATTTAACAATCATATATTTTTAATTTTGGCCTATAATTTTTTTTGTAAAAAGAATATAAATTATTTTTTTCTTATTTTATAAACTTTTGTTACCTAGTAAATATATATGCATTTCATTTTTTCCTTAATTGATTTTTCATAAAGTTACAGACAAAAATCTTCACACCGCGGTACTGTCCGATTACTTAATTGAGCCACTGTAAATTTGTATGCCTTAAACGAAATGCGCAATCTGCGCTTGCTTTCATCCTTTTTTTTATTCACTTAGATTCCACGAAGAATCCTTAAAAGGTCAGTTGAAGTCTTCCGAGATTACTTATGAATGTATTTTGGCACAAATTCGCTCTGTTACAAAATAGGATGAAACATTTATCTGAGAAGGATTACTGGACTCGCCATAAATCCTTTTTGAAAAGTTTTCTTGGGACCAATCCAGCAATTCGTCCAATAAAGACAATGTTATCGGAGATGTCGGTAGTCTTGTAAGTAGGTTAGACGCTTGCGACGAGGAAGTCTGAACGTAATATTTCATTTGAATGAAGCCAAATTACAAATCTGGAACATATGGTAATAATTTATTGAAATCAGTTTGTTCCGCGAAAAGTTTGGTTCGCACATTAAATTTAACAATTCAAGAAATCACTAAATATTGAAGTAAACTTTGTGAATGGAGGTTTAAAGCATCAAGATTAATTATGAACGAAAGTCGAAGGAATTTCATTTGTTTAAAATAGAAAATCAGTTCTTCATGTGACACTTATTTATAAACACATGTCCCAAAATATGTGTCTGAAATTTCCTTTAAAATAAAATAACATTGCAATGTATTCAACTACAGAAATGAAATATTTACGAAATTTGAAATTCTCTACATTTTGGCTCCGGTCCAGAATATAACCGATGTGTATGCATTACTCCAAAACAGATAAATCGTTTTTGCGTCCTTAAATCCCAAGCACTGTGGGTCAGTGCATTAGCACGTCCCATTTATAAACACAATAAAATCTCATACGTGTATCAATTTTATTGTAAAATATATTTCAGGATCCCATACACACTCTCACAAATGATTTACTTTTTATTCTCGTTCTCATGCGATGCTGCAGTTATCATTGTTCGCACAGCACATCTAAATTTTAATCGCGGTTTAAATGGATTTCGCGTACGAAACGACAGAAACGAAATGAAAAGAAGAAGAAGAGGAATGAGATATGTTTTTCGATATCTTATTTAATACACTAGCTGCCATCGTGCGTACATATCTCGAGCGGATGTTGTTTATGAAAATATGAAGGCAGAGGCATGCTTAAACCTAGTGAATAGTTTCAGTTTCATGCATTGCAATTTTGTTGCAATGACTTATTTACTCGCACTTTCACATTTTTTCCATTGACATGGAAGAATGGCGTGGCTTGAGCAAGTCAACTGTGTTGGATAATCAATACGTATGAACGTTGCGGTCTCTTTGAGTGTGCATGGATTATACAACCAGAGGCATTTGAAAATTTTTTTTACGTTAGATACTTTAGCACAAGTCTAGTTTTGTCGGCACACAATATAGACTAGCATAGCTATATTATTTGTTCGCAGTAATGCTTTGTGTTTTTTATTCATCTTATTTCCGTATTGGGCTTTATTAGCTATGAACTTTTAATTAGATAATAAGATCGACTGCATGTAGTGCGAATGAGATAATTTAATCAAAACAGGGAAGAGAGTTGAGTTAATATGAACTAAGACTTTCTTGACTGCCTACTTTAACTGCACACTAAGATTGGCGTAGTAGCAAAAGGAACGAACGCCTTATTATAACGTAACTCAGATGGAAAACTGAATGCACTGATATACATACTTTGTTTGACTTAAAAGCGTTAAGAGGCTCTTTTTAATGAATCCGAATTTTTGAAGCTGAGACTAGATCTATATGTATAGAATAATTTTATTTTCCCATTAAACTTGAGTGATTTTTCTCCATTTAACATATCCAATTTTTCATTTTCGATTATTGCTATAGAAACAATAAAGCAAATCAGGATAATCCAAAATAACAAAACAATCAAAGTATCGAAACCATTCATCATCATCAGCACCACAATCGGAGTCTCTCTGGAGGTCTCCCACTGAACCTGATTGTGAGCCCATGCTCCCTTTGTACAGCTTGTACAGCTGCCTTTCATGTTTCTCTATATCTAGTAGTGATGGGTCGCTCATGAGCGAGTCAATCAAAAAGAGCGACTCTTTTGAAGGAGCTGTGTGAGTCAACTCTTCAACTCTGAGCGACTCAGCTCTTCGACTCTTTTGAAAGAGCTATGTGAGCCATCATTTAGAATAGCTCCGCACACTTCATACCTTCACTTTAGTGGCAATAGCGATATTGCGGAGCCACTCAAACAACCACATGACCAAATAAAGCTTATGCATATGTAGGATTGATTTAAAGAAAATGTTGATAGACACAAGTTTATTAAAAATTCGAAATACAAACTGAACAATGTTTAGTTATAAAATTATCTGTGGGTGATCACTTCTGCTCTCGAGCTGGTCTAAACGGCGACTGAGTTTTTTCACTCATCCGCTTGACATCCTTTTTCCATGAATCAGTCCAGGCGCTCGTAGATCTAACCACTACACATATACACACGGCAATACTTCATTAGACTACCGTGTGTACTTGATGCGAAATCTATGCTATTCTAACGTCGGAACACGAACATATGTATACGACTATCGTATTGCATAGTGAAAAGAGTCGCTCCGTTAAATGAACACTGTGCGAGTGAGGACTAAAAGAGTCGCTCCGTTGAATGAACACTGTGCGAGTGAGGAATAAAAGAGTCGCTCCGTTGAATGAACACTGTGCGAGTGAGGAATAAAAGAGTCGACTCCGTTGAATGAACACTGTGCGAGTGAGGAATAAAAGAGTCGACTCCGTTGAATGAAGAACTGTGCGAATGATGGATACTGATCGTGTGCGGTTATTGATGGCGACATTTTGTGAACACACAGTATGCGTTTACGTGCGTATATTTTGCTCTGGTTCACGAGTATTTTAGTAGCCAAATGTTGGCTATTAGGCGGTGCATTTCATAGGTAGATTTTAGAGATGAAGCGTATACACTAGAACAGGTATATGGAACAGGTTCGTATCGAATATTTTCGTTCTTCAAAAAGTTTTTAGGGCAAAAGTAGTTGAAATCGGACAAAATCGGCCAGTTTGGGGTTAAGGTGGTTTGGGACATAACGGGCCAAGACCTATTGCTACGATACAAAAATTTCGATTTTGTAGGGGAGTAAGGGGTTTTTTGGCCATAGTTTGGCAAATACTGCCTTTAGGACGCTTTCGATGATTGGAAGTGGTCGGGGAGTACAATAGTGATATTACAAGGGCAAAAAAATTTTTTGATAGGGGAAATTGGGCAAAAACGTTCATTTTTCCAAAATATTTTTTTTTTACTAGCATGAATTTGGGGACCTTTTTGAATTGTTTCGGGCGAAATTTCCATACAAGTCTGGGAAAAAGCGGCCTAGAGTCGAAAATACGGCAATATGAAATCTGCCGAAAAACCGTCCGGAAAAACTGAAAGTACCACTAAAAGTGCTAAGTAGGAAAAGGTTGAGATCCTTTTAGGGCAAAAGTAGCTGAAATCGGGCAAAATCGGCCAATTTGAGGTTAAGGTGGTTTGGGACAAAACGGGCCAAGACCTATTGCTGCGATAGAAAAATTTCGGTTTTGTAGGGGAGTAAGGGGTTTTTTCGCCATAGTATGGCAAAAACTGCCTTTACGATGCTTTCGATGATTGGAAGTGGTCGGGGAGTACAATAGTGATATTTTAAGGGCAAACAAATTTTTGAGAGAGGAAAATGGGCGAAAACGTTCATTTTTTAAGCGTATACACTAGAACAGGTATATGGAAGACGTTCGTATCGAATATTTTCGTTCTTCAAAAAGTTTTTAGGGCAAAAGTAGTTGAAATCGGACAAAATCGGCCAATTTGGGGTTAAGGTGGTTTGGGACATAACGGGCCAAGACCTATTGCTGCAATATAAAAATTTCGGTTTTGTAGGGGAGTAAGGGGTTTTTTGGCCACAGTTTGGCAAAAACTGCCTTAAGGACGTTTTCGATGATTGGAAGTGGTTGGGGAGTGCAATAGTGATATTTCAAGGGCAAAAAATTTTTTGATAGGTGAAATTGGGCAAAAACGTTCATTTTTCCAAAATATTTTTTTTTCGACTAGCATGAATTTGGGGACCTTTTTGAGTTGTTTCGGGCGAAATTTCCATACAAGTTTGGGAAAAAGCGGACTAGTTTCGAAGATACGGCAAAATGAAATCTGACGGAAAATCGTCCGAAAAAATTTTGGTAGCAAAATAACGGCAAAATTACAACCAAAACAGAGGCAAATGGAATACGTAGAGCTTAAATTAAAGTTTCATGCTATTACCAGGTGGAACTCTACGTAATCTATACTTGTGCGCATTCAAGAAGTAAAAGAGCCACTATTAGCCACCTTAGGTGTCCTGAACTAAAATCTACCAACTCCTTCTTCTGATGAATGGAATATTATGAAAACAGCCCCTGATATATTGAGCATCTTCAATGAGGCTACTCTAGAAATAAGCAGTGAGAAAACAGTAGCGATTTCTAAAATATGTATTATTACATCAACGATTATAAGCTACATTTCAGAACTCTGTCTGAACGAAAATAAAACTGCTGATGTACGCAGTTTTTTAAATGTGAACCAAAGAGAACTTTCAAACAGATTTAAATTATATAAAGAAAATATGTTTTGCCTAGAGAGCGTTCTTTTAGATCCACGATTTAAAAGACTAGCATTTCAAAATGAATCCACGTACAAACTTGCTTGTATACATCTAGTTTCGGTACCCACAGCACAAGGAACGCAAAATTCGCTATGGCGAAAATTTGATGACAAAGTCAATAGTGTATGAACCCAGCAAAGCTATGTAGCTGCAGGCATTAACGAAATGGATAAGTATTTACAACATGTAACTATACCCAGAACTGCTGACCCTCTCAATTGGTGGAAGGAAAAGAAAGATTTACATCCCAGAATCTGGAGATAGTGAATCAACGATTGAGTAGAGTGGCCACTTATATGGAAAGATTTTCAGATGATTTTATGGTTTATTTTTAAATTTATATTATATGCTATATTATATTTTTAAAGTAATGTTATGTTATATTAGATTTAAGCTTATTATTATTAATAAAACAACAAAAAATAGCAATTTACTTTATACTTTTGCAACCATAAAAAAGTTGCTTGAAGTGGCTCTTTTGAGTGGCTCTTAAAGAGCGACTATTTAAAGTGAGTGAGTTTTACGGAGCTGGCTCACTTCAAAGAGCCATTTTGCCCATCACTAATATCTACAAACTAAGTTTGATTACAGGGTGCACCCTTAGAACAAGAACCATAGAACCTGCACGGTAAACAGCGTGCTCGTCGATGCAACATTACGTTTTATTGGGATTTATGAAATAGAAGTCATCAGTGGTAATGCACGGTGACGATCTACGCTCCTGTTGTGCTAAGGATTCATATGCACTGAAATAAACTCACGTAGCATTTGTATGCATAGTATCTTGAGCTATAAAATATAGTTCCGCGTGCCGGAATAAATCAATCTACATATCGCATACTCCTAACACAACGTAGGATTTATTACCGCACGTGTTATGTACTAGAGTTGGGTCATACTCGGATTTTCACATACTAGGTATTCCTAGTAGGAGTACCAAAAAATACCTGTTCCAAAAATACTAGCTAGTATTTTTTGAAGTATGTACATATATACATATAAGTACATGCAATTTGCAGTGATGTAATGAAACGGTATGATATGCCCTCCTCCACCCACCAGACACAAAATTCCCAGGCTAGAATGGTGATGGTGCAGATCACCGTGAAAGGATACCGAGTCATTAGTCCGTGCAGCTTGTCCGTAACTTTCCAATGGTCGGTCACTTATTTGGCAAGCCTTTCTCCAATCTAGGAGCCAACTAAAGGAAAACAATCAAATTCAATTGATTTCAATTTATTATATGCACAGAAACACTTCCTGTATTCGTTCAAATTAACAATGTCGAAAAATGTACCAAGATAGGACCAACTAATCCAGTTGCCATCTATATGACTTTACATCGATCGATCTATGATACCAAAGTTTTCCTGGCTAATTTGAATTAGTCGATTTTCCACTGCGCCTCACTGAAAAAAAAATGTTTCGCCTATTAAACATGCACCCACTAGGGGGCCAACCTTTTCGATAAGGCTGGACATGAGTCCAGGGGCACTTTATCTCCTGCGGTCTCGTAAATTTTACAACCCCGGTAGGGTTGAAGATACCTTCGTGGCGACCTGTAGTCACGAGGAGGGCCTCAGCACAGCCGGAGAAGCCAACTGGCGAACGAAAAAGGATCTCAACATTTTCCTCCTTAGTACTTTTAGTGCTACTTCCAGTTTTTCCGGACGGTTTTCCGGCGGATTTTATTTTGACGTATCTTCGACAGACATGTATGGAAATTTCGCCCGAAACAACTCAAAAAGGTCCCCGAGCTCATGCTAGACCAAAAAATAATTTTGGGAAAATAAACGTTTTTGCCCAATTTCCCCTATCAAAAAATTTTTCGCCTTTGAAATATCACTATTATACTCCCCGACCACTTTTAATCATCGAAAGCACCGTAAAGGTAGTTTTTGCCAAACTATGGCCAAAAAACTCCTTACTCCTCTACAAAACCGAAATTTTTGTATCACAGCATTAGGTCACAGCGTTATGTCTAAAACCACTCTAACCCTAAATTGACCGATTTTGTCCGATTTCAGCTACTTTTGTCCTAAAAACTTCTTGCATAATTGAATAAAATACTTGCAAGTATGAAAATACTCGATACGAAAATACTTGCAAGTACGAAATACTCGTGAGTATGAAAGTATGAAATACGAGTATGAAAGCACTTGCAAGTATGAAATACGAGTGCATATTAATATTAGGATACTATTACGTTACTGTTTGATTGAAATGAATCAAATGGAAGAAAATTATGGGGTCAACTCTTGATTACATGTATAGTTCACCAAAATAATCTTGCCTAGTATTTTTGAATTTCGTACTAGGTACTGGCTGTTCCAAAATATTCCTGTTCCATATACCTGTTCCAGTATATACGCTTCATCTCTACTATGTAGATAGTACCCTAAGCTATAAAGTATATCTAAAAGTCAAATTCCCACATATTATACATTTTTCTATTATGCACATGGTCTCGACTCCCATGAAACACAGACTCATCTTCGATGTAACACTGCCCTAACTACTATGAACATAATCTCGGCATGTATCATTTAAATCGGCTAATTAACAATAGTTTTCCAATAAACTCGTGCAACCTAGTGGGTTGAGCGTTAATGAGTTCAGGGGTTTGATTCTAGATTCGGTCTGGAATTTGAAATAATAGGCGTGTTATTTTGCTCCCCCTACACTGAAAAAAAACATGGTGCCACACGCCATAATTTATGGACTTTTGGCGCCATGTACATAGTCGATTTGGGGATTGTGATAAAATATAGCGCCACACGCCATAGTACATGGCGAAAGGTACATAGGAGCAGACGCTATGCTTATAGCCCTCCACGTCATCTATTATAGTCCTCCACGCCATGCACTTCATACAAACTAAAGCACCACATTAAAGGTCTAATAAAAAATTTTACTCTTAAAATATTTGCACGCATGCTTAACACCATATATGTATACCTCCATATATTTTTTTAATTTTTTTTTTAAATTTATTTTTTTAATTTTTGTTTTTTTTTTAATTTTTTTTTAATTTTTTTTATTTTTCTTTTTCATAGTGCTTCCCAGACAACTAGTTTGTTTCGATAAGGGACAGCACAAAGTTTTACGTGCCTACGTCACGTGGTATTCCCAAGCGGTCCCCCATCTAAGTACTAACTGCACCCAACACTGCTTAACTTCGGTGATCTGACGAGAATCGGTTATTCCAGTGTGGTATGGCCGTATATTCAAATATACTTCAAATAACGAACAATATCTAAATTCGCTCACCTATAAATGAAGCTATAGTACATGACTCATGGTACTATGTAATATGGCGTGAGGGGCCATAATTTCTGCGCCATGTAATTATGACGCTGGGAGCCATACTGCATGGTTCAGAGTACTATGTACATAGCCGGTGGGACCATAAATGCTGCGCCATGCTACATGGGACCACGCGCTATGTAGATTCTGACATTATGGTGCTGGGAGCCATATTGCATGGTTCAGAGTACTATGTACATGGCGTATGGGACCATAAATAATGAGCTATGTTACATGGCTCTGGGCGCCATGTGAATTTTTTTTCAGTGCATCCATAACAGAACAGACGCATTAGAAAGTGCAGCAGTTGCTGTTGTTTCCAATGCGTCTGTTCTGTTCTGTTATGAATAGGAGGAGCAGAAAACAGACGCATAATAATAAATGAAGAAATAAAATTTCAGTTATGCAAATGGAATTTCCGATACCAACAAAATCTTTCAATTGTCTAACATCCTAAGTTTTCGAAAAATAGAGATTTGCTTTTACCTTGCTTTTTATCTGGACTATAATACTTGATGTTCACGGCTATAGTACATGCTGTTGTGAGATAATAAATTACTTTACATAGCGCCTACTGCAAAGAATTTTACGCCATGGATTATGGTTTCAGGCGCTATATTTTATCAAAATCCCGAAATCGGCTAAGTACACAGTGCCAGAAGCATATAAAATATTGTGTCTGGCTCTATGCTTTTAGTCTGTATACATGGCTCCAGGTCGAAAAAACAATGACACGTCAAAATAAAACCTAATCAGCGCCAAGTCCGGACACCACGTTTGGACATTGCAAAGAGAGGAACCCATATTCGATAGCTTCTAACCCCCAGCCACTGTATGAGGAGCCTGGAAGCCTATCTCAAATGACATCTGTTTTATTGTGTAAAATAAAGGTAGACGCCAGTTGATGTGAAAAAATTCGAATGTTTCCACTGAATCGCTTTGTAAATTCTTAGTGCTATTTAAATCACTTATGTTGTCTCTCCAATTAAAATCTTGGACTATCTCTCCAGTTAAAGCCTTGAACAAGGCTTCTATAACCGTGAAATAATTCCTCTCATCTCTCCTATTCACCTTCTTTACCTGCCTTCTCGTAGCGATGCTGCTAATCGTAATATTAAAGCGCTGGCGGTAAAAGAAGAAAAAACTGAGTGGTAGAGAGTGCGGCCCTCGGGGCATGCGGATTGGAGGCCCCGCAAAATTTTAAACCTTTCCGAAATTTCTGAAAAGGCCTTGGATATAATTGAGCCCAACAAAACAACTCTAGATACGAAATATGGACCACGTACTCGGATCCTGGAATGCTACATAGATCGTTCAATAAGCCTGATACTGTTAAGGCATTGTTGCAGCAGGTTAGCAAGTACAAACTGTACTTAAGTTTAGGCAGCGAGTTACCAGACATTAAATCGCATGCAATCTTCAAAAGAGGCATTCATTTGGGATAGGCTTTTAAACCGCACGTAATGGACTTCAAATCAGTAAGTGATGTTTTATGTGGGATCAGATTATGTAGGATCAGTAACAAACCCAAATTCATTAAAATATGGCTGATAAATGTCCACGCTCCGACAGAAGAAAAAGACGAACAAACGAACGACGAAATTTACAGCCTTCACGTTGAAACTGATAACAACGTCCAACGCCTGATAGACTTTGCGTGTAGTAGAGACAAAATCATAAATTGAAAATGCATCGCACATCGACGCATTCAAGATTCATTCAAGACTAGTCTCTTCTGTAGTTCGACGTCAAAAAGCTCCAAACTTGGCAAAAGCTCTTAAGAAGAAGCTAGCCCCAATCTTACAAAATATCAAGTTTTGGGCGAAGATATGGACAACGATGAAAACCTTTGCAGAACAAATGACTGGGCATGAAGCCCGGCGCAAAAAAAATCGCTGATTTGGCGACGAATACCAGGATACGTTAGAAAAGGAAAATCAGGTGTGCATACAGTTCCTTGGAATTGGGCAAATAGAGAAGAGAAAAAAATAACATGACGAGAAATCGAAAAGTATTGACAAAAAATTAGCAAGCGATATGACTAAATAAGCTTACAAAGTAGTGAAATCATGACAATCTCTAAAGAGGAAATCGACAATACCATCTCCAAAGTTAGCCCATTTAAGGACAGATAGGGTCGCTATTTTAAAGAAGTCCTTAATCGTGCATATGGCCCAATAATATCAGAGATGACAGACATCTCCGATGAAGCCCCAGGAGTCCCTCCAACGCTGGAAGAAGTCTAGTCTGGCATACGAAGCCAAAAAAATAATAGAGTGCCGGACATCGACAAAATTCTGACTGAATTATTCAAATGCGGTAGAAAATACACCATGAAAGCCATCCACAAAGTAATCCAGCACATCGGAGATCAAGAACAAATACCACAGGAGAAATGCCAGTCCATCATCTGCTCTATCCACAAAAAAGGAGACAAAGTACGGTGCGAAAAATGTCACTGCATCACATAGTATGTCCAAAAAAATCTTAATGAAAACTTTAGAAACAGAATTAGTCTATGCTGGTACTGTCATTGTAGAGTACCAACGAGGCTTTAGGTCTGAACGACCGACGACTGAGCAGCTGTCCACAGTCAACCTTCTGCTCTAAAAATGTTGGGAATTTAGCATCATGGTCTAACAGATCTTCTGCTAGAGACCATTTTTTTCTTTTGAAGCTAGATATATTTTTATTTCTTGACAAATATCAACATTTCGAGAGTAATCTGTCCCGAAATATCGATATCTGTTAAGAAATTGAAATATATCTAGCTTCTAGAGGAAAAATTTATCTTTTAATTAAAATATTTAATTTTGAAAGTTAGAAAAAGTTGGATTTAAAAAAACTGGAAAAAAGTAGGCCTGAAAATCTACCTGATGAAAACGAAATTCATGACACAAACAAGAAGAAGAACACTTAATAGGCCATATATTGCTCTTGACGAATGTATTTTAGATAATGTGGACGAATTTATATACTTAGGTGCGAAACTGGTAAATGAAATGGACGAAATAAAATGAAGAAAGCAGCTTGCTTACAAAACTTTTACTGCGTTTTGTCTATACTGAAGACCAGCTGCATAGATAAGAAAACAAACCTCCAAGTCCAAGTAATAAGTCTTAACTTGTATTGCACTATAGATGGGAAACATGGCTCTTTCCATGTTGTATGATCCGCGAACATGTTGAACGTCTTCGAAAGACGGGTCCTTAGGCGAATGATTGGAGCAAAACGGGAGAGCGGCCAATGCCGAATAAGGCACAATCACGAGCCGTAGGAAATTATAGAGGTCGCGACAGTTGTCAAACTGCGAAAGTACAATGTGTTAGTCACATACAGCGAATGGACGAGCATCGAGCACCTAAAAAGTTATTCGAAGAAACAGTAGAATGAGTCAGTAGGTAAACCCAAAAAAACGCTGGCCTGGCTCGGTCGACGAAGACTGTGCACCGTTGCTCTTATTTCGAAATTGAAGGAAAATTGTAACTGTTTTTAGAAATTGTATCTACTCTCTAGTGTCCATAGCATCAATGTGGTGGTAAACTAGTCGAACCAGTCCCACGTAAGCTTAGTCGAACTCTACTTTACAAACATAACCTTCCTTATTTGGAATACTGCGATCGACTGAATCTACTTATCAGTCTTTCTTGTTTAAACTAAGTGCAACTTTTGTGTCAAGAAGTATGGATACCTGCAGCATTGCAGTGCAGCTGCCGACCTCTTCACGCATGTCGTCTGCAAAAAAAGGCTCAGATCGTCTTGATCAGTGAGTCTTACAGGAAGAGGAATTCGCCTATTTGGTTATCGAATGCCACAGGGTACGGGACGATCTAGATTGCTGATTTTTTCACCGCGTGAAGGTCACGTATTGGTGAAGAGAGTTTACTTTCGTGAACTGTCTCTTATCTCCAAATGACTCAATGCAGGAATTTGGGAATACGATCAGTTCACTGGAAGATACTCTCTGTAATATCAACGGTAATATCATAGTTCGGGGTCGACTTCAATGCTAGAGCTTTGGTGTGAGGCATGCCCAATAAAAATACTCGGATACGGAGTATAAAAGAGATGGTGTAAAGGTTGAACGTTTTATTTATTATTCAAATTTCATTTAACAGAATCGAAACATTTAACAAAATCGAAGAAAAAGTAAAGAGAAAAATGCACAATAAAAATAACTATGAGACTAACTACGTTAACATATCAATAACATGTTTTTGAAAAGAATAAAAAGACATGGACAAAGAAACAAACTGATGCTCATCATAGCTTCTAAGTATCCTAGGTATTGGTGAGTTAAAATACACAAGAGTACGCGCATCAGGAGTAAGGAATAGCGATTAAGCTCTAACCGGGCGATCAGACACACGTAAGAAATGACACACGCGAATGTTGGAAGAGAGTAAGTTATGAAAAAGCTTATAAAGAACACATTCATCCAGGAATATTTTGCGGGAATTCAGCAAATGGAGGTTTAAGAAAAGCAGACGGTCATCATAAGGACCATAAGCAACATTAAACTTGAACAAAAGGCAGCGAGTAAACTTACGCTGAACTGATTCAACAGCATTAGACAGGTACACGAAACGAGAAGACCACACTTGGGAGCAATATTCAACAATGCTACGAACAAGAGAAATAAAAAGACGAACACATGTGTAGATATTGGTTGCAAAGCGAGAGCAGCGCAGAACGAAACCAGCTACTTTTTTAGCCAAAGACATCAAGAGGAGTAAGTGCTACAAAGAGGAGGTCAATTTAGAATCGTCGGGTGAGGAGTGCAAATTGATTACCCGCAGACTCAGTTACATGCTGTCTAGCGCTTCCAGGGATATGGTAACACTTGAGCGCATCGTCGACTTGCTGCTCTCGGCCGATCCGACAAGGACGGATAATAGCTTCATTGTTCACCGAAGATACGTATCTCTCGTTATGGAGAAGCTAATCGACGAAGTGTCTGGAAAAAAAATAGGAAGACCCTGGGTCCTGATAGATGATTGTCAGTCGAAACACTTGAAGTTGAAGTGGAGAGTCAACCGCGGTTATTACTGGAATTATATAATTCCTGCTTAGTTGCGGGAATCTTTCCATCGCAATGGATAGTTGTCCGACTATTGCTCATCTACAAAGGAAAGGGAAACTTAGTAAACCGAGGATACCGACTGTCATCCCGATGACAGTATCGGAGGAAAAACTAGCGAGAGGAAGAGTGCCTTACCAACCCCAAAGATGTGGTGGCTTCTAAGTTAAATGGGCACCGATAGGTGAGCATGCGCGACCGGTTTGAAGTAATGCAAAAGTGGTTTCCGAACCGGACTTTTGTGGCCTGTAGATTGTCTTTTTATAGTAAGTAAAAATCTTGCATAGCTCGTGGTTCGAAGGCCCGAGTATCTTCTGATAATTTTTTTTGTCCGTCTGTCAAATTATCTACATCAAGAATCAACATTCCAATTTTCCATACTTTTGATGACATACAATTCAGTAACCCTTTCTGTGCCACTCGGTGCTCAGAAACATTTACAGCGCCATTTGCATGACTCGACTTTGCCAAGACTACTAAGGACGCACAATGTTCTGGTGCTACGTTGCTGATCTAGCTTGCTCAACTATCTTTAAAAAATTTATTAATATATAATTGAAATTCTCTGTATGTAGGTTGTATAATAAAGTAAAACAATTATTTTATTCAAGTATATACTTTTAAAATACAGGAATAATTTTGTTATAAATCTTACCGCTGGTACTATAAAGAGATTAGCAATATTAATTTAATCATACAGTTTTCGCTAAACTTTAACTAAAATACATACTCCTCTCTCTACATAGGGAAGAACTAGTGTAGGATATTTAAGACAATATAATAATTCAACTACTTGGTAATGGTAATTAATTAGTAACAAATTAGTAACAAACAAGAGGAGAAATCATGTTTCATCACACCTCTCTCAGTAGCCAAGGAGCGAAATGTACATGATGAAATGTACAAAATGCCATGATAAAGGCGAAACCTTGAAATATTCCAGGAAGATATCCTCATTTGTACAACTTTTCCAAATGAAGCGTTTCACGTGCATGCGCAATCATTTCCTTTTAAGCTTGTTTTAATTACACTCAATCCTTCAATTAAATGGGATGGAAAACATTTCGCTTCACACACAAGTCCTTTTATGTTTGCTTATTGCACGTATAATTGTACGATATTTTTAGGAGTGGTTTGTAAACGACATTTCGTCTACTTATATGATTTCGTTTCATTGGTCAGTGTTTACTATCATGCCAACCTTATGACAAAGTAATTTGCACTTTGATGTTGCTATCGATCTATACAAAAAAAAAAGGAAATTTACACCATACAATACATATCTGTAAGAGTCTGTATTTCACAATTAATATCTGCAAATATGAATTATACAGGTTACTCCATCTTTTACCCCTAAATCAATGCAAGAAACTACTCACAGTTTTCTACTAGACTAGAAAAACTATCGATCTACCTGTCATGAAAAACTAAAATGATAGTCGTTTAAGCAAATAGTGTCCCGCTCATATACTTTCTTGGAGTGCTGCATCCACCACCAAACAGTATTCATATTCGGTGTCTTTGAATTGATTAACATTTAACTGATACACTTGAAAATTCCCCCATTCATTGAAAGTGAAATGATTCAGCTTTGTGATGAATAAGTGAGCCATTGGAATGGAATTCATTGATTCGGTCTTAAGCCGGTTCAACTGTGTAACGAACACTAACGCATGTGAAACATTATGTATGTACATAATTTGATATTCATACGAACTCAACAGTATCATAACGGCTGCCTTACGATTTCATTCAGAACGTGAATATGCCTAGTTCAAAAATATGACCAGTGCTACACAGAAAGCTACACAGATCAGATCTTGAAAATTTTAGTCACTTAAAAAGGTAGCTTTAATAGATAAATTTAAATCCAGCAATTGGATGGATTCTAAGAACATAGATTGAATTCCAACAATGTAATGTTTACCAATTGAAAATTCTATTAATATATTTTCCACAGATAACAACAATGAAAAATGACACCCGAATATTCCAAGTACAAGCAGTATCTAGATTTTCTTATCGCATCGGTCTGTACTCTTTGTTGTTCACTGGTTACTCTTCGCTTTATTGTCCGAAAATTGGTCAAATGGTTTACGTTTTCTTACGTGAATAACCAACAAGTCGTGTTTAGTAATCGAACGGATGGTTTTATAAACATAATATTTTTTTTTGCATGATAATCGTGTTTTTAACGATATAGTGCTAATGACATTGCTACGTAAGTCGCACAAAGTGACTTATCGTTCATTGCTTTCCTAGACGTATTCGTAGATTGTTTCGTATTAATAAAGATATACCTACATGGATAATATGCCATGGTAAATGTTGTAGTTTTGCTTAGTTGCTTTGGAGCGCGTGGCTTTTTATTGCATGTATCAGTTCAATGTGTAAGGGTGGCGTGTTTATATAAACTATTTATAGTTGAACACGAAGTTAAGTGTGTCAGCTTGTCCATAGTAAACTGAGCAACTTTTATTTAGGGATGAGAATGTAGATTTTATTCTTCTCTTCTTACCATTTACTTGTACTTTTTCTCGGTTAGCACTTGTTTTTTGATTGTAGTTACATTAGCAAACGATTAACTTTCTTAATTCTTTATAGAATACAGAGTGATGCTCACATTTCAAATTTTCAATTTTGGTAATTTTATCCTCTTCGCCCTTTCGCTTTAGCTAAACTTTCCAACAATCACTCTTTCCCAAGAACTAACCCGACGCTAGTTGGAAAATGTCTTGGTCCACATTGTCGAATGTCTTTGAAGAGTCCGTCATTAAAAATCATTCTGAAATTAAATTGTTCAAGCATTAATTAAGTCAGGTTTGAAGTTGGTGGAGACTTCAGTCACTATCACACCATACGAATGTGGAGTGATAAGTTCCACGATTCACTTGACAACTGAGTTAACTCAAGTGCTTATTGAGAGCTTGGCCAACTCAAAGCCTGTTACATCCAAAAGAAAGGCTTGGAGTAGAGCACCTTCTGTGGAATTCTCAACAGCATCCCCGAGACGACCAAGATGCAAAAAGCTCTGTCCAAAGGATGGCCACCTTTGAAGACACATTGGAAGTGCTGCTTCAAACACGCTTTCCATAGGGAAAAATTAGAAGCAGTGGTGAAGCTGAGAAAGAAGAAGAAGACCCTGGTCGGACACCTCACTCACCTCTGATTAAACAAATTATGACGAATGAAAAGGTTGAATGGGGAGTAAACTCCTTCAAACTCTTTAGATCACCAGGACCAGAAGGAATTTTCCCAGCTCTGGTATAAAAAGCCACGGGGAAATTAAAAACAATTTTGATACATATATTTAGAGCGAGCTTGGAACTCAGCTATATACCAAAGCTGTGGAGACTTGCGAGCGTTGTGTTTATCCCTAAGTGTGGTAACAAACCGACCGATTTGCCAAAATCATATAGGCCAATTAGTCTTACATCTTTCATATTAAAGACTTATACATAAGGAGTGATCTTCGGGCATGCCACTTCACAAATTTCAATTTGCCCACCAAAAGGGCAAATCAACTGTATCAGCTGCTCCTAAGTTAGTATAAATAAAAGAAAATGTATTGGAGGTCAAGGAATCGCACTATGCACCTTCATGGACATAGAACGAGCCTATGACAATGCAAGACATGACACGCTGTACCATGCTCTCCAGAGTAAGGTTGCCCCTCAAGAAGTAGCAAAGTGGGCGAGTAAAATGTCTTCAGGAAGAGGTAAAATATCTAGGAATCCACCTAGATAGGAAACCCATTTGGGACAATCATCTCAATAAAACTACATTGAAGGACACTAGGCGATAAAACACATGCTTGGACGCAATTGGGGACTATCTCCAAGGCAGACACTATGGTCATACAAACTAATAGCGAGACCTATCATCCTAAATTTAGCTGCAGTGTGGTGGAAGAAAACCACACAAAAAAACTGTTGTCAATAGGTTCAACAAGCTTCAAATGATGGCCTGCCTGCTGACTACAGGAGCAATGAGCACCACCCCCCAGGAAGGAATGGAGGCCCTTGTAAACATAGAACCGCTACATCTCAAAATTAAGGAGGAAGCAGCGAAAGAGGCGATTAGCCTACAACAGACCTGCAGCTACAAATCAGGAGACCTAAAAGGCTACCTCAAAATCCTGGAGGATGTCAGGTATATAATACATATGTTTAACTTCAGTGACCAAATAAATACCAAAGCATTCATCGGATGAGATGATGGCCCACCTCCCTCGTACAAAGGAGCGCAAATGTGGTATACGGATCGTTCAAAGATTGATTGTGGAGTAGGAGCAGTGTTCGTAGGTCCCAAATGCAAAATGTATTTCCCTCTCCCTAAGGAGGCCACCATCTACAAGCATCTCCCATACTTAGAGCCTCACATATAATAAATATAATTAACACTAAAAGGATAGTCAAATAGTCAAGCAGTTCTCAAGGCTATCAATCGCGATCCCATAAATTTAGCTTTACTCTTAGAGGTGAAAGAGGCCCTAAATGAAATAAGGACACAGAACAGCCTCGAGTTAATATGAATAAGGTCATGAGATTCACCAAGGAAACGAGGAAGCTGGTACTGAAGCCAAAGAAGGAGCAAGAATGCTCTTCACAAGTTCTTCTTCATACTGCGGCTTTACAAAGACAGACACGTACAAAAAAGTTTAAACATGGAGCAAGAAAAATATCAAAAGCTACTAGCTTAATCTTGAGGTTTAAATAAGTTGGTTTCGATAACAAAAGAGCAAAAGAAGCGGTGACTCTCTGCAAAAGTGGTATAAGAACCCTATGTGAATCATTGACTGGCCACCTTCCTTGCACAGAATAGGTAAGGAACAGGACGTCTGCTGGAGATATTCTGGGGAAACAGGAGAGTTCTCACACACTGTCCAGGATTAGCGAGACGAAAATTAAAGTTCTTTGGCTCTCCTCTTCACACTACCAGGGACATAGTAAATGTCTCTTTAAGGTTCATAAGAATATCTTATAACTTGTGGGTTAGTATCAGATGACCTGTAGAAAAAATTGTATTTAGGATTTTCAAAGAAAATTTAGAAGAATATTTCATTAAAATTACCTACAGATACAACCCTGTTATGATAATTGATAGCCCTGATTTTATTCTGCATCTCCTCTACAGACTTGCATCTGCATCTGCAAACTTCTTGCCACTCCATTCCTTTTTCGTAGCCTTATTCTTAGTCGCTTTTGCGTATTACTGTTAGGCATTTGCGCAAGGGGGACAACATCCAACTATGCAACCATTTGAACATATTAATTTATCTTTGAGATGCTTGCCTTCACAGGAATACATTTGTCTCCACATGGCTTTTTGTTTTGCTATTTTTACTGTCTCCCATTTCGATTTAGGTCTGATGCAGCTCCTCTCCTCTCTTTTCAGATTGAAAATTCTGTTTATTCCTGAAAACTTTTGTTATTGCTTCAACCTCCATCATATCAGCTGACCCATCTGATTGATGCTCTTATCATAGTAGGCACTCCATTCTTCATATTCATCTCCTATTTTAAGTCCCTTGTGAGAGGAGCAGCCCCGGCATACTGTGGATATCACTTCAAGGGGCAAACTTTTCTTAGACCGTTCCCAACTGATAGAGACTACGCCGTCTTTGCTTTTCATGTCTTCCTTCAGCTTTTTCTCTTAACGCCCTTTTCATCGACAGGTCTGCATCTGAGAAAACAGGTTAGTGTGTGCTGGCAATAATAATGTAGTAAGTGCGACGGGAAGGAGGAAAATTTGTGAAACACAATTTTTTAAGCCCAGTACAAAACAATTCTATGCTTGTTCATTGAAAAAAATTTACATAGTACGTAGTCCTATGTAATATAGCGCAAGCCATGTACTTAGTATCCTGAACCACAAAATATAGCTCCCAGTTCCATAGCTATAGTACCATCTACATTGCACATTCTCCTATGCAACACAGCGTAGCATATATAGTTCCCTGAGCTAGAAAATATAGTCAAAAGCCAAATTACCATAAATTATGGGCTCTTCTGCTATGCAGTATAGTCTAACATAGCCCTGACTACTATGAACATAATCTCGGTACGCATCATTAAAGTATACTTAATAACAACAGCTTTCCAGCAAGCTTGTGTAGGCTAGTGTGTAAGGTCTGCATAGAATAGGGCCACTCGTTCGAATGCGAATTTAAGCAAGACTTATTTAACATGATTTATACATTAAAAAATAAATTGTCAGTAATGGAAATAGAAATTTCCATCATTTGCAATTGTCAAGCAATTGATTAAATCCTGGAAAACTCATTTTTTTTCCTTTTTCCAAGCCTATAATGCATCGCGTGGAGGGCTATAGCACATGCCGATGGGAGCTATAGTTCATGGCTCTAGAATACATACCGCCTACTCCTATGAATTTTTTGCCATGCATTATGGTGTCCGGCTCTATCTTTTATAACAACCCTGAAATTCTCAGCATTCCAGCAACTGGAACATCAATAAATGTAACGCTAATGATTGAAATTACTGGGACATCTTCTATCTTTGTTTCCACTAACAAAAGTGCGGTTATCGTTGTTGAATGGATGGATCCAACACCCGTGGTGAAGAGAAGAAATCCAATAAAGGGCTAAGTTCCACTGACTTCTCGATTAAGGGCAGACTAGTCCTTTGCGCGATTGACCGGATCATATTAGAGATTTTTATCTCAAATCTGTGATACTCTCAAAAGTACCTATAGTTTTACAACAATTTTTTTTTATTCTTCTCTACGCTGATTATCAAAAAATTGACATCATCTTTTTGATTACATTAATTGATAATGTTGCGGCTTTCGCTAAATTTCATCGCTTTAGATTGACACTTTTCATTCCAGGGACATTTTTTCCGTCTCATTGGCTTCAATTGCAATTTTAGCTTTTTCTATAGATTCATGATTCCCTTCTGTAAATACTGTACGAAGAATTTTCAGTTTTAAAGAGTTTCTAAATCGTTTGAGAGAAAAACAGGGTTTGAAGTGGGCCAGTTGATAAAATTCCTGTTAATTAAAAAAAAATGACATCAAGTTTTTTACAAGCAACGTAGATTAGAGCAAAAAAGAAAATTAAAACAACTTTTTAAGAAATCAGTGGTTTATTTATAATAACATTTCCAATATGATGCGGCCAATTGCAGAAACGGCTAGTCTGTCCTTAAGTGCGCAAAGTCAACAGAACATGCTGAATACAGCCATAATAGGAAGCTATGAAAATACCTCCCCGATCAGAACCGGGAACTGCAGAAGCTTGTGGAAAATAATAGAAAACTCCTCAATCGAGCTTGTAAGAGCAACACAAAGGATTACGGGATCGCCTGCAGAACCGCGCATAGAATTTATAAAAATTGTGTGAGGACCTCCAATAAGGAAGCATTCAGTTCGCACTCTGAGGGGCTGAGGTACACGAGAGACGTTGTCACTGTGCAACGTCCTGGAAAAGGATCAATTAGCTAAGCTGAACTCTCTAAGATGTCCGGATAGTGATTTTATCAAATCCAAAAAGGAAACTCTATAGACTTCACTTGGAAATAAGTTTCCGGTGATCTGGTGATTGAAACGCTAGGGGCATCTGTGCCTCTGACCATACATCCTACTATTCGCAGCAGTAGGATATGCTGGTACACTGCTTGATCTGTGGTTACCGGCGAAAACTTGGTAGTAGACCTAAAAGTAATCTTTTGAGCATGCCTAGCCATGGGTCATATTCCGTCACCTCAGCGGCAGGTTAACGCAGTCCTCATACCTAAATCGTAGAGAAATTACTATTCGGATCGCAGAAACTTTACGCTGATCAGCCTCACTTCGTTCTGAAATGCCTGAGATTTGTTAAACGACTCATACACACTGGGACACTTAAGTCCAAATCCTGACCAATATAGGCACCAGCGACAAAAATTATGCGAGTCACTCCTTCATTCTCTGGTTTCCAGAGTTGAAGGAGCGATCTCAAGTGGTGAGTGTGCGGTGGGAGTATTACATTGAAAACGCCTTTGACTGCGCGCCCTTTAGGGGGCTAGATGAAGCTGCAAAAGTGAAATGCATGCATGCCATGCTGACGCAGAGATTATCGTTGTTCGAACCTGGAACAGCTTATTACTTGAAAACTGAGGCGAAAGATATTTTAGATGTCCTCAAAAGCCTTATTCCTATGAATTTTTAACAATGCATCATCGTGTCAGACCCTATGCCTTAACACAATCCCGAAATCAGCACCAAACTCTTAATTTTATTGGAAGCGCTTGTACTAAAGTGCCTAACAAGTCTAACTTCTAATTTGATATAATTTTTTTGGAAGCATATTCAGATTCATTCATCATCGTTTCCTCGCAAGGACGAAGGAACATAAAATCACGCTACACTTTCATCACAGTTGAGAGACATTTTTATTTATTTATCGGGGCACTACAGCCCGAATCGAGCATTAGCCTCCTTAATGCTTCGTCTCCATTCGTCTCGGTTCAGTGACCGCGTCCTCCAGTTCGGTGCTCCCAAAAGTGACCTGCTGTCAGTATCTGTCGAATCCTCCCAGCGCTTGCGTGGCTTACCGACTGGGCTGGTTCCGCTCGCTCGCCCCTTGAGAGATCGTTTGGAGATTCGATTGTCGCTCATACGTTCGACGTGGCCAGCTCATTGTAGTTTTTTGAGTTGTATAACGGTAGAGACTTCCGGCTCGTCATATATGGTATACAGCTCGTTGTTGTATCGGATTCGCCATCCATCTTCTTCCCGTATTGAACCGAGGATCCTTCGCAATACCCTTCTCTCAAACTTATTCAAGGCTTTTTCAGATGCCTGGGTCAGCGTCCAGATTTCGCTTCCGTAGCATAGCACAGGTCTAATAATTGTTTTATAGATGCGAAGCTTCGTATTCCTGTGTAAGCATCGAGATTTCAAAGTGGGCAGCACCGAAAAGAATGTCTTATTGGCTAATTGAATCCGTCGTTTGATTTCGTCAAGCTCATTCCCATCCTTCGAGAGGTTTGTCCCTAAATACACGAAGTTGCCTACGTTTTCAAGGTTATAGTCCCCTATCGTTATGTTTTGTCTTATTGGCGTCCTTTTCTTTGATTGAGTCATAACTTTTGTTTGTTGTTCGTTAATTTGAAGACCAACTTCCTTGGCGGTTTCGTCTAGAGCTACAAATACTTCCTTGGCGTCGTTGAACGAACGTCACATAATGTTGATGGCATCAGCGTAAGCTACTAGCTGTGTCGTCAACGGGGATTTTTCTGATGACATACTCAACCGCTAAGCAGAGTAAGTAAAGTAGTTATCCCACGACAACCCTCGTGCGGGTCTAGGGGTTGAAGCCGGTAGAGAGCTTCATTACAATTTTTTTAATCATTGTGAATACGAGTGTGGAGTGATTAGTTCCACGACTCACTTTACCCCTGATTTAAATCAGGTACCTATTCAGAGCTAGGTGAACTCAAAGCTTGGTGGGCGGACCCTCGTACGAACCTGGATTCGAACCAGGGACCCCACATGCAAGAAGCCAGTGCTCTATTCACTAGGCTACTCATGCTTTTCAAGTTAAAGAGTACCGGAGCTAATCCATTCCCTTGTTTTAGCCCTGTATTCGTCGAAAACGAGTTGGTCATATTAGTCTGAATCAGCACTTGTTACGTGGAGTCGTTCATGGTCATTTTCACCAGTCGTACCAACTTTGCTGGAATTCCGAACTGCAGCCTGATGTTATATTTTTTTTTTCCAATGAAATTTCCTCTTTCGAGGAAACGTGTTTGGCTTTGTCCTATCGGCACCTGGCCATCGGGTTCGACTATTTATAAAATTTGTTTGACCGTAAATATTTGGTCAGTGGTCGATCTTCCACGTCTGAAAAATCCTTGATATTCACCAAGAATTTTCTCAGCGTAGAGGGAAATCCTTAACTCTAAAATCTTTGTCAAGAGCTTGTACGACGTACAAAGTAGTGATATGCCCCTGTGGTTTTCGCATAGCAGTTTATCTCCTTTCTTGTGAATGGGACATGTAACACTTTTTCGCCACTCATCCGGCATCGTTTCTTGTTGCCAGGTGCCTGTCACCAATCCATGGATAGCCCTTAAAACGGCAATCTCGCCTGTCTTCAGGAGCTCCGCGGGGATCTCATCGATGCCCGGTGCTTTGTTGGTTTTCAAGCGGACCATGGCCTGTCGGACTTCATCTAGTGTAGAAAGGTGAGATGAGGCACTGTCAAGGTATGTACCAATTAGTGATGACGATTCGTCGGGTGTGGGTACATTTCCGTTCAGTAATTTCTGGAAATAGGACGCCCATCTTTCCTTCACCTATTCTGAGCCACTTATGATGCTTCCATCGACAGCCCTACATAGGCTAGTTCGTGGTTGAAAGCCTTGTTTTAAGTGCCTCACTACTTTGTACGCTTGTCGAGTGTTGTTAACCATAAAGGTGTTATTCATGTTATTCAACATGTTGTCAAAATGCTTTCGTTTCTTACGTCTAATTATTCCATTAGCTACTCTCCGAAGATTGTCATATTTTTCTTTCTTGGCTCTAGTCGGTCGTTCAATGTGGATTTTGTAGGCCGCATTCTTTTCATCCAACGCGGCTTGACATTCCTCGTCTAACCATTCATTTCTGCGTTGCCCAGCTGTATATCCCAATACTTTTTCGGCTGCTGCGTTCACTGCGCTTTTGATAGTAGTCCAAACATCGTTGATAGACGTGGTGTTAGGCGTGGAAGCTAGTTAGATTTTCAGAGCAGATCTATACTCGGCTTCCATCGTCTTGTTTCGAAGCTTGTCGACATCGAACTTGCGTCTTGAACTTGCTCTAGCTTCATACGACAGTGATATTCGACATCGGTATCTAGTCTTGACTAAGTAGTGGTCGGAGTCGCAGTTGGCTCCATGGAAGGTTCGCACATCTAAAATACTGGAGGCCCACCTTTTCTGAACCAGAATATGATCAATCTGATTAAAGGTGTGGCCGTCGGGGGATGCCCATGTCCTTTTATGAATGTCACGATGCGGGAAACACGTGGAGCTTACGATGAGATTTCTGCTACTCGCAAAGTCGACCAGTCATTGTCCATTGCCGTTGCATAGGTCGTGAAGAATAAATTGGTCGGTGGTTTTGCGGTATGTTTCCTCCTTTCCAACCTTTGCGTTGAAGTTACGCAGCAGGATTTTCACATCATTTGATGGCAGAGAATCATATAGCCTTTCCAGAAGGTTATAAAAATTATCTTTCACTGCCTTCTCCTTATCTTCAGTAGGGGCATGCACGTTAATGAGCCAAACGTTAAAAAACTTTACGCGAATGCGGATCGCATACAATCTTTCGTTGACAGGCTTGAAGTCGATTATTTGCGGTTTTCATTGATACTAATTTAGTAAGAATGAAAATAGTGAAGCTCAAACCCAAAATAGTAATTATTAATAAAAGTTCATTAAAATCTGCAACTAAACAATATATAGCACTGGCGTAAGACAGTTTCGATGAAATTTTACAGACAGCATCCAAAAATACGCATTTTCTGATCAAATTAAATCTAAATTACACAAATTTATTCCATTCAAAAATTCTTCCGTAATCAAAATTATTTAAAGATTAATCTTAACATTCATTTAAACTTAACGATTAAATTATTTTGCTGGGCTCCAAAATATTTTAAGACTCTCTTTCTTATTACTAAATATTAACATTATTACACAACTAGAAGACGAATGATCTTCAGATCTGTCTCACAGTCAGATACAGATTTGACTCGTGGTCCATCAATTCCGTCTTGCCGATAATTTGAGAAAAATGCTCTGCGGCTATGGTGTTTCACCTGCTCTTAAAGAAGGCTAGAATTTGGCATATACCTTTCAGCACCAAATACCATGCAAGAAAAACACGTCTGTTTTTTTTTGGCGAAACACTTGTGTGTATGCACCACAAACAGAGTCGACGCTTGGCACGGTCAATGAACATACACTGTACATACGGGAATTTTTTCTTGATGGTTTTGGAGACCTCAAACGACTACCATCAAGCCGTTCCCCAACCGGCATTTTTCTCCAAACAAAAATATTCTGGCAACAAAAAATGCCGGGTGTCTCAAGTATTGTTGGCACGACACGACAGAAGTTGAATGGATGATGACAGAGGTTATCTAACGAGCCACGCCACTTTGTTATGTACAATTGTAGTATGTATGGCACGTCATCCTGTACACATACAAAAAAAAAACTTGTATCCAATGTTTAGATACCGGCAATCTGGAAAACGAAAACCTGTTTTTCTTAACCAGATTTGTATGTGCTTAATCGTTCGGCAATGTGGCATAGATTACTCGGTTATTATAGACGAGATTGATATTGGAGATTTTCGAGGTTCTTTCGACTCGTTAAATCTTGTTCGTGATGGTAAATAATGATCTTAAGGTTTCTGTGGATAAAGTGTGTGCATTTGTGCAGAAGACAATTTAAGATGATTCTAAGTAAACCGGTACAATAATCTAGTTGTTATCAGGGCTCGGAACAGGCCTTAAAATGTAATCAGCTTGCAAAGCTGTAAGTATTTGATGAAATTGTGTATTGATTGAATTGAGAGATTCGATTTTAATATATTGTATAGGAACCACGCAAATAATTCTTTCATTCGAAATCTTTTTACAAAAAATCGATACTACATTCAAGTTTGGAAACAAATATCAAAATTGAAAAGGTAAACTTAGATTCCCTATAATCGTTCAATAATTCACTAACAACATTTTCTGTGCTAGATATATATGCGATCGCGGTGATAAAGAAAACCGATTGATTGAATTATGTTCAGCAGCGAATATCGTTACGCTACTTTTTGTTTGGATATTGAAAAATCATCCATCCAAGATGTCATCAAATTTTTATTCTAGCCTCGGTACGTCTTCCTGAAATTCACAGCCATGTTTTGCGAACCTTTAATGCAGAGAAACCCTCATTCCTATGCTCACAAACATGTCTCACATAGAAGCAACTAGCAACATTCACCATTGTCTTGATCGCCAAAAGCTACTACGCGGGAATATATGGTAATCTCCTTAAATGTATAGCCAAAATGATATCACTAAAAGCACTAGCTTGGAAGTGTAATTATTTTTAAGCTAAATGATAGGTCATGTAAGAAAACTTCGAGCTTAAAAGCTCAGTCCAAGCAAACGCACATAACAGATAAAAAGACCTGGCGCTTAAAGGTTCAATCCAAGTGGCCATTGCGGCCCCATATCTTTTTGCGAATATTCTTCAGCTTTTACTCCGCCACGTGCGTGAGATGCGCCAGCCAAGGTTTATAGAAGCTGCATTGTTATAATTTCCGCAGCGCCAGGCACTGACACCGAAGATGTTTGATTGTTTCTGGGACACATCCTATAGGTGTCACTGGCTAACAAGCATGATATGTGCTGCTACAAGACAATAATGGACCCGATCAGCTTCTTTAAGTCAGTCCAGCTTAACGCGATTAAGAATCTATTTTTGGCGAGGTCGTATGACCCCCACATGACTTTGGTTACCCTTCAAGTTTGAATTGTTCGCCATCTGCACACAACGACCTGCATTATATTGAAGACAATCAAGGAATTTGCAGTTTAGATAGGATTTGGAACGTCTGACGATCCACATAGAGGCAGACTGGCGCTACGATTGGCTAACGCATCCGCTATCTGATTCCCATCAGTACCTTCTTGGCCAGCAACCCAGTAGATTCTGACTCTTTTGTTGTTCTTGGATCAAATGTAGTAGACTAGGTGCTCAGGGCCTGAATACAATGAAGTTCGGACTTAGATTTATCTTTTTGAGACATCAGTGCTATTATCGCAGCTTCACTGTCTGTGAAAAAATAGCGTCTCTAGTATCCTTGAAGTATGTCAGTTTTCCCACTTTTCATATCGCAAAGACCTTCGACTGGAAAATCTAAAGTAAGTATGCTGCAGCAGCTACTCCTGCAGCTTTTTTTTGGATTCCTCGTTGTATATGCTAAGTGTTGCTGTGCTCATTAGCTGAATCCATTCCTGGCTATCTTCTACGATCCTTTATATCTTTGGTTCAGGCAAAGATCGAAAACTAATTATGCAATGCATATTGTGTTCCCGACAAAGCTGGTGTGGCTAAAGGGTCTGGACTTGTAGTACACTGATTCCTTCAGCATGAAAGCAGCTTTTGCAGCCGAGCTTCTATCAGAGAGGTCAAGTGAGAAAAAATGTAGCAATACTTTTAACGCAGATGATGTAGTCGTGGTTACGCTACGTAGGCAAAGGCGGTTTTATCCATTGTTGGAAACCAAAACAGATAGTCGTAAGCCAAGTCTAGCGAATCCAATCCCGGGATCCCGGCCTATTTTTGGTCCCGAAAATCCCGGGATTGATGGTTGCTAATCCCGGGATTTTCGGGATCAGAAATTGGCTGGGATTTCGGAGCCGGGAGTCAAGCATTATCGGCAATCAAGTTACAGCAAGACTCGAAAAGTGCAAATAGAATCCATATTTATGAGAAAACAATTAGCTCACATCATAATGCGTAAAGAATAGAGCAAAACAAACCGATGTAACAGTTAACAAGAGAATACAAAGGGGTTTGTAAATAAATAAGTATGGACTGTTTCGCATTTAGTGCATTCGTTACATCGAATGATTTGAGGAAATTAATACTAGCGAATGCATACACAGATTTACCAAAATCCTTAACAACAATCAAAAAAAGGTTGTTGGCTATGCAAGCAGGGTAAAGAAAATAATAAAAAATAAGATATAACAGGCTAGTATCTCAGGTGAACGGTTCAGTTTGATGTTTGATGAATGGACCTTGACTGCAAATAGGCGCTATATAAATATAAACATCTACTTAGTAAATTCTTACTGGAGCTTGGTGCGAGAAAGACTATCAATGACAGCTGGAAACTACCTAGATATGAGTTTACTGTTTCTCTAGGAAAAGACATTGTTACCATCATAACTTATGGGTCAAACGAAATGCGAAAAGTAGGCAGACTAGTTGGTACAGAGTAACATATTTGTTTGGCGCATAGCATCCACTTGGCAGTTTGCGATGTTCGCTATAATATGAGGTCCATTCCAGATTAAAGAGTTGATGAAGCAGCCGATAGTCTGAACGACGACCACGAAGATTTGGATGGTCCTGAATCAGCTAACTACGTTGAAACCGGTCGCCTGCAAGACACGCTAGATCAGACGAAGGACATCAGCGCATGCATAAAGAAAGTTCGTTAGGTAGTTTTATATTATAAAAAAGTTCCAACGAAAATAATAACGATCTTTAAAACTATGTCGGATCCGAGCAAGGCATTTAACTGTCTCCTTTAAATGGATTGTAAAACAAGATGAAATAGTCTCTTGAAAATGCTCGAATAGTTTCCCATTTTGAAAAATAGTATACATTAATAGGTCTGCAATATTCAGAGCAATTAGATGCAACAGAGTTTGATTCGATTCAGAAAATTATTGAAGTTTTACTCCCTGTAAAATTGGCTGTGACGGCCTTTAGTCGCAGACTTGCAAATTTATGCACTGCTAATACTTCATCAATATTTGTATTTAGGCTGTTAGGAGAAAAACGGTCTATTCTTCTGAATGCTACGAAAATTGCAATATTGGACCGAATAAAAGAGCGTCAGTGTACCGAGCTATCTGGTATGCTAAGCTATCTCCAGAATCCACATTGTACCAGCGAAAATTTACCAAGTGAAATAAAATCTCTATTTTGGAAACCAAGCAAAGCAAATATTAAAAAAAATACTTCAATGATCTAGATCAGCGGTCGGGGAACTTTTTTAACCATTACCCCAAAATATTTTTGCGTAAGTCGATATAACCCCCCCCCCCCCCCCCCCCCCTTCAATCTCAAAAGAAAAAAAACAATGTAAATTTTAAATAAACTCTGTTTATTGAATTAATTTACATTTACATATTTATAAAAAAAGTTACATGAAAATAGTAAGTATGTAAAAGACAAACAAAATAAAAGTAATTTGAAACAAACAGAAATTAATTGAAAACTTTCCCCCTTTAGGTTTTGGAAAATGATGTTGCTTCATGTTTGATATAATTACTTCAAAATTTGGGACTTTTTGATGTAAGAGCAATTTGAATACAGTCTTCGGCGTTTAATCGATTTCTGTTTTTCGTTTTTATGTTCATTAGAGTGGAAAAGCCTTGTTCACAAAGATAGGTTGTTGCAAATGGCAGCAACTTTTTTACCGCCTCCTCGTGTGCAATTTTGAAAGCCTTTGCAGCATTTGACAACCAAAAAGACGACAGATTTGCTTTGGTCTCAAATTGAATACGTGCTTCAATATTGGATCGAATTTCAAGAATTGCTTCTGCCAAACCTGGAGGTTCTTCTGGTATGTTAGTGATTTCACATTTAAAAGGATCTACAACCCAATTCACAGTATGTACATCAAGATCTGGAAAATAGTCAGAGAACCGTTCTCTGAGTTTGATAAGATGTTTTATAACTGTATCCTTGATGTCATCAAAAGTAATATTTTTACAGTCTTCCAAAAACAAAGCTAACTTTGAAAAAGAAGCAATCTTGTTCTGTTCTGCTTTATTTCTCCAATATTGAAGCTTTAATCCAAACGCTGATAGTATTTCTCTGGCTGAAATGATATTAATATTTTTTCCTTGCAATTCTTTGTTCAATATATTTATATTCTCAAAAATGTCAGCTAAATATGCGAGATATGCAACCCATGAGGGGTTTTTAAACTTATCTGCGAGAATATTCTTTTGTTCAAACATAAAAGTTTCGAGTTCAGTTTTAAGAGCCCACACTCGATTTAGAACATTTCCGCGAGAGAGCCACCTTACTTCTGTATAATAAAGTAGATCCGTATATTCCGCTTCACCGTCCTGACATAATTCACGAAATAGCCGCGTGTTTAGTGCATGTCCTTTGATAATATTAACAATCTTGATGACATCATGCATAACGGCTTCTAGTGTAGGTTCCAAATATTTCACAAGAAGTGCGTGGCGATGGATCATACAGTGAATAACTTCAATATTTGGATTATTTTTTTTCACCAAAGCCGAAAAACCATTAATATGACCCAACATAGCTGGAGATCCATCAACAGACACAGCAATACAGTTTTCCCACTTTAAATTAATGCTTTCAGCATTAAAGTATTCATTTACCTTATTATACACATCAATTCCACGAGATCTCAACTCGAGAGGAGAACAGAACAACAATTCCTCTTCAATTGCATGTGTACCTTTGTAGCGAACATATACCATTAGCTGTGAATTGCTACTAACATCTGTAGTCTCATCAAGCTGAATAGCAAAATATTTAGCCTGTTTTAGTGAGAAAATAACCTGTTCCTTTACATTTTCTGCTAAAATGGAAATCCTTTCTTTTACAATTCTTGCAGACAAGGGCACTGAATTCAGTTTTTTCGCCTCTTTCTGACCACACATGATCTCTGTCATTTTCACAGCTGCTGGTTTAATCAAATCTTCACCAATAGTATATGGTTTCTTGTTTCGGGCAATCAACCAGGCTACTTCAAAGCTAGCCTTTGATGCTGAACGCCGATCAAAAGTACCTAACCAGTTACTGTCCAATTTTTATCTTTTAACAGACATTTCTAAATTTACAAAGTATTCTCGTGGTTTAGATGACAGATGTGGATGCAAATTATCCAAATGTTTCTTCAATTGACTTTTTTTGAAAGATTCTGAAGTCAGTATTTTTAAACATACAACACACTGTGGTTTCATCATACCTTTGTCTTCTATTTGTGTAAAACCATAATTAAGGAATTCTTCTTGGTATGTTCTTTTCCTATTTGCTGCCATCTGAATGGTGACAGAAACAGTGGTTGAAAAACACTTACATTAAATTAAATTTTCAAATCGCGCTTACCTTGATAGTTGAAATTTATGACGAAATGATGTGTCTCGTCAGTAATTTGCACACAATCTAACGACGCGTCGGAAACCCGTGCATAACTGACCGTTGAGTACTAAGTTTAAACATTACAACGTACGCAGCGACTCTAGTGATTGATGCAAGAAACACCGTAACGCAAGCACGCATACACATACAAAACGCGCGTCTCTTGCTTATCATGCACACACTAAACGAAAAACTTGACTTCAACCCGAATTAGCGGCCCGGCCAGTATATCGCGCTGAATTGTTTAAGTTTGTAAAGATACTAACACGTTTATGAAATAGCAATAGAAATATAAGAAAAATTTCCCTATTACCCTGAAAAATTTCATTTTTACCCCATTTGGGGTAATTTACCCCGGTTCCCCGACCGCTGATCTAGATGCTGAACCCTATGCTTGGTAGCCAAAGAAATGAAGAGAACCCAGTAGATAACCATATTGAATCCAGAACAAGGTAGTCGTCAATTAACGCTACAAGAGGAGCTGCAAAAGTATGAAAATAATCAATCATGAAATGCCGCCATAAACTAATCTAATTAAAACCATTGCAAAAGAAATGAATCTTTTCGAAAGTGGTGGCACTTGCATAGTTTGGAGCAGGCGTACCAATATTTCTCGACCGTTTCCGCGGCGTCCAAAATCGGGAATAAATTTAGAAGCAGGCTTGGAGACGATACCTTAGATGCTTTGCTATTGCTTCAATGTTACTTCCGAAAAATCCAATGAACTTTGGCCGAATTTTTTATATGTTACTTTATTATGTATCTCAATTCTAAGAGTTGTGTTTTGTTGTTGTGGTTTTTGGTCGTGATTTTTTGTTGTAATTTGTAAAGGATGTAATTTTTAATATCTGTCTTCATACTGTCAACGTTTTGGATAATTAAAATTATTGTTTTTATTTACATCAATAATATAAATTAGTAATAATGCAATTTTTTATCCAGTTTTGAGCTTACTTATTGTTGTAGTTTTGAAATGATGGCAAATTATATAATCGGTTTACTAGAAACTTGACTTATTTTGTTGTGTTGTATTTTGATTTTCAAATCCCGGGATCCCGGAATCCCGGGATTTGAGATTTTTTAATCCCGTAATCCCGGGATTGAAAATATGGTTCGGGATTGGAATCCCTAGCCAAGTCCGACCTTGCTATCGCTTGCTCTTTTCAAACTGACGTAAATCAGTTTACTTGTATCTTTCCTTTAGATTCACCTTCCACGCAAGCTTGCTGTCAAAAATAAAACGCAAGTGCTTGGTGTGTGGCTTGGGACTCTATTGCGTCGCCCAACCTGATTGAGTCTGCTTCAGGAATCTTGTATTTTCTTGTGACGTGTAAAATATCAGTTTTATCGGAGTTGATACATACTCGTTAACCAGACTACACTATATGGGCTAGCAGGCCAAGAGTGTGCGAGAACCTGCCGATCACCATGTTATCAGCATAAGCCAAAACTATGAGGCACTTGCTCTTCGAACTATCGATCATGTATGCCAACGGATACTACAAGAGAGCAGATAAAACTTCCCCTGGGATGTGCCTCTTCCTAATGATATGCGGTCCCGTCCATCCCATTAAAACGGGCCTTTGCTCAAGCATACGGTTCTTTTAGCAGCAGATGGCGGAATCTGCAAACTATTTAAGGCTCCTTCAGTGTCCAAAAAGGCTCAAGTGTACTTTTTGTAGTGGTATGGAGAACCGTCTCAATATTCTACCGACTACTCTATGGAGAACCGTCTCAATAGATTTACGTTTTGTGTTCTCGTTTTGGGCTGTCGATAGAGTTTGCGATCCTAATCTCTCCTTTATGTGAAGATCTAAAAGCCTTTCGAGCAGTAAGAGGAAAATGGAAGCTAGGCTGATTGGCTCGAAGTCTTTCGGAAACACATGGTTGGTTTTACCTGCTTTGGTTATAAATACAACTTTTTTTTTTCCTCCTTCCTCTATCAGCGTGCACAGTCCGTGTGCACCATCTTTACCCTCCAGTAAGTTTTTCATAGTGCTTCCCAGACAACTAGTTTTTTGGTATAAGGGACAGCACAATTCTTATCAATAAGATAGACTCACTTTTATTAACTTATTATTGTCTTCATTGACTTGTGTCTAGAGAAAAATATAGAAAAAACTCTAGTGTTATTCGTCATTATGCGTTGTTAATTTTTATGTGTAATTTTAAGTTTTCTTTGAATCTCACGATATTGGTTGAGTTCTTTAACAAATCTGGCAATGTATTGTAGAAGGCTATAGTCTGTTGTATTGGATCTAGCTTTAATCTATCCGTTCTTGGTTTGCAAACTAAAAGGTTGCTGGCTGATCTTGTTTATCTGCTAGTCAACTCTCCAACAGTTCGAGGAATATCTGGCCATTTTAGTCCGTTGTTGATAATTTGGTAAATTATTTTGCCTCTTTCAAGATTAATAATCTGTTGGATGTTCAACAACCTTGATCGAGTGTACACATTGGCCGTTGGTGTTAAGGTTAAGTGATACTCCAGGCTCCAGGTATATGGCTTAGCACTAGGCAACCTTGATAAAGTATTACCTAAGATATAGTGAGTATTCGTGCCCTCTGGAGCATACCAGGCAAATTTTTTATCCCGAATTGGAGATTTGAAGGGCAGGAAGCAGTCGAACACCTAAACTAGTTTGGACATGACCATGATAGCCTACTTCCTTCCTATCATTAAGGATCTTCAACGTTTCCGCTATGTTACTTGTCCATTCACCATTTGACTTGTACATTAAGGAAGCAGTTTCCTAAGTTTCGCCGTTTCGAAAATACTTTCAATTCTACCGCACAGTTCAAGCCAAGAGCTGTAACTAGCTTTCTATATTTCTGGTTAATAGAGCACCAGAGCGTTCTTGTATGCAGCCCAGCATTCATTGCAATTTGCTACCTTGTTAATTTAAAGATTTGCCCTACTTGCTTTCTACGATTATTTAAATCCCTGTTCCACTATGGTAGCTTTGGGTTGCGCTTAGGACACACTTTAAGGTAGGAACCTATAATACTCTTACTGACCTTATCCGTGAATGTGAATACACTGCTTTCTTCAGATGTGCTACAGAATCGATCTTTGGAGGTGAACCGACACTTTGACTTCCTGTTCAAATTAGTCCCAGTTTGTGTTTCTCCGGATACGAAACGAGTGAGAACTGTAAGCTAAACTATTTCTCAGAGTGAAGCGAATGTATCCCTGATTAGAGAATGATGATATTTCAAGGACCCTCGAGTTTTGCATCAATCGTTCGTTGGATCTACTGTTTAGGGTGATGTCCAACACGTTTTTGCTGAGAAGTCCCCTATAGGTAAGGACATTTTCCCGATTCGCTAAGACTAGATTGTAGTTGATAATAAATCTGAGAAAAAATCACCTCTTTCGAATCACTTTTTACTGCCCCAAACGCATTGCTTGCATTGGCATCCGATCCCATTGGCAGTCGTAATTTTTTCCTATACAAAAAACTCCTTTGCGAATTTTGCCAACCCTTCCCGGATAGCGGTACTGTCTTGTGCCATGTAGGTGCATGCTGAGAGTAAATGCTCCTAATTGTTACTCGCACACGTCACGACAGTTAAATCAGCGCTTGAGTTAGAAAATAAGCAATAATATTTTGCCTCGATGTAGCCGTTCTAATTTTGGCTGCTGCAGTGGAGAAAAAAATATTGGAATTCTGTATACTGTGAAAAAAATCTGATTCTGTGAAAAAAACTCATTTTTCCAGGCGTATTCCAGGTTCCTGAACTTAATTTCTTGATGAGCGAAAAGTAGTTTGGTTGAAGCCAGCCAACTTTGTTGTAGATTTATCTACAAGCTTTACCTACAGCGCTGTCCTGGATATCCTTCTTGCCCTGCGTCTTGTTGATATCTCACTGTCGTTCCCTTCTGTTCGAATTCCTCAATCTGGTCAGTCTCCAGGGTGTTGACGTTGGAGTCTTTTCGGTGACACTTCGTCAGTCATAAGTAAACGTTACCTATACCGAACGCCATCTTATGGAGCCGCGGATACAGCATGTCGTGAGACTGCTTGTTTATTTGGAGTATCTACACCTACCATCTTCTTGCGTCAAAGACGTTTTGATGTCAAGAATATTCTAAAAACGCGTTGGAACAATAGCTGCGGTATTGCACCCTTAGCTCTGAATAGTGTCAGAATGCTCTACCTATCCGCTACCTCCAAAAGAGCTCCTTTTTAAGGAAAATAAACTCATTGGTGCCCTTGATTATCCCGCTCCTTCATTTAGTCAATCATCGCATTGGCCTTACGTGGAGACAATACATGGCCTTACTCTACGATCTTCTATGTCCCAAGAGATAATTGGTCCTCAATTAATGCTACGATTAGGGGCTACTTTGCCAATAGTCCTTACAATCTTCGCTTGTAGATGGACGGCTGTCACACCTCTTGACGAATATTGTCATTCTTTGGCTTCTTCATCGAAAGTTTTTTGCCCTCTGTGGACCTCCGCTTTTTGCTGCCAGGTTCTACTTATGGATGGCAGAGTTCTTCAGTACAAGCTTATTCTTGTCGACGAAGTGTTTGCGGCCATTTCCCACTGTCATCTTAACCCGGCTTAGCTTTTCCTTCTCGTTCGCGGAATGGGATTTTTTGTCACAGCGCTGCATTGTATATCGAGAGCGCTTTCCCTCTTTATTTGTTTGGCTTAGGCTTGTCTCTCTCTTTGCCTCGCTCAGGAGATTTTAGAAGCTCTTCTTCCGCTTCCGCTTCTTTCCGAGTCCAAGTCTACGTGTACTCAGTACCCGTGAGCATGAGTTTTGCTTAGCTTGCGGAGTTCTTTGCCGTTGCTAGTATTAAGGGTGGAAGCCATAGTAGCTTGGAACTCTTCCTGAAAAGGTCCGGCTCCAATTCCACCTCTGCTCTGATTAATTGTAGCATGATTTACTTTGGTAGCCAACAGGTTAATTTGGATTGCATTGCAGTCGCTAGATATCTACGACCTGAGGCCTGGTTCACTCCTTCGTTTTCTTCAATAAATGGTTTTTGAACCAGGATGTCTGTCTCTAGTAAGACACCTGTTCCTATTAAGACATATGTAGCTTGGTGAGCCATTGCCTTGAGCTTCCATCATCGACGAGACAGAGGGCCGTCAGGGGGTGTGTCGCGATAGAAAGTTTAGTCAATTCTCCGGATAAATAATTTTGTTAGTTCTAGTAGTTTGAAACATTGTCTAAAAAAATATTTTTAAGAAAAGAAAAGAACCCAAGTGGAAAAATAATCGCTTATTAGCGGATTGTACTTTTTAATGGTAATTTTTACAAGATAAGTTAAATAAAATTTTTCAGACAAATCAATTACTTTTAATTCCACCGATATGCATATCTATGTACAGGATGGGCCATTTCCACCTTTCTTTTGAAAAATGCAATAAAATGAACAACATTTAATTTTTTTCCATGTATTATGGCTTTATTAGTAAGAATAAACATTCCCATTAATGATGGAACACAATTTCGTTCAAGTGGCTGCCTCGGCTGGCTTCGCAGTAGCGCATTCTGTCACTCCGATTTTCCAACACCTTGTTGATGGTTTCGAGCTGTAGCTCACGGATTGCTTGGCTGATATTGGACTTAAGTGATTGAATCGTTTCTGGATTGTTGGCATAACATCGGTCCTTCACGGTTCCCCACAAAAAAAGTCCAAAGGGGTCAAATCGCACCTCCGAGGCGGCCAATTGATATCGCCAAGACGGCTGATAACACGATTTGGGAATTTTGTGCGTAAAAGAACTATCGTGGCATGGCGCGCCATCCTGCATAAACCAGAGGGCGTCCAAATCCATGTCTTCAATTTCAGTAAAAAAGGCGGATAACATGGCTCTGTAACATTCACCGTTGACCGAACCGTTGTTCCAAGCCTCACTTTCGAAGAAAAATGGTCCAATGATGCCACCACTCCACAATCCGCACCAAACTGTCACTCTCTGTAGATGCATTGGCTTCTCGACAATAACGTGCGGGTTTTCCCAGTCTCAGATGCGGCAATTTTGTTTGTTAACGTAGCTGCCGAGATGAAAATGCACCTCGTCAGAAAAGATGACTTTTCGCCCAAAATCGTTGTCCAATTCAAGCTGCTCTAAGGCCCAAATTGCGGAACGATAACGTAGCGGATGTTCGCGCGCCTTCAATCGCTGAGTCATTTGGATCTTGTAAGCGAATAATCCGAGATTTTTGTGCAGAATTCTCCTCAGGCTAGTGCGTGAAATGTTGAGCTGTTGAGATCGATGGCGAGCTGATGTTCGTGGAGTGAGTCTCACACTCTCGGCTACAGCAGCCACATTCTCGTATGTGCGCACCGTACGACGACGGGGACCATGAGAGTTGTCCACTAGCATGCCAGTCTCACGAACTTTTTTCACAAGCTTGCGTACAGCAGTTGCGGTGGGTGCTTAATTTCGGCCAAAAGTAATTTTCGAAAAACCCACTGTTTGGGCTACACAGCACTCACTTTGGAAATAAGTTTTCAATATTTCCCAACGGTGCTCACGCGTAAAGCGACTCATTTCGTTCCGCGGAGGTATGATACTGACTTTCTGTCAAGATTTTGAGCGAGAAACAGCTTTCAGTGTCAAAATAACCTATGATTTAAAAAGAAACCACTAGATGGCCCACCCTGTATATCACATTAAAAAAGGAGTTCTCTAGTCTATTCGAAACTGTGTTGTTATAATTTAATCAACTCTCCGCATTCCTTTTCCAATGGGTACAACCTTCTGACCAAATAATTTATTTTTAACGGACCATTGCAGATATCTTTCTGCCATTTATTCAAATTTTTGAACTTTTTTAGTAGCATGATTACCGTTGTTCTTTTGTTTTGTGTACTGTCTTAAGGTTTTATGTGAACTTTTCACCATTCTGTCATGCATGCACATACATATATATACTATTCACGTGCACATATTCCTTTTGATTATTTGCTGCTGAAAATCTCTATGAAATAAACTTGAACTATTTTTATCTCAAATTTTTCAACTTCCTGTTGGAGCCATCCTTGTTTCTATCTACTTTAATATTTGCACAGATGCAGAGAATTTTCTATAGTATGAGGAAAGATTCTATAAAAATGTCGTAATTTTCAACCGAAACTTTCGCACTGATGCTGAAGTACGTGAACACCATCGTCCAAGTGAAATGTCGTTTTTTAATAACCCAATCGTGATTTATGTTTCATAATCAAAATGGCATAAATAGATGAGCACGGACCACTTCGTAATATGATAAGCATGTGATATGATGGTACGTTGCAAGATAATTTTTCCTATATCAACTCACGAACTGCAATGCCTGTCAAATGCATGTAAAAACCGGCCCAGCACCCATATACTCTATCGCATATCAAAAATCTCAAAAGATTTACAAATCCACTGAAGAGATTTACATATTGCAAAAAGTGATGCAAAGACGAACTGGGCTGGACGCTCTGCTCTGATCATAATATAACGTCTGGTATGCTTTCAACTACATATGTGTGTTAAATTTTTCGCTCTAAATGTTAACGCGACGAAAACGGTTATCTTTCTTACATACTCGTATTATCATTACCTGGTGGTTGTTTGAACAAGTGCCTAGATATTTATTGTTAACACGAAAACAAAAATGAATGACTCAGGGTGTTTCCGGTTAAGACAAGTGCAATGGGAACACCGAAAATAATTGTTTTTATTGCAAAAAAATTCAATTACACTTTCGTGAGATATATTTTTTCGAAATGCTACGGCGCTGCCAGGTATTTCAGATGCTGCAATGTTTGTGGATCTGTATTATCAAAGCTTGTTTCAGTAGTCAGTAAAAATATTTATTTATTTAACTAAACAAGGCGTACAAAAAACACTTACAATTAATATTTAACAATGGGTTATTCCACGGAAAATCGACCAACGGTCTTTGATCGCTATCGTCAGATTTCAATGAAATTTTCACTGTGAATATAAGTAGTTGAGTTATGTTGAAAAATATCTAGTATTTGCGGTAATATGACCTTTTGAAGTTTTTGAGAAACGTCGGTTCGTGTTGCATTCAAAAAATTGTATAAAATTTTCTACTTTACGTAGAACCTTCACATATAGCTAGTTGGAAAGGGTAAGGTGTAGGAATCCTATAAAAAATAGTGCGAGAAACATTTTGGCCAAAAAAGATAAAAGGGATCATTACAGTGTCCTTTATCCTTGGATATTTCAAAAAGCACACATTCGATTTTCTTAATTTTTTTTTTATATTTTATATATTTTTTATACATACAAATGTGCAAAATTTCGAAATGCAGCTCGTAAAAGTACATTTGTGAGAAATTTTTAAAAGCACGAAACACTATAACCGCCACAGAAAATTTAAAGAAAATGGTAGAAGAAAAGGTTAAATTTACAATATATGTATGATATGAAATAACTTGATGGTGGCTCTACGTTTTTTTTTTTTGCAAAATCAAGGTCTTGCATTCCTCATTTATGGGTAATTATTGTTTATGATTTTTATTTATTAAAAGGAATAGTACTTCGATTTTTTCTGTAACTGGAAATAGATTGTTGGAAAATAAATTGTTTGCGATAATTGAGAACATTCATTTGTCAGCAATCATAAAACAAAAATAAAGAAAGCAGATTCCTTTTCATTTACTGGTGCCACGAACAATAAGGATTATATTGGGTTTTCGCTACATCTAGGGTTTCTCACATATATCATAGGTTAGGTTAGGTTAGGTTAGTGAAGAGGGCTGCCGGGAACGCGGCCAGCATTAGGCCACCAGTTTGGGCCCATTTGCCACCCTCATAGACAATCACACGCATTCACACTTACAGCCATGGCATTGGCGGGATTCGAACCCGCAGACCCCGTAGCACGCCGCTTTTCGGCCTGACGCCTTAGCGAGCAGAGCTACCGGGCCCCCTTCACATATATCATACTGTACATATATTTTTAATACTTCCTTTGTTTGTCTATTTTGCATATTTTCACAACTTAAAATAAGGGTTAATTGCAATGCCTGTAGTTTACTTTGATTCCAAGAAGTTGCTTTCAGAGTAAAGATCGGAGGTAGTTGAAGTTAAGGAAAGTCGTGGGTTCATATAGACCAAAAATTTTGTACAATGGATATTCTAAGAAGAAAGTAGAAAAACTTTACTAGGGTACTGTACAAAAATGTATTTGAAATAAAGCAGGAACTACCCACAGAAGAAACAAAAACAAATAATGAATTATCTATAGTAAACACTATCAAAGTAGAATATTCAAAAGCTACAGAAAAAGAAACAATGTGTTTACTTTCATCACTTTTGCCGACGAATTAGTCACGTGCCCAAGTAGTGTCCGAATTTCCTAACGCAGCCCCATATATGATTAAAAAAATTAGACGAGGTTATACTTCCTCAAAAAGGCGAAGAAATACGGGTCCTCGTGTCGCTGGCCTCATTAAATCATTCTATTGCAGCAATGCAAACAGCAGGCTGCCTAAATACTTCCATTTAGTGGAGGCATCGGGAACACATTCTGTCTGTGTATGCGTTATACATCAAAACGTAAAATTAATGATTAAAGGATCAAAAATAAATTTTCTAACAAAGGGTTCCGATATAAGCTTGGCTAATTATAAGGACTTTTTATCTCTGACAATATGCTCTTCTCCACAAACAGATTGGCATTTTGGTAGCTGCCAGGATTGCCCTGGATCAGCCGTTATTCTAAGTACATGTGAAAAAAAAAATTTGATGAAAATTGCATCAGTGGTATTAGTTATAAGCAATGGACTTATACAGATCGCTCTACGTTAGAGACTAGATTATAGCCTTCTGCGGGCTTCAAATAACTTTGCAAAAAAAGTTTGTAAATCTATTTTTAAAACATAAAATTGTTTCGTACCATATTTTGTAAGTTTTACCTTGTTTCGGTACCATTTTATATAAATTTTCTTTAGCGGTTATAGTATTCAACACCTTTAAAAATTTCTTACGCCTGTAATTTTCTGAGCTCCACTTTGACATTTTGCGCATTTGTAGTTTATATAACTGTTTACAATATAAAAAAAAATAAAGAAAATCGAAGGTGTGCATTTTGAAATATTCAAGGATAAAGGACACTAAATTGATCCTATTTGGCCAGAATGTTTCTCTCATAATTTTTTTAGGATATCTACACCTTACCCTTTCCAACAAGTCATATTTGAAGGCTCTACGTAAAGTAGAAGATTTTATACAATATTTTGAATGCAACACGAACCGAGGTTTCTCAAAAACTTCAAAAGGCCATATTTCCGCAAATATACCATATTTTCCAAAAATACTTCTTTTTCGATAAACTCACCAGTCCTTCTGGATACCAAAATATTTCTAAATTCCAAGGAGGTGAGTTCAAAAATTATCTGAAAATTGGTCGATTTTCTATGGAATTACCCCAATTTAAAGACATTTAAAAAGTACATGATGAAAAACAAAAAACAAAAATTAGTAAAATATAACCCATCTTTGATAGGGAATTGGGTAGGGGCATATATGACGTGAGCACATTAGTCAGAGCTGTTTTAAACCTAGGTCTGGAAATGGTCGGGGAATAGTATTTTGCGAAGCTCTTGAATATTTTGCAGCATCTGTCGATTGGCTCATTGTTGGCGTAAACTGTGTGGTGCCGGTGTTCATTCAGTAAACTTATGTGCCTCGTCCACCGTACTGATTCCTTGAAAGCTATCATATTGGTCAGGGCTAATAACATCAACAGTAAAACAGGAGCATATGACTATCCTTCGCGAAGATAGACTTGATAGATTTAAAAGATTTAGCATGTATCTGTATGAAGGTAAATTATCAAATTCGTATCGATTATACAGATCTCTCATCGCCAAGAGCAAGAACTGCTTCTGCTCTGATTCGAGCCTCTCGCTATAGACATCAAAGTTAGAGTGCCAGATAGAAATGAAGCGTATATACTGGAACAGGTATATGGAACAGGTATTATTTTGGAACAGCCAGTACCTAGTACGAAATTCAAAAATACTAGGTACGAGTATTTTTGTGAACTATACATGTAATCAAGAATTTACCTAATAAATTTCTTCCATTTGATTCATTTCAATCAAACAGTGACGTAATAGTATCCTGTATCTTGTTTCTTCAATATTTTTGTATCAGATCTTTCTGAAGTTTTAGCAGGCATCCCTCACCTTTTTTATGCAGATGATCTGAAAATGTACCACACAATTAAATCGAAATCAGACTCAGTTTTCCTTCAATCGAAGCTGCTTTCTCTTGAACAGTGGTGCAAACAAAATAATCTCGACATTAATGTCAGTAAATGTCAAGTCATTAGTTTTTAACGCAAAACCAATAATATAAATTTTGATTACCGCCTCAATAATGTTGCAATCAATAATGCTGAAAATGTCATCGACCTCGGGGTTACTTTGGATAAGAAGCTGCGTTTTAATTTACACTATGACAAAGTCTTAAGCAAGGCTAATAAGCAGCTTGGATTCATCAAAAGACGTGCGAAGGAATTCAAAAACCTATGGGTCGCGAAGTCTTTATACATAGCTCTAGTTCGGCCATTGCTCGAACATGCATGTATTGTCTGGCACCCTACCTTTGATGTCCATAGCGATAAGCTCGAATCGGTGCATAAGCAGTTCTTTCTATTTACGTTGAGAGATCTGTATAATCCTTACGAATTTGATAATCTACCTTCATACAGATGCAGGCTAAGTCTCTTAAATCTATCAAGTCTATCTTCGCGGAGGATAGTCATATGCTCCTGCTTTACTTTTGATGTTATTAGGGGCTTGATCAATGTTATGTCCCTGTCCAATAAGATCACCTTCAAAGAATCAGTAAGGCAGACGAGACACACACGTTTAGTGAATGAATACCGACAGCACACAGTTTACGCCAACAATGAGCCAATCAATAGATGTTGCAAAATATTCAATAGCTTCTCAAAACACTATTTCCCAACTATTTCCCGACCTAGGTGTAAAACTGCTCTGATTAAGGTGCTCACGTCATGAATGCCCTATCCAATTCCCTACCAAAGATGGTTATATTTTTAAAATTCTTTCATTATTGTGTATTGTACAAATTTATATAAATTGTTAAATATTATTTGTAAGTGTTTTTTTTTTTGTACGCCTTATTTGGTTGAAATAAATAAATATTAATACGCGCTCGTATTTCATACTAGCAAGTGCTTTCATACTCGTATTTCATACTTTCATATTCACGAGTATTTCGTACTTGCAAGTATTTTCGTATCAAGTGTTTTCGTATCGAGTATTTTCGTACTTGCAAGTATTTCCGTATCGCGTATTTTTTCATATCGAGGATTTTCGTACTTGCAAGTATTTCCGTATCGAGTATTTTCGTACTTGCAAGTATTTTCATATCGAGTATTTTCGTACTTGCAAGTATTTTATTCATTTGTTCAAAAAGTTTTTAGGGCAAAAGGAGCTGAGATCGGACAAAATCGGCCAATTTAGGGTTAGAGTGGTTTGGAACATAACGGGCCAAGACCTATTGCTGTGATACAAAAATTTCGGTTTTTTAGGGGAGTAAGGGACTTTTTGGCCGTAGTTAGGCAAAAACTGCCTTTACGGCGCTTTCGATGATTGGAAAGAGGCGGGGAGTATAATAGTGTTAATTCAAGGGCGAAAACCTTTTTGATAGGGGAAATTGGACAAAAACGTCAATTTTTCCCAACTTTTTTTATGGTCTAGCATGAATTCGGGGACCTTTTTGAGTTATTTCGGGCGAAATTTCCATAAAAGTCTGGGAAAAAGCGGCCTAGTGTCGAAGATACGGCAAAATGAAATCCGCCGGACAACCGTCCGGAAAAACTGAAAGTAGCACTAAAAGTGCTGAGGAGGAAAATGTTGAGATCCTTTTTGGTTCGCCAGTTGGCTTCTCCGGCTATGGTAAGGCCCTCTTCGTGACTGCAGGTAGCTACGAGGGTATCTCCAACGCTTCCAGAGCTGTAAAATTTACGAGACCGCGGGAGGTAAGATGCCCCTGGACTCATGTACAGCCTTACTAAGAGGTTGGCCCCCTATTGGGTGCATGTTTAATAGACGAAACATTTGTTTTTTCAGTGAGGCGAAGTGGAAAACCGACTTTTTTAAATTAGCCACAGATTATCATAGATCGATCGATGAAAAGTCATATAGATGGCAACAGGATTAGTTGGTCCTGTCTTAGTACATTTTTCGACATTGGTAATTTGAACGAATACTATATAATAAAATGAAAATCAAATTCAATTGATTGAATTTGATTGTTTTCCCTTAGATGGCTCCTAGATTGGAGAAAGACTTGCCAAATAAGTGACCGACCATTGGAAAGTTACGGACAAGCTGCACGGACTAATAACTCGGTATCCTTTCACGGTCATCTGCACCATTACCATTCTAGCCTGGGAATTTTGTGTCTGGTGGGTGGGGAAGGGCATATCATATCGTTTCATTACATCACTGCAAATCACATATATATACTTCAAAAAATACTAGCTAGTATTTTTGTAACATGTATTTTTTGTACTCGTACAAAATCCGAGTACGACCCAACTCTAGTCCCTGACAATACTTACATGTATATTCGAGCAATGGTCGAACTAGAGCTATGTATAACGACCTCGTGATCCATAGGTTTTTCGCACATCTTTTGACGAATCCCTGCTGATTGGTGCCTTGCTTAAGAATTTGTCATAGTGTAAATTAAAACGCAGCTTTTTATCCAAAGTTAGCCCGAGGTCGATGGTACTATCAACATTATTTATTGAAACACTATTGAGGCAGGAAATTTGTACTACTATTTTTGCGGGAAAAGCTAATGACTTGACATTTACTGTCATTCATATCAAGATTATCTTGCTTGCCCACTGCTCAAGAGATAAGAGTTTAGGTTGAAGGAAAACTGAGTTTGATTTCGGTTTGATTGTGAGGTACATTTTCAAACCATCTGCATAAAAATGTTGAGGAATGTCTGATAAAACTTCAGAAAGATCTGAAATGAAAATATTGAACAAAAGAGGTCCCAAGTGATTACCTTTTGGTACACCTGATTTAACTATGATTTTCTTCTGATATGATACCCAGAAACTTAACTTACTGCGTCCTATTTTGAAAATAAGAGAACCAGTTTAATAAGAGACCCGAGGTACCAAATTTCTGTAGTTTAATTCAAAGAATATCGTGGTCAATGCATTCAAAGGCCTTGCTGAAGTCTGTGTAGGTTTTCCAGGCCACAGAGAACATCTGAGGCGAACATCACGAGGCTGGTAGTAGTCGAACTGCATTATCTAAAACCATTTAGAACTATTTCATAGTCCATTGTGTAATTATTTGCTTAAAGGATTACTTTAATCGTCATATTGAAAATCGGGCCGGTTTAAATACTATGTATAAAATAGCTAACGCACACTTGCATCAGATTATTTGGCAGGCATTAATTTATAAATCCACCCAAGTAAATTTTAGTATTAATGAAAAGAAAAATTGTTTTTTTTTCCCAATATCTTTGCTTCAACTAATATGAAGGTGTATACAATTTTCTGGCAATGCGTTTACTTGCCGTGGCTGTCGGTTTGAAAGAAAACAGACTCCAAATTGTGTACACATATGATCAATAAATTATCAATTTGATAAAGGAAGTATAAGAGGAATGTTATTCATTTGATAAGTAAACATAGAAAATTAAAAAGACACGATCCGGTAGTTAGTTCATGATCAAGGTGCGTCTAGTATATTATAAAACAAAAAGCTTGTGCGATTTCAAGGTTAAATATACTTATGCCTGGGTCGCAATTTATTTTCTAACTTTAAATTGCTATTAGATTATGCTTATTCGATAAAATTAAATGAAATTGCCTACCAGAAAAACATATAGCAACACAATGAACAACAGTCATCGTGAATTCACATTGTTTAAAAAATCTTCGTTTTTAAATATTAGCGTCTAATTTTCGTATAATTGATTTACGCTGTCAAATAGTAAAAAAGCATATTAGCTTTATGGCACTCAGGTTCATAATATTGTATTTTCACATCCCGGCGACAGCCAAAGTAACACGTTGATAGGTATCTTATGTTATTTGATGATTTCAATTATTTTCTTTTTTCCTTTAAAAGCGAATTCGTCATGTCAGTGTATTGCTACAAAAAAGTGAAATAAAAAAAGCAAGTACTGTAAGTGAATACCTCTCAAAAGTAAACAGTAACATGTTTTAGATTGTAATTCAGATACAAGATGCGTTCAATAGTGAACAAAAGTTTGAGCTTAATATGATTTTACTGGAAATGAGCTTAATATGATTTTACTGGAAAAAGCACATGCAGACATCATTTGACTTTATATGAAATCGGACCGTAAAAGTCGAAATGTATGGTACCCATGATTTATCCAATATATAATACAAGCAACATTAAATTGTACGTATTCTTAAATAGTATGATATAAATCATGCGAATGGAAATGTGCGTGCAGAAAATGCAATATAGCTCAGTCAATAGGTACGATTTGTGAAAAAAATGCAAGTGAAAGTTTCGCAACGAAGCTATCTCTTTTTTCGTGTTAAAATTACTGTGTTAAAAAATATAAATTACAAAGTTCAATGCGAAATCGTATGCTCAAAAATTCAACGTAAAATGTTCGTAATCAACGTAAAATCAACGTAAAATTTACACAAAAGAGCCATTGCCATTTCCTGTCTGTTGCCATTTCCTGTCTGTTTAAAATCTAGGTTTCAATTCCCTGTTAAATAGCATAATCGTCGTCCGCGAAAACCGCGCTGCATCAAAAATTTAGTCCTACTCAAGTAATCACCACAATGTAGTTTTACCACTGCACACTTTGTGTTTGGCCAGACAAGCAGATCCAGAGGAAGCCACTAAAGCAGTATCATGAGTGCTTTTGCTGCGGTAGAACGGAGCGTTTCCACTATAAAGAAAGTTGCTAACTTACGTACTTTTTCTATTATCTTCTGATTTACAGCGTTAATTATGGCTCGCTACCAAACTATTGCCCCATATAGCAGGTTTGGCTCACTATGCTAGTGTAAATCCATGAGACGATTCGAGGCTGCATCCCCCAAGTTTTTCTAATGACTCTTGAATAGCAGTATGCAGCACGCAATGACTTGGAAGGTCACTATTAATAAGTTTAGTGAAGCTTGACGGTAATCCATGCCCGAGATCTAAGCTCACTTAGAATCTGGTGCTTTGGCACCACTTCAAATTGCGCCTGGCCATATCTCAATCAGTTTGATTTGCATCATGACACCCGATATCGACCCATCTCAATGATAGCCCAAAGTTTACTATAAGCAAGTTCTTCAAGTCGACTATTAGCGTCTTTTGCACCATCTTTCAGCTATTCAGTGAGATGATGCCGTTGGTTTTAATACTATCGACGACTCCCCCAACCAAACACACTTTGTTTTATTTCACTTTTTGCTCTTCCCATTGGGAGAGTCTTGCGTTTTTTTTACTCTTGTTGATTTGGCTATTAAGGCAACCTTTGCCGTTTCGAAGCGATTAATCTTGCGGGAACCAAACTTGTGAGACGAACTTCTTTATTTAATTGCGTACACTTAAGGACTTCCTTGACATTATCGTTCAGTGTCTCAAGAGGCGTTCCATGGATTCTTTATTCCCGAGGAGAGTGTATATAGAAGTGGGTGCCTGTAGTGGAGGTGGGACCTAAGTCACCTTCAAAGAGTGCCCAAATCGACTTGATTGCCGTTCGTCGTGGATTCCACTTGGTATAACCAGGGTTCTTCGTCTCATCATTGCTCGGTTATGTTGCCTTTGCACTTCGAGAGATTGAACTAGAAAAGGGAAAGGGGATGTGGTTACCAGGAGCCCGTGAAATAGATTCGGAAGCCCTTTCTCTAAATTCCTTTGGTAGATTTACGGACAAGGTGTCCGTGAACGGTAGAGCAGGCTTCCTGGCTAGCTCCCTTCCAGATAATAATTCCTTCTGACCAATAAGTTTTGGAGTTTTGCGTTTAGAAAACATCAATGCTGTTCGGTGTAAACTCAGAGCTGTTGTCTTAGCGTAAATGTATAGCCACCAGAATAATTCTATGGCTGTCTACGCAGAGTAGGGAAGACATGCAAGGGTTAGCACAATGCCTTTTACAAACAAGTGCTCCAATTCGGATTGTGGCCAATCAGGAGCTTATCTGAACTTAACGTACATGGCCAACGGCTACGAAAATAAAAGCGTTTTTTGAGAACCTCCGTTGTTTTTTTAGGGGAAAGATTATAATGTTAATCTAAAGCCATTCACAGGCAAATTTAACTCTGACGCTATTGCACCAGAAGATGACTAGATCCAAAATCATTAGCCCAGTGCGAAGACCAAAATCAGTAAATCCAGCATATTTGCGTGTATTCCTTTGTGCATAATTTTTAACCTAAGCCTTCCCTTCATACTGCAAAGTGAACATTGTTTTCCTGATATTAAAGACTGGTGACTTTCAATATGTTGCTAACTATTGCCCCATACCCCTCCTTTCAGCTTCCCAAACTATTAAAAAAATTGTACGCGATCAGTATGCTTTATATAGTAAAATTTCAAACACACATCAGAGTTTCATCAAGGGTCGCTCAACTTCCACTATTTTAGTCGAATTTTTCGATTTTATGCCTTATGCTCTTGACAATGGGCATCAATTTGACGTAATACATATATACCACTTTTTCGAAAGTTTCGACAAGGTCCACCATTACATTCTGCCTGATAAGTTTACCTGGTTTGGCATATACGGTCGCCTTTTTTCCTGGTTTTTATCCTACTTCCTCAATCGTACCTGCAAAATTGAGATGAAAAGTTGTTCTTCCTCTCCTTTGTATCCCTCTTCTGGTGTCCCACAAAGTTCCATTTTTGGATCTCTATTATTTGTTCTTTTTATAGCTGACCTCCCTTCTGTATTTTCATCTAAGTGCCTCCTTTATGCGGACTATCTTAAGCTTTTACGTGAAATCTCGTCTGTTAATGCTGGATTTTTATAGCCTTAAATGCATGGTTTACCAGGAACTCACCCTCTATTAATGTATCTAAATGTATAGTGATGTTTTTTTCCATCAAACTAAAAGTTTTATCCCTTGATAATTTCCTGGCATTTATGTAGATCAGCACAAAGATATTGCTGTTGTGCTCGACGTGAATTTGAAATTTGATCTCCTTGTATTTTATAATACGTCTAGTGCATCAACAGTTGCTGGATTCGTCTTTTGGTTTTCACGTTTCTCCTTAAATATCTGCACGTGTGTTCGTTTGTTTATCGCTTTAGTTCGTTGGATCCTTCACTGAAAAAAAAAGTCGTGGTTGATTTAACTATTATTGATAGTAATGCAACAATTTATTCAAAATTATCGAATCAACTACGGAAAATGGTTCTTTCTATTATGCTAAAATAGTTCATTTGACCATATAAAAGTAGTTGACTTTGCTGATACAAAAAATATTGAAATCTTCGAGGATTCAACTATGTTAATTGGTTCATAAGTACGATAAATAGTTTATCTATGGAAAAATGAGCATCAATTCATTTATCACTACAAAATATTGAATTATCAACCATTTTCATAGTAAGCGAACCACTCTACAATTGTTAAATTCAACAAACATAATTCCACACCACAGACTATAGTCATTTACTATTTCGTACCATGTACATTGTTGGAATACCATAGTTTGTGGTTGTTTACTTTTTTGCACCACGGACGTTGTTTATGAACCACGCGTCATGGTGCGTAAAAGTAATCAACAATTTGACGCAAAAACAACTAAAGAAAATTGTTAATTTTACCAAGATTTTTCTTTCAGTGTTGAGTAAGTTTACTCGTTGCCTATTTTACACTGAAAGAAAAACTCTTGGTTGTTTCAACTATTTTTAATAGTATTGCAACGATTCATTCAAAATCGTTAAACGAACTACGGAAAATAGTTATTTTTACTATGTTAATATAGTTAATTTAACGATATAAAAGTAGTTGGCTCTGGTTATACAAAAAATATCGCAAGGTTCATGAAATCAACTGTTTTGATTGTTTCATAACCACGAAAAATAGTTCAAACTTCAACGTTTCGAATTATCAACAGTTGTTATGGTACTTAAACTACTTTGCAATAGTTGATTTCAACAAACGTAATTCAGTGAGCAACGTCTTTGGAATTATTCTACGCAAAGTAGAATGGTTTCAACATTTGGACGCTTTTCATGCTCCGAATGAAATTTGTTTTGTTTATCAACCACGCTTCATGGTGCATAAAAGTAATCAACGATTTTCTTATGGTTGTTTTAACTATAGCCCTAGTTGATGCAAAAACAACTAAGGAAAACTGTTGATTTTTCATACTCCTCATACTCATGCTCCTATTCTATCATAGAAGTTTCATATGATACATGGCAAAATTGTGTTCGGTTTGCTGTTCGATATAATTCATATTCATGTTATGCTGTGAAGCCTTTATATTACGTTGTATGACGCTATTTTGTTCACAATACAGCGTTTTCCGCTGTGGCAAAGCAGTGGGCTGCGACAAAGCGCAGTCAAAAAATTAGAATGCACTGTTTTGTATGGTAACGCGCACAATGGCTGCGGCCAAATTCGCGGCCGAATTTGCGGCAGCGGCAGAATTTTGCCGCATCGCTAGCGGTGATACCTACCATAGGTTGCCATCATCACTAGGTTGAATTAAATCTGTTTGAATTAGGTTGCATGGTCTGGTGGAATAGACAAGCGATGGCTGATGTGTATTGTGATAAGCCAACCTAATCCTCGTACAACAGGATTTAGCAATACAAAAGAAAAAAAAATGAATTTGGTTTGGTGCATAAAAGTAATCAACTATTTTTTTATGGTTGTTTTAACTATAGCCCGTAGTTGACGCAAAAACAACTAAGGAAAATTGTTGATTTTACCAAGATTTTTCTTTCAGTGTATAAATAATCCTATGAAGAGCGCCTTGTTGAATCTTCGTTCTCTAAGCATCCATAGGATGTACCTTGACCAATGTTTTCTGTACAAACTATTTAAGGGTCTTTTTTCCTCCATCATATGTTTATCTAGTAGTTTTTGCGTGCTGAAAAACGAACCTCTGGACATCGGGCTGTATTTAAAGTCCCTTTTGCGCGCACAGAGGTGTACTTTCACTCCGCTTTTGTAAATGCTTAGCAAGCGTGACGAGTTCCAGATTGAGTCTTTGCTTCTGACTTTTCTATAATATGTATATATTGAGAGTCCAAATAAGTTTCCACCGTTTTCTATAAAAAATCAAGAATCTATTGTGAAAGAACGGTACATTAACTTTTATTCAAAGTATTGTCCATCCCTAGTCACTACTTTTTCCATTTTTCTAGCAGCATGCGGATACCACGTCGGAAGAACTCTTCATCTTCTGATGTTATCCACAAATCGATCCAACTTTTGGTATCTTCTCAGGCAGATAATGTGCCGTCGACCGGAACAGGTGATAATCGGAGGAAGTAATGTCTGGTGAATACGTCGGGTTGGGTAGGACCTCCCAATTAAGTGTTTCCAAATAGGTATTGGCCGGCGCCGCAACATGCGGACGAGCATTATCATGTACGAAAATAATTTTGTCGGGTCTGGAGTAGTAATGGGTGCGTTTTTCCTCTAGTGTTCGGCTCAATCTCATTAATTCTGTTCGGTACAGAGTTCCAGTAATGGTTTCACTCGGTTTGAGCAACTCATAATAAACACCAAGCTGGTCCCACCAAGTACACAGCATGAGTTTTTCTCCATGAATATTCGGTTTGGCTGTAGATGTTGAAGCATGTCCAGGTGGTCCCCACGATTTTTTTTTATCATACTAGATCAATTTTTCTTCACCAGTGACTCAAAATAACCCTTTTTTATGTCTTGCAAGCAGCATTGCACACATGCAGAATGGGCGCTCAGCGTCTCTCGGCTTCAGTTGATATGCAACCCGATTTCCTTGTTTCTGAATCATTCCCAACGATTTTAAACCATATGAAATTGCTTGCTGAGGTACTTGTAATGTACGTGCAGGCTCTTTTTGCATTTGGGACGATTCTTGCTCCAATAATGTTTCCAATTCCTTGTCTTCGTACACTTTCGACCGTCCACTGCGTCCTTTATCTTCCACGTCAAACTCGCCGTTTTTAATATTTTCAAACCACTCACGACCACTTTGCTCTCTTAAAGCAGCTTCACCATATGCTTCTCCAAGCAACCGATGCGCCTCAGCTGCAGATTTCTTCAAATTAAAGAAGTAAATCAAAAGTTCCCGCAAAAGGTTCATTCACAAAACTTGACATTTTTGAACGAAAAAAATTCTGAGATGATGATAGTCACTAATACTTTAAAGTTATGTTATTACCAAATGTCCAAACTAATGATATTACGTTTTACTTCTGACGATTTCAACATATGTGGAAATTGCTTCTTGTACATATAAAGGACACGAGGGCACTTAACCACTTTCTGGTGGGGACATCTTTTGCCAAACGGCAAAAACTTATTTGTACACCTAATATCTTAGTCAAATTGATTTAAAGTCAAATTCATTTTTATTTGGACATGTATTATTTTAATATAAATTTTTCATATTTTTATATTTCTCAATATTTGAAGTCGATTTTGTGTCTGTAAAATTTATTTAATATGTATAAATAAACATCCTTAATCGCTTATGATTTTAATTTAGCAAAAATAGTAGTAGATTATGCAATAATGAACTTATACCAGCATTGCTTTGATAGCTGCATAGACAAATTTCCAAGCTGAACGTCAACTAGCAAGGGCGTCCTCTGCATCAACTAAACTTTCTCTGGTCTAATATTTCTCTCCACGGTGCGTTAAAATTATAGATGTCCCACTAAAGCTATTTTCAGGTCTGGGGGTCGAAGTTGGTACAGACTTGATTCACAGTCAATGCATATAAGTGTAGAGTAGGGGTGAGCAAACGGTCGATCGCGATCGATCGGTCGATCGCAAACAGTTCGACAGTCGATCACAGACATATTTAATAATTTACTAGGTTAATTTAAAATGTGAACTAAAAATTTAGTAGGCGATTTATTCAGTACATTTTGGAATGGGCCTTGGCTTAATAGATCCAATCGGACAGTCCACGCAGTTTCAGTTCACACAAAAGCTCGCAGAGCCTTAGTGGCGGAGAAGCCAAAGAGAAAATCCGAGATAGCTATGCTCTCGATTTGTGCAATTTATAGATTTATATCATTGTAGTAAAACTGCTTCATTAAATCTCGTATACGGTTGTTTCATTTCCTTAAATCTCTCTGTTCTAAAGTACACACATTATATTTTTGCTTGCCGCTATACACCTTGCCTGTATTTGCATTCGTCTCCCTGCTACCGAGGTAGTAAATTGTCGCTCACAGCGCAACAAAGGTTAATCTTAATTTTAGATAAAATAAAATTTTAAATTAAAATCTTTTCACACCAATTTAGTATGTGCAGTTCATTCTTTCGAGCTAAAAAGTGACATTTGGTGTTTGAATTTGAAAATTGAATTGTGTAAATGTCTTTTCAATAACAAAATCATTCGAAAATTGAATTTCTTGACATCTTATCCGTCAGAAATGATAAGTGTCTCCGCTTTTCTCCATTTTCAAAATATTCGCTCGAAAGAATGACCAGATAATGGAGACATGTCAAAATTTAGCTTCACGATTAACTCAGTACAGCCTAAAGAATGAACGGCACATACTAAATTGGCGTGAAATGATTTTCAAAGCGAAAGCATCTTCCAAGCAATTTTTCACACTTAAAAGTGAGTGCAACTCTTGCTTATTTTCAAGCCAAATTTTCGCCGAAATAAATTTCACGTGAAAATTTGCATGAAAATTTAACGTGAATTCGAAAACAGTACTAAGCTTTAGATGGCTTAGCTGAGGAAACTTTTTGCAAAGATTTCTAAATTGTTGCCTGAAATTATTGCATTTTTGGACACATTAGGAGAAAAACATGAACAATTGGAAGATCCAGTATGGGTAAATAAATTAAAATTTCTTACAGATTTTATGGGCCGTTACAGCTCGCTTAATTTACAATTACAAGAAAAAGGAAAATATTGTTGACTTGTTGAGTTCAGTTAATGTTTTTTTAAGTAAAATTAAAACCTTTTGCTTCACAACTAAATAGGTAAAATTTTTAAATATTTTCCATATTTAGAAAAACATATTAAACTTACTGGTGAATGTAAAATGCAAAAGCTGAAGACATCTTTCAGTTCGCGAAAAAGTCCGGGGCCTTCGATGGCCGCTTGGAATGATTTTTTTTTTGTCCTGGCCCATTTATATGGTATCCCTATGGACCAATAGGTCTATGTGGTACAACTGGTACAACCTAACCTAACCTACTGGTGAATGTAATATTGAAATGTTTTGTCCTGAACTGGAAAATTTTAATTAAGAATTCAAGAGACGATTTGCAAATCTCAATAGCCTTCAACCGATTTTTGAATTTATTTCATTTCCTTTTAGAGAATTCGATAACGAGGATGTTTAATCAAATCTAGCTCATACTTTACAATTGAATTCATCGGATTTAGAGTTAGAAATTTTAACAATAGCACGCGCAAATGAAAATAATTTTTGGATTTTATTACCATAAAAAAATATCCATTATTGAGATTGGTGGCAATGAGGATATTTGCATTTTTTTTGCTTCCATTTATCTATGTGAAGCAACGTTTTCTCAAATGAAAAACATCGAATTGCAACTTAGGAGTTCTTTGACTGATGACCATTTAATGGCATCTATTCGATTGTGCATCAGTGCTTACAAGCCTAATTCTACAATACTTTTTGATGAAATGGAGAGTGACGCATATACATCAAAAATTAATACAATGTACTTAATATATTAATATGAATAAAGACCTTAATTAAATTTTTATTTGTTTTTAATTTAACCCATTTTTCGAATTCGATCGCGCATAAATTAAAAAAATTAATGTCGATCATACCAGTATTAGGTTTGCCCATCCCTGGTGTAGAGTGATCATTTTCATGCCTCACTTTACCCCTAATTTTTACCCCTTTATTCCTACTCTTATCTACATTAACTCAAAGGCAGATGCGTTATCATGCTATCAACCGGTGCTTTGCCCACTTAGCTGTTCAAACTGTCACGGGGAAGGCCATACATTATTTTGGGGATTTTAGTATATTTTTTTCAATTTCTATTCATCATTCTCTTATAATGACATTCAAGTGACAAATCTGAATCTTTAATTCATCACTTTCTCTTGGTATGTTTTGGATCATAGTTTTTAGTTAATTTTCCCTGTGACATCCATGGTTGCTCATTCTCATATTATACTATCATCAAACTAACTACCATCAAATTGCTGACAGTATTCGTTTTTCTTCTACTCCCAGTGTCCAATGCCTCGTACTGCGTACGTGCTAGAAAATAAATAAAATGCTAACTGATCTGGAAGTTTGTTTGTTTGAACTTGCATTGATTTGTATTGTACTTTCGTGGGCATCAGCTATCGTGGCCTAGCAATTATTTCTGAAAATATAAAATGCAAACCAAGTGTTAGTTGCGATACATGGAATAAATTTGGAAATAAGAGTCAACTGACACGTCCCGAAAAAGTCAATCAAAAACACTAATTATAGCTAACAATATAACAAACTTCCGCTGAACAAATGCTGCGAACGACTAGTACTTAGTAGTAGCCTAAAATATTCTGTCCTTATGATTTTATTGTTGCAATTGAACAGTAGTAGGTTAATTCGAATAGTATCAACATTTTTGTTATAATAGAATTACAAAAAAATAAAATTCAGAAACGATATTTAAAGTCAATAAAGTATATAAATATGCAACACATCAAAACTGTAAGCAAATTATTATGCAACCATCATAAATATCTTGTATTCCAATCACATATGTGAACAAGATTTCGATAATACAAATTGTCTGTACTTTCAAAATTTTTGTATTACGTTATCATCAGCTCACCGGTTACGATGCGTTGCCGCGTTTTTCAATTACTACATAATGACCTTCACGGCTGCAGTAACACATATTTTTCGCATTTCTTTGATAGCGTAAACATTATAATTTCGCTACTCTGGCATTAATAAAATAAAATTAGCATCAAAATGAAACAAAATCATTTAGATTATCTCCTCAAGCGTAGATATGGCGAAACAAAAAAACGTTGCATTCGACATTGACAGTCAAATTATAATTGATCAGGCTCAGAGGCTATGATGATAAAGTAAGAAAGGAAAAAGTTGTTGCAGCGTTGTCACTTTTAATCCAATTAGACCTTCTATCAAATATTTGTGCTTGAGATGATTGTTGTTTCTTTCGTTTGTGCTGACGATGTACACTGAAATAGTGCCAGGTTGATGCTTTGCCTACGGCCATGTGCTTAGAGCAATTTATACGTTGACGATGTTGTTTAATTCCGAGTGGGTCAAGTGCTAATGAAAATGTCTTGTTTGCTCAGTTCACGCTGTACAGAGATTCAAACGTGCTTTCTGGAATTTGGAGTTCGACGTAAAAATTCCGAGAGTTCAATAGCATTTGACTCTACAATTCCGATGTTTTGCATAGTTTGTGTAATTGTAAAAAATTTAGACGAGCTAACGGTACATTTGGATCTTTAATGAATATCTACTGAAATTTTCCCCAACCCCTGAATGAACCTTTAGCGTCAGGTTACCATGAATCGATACATTGTAACTGAAGCATGCTAGGCAATGAAAATAGTTTCTTGCAAGTGGCAAGGTAATCAACTATTTGCAAGCATCGAAATCAACAAAGCAACCAACCGTTTATGGTCTAATCCAAAGTGCTTCTCAGAAATGAAATTACAAAGTCTTTGCAACTTGGTGTATGCACTTGCACTGCAAGCACTTGGTGTATGTACCTAAAATATGCATGCATGCAATATGCAAATTCGCTCGGTATCTGGATGACGCTGCTATGCTACATGCATTCTAACAGCACTATTATAGTCGACTGAACTGAGTTCACATGTTGAATGCAACGCAGCTGAATATATCGATTTATGATCGAAGTATTCAAATTGTTTTGATGAAGTACCATCATTAGAAAATAGTTTCTGTTATAATTTAAAATGGCCCTCTAGAAAAGATTTAAGTAACTTATTTTATGTATTGTTTTTGGCGACAGTAGTGTTCATGTAGCAATCGATAGATAGATCTTAGTTTCACTAAGTGTTCTTCCAGAGCAGTTATCGGTGCTCCGTTATCTGCTTTTCAATTGTCGGCAATTGAAAATATTCTTAGCATTGACACTATTAGCTTACAAAAGTTAACTGGCCACGCGCATTTCTCTTGCGATTTGATTGTTTTTCAGAACAAAACGCCCCCATAGGCTGGATAATTACAAACAATATTCATCTCTTCGTTTTTCGACTAAATAGTACAGCAATATAAGAAAACCGCATTCGTAATACACATTTTACGTGATTCATTTCCGCAATTAGAGATTCGTTCAGCAAAACTAACATTTCGGCCATTAACGTTACCGCTAAACAAATGTTTAGCTATCTACTCAGAGGTACGCCAATTCAAAATCTGGCATATGTTCATGGTTTATTCGCTCGTGGCTTACATATTGCTATTTAATTTAAAGAATTACTATTTAAATTAGGGACCATACTTACTAGCAGCCGACACGCTCAACTCAATCCGTTATATCAGGTTCTGTGTTCTCCTCGAGAAAGTGTCTGTCGTGGCTGCGCGAAATGGGAAAACTGCCGGGGAAAGTCGACTGGCAAAAAAATGCAGTAAAAGTTGCAAGTGTTCCCTATAAAACTGGATTCTGACAGTGGAACCTGATAGCCTATTTGAAACAGCCAGAAAATGGTAGATGTCAGTTCGGAGCAGAAATATCTCGAACAGATGACTGGTCGCAAAATCACACAAAATGAACATTGCCAACCGGGTAAAGCTTTGAGCCGAAAAAGAAGAGGTAGTTAAAAAGTCGGCGCTTCTCAATGTAGATTGGGCATAAAAGATAAAGCTGAAGGGCAAAGAGGGCTCGGCTACACCGGAAAACTCTATGCCGGTCAACACAGATGCACAATCTGTCTAACACTAACTCTGAAAATATTTGTGCCTTTATAGATTTATTCAGGCCAACTTGCAACATACCAAGTATTCGTTCTTTGTTCTAAGTGAAAACAGCAAGCTTTCCTTTACATTTACATTGCATTAATACAACAGATATGTAATACATTTTTGTTCGAGGATATTCTTTGCTCCTATTTCATTTAGGGCAACCTTTCCATTTTTTCCTTGTTAATATGGGGATATTGAAATTTTTCACGAATGTTGCTGTAGTATTTATTTGATTGCTAAATTTCAACGTTTCCATTATAGGCCTGATGTTCTCCAAGACTAAGGTAGCCTCCAAGTCCTCTTAATTTGTAGTTAGCCCGTTTTGCCGCTTTCGTTTCAGTATTCAGGTGTAAAAATTCCAGGGTTAATAATACCTTCATTCCATTCACTGCACTGTTGCTCCGTATAGAATGATAGGTCTCACCATGTGCTTGTATGTCCAGAGAGTCTGCCTGGGAGATACTAACCAATTGCGTCTAAGCATTTGTTTTGACGCCAAGAGTGCCTTAGTGGCATTCAATGTCGTAAATGTCTAACCCAGGTGAGTTTCTCATACAGATGAATTCGTAGATAGCCTACCTCTTTCTGCAGACGCACCACTTTGATTCCAACTTTTATTGCCTTCATCTCGATTTGTATTTTCCTGGTGAATAGCAGACTTTATAAGACTTTATACATAAATCCTTGTTCTCGCAACATTGTATTGCTTAATTTAGTGCCTTTTGCACTCTGAAGCTCAAGGCATCCGAGTGTGGGCCTCTTATTACTACCGTGTTATCGTCCGCATAGCAGAAAACGGTTAATCCCTTACTGCTGAGGGTCCCAAAACAGTTACCAATCAGCAAAGAACATAGCAGGAAGATCTTCATTCCAAGTTGCCGCCCTTAGCTTTACTGTCTTCAGCCCCGCGATTACTCTTTGCGACCTTAGTACTTTATTCGTTAGTACCTCTTGCGAGACTTCTTTCTTCGGGAGTTCATGGAGTAGCGAGTCGTATCTTGCATTGTCATAGGGTGCTTTTATATCGGTAATGGCACATTTTGCAATTTTCCTGGCATTCAATGTGTTTTCTATACATTTGTGCCAACTTATGTGTAGTTGATATGGTGGCTGCTTTGCCCTTTTGGTAGGAAAATTGAAATTGGTGTAGTGACAACTTTACTAGAAAATCAATCCTTATGTTTAGGTCGATCAACTTTTCCATGGTCGTCAATATGAAGAATGTGAGGCTTGCATGATTTTGGTAGGTCAGTCGGTTTGTTTCCTCCCTTGGAGATGAAGAGCACATCCTGTGCCAGTTTTCCTAAATATGGTTTGTGGCGGCTGAGTTTCAAACTCGCTCTGAAAATGTGTACCAGCAAGATTCTCAGTTTCCTTGTGGTCCTTTTCAACAAATCCGGGATAATCCCATCTGGTCCTGGTGATTCAAATTATTTAAAGAAATTAATTGTCCACTCAACCCGTTCATACGAGATGAATTGTTTGATCAGTGATGAGTGAATACCCCGCTAAGCGCGTTTGTGTTCTTTCTCCATTAATTTTGCACCCTGGAAAGGTTGTTTTAAGCAGCACTGCCAGTCTGTCCCCGAATGTTGTCAAGATGCCTCCACTTAGAGTTAGAAGTAGTTCTATATGCCTTTGGTTGCACCGTTAGAACATTCCACCTCTTCACTAGATGCGCTGCACTGTTTGAAACTAGTTTGGGGTCTGATTTTTGAGGTCTTATTCACTGTTCACAGTCAGCATCGTGGGCGGCTTGTCCTTATTGGCTATAGCTAAATTACTGGTAATGAAGAATCGTAAGAGTTCGTAATGAAGAGCACATTATTTTTCCCCTGTGACATCTGGTGTGCATTGGTATCTCTGCCAATCATTAGCATTTTGTCCTCTCTCCTACAGTGGGCTACCAATACCCTTATGTTGCTACTTAGAACCTGGATCCCATTCCTGTGAGGTAGGGTGAAGCAACTATTGCCTCTATTTTTGCTCTTTTAATGAGAACTTACGGTTAAACCGCCAGTGTTTTCCATCTCTGTGGTCCAAATTAACTTACTATTTGTTGATATGCAGACAACATTGTCTGCCTTTATTTACCAAGGTTTCATAGTCCAATCCCATGTTATAAGTACCCGACGCAAATTTGCTGCTTACTTCCGCCAAAATAGTCTAAGTACACACAAAAAAAAATCGCTCTGCTATATGTGTAGCAAAAATAATAATATCCGTAATAGCCATAATTAACTGTAGTGGGCACAAAATTGCCCCTACAAATATATTTTTGTTCTATTTATGTGTGATACATAACATATACAAGCAACAGGTATAACTATTGATTTAAAAGGTATTATGAGTATATGGAAATCCAGAGTTATACTCATTTTAAGTAAAATTTGGCTTTCAGGTAAAAAATATAACTCGGGTACACAAAATATGCACACAGCAATTATAATTATGCACGCTACAGGTATAAGTTCTATATGGGTTTCTCTGTTTTCTGGTAGCGAAAGATATGAAATCCATACAGTTGGTATATTATATACGCGACAGGTATAAAATGACCACTGAACAATGTAATATGCTTTTCGTAGATATATGGTTTATTTTCGTTTCTAATTATGGGGCATCTTTTGTTTATAGTTTGAGATTGAGCTTGCAAAATGGTCGGTAGCCTAGCTCGCTAACGCGTCAGTCCGAAGCAGCGATCCACTGCCCGCGGGTTCGAATCCCGCCGTGCCCATGGCTGTATTTGTTCGTCTTATGTTGTCTTAACAGTCAGCGACTGGGCATACTACTTGCGCTCCATTGATTAAGTATCACATTAAAGCTTTAGTAGCGAATAAGAATAACATTAGCGCTTTAGAAAATAAGAAATAAATGTGGCACTTAGAAGAATAATGGAATAGTTGTTATCGGCTTCTCCCATATGTGTCTCCTTACCGCCATGGCTAAGCATTCGCTTCAAAGGGCAATCCCCTGAGCTTTTTTCTGCTTACATACGATAAATATTTATATTATATCTGCCGTGAATATATTATGTCTTTCAAAATACACCCATATACTCATGTGAGATATATTATATTTCCGTCGTTTTATATCTGTCAGCGATATATTTTTTTTTGAGTGTATGATGCAGATTCGGTTGTAGATACTTCAAATTCACGTTCTTAGTAAGCTGAGAACGTTTGGGACATGGTATTGTTCCCATATCAATTGCGCCAGTATGAATCTGACTGGATTGAATGCCAACTCTGGAACTCTTCCAGCTGCCTTTTCGACGGTCAAATTAAGTTACTCAGACCGGAAGCTAGTATTGGCAACACCATTAGTTATTTTGGCAGCTGAGGTCTGGTCCGGTGATACGACTCACAAAGTGCAGTTGCCTTTATTCTCTTTCAATTATGTTCTCCATATTGACGTGCTTATTTTGGCGTCCAGGTCCGCTGCGTTCGAAAGTGGACAACAAGGGTCTCGGGAATCAAGGATCCCTTCGTGGTCCGTACGTTGGCCCTTTCCAAAAGCTTTACCTTTCGTATCTCTACGTTTATCCATTTAGCCATTGGACTATCCTAGCAATGAAGGGACACACAGCCTACTTTGTAGAGAGTTCTAAAAAAAAGGGTAGCGTCTCCTTCCATTTGCTTTTACCACTTTTTGGTCAAAAGAATTTTGTATCTCATCCATCTGGACGGCCCTTCGGCAAGTCCTTTCAATCGCCATTTTGACACCTTCCAAGACTCCGCTATAAGCTATCTGTCGCGGTCTTTACTAGGTTCATAACCTCTTTGATGTTTTATTGCATCCTCCGGAGTACCATTCTCGGGTCTGGACCTTTTAGTATCGGCCCCTGGTGCGGTTAGTAAGAGCGCTTTTTTCACTGGTCTCTTTCTTGGGTATGTTGGTTCGCAAGAAGAATTTCTTTTCCCTTCAGGCCGCCCGCTAATGCTCAATTTTGTTTGATGATCTGTTATCAGAGGCAGAGAAAAGACTTCGAGAGCCTCAACTATCTTTCTCTCTTCCTTCCATTCTTTGTTTTTGGTGAACAACTATGTTTTGCCTCTCTCTTTTTGTCTTCATTTAGCCACTGGTTCTTTCCGTCCGGCTCTCAGACCCGCATTATAATTGGACCCTTGATATGTTTAGAGATTCACTGAAAAACACTGAAGCGCCATTGTTTGAAAACTCTAAAGCTTGTGGAGCACTTGAGGCAGCCTCCATTTTCATTAATTTTTTTGTGCCCGAAATTTGGATCCTAAAAATTTTAAGAAAGACAAAGACCAGGTATATTATCCTCTGTATCCCAGCATAGGCATGCATTTAGTCGGCTTTTTGCTATCCGACACTCGAATTGTGTGTTGCTGTAGCACAGGAAAAGACGGGAAAGATATTTTTTGTTACTTTCACGTTTCCAGAAAAAAAACGCAATTGAAAATGCAGGGGGAAAAACTACTATAGAAGCAACATATTTGTTACGGAATGTACAATATATTAAATGTATGTTATAGAAAAAGTGTTTGCGTTACTTCTCCACCCATCGACAGACTATTGAATGTTAGAAGAAGAATAGTGAAAAACATTATTGATACTGTGTACTAGATAGATAACGTAAAACGTAGCGCAGAAGTAATATTTTCACCACTATAACGCGCTGAAAATGTGTATATAGAGATGATTGTGACCTAAATTAATTTTTTTTTAAACTGATAAAATATATAATACTCCCTGTTCTTCTAAGGCAAAGCAGCCTCTGGTTGGCGGTTGTTTCTCCCATTTGGCTTACTATTCGTTTCTCCAACAAAAATTTGGCTTACTATTCGTATCTCCAACAAAAATTAAATCATTCGTGATAACTCGTTTATGCTTATGTTTCCGTTTTTCTCTTCATTCGTTGAACACAATCTCTCTGACAGTTTATTTCTGATTCCTCCTCATAGAAATCATCAATGCCAGTACTACATATACCAGTTCAACCAAATAGATTTTCTGCATGAAACTCAGGATTATAATCTATGACAACAAAACTTTTCATTTAACAATATCTCATCTAAACAAGAATATGCACAACATTTACTGACATAATTTAATGATAAAAAATCTTACTAATGTTACATTATTTTGAAGAGAAGCATGCGAAATCGAAGTACCAATGGCCAGACACGTAGTTTAATGTTTGTCGATTCATACGTGGCTGATTTCACACTCAATAGCCATTCTTATGCCGACGAGAAATATTTTTGTACTTCCACTATTCTTTTTTTTACATTCACTTCGTTGTTCAATCCTGAAAATTCTGTATTTCAGTGAATACAAACCAGCTTTGAAAGCGAAGGTATACAAATTACCCAAGCAGCCAAGTAGATATAATTATATTTATCTGCAGTGTTCAGATAGATAACAAATGACTTACTACTGCTGACAAAATTTTAAGGGGGTATTCTGGTCTAGAAATTTAATCAAATCGATTTTTTTGTTCGCATATTTACAAAGTTTAGACCTTTAGGAATAAGCTTTTAAAAGGATTTTCGGAAATTCGAATTATTTTTGGAGTTACAGCTATTTTTGTGACACGCCAACTAACTGCTCGAAACGAGACTCCCAAGTTTTAAACGCGTTTTTCTCGGAACTACTTTTCCCGATACGGTTGACATGATATCTGTAGTTGCAATGAACCGATTTACGTGAAATTTCGCACAAACCCTCTTAACACTATTGGCTAAAAGAATGTGAAATTCGTCTGACGTAGGCGATTTGAAAAAACTTTTTTTTCACAAAATGGCGTCCATGTCAAAAAAAGTCGTTTTTTTGCCTCATTTTTTCAACTTTGGGGATTTTTAATAAATCGTAGAAAAAAAATTGAAAAATCCCTACGTCAGACGAATTTCAGATTCTTTTTATTACAGTATTCACCAAAAATGTATGCTTCGGACCACCAGGCAGGTTGGAATCATGTCAACCATGAGACAAGTTTTTTTTTGGAGTCTTCACTTCGCCGGCCTGTCTCTACATCAATTTTAATTTTTTTTATTTTTTGAATACATTTTTGTACTTTCAAAATGTTAATAAAAGACTGGTAAAAAATATATCCTAAAAATGTTTATAGTTTTTTTTATTGCGTCCGTAAAACCATCTCAAAATCAAGCCTCTAGACCAGAATACTGCCTTAAGTATAAATTTATATGGATAATTTATACAGTTTAATTGACTGGATACATACAGCAATATTTAATTACATGAAATGGCGAAAAGTAAGAGTTATCATGCTTTCAAATGCAGAACCTAATAAATATATCGATATTATTATTTGAATGCGTTTAACTAAGTTGTTTCCTGTCGTATTATCGCTTCGCTATAAAAAAATCTCTTGGGGAATAATAGGAAACTTTTTAGAGAAATAGCTTATCATCAAAACAGAGGGCGTACCATAAAAATATTTTTATTTTGTGCTTCATAACGCCTTCTAAAATATACAATTGCTTTACACTTTTATCATTAATTCCATGCAATAGACATAACCAGACTCGATCGATTTAACTTTCACGACTTCTAATCTCACAAGTGAATTTCAATCGACCGAAATGAAATGTATATTGAACTATTTACAGACAATACGTGGTAGCTATAGGGGGCGGAATCGAAAGATACAAATATTTCTTTAGTAAGACCTGAAAAAAATATGTGCAAAATATTTGGGAGGTTTACATTTACTGCCTTCTATTTAAAATCATGCTGGTGGTCTGAATGTTTTTATTGCGATTCTCGGTAACTTTATGATATCTGTAGGTATTTGAATATCTATTTTCAGCTCCAAGTATTGGTCAGGTTTGGGAAAAAAATCAATGCTACTAGAATATAAAATCTAGCGTTAAATGGAAATAAATAATTAAGAAGCAAAAACAATATTATGCCTAACTTTATGATACATACAATAAAAAACAATATTTAAAATATCGTTCCCGAATTCTCTCATTGAAAATGTCAATAAAACAAATCAATGGCAATTAATCATAAGTTGGTACCAACATTTCTACTAAACTTAACACCGACCGACATACAACTGTACAGCGATGTACAATTTTCTGTGATTTGCCATTCTTTCATAATTTTCGTGGTTATTTGCTGATGGCGTATCTACATCGCTCAGTATCAGTGCACCTTGATGAATATTCAAAACAAACCTCAAGGCAATGTATTTTTAGAGGCTATTTCCTATTTTTAGATTGTTCATGTTTATGAGAACGCTACGAAGCGCTACTGCCACATAGCCGAAAATCAATCGATAGGTAAATACTGAAAATAACAAGAAAGAAAGCAGCATGCTTCCTTTTGCTTACAGTAGAGCCACACATGCTCAGCTTATTATGTTAATACTATTGGTATATTAAGGCCGGCGATACATGTAAACGCCTGAATTTAGACCGTTTTTCAGAGGCTTGTTTAAAATAGAAGTAATAAATTAATCGTTTTGAAAGTGATCATGTTTATTCATTACATATTAAAATACAAGAATCTGATTTTATTTCATTTTTGTTTTCAAAATGGCCGCCGTAGTAACTAATCCCTTGAGACCCTCGCGGCGAAATGCATCAATCGGCGGGATTTTTAGCATCAGTTAGAGCAATTTGAAATTAAAAAAATGGGTTGGAATGTGTTTATTAAACAGTTATCTTTTAGTTGAACCAAGAAAAAAAAGTAAAAAAACCGTGAATTAGTACGCCTCATAAAAAAAGTACAATTTTTAATTTTTTTCCGATAGTTTTTGGGTCAAAAATGCTAAATTTTGAAAATTTTTTTGACATTATTGAGATTCAACTAGAAGCTTATACTATAAAAAAAACGTTTGCCAAGTTTCATAAGAATCGGTTGAGAACTTTTTGAGTTATCTTGTCCGCCAATTTAAAAAAACCGTTTCGAGAAAAACGCGTAGTTTTGACACACAGCTACTTATCAACTAATCAGCGATTTCAGGCCCATACAGAAGTCCTTCAGTACATTCATAGTACTCGTTTTTTTTCTCAGCTCTTGACATGCTTGACGAACTTTTTTAGTTGTCAAAGAGCTGCGGCGATTTTCTCGACTCACTAGCGAGGGTCGAGCGCTCCAGTACAGATTCAATAGCGCTCGAGCGTCGAGTTGAGGCGGAGCACTTAAATGACTTTTTAATCGATAAATAATGAGAATTTCATTCTAAAACTTTACAGACATATTTTTTAAATGTAAATTAATGAAAAATTTTTTTACTTGTATCGCCCCCTTAAGCTCAAATAGAGAGCTTTGCAATATCAATATCTATTAATTGATTTCTAAATTGTAAAAGGAGTATTATATATCCACGTGACGGGTATGAATCATTGGGCCCTATTCTGAGAGTCACCTCACATGACAAATGAGGTGACGCTCATGATTTCGTATTCTGAGAGTCACGTGAGGTGTTGTTATTTCACCTCAAGTGACGTTTTCGATCTGTTGGCTATTCTGAGAGTCACGTGAAGTGACGAGCGTCACGTGAGGAGAGATTTTTAGTCATTCAATAATATCAAGTGACTGCGGGCACAAGTGTACTAGAATTTGAGATTTTTCACAAGACGAAGAATAATTTTGACGAATTTTAGATCAATTATGGAAAAAAAGTAAGTACATTTTATTACGTACATTTTATTACGTAAAAATACTCCTGAAAACCGGAATGAAGCAAACATTCAAATATTCTTCATAAATCCAGAAACTTTCCGTAATTACGAAATGTACATGCCCGAGTCTAACAGTCAACCTTTTATGTGCAGGCTACATGAGTCCTACCATTTATGACCCCACCCCTAATAAAACCGTTTTTCATATCCATCATTGCATTTTCATCGTCCTTACATATTTAATCTTGCATATACCTGTTGTACCCACTTGTACATATCCTCCTCTTTTTTAATTTCACAAATCATTTGCTTACCCTTGGAAATTCCCTGTTTGCATTTGCTTGATTTCCAATTAAACTGAAATTTTGTTTAAAATATATTTTACTTCCTTCAAAGTATGCCGCGCTCTAGTGATTTGAAGGGAAGGAAATATTTTTTATGCATGCCAAAATATGCGGTGCTACCAAGCCGTCCCCCATCTAAGTAGAGACCGCGCATGACACTGCTTAACTTCGACGATCGGACAAGAATCGGTCGATGTCAGTGTGCTATGGACGTGGTAGATACCGAACGATGATAAATTTCAATTGGGTGATAAATTTCAAACGCTCAAGCGTTGCCATTTAAACGCATATTCGTATTCACCTCACCTAGAGTCACGTCACGTTACTCTCAGAATACCGATTCGTAGGTGACGTGACTTTCCAAGTGACGTGAGATCTTCTGTGAGATGACTCTCAGAATAGGGCCCATTATCTTGTTGAAATATACTTGTTTTATTTAGCATGATTTACTTATTTGATTTATATATATTTAGCAAATAAATAGTAGATAGTGGAGACGGCTAAAAAATACACTTACGCCAGGTGCCTAAATGTAGATGTGATAACAAAATCCAGACCTACAATAAATATTGAAGCAATTGAAAATATACTTTCCTTTCAATTAAATCACAATACAATCACCTTACTGTAGTCTTCGTAGGTATACATCATTCTCACTTAAAAACTCGAAACCCTACAAGAGTTTGATTGTCTATATCACGTTTTTTCCACTTACCAATTTTGCCGCTATGAAAAACTCTACCTGAATACATTTAACTCAGCTACTGAAGTAAGCGTTTTCAAGCCAAAATATATTGATTCTTCCAGTTGAGAAATGTGTCCCAAATAGATTCCTCGGAGTTTGCAACTTTAGTCGCGTATGCGTAGTATTTTCACTTTTAAGTCTATTGAATCCAGCACCTCTATCTTTCTTGCAGAGCTGAATGAACCTGTGCAAGAAGTGTCGGGAGTCGCAGAAATAAATCAACATTTCCTGTGTCATTATCCAGCGCTGGGCAAAACCAGGCACAGCTACTTTCATATGCTCTGGCTGATCGAATGACGATACATGTACTAATAGATATTGTATGTGCAATAAAAAAAAAAATTGCAACTTTAGTCGCGTATGCGTAGTATTTTCACTTTTAAGTCTATTGAATCCAGCACCTCTATCTTTCTTGCAGAGCTGAATGAACCTGTGCAAGAAGTGTCGGGAGTCGCAGAAATAAATCAACATTTCCTGTGTCATTATCCAGCGCTGGGCAAAACCAGGCACAGCTACTTTCATATGCTCTGGCTGATCGAATGACGATACATGTACTAATAGATATTGATGGTGTTCGTTCTTTCGATTAACTGTCTTCTGACATGGACAAAATGCTTGGGACATGCCATTCATTTGAAATCATCCTCACCGGTGGTTTCAATGTGCACAACGTCCAGTGACTCAGACACTCTTCTACCAAAAGTCCGTCGGGCAGGCATTTTGAGCTTTTCAGCGAGTAGTTCAGTTTGGAGCAGTTATTGGAGTGGGCATAGTGCATATTTTTAACATCTGTTTTTACCTCTCACCCAGGTAAATATTCGATTCTCGTGGTAGCTCGGACCACAATTTGATCTCGGCTCAGTTTAATATCTCTTCCCTAATAACACTAATCAATTTTTCACTGAACGGCTAGTCAGGCAATCTGACAAGGCTGACTGGACTGCATATAATAAATACATCAGAGAGCTTGGTTGGTCCGATTGCTTTGCAACAAGAAGCGCCGAATATATAGCTTCCACCGTAACCGGCCTCATATATTGTTGAATGTTTTCTTTTATTTCGCATAGCTTCAAGAGCACTAAACCAACCACAACCTCATGATTTACTAACAAATGTCGAGAGGCCATTCGTATTTAGAAGGCAGCATTCCGAAGCTATAATCTATCTCTATCCGAGGAATTAAAAAAACTTTACAAAGCTGCTCGCAATTCGTGCAAAACCACTATCCGGAGAGTTCAATTCCAGTTTGGCCAAAATATTAAGCAGAAAGCCCGTGCAAGCCAGAAAGGAAGTAAAGGTTTTTGGTCGCTGGTTAAAAGGATCAATAATTATTTCTCCGGTTCTACCGTGCCAATCCTTGTTTAGAGTGGTAATGTACATACTTAAAAGCTGGTAACGTGCTTACTAAATCGCTCTTTGCTGAGATTTTCGCTACTAACTCTTCCTTGCCACCTTCATTGCTGAATCTTCCTATCCTAGCCCTCCAATGTGCGCTTCTAATCAGGGGCCTCGATTTTTCCGCTAAAGAGAGGTATTGACAATACTCGCCAAGCTTGATGTTTCCAAATCTGTTGGACTTGATGCTATTTCGCTGCTTGTATTAAAGTGTTGCATCTCTGCCTTAGCTAAACCTCTGTGCAAAATACTTTAATTGTGATACTCGTCTGGAATACTCCGTTCCGTGTGGAAGCTTGCACATGTTACGCACATACGTAAAAAGGGGGAGGTCTGTCTAAGGTATTTGGATCATTTGTAAATTCTAAATTAATGAAATATCTTGAGTCCAACCATCTAATCAACGATCACCAGTATGGAGACTTATTTACATGTGCTCACTTAAAAATGGAACCGTTTTTTCCATAACTTTGGTGAAGCAAAGGTCGTTTCTCTTGATATTTCTAAGGGCTGAGACAAAGTCCAGCACCCAGTTCTATTAGCCATCTTCGTAGATTTGGCCTTCACCCCGTCCTTGTTAAGTATATTGAAAGTTTTCTCGTAAGACCTAAGTTGTTTCGGATAGACTCAAATCCTGTGTCCACACTACCATTGTCGGGGTACCGCAAGGTGCTGTTAACTCATCGACGCTCTTCCTGTTATTTATAAACGATCTTCTTTCCTCAACCTTCATTCTGATTTATAGTCTTGCCGACAACAGCACCCTTAACTCCTTTGGCTTCGTATACTCTTTTCACAGACTGGCCGACTCCCGCGGAAACGCCACTTCTGTTAGTAAAGATCTCATGTTCACCTCGTTAAACAGAGGACCTATTAAGCATTATCGCTTGGGTTCAGCGAAACGTATTGTTTTTAATGCGTCCAAAGCCTAATGCTGTCGTCTTTCACTCAAGCTTTACCCTTCTCCTGCTAGCCACACTATTTTCGTTGATGTTGTAGGTAATTCTGGTGGATGTATTTCCTTCGCTAAACCTATTAGACTTTAACATCTCCAGCAAACTTAGCTAGATCAGTCTTATTTTTCAAATTGCGAAAAATGCCATGAAATACCTATGTTTGCTTCAACGACGCAAGAAATACTTTACTTCATCAGAGTTAGCGCACATCTACAGACTCTCATAAGAACAAGACCTGAGCAGAACTTAGGTATATGGGCTGGAGTAAGCCGCACTGCTTTAGCGGAACTAGACAAAGTCCAACGCAAAGCTTCAATTTTAACCTTGTAATGCTCGATAAATCGACGAAACACGAAGGAATACTTTTCCAAGATCCCACCGAATATAAGATGCAGCTAATATCTTTTCGGCATTTTTTTTTATTTGAATGCGAAATGAATGTAAGTTATTCAAGTATACAAAAAATGGAATGTGCTTAGTATGCGCAGTACTTTGGGAAAGAGCTAATTTGGTCTAATTAGTATGTATTTTTAGGGTATTTTATTAAATCTACTTTGTAATGCATGTTGATATTGAGTAATGTTAGACAACAATATAGTAAATTGTTTGACTATTTACCAATGAGCTCATTCATTTTGTAGTCAAACTGTAAACTGCTAAAACTGTAAACTGCTAAAACTACAAACGACATTTCCGACTGGGGATCATCTATCCAAATTTAACCCAAATATTGGAAATAAAAAATGTGCGTTTTCGTTGGAGAGCCGTGTCTTTTCGTTTTTGCACTGAGGTTGAAGTAGCTCACTTTTCGAAAAAGATTCATGTTTCTGGTTCCAATATGCTCGGAAGACAAAAAAATATTGGCATTCCTTTCTTCTTTTCTTTTCCTATCGTAGAAACAGAAGGAAGAACAGCGTCCCTGTAGGAAGCAGTCTTAAAGCTCAATCTCTTAGCGCCACGACTTGAAACTAGAAACTCAAATATATAATACCTTACGAATGTGGTCCCAGTAGGTCAGCTTAGTATCCAGCATCACTTCCAGCTATCTTAGCGATTTACTAGTCTGAACCCCTGCGGAGGCCACTGTCGTCGGGACGACATTCGTTATCCTCAGCTTCATCAGCATTATGATCTCTGTCCATTCTACCTTCCTCACAACTTTGTTAAATCTGAATCTCCCAATTCAGCAGCTCGAAAATTGAGTGTTGCTGCACATTATCATACTGAAAGAAAAAGTCGTGGTTGATTTAATTATTATTGATTGTACGGCAACAATTCATTCAAAATTGTCGAATTAACTACGGAAAATGGTTTCTTCTACTATGCTAAAATAGTTCATTTGACCATACAAAAGTAGTTGAATTTGCTGATACAACAAATATCGAAACCTTCGAGGATTCAACTGTGTTAATTGGTTCATATGTACAATAAATAGTTGATCTATAGAAAAATGAGCATCAATTCATTTAACACTCCAAAATATTGAATTATCAACAATTTTCATAGTAAGCGAACCACTCTACAATTGTTAAATTCAACAAACATAATTCCACACCACAGAATATATTCATTTACTATTTCGTACTATGTATATTGTTGGAATACCATAGTTTGTGGTTGCTTACTTTTTTGCACCACGGACGATGTTTATCAACAACGCATCATGGTGCATAAAAGTAATCAACCATTTTCTTATGGTTGTTTTAACCAGGGCTGTGGAGTCGGAGTCGGAGTCGAGGAGTCGAACAATTTTTAATGGAGTCGGAGTCGAAGCTAATTTTCATCAGACGACTCCGACTCTGAAATTGATCACCAAGCCTAAAAATTTGTGGACTATTTTTCAATTTTTGACTGGATTGGGAAGAAGCTAGAAAACTTCTAGAGTTGCTATATCAACCTTATATAATGACGAAAGAATTTCAGGCAGATGACTTCACACCTGGTTTTTTTTACAAAAATGGAAAAGTCTTATATTTCACCTTTCAAAAATGAATGCAAACTTCGCCGATGCATTAAAAATTCACTTCTTCGTAGAGAAATTTGTCTCTTAGATAATGAAGTCCTTTTAGCTGCTATATATGTAGATCCTTCAGTCCGGGTTATCCTGATAGAAGATCAGCAAGCGCGTGCTAAAATTGCGTTATGCGAATTAACTATTCGTATGAAAGGATTGCATACGGAAAGTGAAGCCATGGCTAGACCACAGTAGAGAACCATTCAGTCGTCATCACTTCCCCCAAGTACTGAAGTTGATGATGAAAATGAATTCGAAAAATATCTTGACGAACAAGAATGAGCAAAGCGGCAGCGCTTAAGCTTGGAAAAAAGTAACGAAGGAGGAAATTCATCGCAACTGGAAGCCTTGAAATTGGATTTTTATAGGGCACTGAATGATGTTGAGAAGTTTGACCGAAGTTCCGTTTTGGAAGTACAAGATGCCATAACGAAGTATCCCGAAATCGTCCAAAATGCAGCATTACTCGTTACGGCATTGCCCCGACTCAAGAATTTGTGGAACGCTTGTTTTCTACCCTTAGAATAATTAAATCGGATTTAAGAGTAGCGATAATGTCAGATCTGATTGAAGCAATATTATTTTTAAGAACTATCTCGAATTAAGTGTTTTCGGTGTTTTTATATTAGTGTGTAAAATGCAATAGGAATATTTTCTATTTCGAAATAAATCTCTTTGACAATATAGCGTAACATTATAATTTAATGTTACTAAAGGAAACAAACTAGTAGGAAAATATGATCAAATTGTAAGACAAAAAACGATTTTAACCTTCTGGCTTTAACTGTATATTAGAGCTACGAATGTTTGGAGTAGAAGTACGGAGTCGGAGTCGTTATTCGAGAGTCGGAGTCGCAAAAATTAGAAGGCTTATCATTGGAGTCGGAGTCGGAGTCGCAAGTTTTTCTTCTCGACTCCAGAGCCCTGGTTGTAACTATAGCCCGTAGTTGACGCAAAAACAACTGAGGAAAATTGTTGATTTTACCAAGATTTTTCTTTCAGTGCAGCGTCCATCGTACGATATTCCAGAGATCAGTTCCAAGGATTGGCCCCTAGGCTGCCCCTGAAGTAATAGGTATCCTTCCGGTATCTGTCTCGAACAGCAGCCATAGGTCCCTAAGGTAGTCCCACATCATGACCAACCAGTAGCCTGGGATGCGGAAGCTATTCTCAAAGACCCAAAGCACATATATCCACCTCGCGGAATTGGTGGCTTTTTTAGCATTTATCATCGCCAGCAAAACGACCGGTCTGTCGCTGTGACATTCCACATAAACTTTTACTACTGCCCCAGTCACTGCCGAAATAGCTGCAACACCGAACTGCCCCTTTCTCCAGCTAATCTTATTGCTGACAGCAACCGTAGCTCTAGCAACCGCTCGAGGGGTTTCGCTACCGTGTCTAGTTTGCAGCGCAGAGAGTACTCGGACGGACAGTCCGGGTCTCCTTTTCCCTATCAATGAGCCTCAATCGTTCAATTTTCCATCGCAATAAAAAAATTCTCGCCACTAAACAGGAATTATCATGTTCCACTATTTGTGTGTATAGCCTCGTCAACAGCCATTGTTTTTAGTTAGGATAGTAGCATTAAAAACAACAACTGGGTCAAGATTGTTATTGTTTCCAATGCTATTGTTATTGTTTAAAAAGCTAAACCCAACTTTACTTGCGATTTTAATAAACTTTAACTCATTAGTGTGATAGATTTACATCTCATGCTTATATTTAAACCCATAAAAGTTGAAGTTTTTTGTTAAAAAAATATTCAAAAATATTAGAAAATCAATTAGTCAGGGTTTTTATCACAATTCTTTTTCAACTTTGAGTTAAATGTTTTCAGTCAGAGTAAAATTTTTATTCAAGCGATTCAATAGATCAATGCATGAATTGTTATTTGCAAAAATTATTCGCTGAAAATTCTGCGATTTGCAAGCAGTTCTTTACATCTGAGTGCATTTCTCACGTATCCAAGTGCGAAATTGTTAAAAGGTGCTAACTCGAAGCTGCTTCAAAACATTTCAATCGTTTCCGATTTAAAAATAGTCCGACGCCAATTCAATGTTGTTTTATTCGATTCGACGTGATCAGCTCGAACAATACGTGCCTGAATACTAAAAGAGCGTACAAGATGTGGAAAAAATTAAGAGGTGCCAGAACCGGACAAGTGCAAGTTAAACATTCGTTGAATTAAGGTCGTGTCTAGCATGCCAATAAGAATTCTCGTATCTTTGAGGTCAAGTTCGGAACGCTCTGAAAACGTTCGTACGAATGTCACATTTTCTGAGTGATGACGAACAAAAATGAACGAACTTCAAGCAGCCCGTATTTTCAACAGCTCAGAAATTAATTAGTCGTTGTATTTAGATGACAATTTTGTATTGTATTGGTTAGTTGATTATTGGCAATGACATTGTTAAGCTCTTAAAAAATAAACTTGTGCACTTCCATCATATACAGCATATAGGATTTGAAAAGTTCATGAATGAAACATGAAAATTTCGGCATGGAATTACTATCACACATAACTACAAAACTGATGCTAAATTATTTATTAACCAAATCAGAGTTCATTAAGAATTTGTAGGACGCCCACTTGTATGTTGGCCTCGGTACAAGACGCATGTCGTTTTGTCCCTTCTGCTACCGCGTGCCTCGACTCGACTACAGGCTTATACACCCTGTTATATTTTTGTTCGACTTCCGGCTTCCGCAATAATTCTTTCCATCTTAATTTCAATTTAAGAATTGTTGTAATATGTTGAACTTTTCGAAATCCCTCTGAATAGTAGAATTTCTGTACTCTTTTTGTTATTGAAAATCAAATATCATTCATCTAAAGAGTTTATTAATGGCCGATTCAAACTGCTGTACCTTATAATTTCAGTTTTGTATTTTTGTAACTTTTTATTTTCGCATTCTAGTCTTCCTGAGTAAATAAAGTATGTCTGCATCTTTAGAAATCTAACTACAAATCGCTGGTGGCGTAGTTCAAATCTCTTTGCTTTTATGTAGAAGTGTTCCTCGTCCAAAATTATAAATAATTGTTAACTCCACAACATTTTCAATAGCTCTACTTTTTTAGGGTGGTATTTAACAATAATCAATAACACAGCTCAACAAAATTAATTTTTTTGTTGTTGCCCTGGATGTCTCTGCGGATTTCTATAGCTTCAAGTACACCGTTTACGAATATATTTATGAAAGTACTGAATTGGCTCTGGTTTTTATGGTATTGATGTATTCAGAATATTGAAAATAATAAACAATTTACGTCGGCTCCTCGGTACTCGAGTTGTGTGCGCATTTTTTTGGCGAATACGTATTTTACGTGATTGTGCCAGTGACCTCGCACTTCATGAATCCGCCAAAAGTTCATTTATTTAAAAGATTAGAGTACACACGACGCGCATTTAGGTAAGTTACTTGTGGATACACAAACACATACACATATCATTCACACATTCACTACTCACCACACTACTTGACATTTAAGACACTACACGAAAAAATTCTACATCAAGTAAGCTAAGTGAAAAATGTTGGAAGCTTGTAAAAAAAATAATTTAATTTTTATAGAGTGTTGTTAAAACATGTTGTAAATTTAAAACATTATTTACTTCTCCCGAAATAAATTAAATATTAAATGGTTGTTGATAGCAATTTAAACTCATTTAATTAACTGGAAATGAAACAATTTTAATATACATTTTATTAGGAAGCAGCAAATACCAAATTCGTGACCCCGACGTGATCTGAACACGCAACCTTCTGATCTGGAGTCAGGATCTTAGATCAGAACGCGATCTTAGTCTATTCGTAGACGCTTCAGATTCCGCCATCGGGGCTGCTCTGCAGCAAAAATGTCAAGGCTCTTGGCAACTCCTTGGTTTTTACTCGCCCAAATTAAGCGATGCACAAAGAAAGTATAGTGCATACGACCGCGAACTCTTAGCGGCTTATCAGGGCATCCGTTACTTCCGATACTTTTTGGTGGCCCAAAGGTTTACACTATACACCGATCACAAACCACTGACTTTTGCTTTCAAACAAAAGCCAGAAAAGGCCACACCTCATCAACTTAGACATCTAAGTTACATAAGTGAGTTCACTTCTGACATTCGGCATGTCTCTGGTTGCAACAACGTTGTTGCTGACGCACTCTCTCGTCTATAAGAAATCATTCTTCCCAGTACTCTCGACTTTGCCGCAATCGCCACGTCCAAAACATCGGACGCCTAGTTTCAGAAGATTCTAAAGGACTCTAAATTTCTTTTAAAGAAACAACCAATCTTTGGCACCAACGTCGACATTTTTTTGTGAAGTGTCAGGCCCAACCATTCGACCTTATATTCCTCACACGTTCAGGAAACAGGTGTTCAACTCAGAACATAATATCGTTCACCCTGGTATTCGTGCTACAAGAAAACACATTGTAACCAAATTCTTTTCAATTAACAGGCTCAAGCCTTGTTCCTCTGCGGAACCTGTCGACAACCCTTCCAAAAACCAACAAGCATCGGAAACCTCGACCGCCCCATTGCTACCTTCAGCTCCCGAAAAGAGACCAGCGAGGAAGGTTACATTCGCTCCGTACGTCTCTCTAGCTGGGCGAACCACAAAGATGCCACTCTCCTACGCCTCGCGATAGCGCGTAAAATGCTGGCAGGGGAGTGTTGTGTATACACAAACATATACACATATCATTCACATATTCACTACTCACCACACTACTTGACATTTAACACACTGCACGAAAAAATTGTACGAGGGGCGTTTGAAAAGCCCGTGCAAAGTCCGAGAGATGGCACTACCGGCGCGTATCGATGTCATGTTTAGTTAGTAGCATATCTTGAATGAACGCACACCAAGTGTCAGTCATATTGGTATATTTCTTTGTGTTTGGCATTCGTGTGAATCAAGCAAGTCGAATGATTTTCAAGAAATGGACGAAAAAGAATTTCGTGTGGTGATTAAACATTACTTTATGAAAGGCAAAACGCCTCAGGAGACTAAAGAGAAACTTGATAAACATTATGGTGATTCTGCACCAGTTTATAAGTGGTGTCAAAATTTTCGGACGCCATATGGGCACAAGTGACGCTGAACGATCTGGACGGCCTGTGGAGGTTACGACTCCAGAAATCATTGATCAAATCCATGATATGGTAATGGATTACAGAAGAGTTAAGGTGCGTGAGATCGCTAGTGCTATGGGCATCTCGACTGAACGGGTACATAATATTTTGCACAAACATTTGGACATGAGAAAGCTATTCGCAAGATGGGTACCGCGATTGCTCACGCTTGATCAAAAACGGAATCGTGTGAAGTGATGCAAGGATGGTTTGCAGCTGTTGCAGAGGACTTCAAGCGTCGTTTCGTCACTGTGGATGAAACATGGATACATTATTATACTCCTCAGACCAAACAACAATCCAAACAATGGGCTACCAAGGGGGAATCTGCACCAAAAAATGCGAAGACCGTTCCTTCGGCTCCAAAGGTTATGGCGACTGTCTTTTGGGATTCGTCAGGGCCAATCCTCATCGAATATCTGGAAAAAGGTAAAACTATTACAGGTGCATATTATTCATCGCTATTGGACCCTTTGAAAACCCAGCTGGAAGAAAAACTCCCGCGATTGGCCCACAAGAAAGTCCTTTTCCATTACGATAACGCACCAGCACACACCTCAGCAGTTGTGGTCGCAAAATGAATGGAAATAGAATTCCAACTCGTTTCACATCCCCCCTATTCTCCAGACTTGGCACCCTCGGACTACTATTTGTTCACTAATTTCAAGAAATGGCTGGCGGGACAACGATTTTATTCAAACGGAGAGTTGATTGTAGACACTAATGGATATTTTGCAGACTTGGACAACTCCTATTATTCGGAAGGGATCAACAAACTACCTAGTCTAGCCATAAGTTCTGTCATAGATGTTTATCGATGTAAAAATGAAACGACTTGAGTTATTTCGATAATTTTTTCAGGGATTATTTATTGATAGAATACGAATACAAAAAGTTGCGTTTCATTCGAAATGGCCGCCATTGGCCTCCACACAGCGCCGAAGTCTGTCTGGCCACTCATCGATGGCTGTACGCAGCTCATAAATGGGGAAATTGTCCACTGCTTCCGTTAGGTCTTTCTTGAGCGATTCCAAATTGCGGTGGCGTTTATGGCAAACCATGTCCTCTAAAACGGACCACAACTTGTAGTCCAGCGGATTAAGGTCGGGGCTGCCAGACGGCCAATCTTCAATACTGATAAAGTCAGGAAGATGATTTTTTAGCCATGCTTGTGTGGTTTTGGCCTTATGAGCTGGCGCAGAGTCCTGTTGGAATGTCCACGGTTTGTTTTTGAACATGGTCTCATTGAGTGGCTTCACAACGTTGTTTAAAATGTCTCGTTGATAGTTCTTAGCCGCTGTCTTCACACCTTTTTCGCAAAAATGGATCGAACAAACGCCATCATAGGACACTCCCCACCATACCATAACGGATGCAGGATGATGTCCTTTTTCGACCCGAGGCACAAGCGTGGCGGCTTCTTGGGCAGACCGTGCATACACTCTGTCATTCTGTTTGTTGAATTTTTCCTGCACGGTGAAGATTTTTTCATCCGTAAACAAAATTTTTTTGTACCGCCAGGCACCGTATTTCTTCACCAGACGTTTACATTTTTTCACTCTATTTTCTTTCAATGCAGCAGTTAACAATTGGCCGGTTTGTCGTTTGTAAGCACCAAGTCTAAGGTCATCACCGATGAAACGTGAGACGGATCTCTCTGAGATATTCATCTCCTGCGACAATATTTTTTGCTTTCGCACCGGGTTTCTGTTCAATCTGGAACGTACTGCTGCGATGGCCCGTGGCGTCCGAACGATGCGTGGCCGACCGGATCTCTCGTGGTCATTTATATCACCAGTATCCTCAAATAACTTAATGGCACGATACACAAATCTCAAGTTGATTTTGAGCGGTTTGAGCGTGTTGAAAATTTTCTTTTTTTCCATACCACATTTATGGAGCGCAATTACTGCGATTCGGTTCTCTTTTGTTGACCATTCCATGATGACGGGTGACGCTATACTGAAATGACTTGGCGGTTTAATAGAGCACATGACAGCTGCCAAAACCATAAAAAAAAATGTTGGGTTGCGTTCCGTTTTAAGCCGGGTTCACACCTTTGACAGAACTTATGGCTAGACTAGGTAGAACATCGTTGGACGAAGTGTATAAGCCTAAAAGGAGACTAAGTCCGAAAACAAAAAGGTTTACCCCAAACACGTAAGCAATTTTTATTTTTGCACAGATTTTTCAAACGCCCCTCGTACATCAAGTAGGCTAAGTGAAAAATGTTGGAAGTTTGTAAAAAAAATAATTTAATTTTTATATAGAGAGTTGTCAGTCAATTTATGTTTTGCTTGTTGTTAAAACATGTTGTAAATTTAAAACATTATTCACTTCTACCGAAATAAATTAAATATTAAATGGTTGTTGATAACAATTTAAACTCATTTAATTAACTGGAATTGAAAAAATATACGGCTTAATACTTTGTTTTATTCATTGAATTTTGATTTAAATACTATTTTTTGTCCGTAGAAATATGAGTTCATCGCAAAGAAAATGGAAATATAGCCCTGATGTATTTTGCTACATTTGTGGTGTTTATAAAACAACAAAACAGACACGAAATATCACAATCTTTGTTTAAGAAGTTTATACTGCTTATTACGGACTACATATTGAAAAGCAAGATAGATAATGGGTGCCGTATTAAGTTTGTAAGTTTGGTATCCCTATGATCTGGATGGAGCTGCAAAAAGAGTTTAAAAAGTATTCTATTGCACAATGGAAATCAGTTTGCATCAATCCCAATTGACCATTCAACAAAACTCAAAGAAGAATATCAGAATATTATATTGGTTCTACAAAAAATTAATTACTACGAACATCAATGGCCGGTTTGTGTTGACTTGAAAATGGTAAACTTTTTACTTGGTCGGCAAAGTGGATACACGAAGTACCCCTATTTTATTTGTATGTGGGACAGTAGAGCAAAGCAAATTCACTGGGGACAAGATGTGTGGCCTTTGAGAGAACCCTTAATTGTTGGTAAAGCTAATGTAATAAATGAGCTTTTGCAAAAATCATACTTCCCCCACTCCATATCAAGTAAGGTATGATAATACAGTTCTTCAATGCGCCGGACAAGAACGAAGAATGCTTTAAATACATTTGTCAAACATTTCCTAAGCTATGTATGGAGAAGTTGAAAGCTGGAATTTTCGATGGCCCTAAATTCGGACATTAATAAAACACACAAACTTCATAAAAGTTATAACTTATTCTGAGAGTGAAGATTGGAGGGATTTTGTGTTGGTTGTAGAAATTTTTGTGGGTAACTATAAAGCACTAGTAACTATAAAGCACTAGGAAGTACAAAATCCCTGAATTAGCCCCAATCAGGTTGAGCGGCGCCAGGTTAAGTCTCAAGTCACAAACTAAGTACTTGGGTCTTATTCTGGACAGCAAGTTCACCTGGAAGGCGAATTTAGAAGAGAGAGTTAAGCGGGCAAGCAATGCGATTCACGCCAGCAAGAGAGTACTGAGTAAAACGTGGGGTCTAAGCCCCGCTTTAACGCATTGAATCTATATAACGATAGCCAGACCTATCGTTGCTTACGGATGCTTGGTCTGGTGGCCAGCTGTGAATAAGACTACCTTTGCCAGCATGACGAACAGAGTCCAGCGGTTGGCGGCTCTCTGTACCACAGGTGCCTTAGCCTCGACTCCTTCGTCTGCACTGAACGTCCTGCTTCATCTCCCTTCCCTTGACCCTTTGTTAGGGGCGCTGCCGCAAAAGCTGCTGTAAGGTTTAGGGAATCGGGATACTTCGAGTTACGATCCTTCGGCCACAGCAGAATTTAAATATATACTTGGAATACTTGGTCCCCACTCTGTGCTTCGAGCGAGGATATCAAGCGACTGTGGGGGATGGGCAAGAGTGGAATAAGCAAAAGGGCGCAGCAACTCTTAGCATCTACACTGACGGCTCTAAAACGGCTGCCGGAGTGCGTGCTGCATAGAGATGGGCAAAAGCGCTCATAGCTCACCACTCACCACTCACTTTTACAGTGCAGCGCCTGAAAAAAGCAAAGCATAGTCTGCGAACGAAAGCTCTCGTTTGACTAAACTTAGTGAAATGTGCAGCGAAAAGTATACTGAGAGTACGGCGCAACACTGTAAAAAAGAGTCATGAGTGGTGAGCTAAGAGCTATTTTGCCCATCTCTAGTGCTGCAACATGTTCTGCAGATACAACTATTAAAGCAGTCTTCAGGCTTTCTAACCACTGTAGTATTTTTCAGGCGGATGTTTTTGCGATACGTAAAGCCGCAGACCTAGCATACGCCAGGGATAGCAAAAGTGAGGAAATCAACATCTTTACAGACAGTCAAGCGGCGGTTAAAGCTCAGATGTCTTACACATACAAATCGAAGTGTGTACTTGGCTGCATTCAGGCCCTAAATAGACTGGGCAGCCACAGTAGAGTCCGAATTTTATGGGTTCCTGGTCACAAGGGCATTGAAGGAAACCAGAGGGCGAATGCGCTAGCCAAGCAAGGAGCTAGCCTTCCCCTGTCAGGATCGGTTGACATTTTAACTCCAATCCAGACGATCAAATACTCTATCGACTCCAATATGATGCAAGGTGCGATGTGCAGATGGCGTGCAACTCAGACCTGCAAGCTAACCAAAATCATGTGGGGATCATACAATCACGTAGCGACTAAGTTTCTGCTCGATTTAACGCGGACTGACTGCACGCGGCTGGTCGGTATCATAACTGGCCAATGTCTTGTAGCAGCTCATGCCATGAAAATGGGGCTCCTAACCAGCGACACCTGTAGGAAGTGTCAAGTGCCGGGAGTCTCTGAAACAATTCAACACCTTCTGTGCCACTGCCCGGCACTGGGGAAAACCAGGCAACGCTGCTTCGGTGAGCCCTGGCTGGTGGATCTCTCACATGTAGCGGAGCAGAGGCTGAAGGACATACTTCAGTTCGCAAAAAAGTCCGGGGCCTTCGATAGCCGTTTGGACTGAACTTTCCTTCTCCGGGTCCATTTATCTGGTATCGCTACGGACCAAATGGGTCTATGTGTGGCCATGTGTCAGCCAGTTAAACCTAACCTAACCGATAAAGCACTAAATCACAGAGAAATTTCGCAAAAGATGTTGGAGAGCTTCAATATTTAACGAGTAAATATTAGCATAAAGCTACACTTTCTTCACCGTCACCTGGACAGATTTCTGGGAACCTGGGAAATTACAGGGAGGAGCAGGCAGAACGCTTCCACCAAAACCTCAAAGTAATGGAGGAAAGGTATCAGGGTAAGTGGGATCGTCACATGATGGCAGACTACTGCTGGTCATTACAGAGAGATTGTCCGAAAAAAAATTACAAAAGAAAATCTTATAAAAGGTGTTTCTCAGAAGTATAACATTATTTTTGCTAAAATTTCCTCTTTTTACTTCTGTGTAAATTAACAAAATGCTAAAACAAAACATTAAGTAATATTTTCAATAAAAAATTGATTTTATAGAATGCACTTGTCTTATTTTTTTCTGCTGTTAAAGGTAGGTATCCATATGTTGCATTTCTTCCGTATCGTATCCTTGTTGCGTATCATTCACTAAACGGATACGATGTCCACACTACTCAATATTCCATGTATCATCAATACGATCCGTTGCAAAAAGCTCGATACGCAGCTGCAGCACTTTTATTCACGAATCTATAGTGTACAACGCAACGTGTCCACACATGACTCCACTTAGTATCGTATCATTCCTTGCACAAAATGTGATATCTTCGTTATATTTCAATAAATTCAAGAATGTTTTCTTTATTCCACTCCATTATCTATGCACTGCACTAAAATATTGACAAGTTAACGACTCAAATGTCAAATCATGCAACGCGACTTGTGCAACGCAAGTTGTCCAAATATGATTCGAGAGCGTATCGTTTCATTCCTTTGATGCGACGGCAAGAAACCGCCAAATGACCGATCGAGTTCGTTTCGTTTCTTTGTATCAAATTTTGATACGCAACGAAGATACGTTTGTCGTATCCACTGATACGCAACGGTGATACGATACGCGAAAATGATACATATGGATACATACCTTAAGAGTGTAATAAGAAAATGAGGATTAAAGAAAAACTAAAGCCAATATGCCAAAAGCATTCATAGTTTCAGAAATTGTTGATGCAATCTTACTAAAAATTATTATTATATCAAGGGCAACAAAACCACTGTTGGCCATTGTAATTTATGCAAATCAAATATAAATTTAAATAAACCGCTAAATCATTATTAAAGCATAAATAATTCAATCATCTATAATTATTCTGCTTTCAGATCTTGTTCACTGTACAAATGAACCGAACGTGTCGATACCACACTTGGCCAATTTACTTATTGAAAGATCACAAAATACAAATTGGGTTGTAGTATATAAAGCTCTCATCACGGTACATCATTTACTTGCGTATGGAAATGAGGTAACTAAACTATTTATTATCATTCTACTTAACATTTTAGCTAACTTTATTTATATTTTCAGAGATTCATGCAATATTTAGCTTCTAGTAATTCCACATTTAATTTAAGTAATTTTTTGGATAAGGGAGGTGTACAAGGTGAGTGATTACACTTCAACTTTATTTTACAATTTATATTATAATCTGATAATCGTAATAAGTCTTATATGATACATAATGTATAAAGAAATAAATTACAACGCATTTAATATAATTTGATGGAGCTATCAGAGTAGTTAAATGAATCCAACAGTCAAGTTATTCCAATTAAAGGTATGAATTTAAGTTTGTTAGTGTATTTGTTTAGTGTTTGTTAGTTTTGTTTGTCGGTAGTGCCCTTAAAAGCTATGTCTAGATAAGCTAACATATTAATTATCGTGCTAGAAAATGTATCTGTTGACAAAGTCGTTTATCGTGGTGTTAAGTACAAAATATTCCTCCACTCAAAAATACCATTATTAAATGAATTGTGAACCCATGTATTTTATATTTTTGTACAATTTTCTGCTCAGATCTGAAGTTTAATGTAAAATAGGATTAAATAAACTAGGAATATTAGTGCAGTTTTGTCTAGTAATATTGACTTGAGGTGATAAATTTCATGCAGACCATAGTTGCATATAAAGTGGGGAAAGCTCACTTTCTTATTTAGTTTCGAATTGCTAAAACCAGCTCAATATTTTTTATCAAAAGTTTCACAACCATGGAGTCTGCCAAATAAATTCTTGTGGTCCTCACTTCGTACATTATTTGCATAAGTACAAAAATGGATTGATGTTTACTTTCTTAAAGGAGTACTCGTCAATATTTGAAATTGACTTCGGATTCCTCAAATTATCTTCCTTCGAACCGATAAACTGTTTGATAGTAGCGTAATATGATGAGCAATATGCGGAAAATATTTAATATTTAAAATGTCTTTGAGTTTAACAATCCTTCCTAATAAAATATTTGAAGTCATTTACCACTACTACTACTGTTTAGTTTAGATTGTTTACAAGGAGTGTGTAGGTTGAAGATAAGCGCTTGATTCCCTTTAAACACTCAGGCCAGAATGGCCTCCTGTACTCAATGAACCACCAGCCAGCTAGATTTTCTCGAATTTATTAAGTCCAGGATAAATGAGTGGCGACATGAAGCGATCCTAAGCACATGTGTACTGATGCTCGCATACACCTCTTCTAAGCAGCACAGGCAAACATCATCCGGCGCAACATGCATACGGGTCCAGTTAATATGCCTATCATGGCTTTAGATATTTTCCTAATCTTTTTGAGAGAGTCGTATGGTTAGGTTTTGACTGGACTTCTATGGTTAGGTTTTGAGAAGAAGGTCTTTGTGTACCTAGCTACATTAGCAGAAAAAAATATCTCTTTGTGGATAACGAGTGGCCATTTCCGAAGAGTGGAATAATCAGCTGAGGTTGGCAATCCTATGGTAGATTCTGGACCCTGTAGTGGAAGCGTCGAGCCTTACTTAATCTCGATCTCGTGGTACAGAAATCTCGTTTCCTTCAACACCGCATGTACCGATTTCAAGAGCAGATGCATAATGTTAAATCTGTCGACAGAGCCCAAACGTGTCCTGCATTTTTAGCAAATTTTTGAAGTAGTCAAGGTTGTGCGTAGCGCCAGCACCGCAGATTGATTTTACAGAAAATTTCTATATGCGTTCCCTTCTACATTTCATCCATTTCCCAGCAAGTAGCTCTCAACATGACGAATACTTCTTCTTAAAAAACAGAAGCATGCTCCCCGAAAGAAAATAACCCATCTTGTATTCGATGACTGCAGGTAGACGCCTGCTCTACACGGAAAGTATCCAAATCGTGCTGTCCGTGAAGAAGACCTCAGAGCAACCATTCGTGCAGATATCTGGATGTTTATAGCCGATTAAATTAATTCGCATCTTCTTCTGTTGGCGAGTAGTGTCACTCGAGCATACAAAGGCGTCGCGAAAACTGGAGAGATACCTTGCATCATACCTCTAATAGAACAGAGTCTAACCATGTCGATTACAACCGTACCATGTCGTTTAAAATCGTACCATGTCATCATACTCTATCCATAGACTTAGTTGAATTATTCTGTGGACCAATTAGTCAATTGAATCCAATGCATACTGTGTATTTTTACACAATACAATCACATTCTTACCGACTGCAAGTGTGGAAAAATCAGCAGCAAAAGCTGGCGCATGAAACCATTCCTGTTCCAATTCATTCAGCAACTAGTCGACTAACATATTCCACAGGATTGGTGATAGGACATCTATTTGCGAATATCTATTCGTCGCCTCCCTCAACGATAGAAACCAGTCAATAGTCATTTCTCCCAGGTTTTAATAAAAATACTACCTTCATCTGTAGTAAAGGTGATGCAGCAAACCCAAAGACTAGGCATAGCCAAACGATTTTCTTTAGGTCTGCCCCAAGCCAATCTCCTCCCACATCGGTCCGGCGATTTGAATTTCCCAAAAGACATTATTACAATTCTGATCTATTCGCTAGAAAACAAAGATCTAACGGTGTCCCAGCTTTTCGTACTGGTGATTTGGTCAGTGGCTGCATTGCAATCATCGAAGCGCTTGGAAAGTTATTTTAAAGTAGAATGTTTAAGAACTCCTCCGTGAACTGAAAATACTATCAAAGCGGTTCGAGTCTAGCTTAGCTGATTGGTCATTTCCCAGAAGCTTATGCAGCCTCGAGGTCTCTCCTGCATAATCTGAGGTCTTAATGGAGATCCACACCAGATTTTTGTGCGTTCTTTGTACGATATTATAGGCAGTACAGTCATCCTTTGTGTCGCTCTTACAAGATCGGTTTAAGAGTTTCCTGGTGTCTTTTCTGAGCTTCTGCAGTGCTCGATTCTACCAAGGAACCATCTTGCTGCATCTACGCTTACTTATGCGGTAGGCCTTTTCACAGCAGCTTAATATGACTCACAATGCATAATTGAACTTCTATTGATTTTGGGGACTTTATCCTAGCTTTGATCAGAGAGTGAGACTTCATTCAGTTATTGATGTAGCTATTCCAGGCAAATATAGTGTCTACTCCTGTTAGGGACAAGAAAAGCCCCGCAAAAGTTATACTATCAAAAATTCTGTTAACTCTACATAGTTTTGCATGTATTGCTGCACCAACTGGTTTGCTGGGAGTCAGCATCACATTTCACCAGAAGCTCAAGTCTCTCCGATTCAACATACTGAACCAAAAGTGCAGTTCCTATGCTTGCACTGATAGCAAGCAATCAAAAGGAAGATAAGCTGAAGAAACAATCGCGCACTTCAGTCTATTCCTTTCTCGGTACTGCACGATGACCGCTGAAAGGACATGGCTTGAAACCTATCTGAGTACAGTGGCATCAAGCAAGCAAGAAATCAAAACGCAAGTCCCCGGCCTCGTTGAGCTTTTACCAGAAAATATATTTGCCTTCATAATAGAGCCGAGTCTACAGATCTTGTTCTCTCGATTCCATGGCTCCTTTACTAAGCTTTGCCACTTTTTCGCTTATAAGAAAGGACTACGCTTTGGCATGATGCAAGTTGAGCTGAATAAATTTAATACCTTTGGGCATGGATAATTTCGAAGTTAGTGTTAGACAGATTGGGTGTCTGTGCTGATCGGCATGTGGTTCTTTGATGTATCCAGTTCTTCTTTGCCCTTCAGCGTCCTCTCTGGCCCCCAATTTACATCAGAAAACAACGGCTTCTTAAATAGATCTCTCTTCTGTATACAGCTGATAGCTTTACGTAGTTGGTGTTGTCCAGGCTGTGTAATTTTACTGCCTGTCATCTGTTTGAGATATTTTTGTGGAAAATACTTGCAACTTTTGCTGCATTTCCCTGTCCTCTTTTTGGGCAGTTTCTTGCGTTGCCTGCGATTGAGAGCTTCCACAGGTTTCCAGAGTCTAGCGAAAATATCAGTCCTTTCCTCTGTGCTTCTTGGCTGCGTTTCGTTTGCACTATCTAGAGTTGCCTTCTTCAGTACCCTGCAACCAAGGTCTTCCATTGCAGTCTTACATGAAGTTAAGGGCTACGGAATCTGACCCCCTGAAGTACTGAGCGAGTGATGTGTTAGGAGTGAATATATAAATCTCTTAGGATTTATCCTCATGTTCATTCCCGGGCAATTTCAGTGTGGCATTTGCTATACACACTAGCCCCACTACAAGGTTGTTATATTAAGCGGTGGTCCTTATATTCATTGGAAATATTTTCTACAATATCAAACAGTGTAATTTTTCCTTCTGTTTTTGGAGGCGTAATATGCCAGCTCGACTCATTCCCTTTAATAATACTGTGCCTAGTGCAGATATGAGTAACGTTTTCGTTCGGCTAACGACTGTCTAGCTCCGTCGGAAAGTTCTTAGTATCAGACACCAATAGTCGCAGCAGCTGCACAATCTACAACCTACCAAGCTAAAATAGACGTGAAAAAAGAAAAAAATTGGATAAGAATTTGAAGAGAACGTAAAAAATTGAATGCTTAGTCAAATAAAAGGGTTTCCAGAAATTGTCCTGCATTTGATATGGTTAAACTCTAAGGACAAACTAAACGCTTCAGCAAGTTTGGTCTTTGGTGAGGAACGTAACTTTATCGCTTCGCTGCGAATGGGATCTAAGCTCGGTGCTTCCTGTCATTGATTGAAAGCACGAATCTCTCCAGTTTCTCTATAGATTATACTACTGATACACTACTGGTATTAGCACCATAACATCCTCCATAGAACCAGTGTATCAGGCTGTTCTATGCGAATACCAGCTCGGTCAAGTCTTGTTCATGTTGACTATATACGCGGTATTTATGCAGTTTCACGGCATTGATACCGTGAGAATTTTACCCGGTATAGCGAAGATTTTACTGCCAGCATAGACAATTTCTAGCCTGTGGTGAGTATAGTAATTAACCTTTCCAATACAGATCATTGACAAATATCACTGAATTTTCAAACTGTCACTTTTTTTTATTTCGGTTTAAAAAAAGGACAATTTTATCCCACAAATTTAAAACAGGTAAAAATACAGGTTCGTTTTGATTCTGTTTCACTTTTGATTCTGTTTCACTTTTGATTCTACACTCAATTTGACAGTTTTCACTTTTGACAGAAGATGTCACAATACCACGTAGGTGTAGTGTATCACCCTTACAAGTTATCGATACAGTTGTATCCATAATCTGGTATCAATATCAGCACATTAGTTTAAAAGTGGAGGGACCCTAACGTGCCCCGTAATCTTTTCCATTTGTGTGGAGTGATTAAGAAAGAGTGCTTCCGTAATGGTTTCCATAGTGGCGACCTCTATCACACAAGTTTCCTTTAAGGCTCCGAGTTTTTAGACTACGATTTTGTACTCGCGACCCCAACAATATCATTAGTAATAGCAGAATCAAATGCATCTGTCCAAGACCATCAAATAGCCCAAAAAATTTTCGAACAGTAGACTAAAACACGGAGGCTGTGAAATTTAGTAAGCGATTGACAACAAAAAAGTGATCGCCATAAGTAACAAATAGCATCCGATCCACTCGCGGTCCCACTTCAGTGTCTGAATCATATTTAATTGCCATCACTTTCTATACCTAACTATTCCGGCAATAACACTATTTTCTAAAGAAACTTTACTTGCTTTTTCCTTAAGGGGTTAGTCCACTGTTAAACTGCTCCAAATGAACTTTTTTTTTTAAACAGCTACCAACAAAAAACTATTCACGATATCGATTTGAAATTTTACACACATCTTTATTGAAGCTAATAGTTAACATTTTTATTGGAAAAAATAATTAGAAAACAAAATGGCGGCCGCCCCAATGGATCGCCGCAGCACCGCCGAAAAAAAAAAGCAAATTGCGCCTCGTAAATTCCTGGACAAAATAAGTGTCTGTGAACAAATTACCAAAAAGATTTCATTAGTTTTGAGTATAAAGGACTGCACGGGCCTAAATTTAGAACAAAAAAATTTTTTTGACGATCTGGGAAACATTTTTTTGATTAAAAAAATTTTTTTTATTAATTTTTTTGATTCAAAAGTATACCACATTTTTTTTAATCGCTTTAGGGCTCTAAATTTAGGCCCGTGCAGTCCTTTATACTCAAAACTAATGAAATATTTTTGATAATTTGTTCACAGATGCTTATTTTGTCCAGAAATTTACGAGGCGCAATTTGCTTTTTTTTCCGGCGGTGCTGCGGCGATCCATTGGGGCGGCCGCCATTTTGTTTTCTAATAATTTTTTCCAATGAAAATGCTAACTTTCAACTTCAATAAAGATGCATGTAAAATTTCAAATCGATATCTTGAATAGTTTTTTTTTGGTAGCTGTTTAAAAAAAAAGTTCATTTGGAGCAGTTTAACAGTGGACTAACCCCTTAAGCAATTAACAACCTTTTATTTTATATCCTTAAAATCTTTTATTTTATTTTCTTTCAAACTTATTTGTTTTTAAATAACTTTTTTTATCGAACTACTAGGTCGTATAAGTTTCGATTCTATTTCTTGAATCTTAGTAATACATGTATTAGAAAGATCTCATTATGGATGAATATGTAAAAGGTCTATAGCGTTTTCAGTTTTTATAGAATTAGAAATATATTGAAAATTGTTGATCCTTTTTAAATAATTTTTCATGAAAAGTTACGAATTAGGCGACATTAATATACAAATTAGGTAGAGAGCCATGAACTAGACCTTAAAATTGATATTCCTTGAGAGGAAAATTAAATTGGTTTCATTTACTTAAATTATGGAGTTTATCTTTGTGATTCACCAAATTTGCGTATTCTTCTTCGGGAGAAATTCATTTGTTTAATCCGAAAATGACTTTCTAAGATATTCATATGCCAGGTTATCACAAACTTTTTATAACTGCCACCACATTCCAAATAAAATCCTATGAAATATAAAAATAGTTCTCTGATAGTTCTGAGCTTTCTTAACCATATTATTAAAACTCATTGTTTTCATTACTAAACCATATTTACTTTAATTCTAACCAATTGCTCTTTTTCTTGGCCTCTTTAAAAATAAATACAGGAGCGGTTGGAGCCAGACTAGGTAAGTTATACTAAACGAAATAACATTTCCATATTTATCTCTATTTTTTGCATAAACCACTAATGCCAAAAACTAGCTTAGTATAATAACTTGCAGTTACAATTTTTCAATAAAATTTGTGTAGTATTTGGCGAATATAAGCATTATTTTATTTTTGGCCATAAGTTGGAGTTTTATTGGTCGAATATTTTCCGTGATTTTTTTCTACCGAAATTTAATACCAAAATCGAATTAATTTTCAACAAAATTCGACCATAGATGCAAAAAAGTGCGTAAAGCATCCTTGTTTTTTGGTAAACGTTATAACCAGAATCCAATCACATGTTTTTAATCAAGGAGACATACTTCACATATTTTATTGAAAGAAGAAGACTTTACTTTTATTTCTTAAAAACAACATATTAATTTTCTAACTAAATTTTAGGTTATGATATGTCGCCATTTATTAGACGATATGCCAAGTACTTGAACGAGAAAGCTCTTTCATACCGCACCGTTGCATTTGATTTCTGCAAAGTGAAACGAGGGTAATTTTAAAATAAATGTGAATTATGAGCCAAATAAAATATTTTCGTTTAATTACAGAAAAGAGGAAGGTTCATTAAGAACAATGAACGCAGATAAACTATTGAAAACTTTACCTGTATTACAAGCGCAATTAGATGCACTGTTAGAATTTGATTGTACTGCAAATGATCTATCAAATGGTAGGTAATATTTATCAAACTTTTTCTATTGCCCATGTTACCTTTCAATAAACCATATTATATGATTAGTGCAATATTATACATATAAGTATACTATAGTTCAGCCCTACATTTTAGATGCTAGGTAAACACTTGGGTTGCTATGAAGTCAGCTTAAGTTTGGACTGGGAAATTTATGTGTAATTTTCTGTCGTCGGAGCTCTGACAACACAGTTCTAAACCATTCCAGTTCAATTTTTAAAAAAAATGATGCCAGTCATCTGCCACCTTGATTTTGTTTGTGTTTGTTTGTTTGTCTAAATAAAGAGACATGATTCCAAATACAATCAGCGGTTTGAAAACATGATGGATACATAAAAAAGGACACACGTTACTTTAAATTACGACTTATTTATTGCGATAAAAGTATTTAATCAAATGATACAAATTTATGCTTTAAGATTTACGTGTTTTTTCTATTATGAATTCAGTTGAAACACATTTCTATTTGGAAAACGTAGAAAACGCTAAGTTTAGCCCTTTTCGTCCCCCACGTATTCCGACCAGTGGCTCATATTGTCGTGCTTCTAACTAGAGATAGGAATACCTGAAAAAAGCCTTTTGCTTGAAGGTGTTAGCCCGCAATAAAAAAGACATTGATCTCCCCATGTTGATAACCCAATAATGATATAAAAATAATTTGAATGCCAATGCATTCAGTGTCACAGCCAAGCATTTAGAATGTAAAGATCAAGAAAATAAAAGTTTATTCATAGATACCAACGATTAGCTCTCAAATGTGAATTGAATATATTTTTTATTATGAATTATTTGTACAATCTTAACCTAACTTACAGTTTAATCAATAAGAAAAAAATCTTAAAATCTAGCTCCTATATTATTTTGGCCTGCTGGCTCTTATCGTTTTTTTTTGGTTATTTTTTTGGAATAAATTTTGTTTCTTACACACTAATGATATTACCCAGCCTGTACAACAGCTGGAATTACATTGATTATAGTTTCCTTAAACATTACCTTACACTTAAATTACGATCCAACCTATGTCTAACTATAGTTACTTAGCCTAATTAAATCTATTAAATCTTAACCTAGGTCTTAAATCTAAATCTTCTACCATGACTCATGGGGATGCATAAGTCAGAATTGGCCGGATTAGGGTCTGATAGCAAATGGATTTAGCTTTGGTGGTCATGCCCATCTTTTTGGCAAAAAGAGGTCGGATGCGTTGAAATGTAGATTTGGCAGCTTTGATTTTCCGCCGCACAAAGGGATTACATTTTAAAAATTCCTGGAAAACGATTCCGAGTTACTTTAGAGATGGGCCAGGAGTAATCTTAGATGTTCCGAACGAGACAGCGAGTTTCTTGGTCTTGTTGCGAATAGTTTGAGATCCCCGATACTTGGAGGGATTGCGAAATACGCAAAGTTGAGTCTTACTGCTGTTTGGTTTGATGCCCATTCCAGACTCTTCGCTGCTTTGAGCGGGTCTTGGCTCGACGCGAATAAGAGCGTGTCATCGGAATATTGGAGGATTTTGACTTGGGGTTGGCCCCCTGGAATTGGAATGCCAGCGGTGAATATAGTATAAAGAATTGGTCCAGTGACAGAACCTTGTGGCACTCCTGATGTCACAGGTTTAATGATAGAATCTGCTCTATTAACCCTGACAAAATGAAGTCTGTTGGTAAGAAAGCTTGCGGCGACTCTTATTACCTTTTCCGGGAACCCAAACTTAATCAACTTAAACAGAAGGCCTTGGTGCCAGACGGAATCAAAAGCCTACAGTTGATATTCGAAAGTAGAGCCTTGTACAACGGGTAATCCCTCCCATGCCTATGAAAAATTCGCTTTAACTTACAGCGCCAAATGTGTCTCACTATCATGTGCTTAACAATTTCCAGCGGTAGCGTGTGATTCTGATATTTGTTAAGTGTGATCAAGCGTGTATTTTGGACAACGGTTTCGTTTATGATAACATTCACGGACTCTATTATATTATCAACCTGACGGTTTGTTAAGTTTTCCGTTACACAAACATCAAGATTTCCTACCGCAACGTCTATGTCGCGCTGAACTTTGCCCCAATCGGTGTTTTTGAAAGATCGGGTTGTCTTTGGGGGTCTTTCCATGAAGGTGAAAAAAGAGCGGAACTGAAGTCGAAGCTTTACGGCGTCCAGCATTGTGGGGGATCAATACTGCTGCACAGGTCGTCTGACAGGAGAAAAAAGTCAATGGTAGAGTTACTACTTGGTCTGGTTAGTGAGTTCGGAGCAACTATTTGCAAGGGAATAAGAGGCCTGCTTAGTTGCAGCCATTCGAGCAACACCCTACCGTTTCCATTGGTCACGGAATCTCCCCATTGTGGGTGTCTCGAGTTCAAATCGCCACCGATAAACGAATATTTATATTGGGGTATGATTGAGTTAAACACTCCGAAATCATGTAGCAGACTTGACTTTGACGAACTACATCGAACGTAGAGAGATGCTACGAGGATTCGCCTATGGTCCGTTGTTTTGACTACAGCTGCAGCAAACGCACAGCACTTCAGATCGGGGACCGCGACAGGCTCCATGTCCAGATTACTCCTAACCAGTAGTGCCGCGCCGCCATTTTGGTGGTCGAAGACATTGGTAAACCCTCTAAAGCTGACTATGGAATTCTGAGAGTCTTGTTTCTGTTATCAACGCAAGATCCAATTACAACTCATCAATGAGGTTTTGAGCAGACGCTCTTTGCGCCATCGAGATGAGCGAAGCGCTATTAAAAGTGGCCACATCAACCAACTTATTTGAGAAGGGTAGTCAGCAGCTTGAAATTGGGAATGAGCCCCGCAGCATCATATCCTGCCGCCAATATTTGGCTGATAAAGTCATTTATCAGTCCAAGATTGACATTAGCTGGAGATGACCCCTGCAAAGCTAGAGCTCGCTGAGAACCAGAACTCGGGGAAGCAGTAGCTCCTACTGCCTGTGCGTAGGAGATGCCACTTCGCCTGTTATTTGAGACGCTCTGCATCACAAACTGCTAACGATCCTTTCGGACCTGGTAGCAGCGAATATTCTTCGCTTCGATCCTGGCCACCATTTCTTTGTATGCCGGGCATCCACGATAGTTGGCTAGGTGACCATCAAGACCACAGTTGACGCATGCAGGCTGAGCGTCTTCAACTTTTTTGCATTCACCAAGTGGGTGCCTCTTCAGGCACTTCACACAGCGATGGACAATGGTGCAGTTACTCGCAATATGTCCGAAATTTTGGCAGTTAAAACACTGCAGCCTTTCCTTGTTTCGGATTTTCTCCCAAGTCACTCTCTGCCAGAGAATAGACTGTATTTGGAATACAGCAGCTAGCTCCTGGACAGGTTTAAATTGCGCTATGAAGAGCCCGGACTGGGGTCTGAAGTCTTCAGCCGCCACCGACTTGCTCAGTTCCCGGTCTTTGCGGGTGAGGAAGTATGATATTGACTTAACTTTCAGATCAGGGTACTGCGCAGCTAGCTCAGATTGAATATCCGACGGTTTAACGCCTCTGTGCAAGCCACGGATAATGAGTGATTTTGGTTTTTCTGTGGCTGCAGTGTAAGTCGTTGCAATTCGACCACTGCTTTTTATTAATTCAAAGACCTTCTTGTGGTCTTCTAAGGAGGCACACAGAATGAGTGATCTGTCACTCGAAATATTTTTAATATTGACCCTGATACCTTGAGCGTGAAGCTCAGTTATAAACTGAAATTTCCATCTTATAAGCCGTTATTGGGGGAACTTTATGGCTTTTTAATGTTTGAATGGTTGGTAGGGAGGTTTGCGTGTTATGTGTTGTCCGTGAAAGTACACTTACCTGCTCTTTTGTCCGTTTTGTCCTACGCGCTACCAAGTTAAAATCCTGGCCGTCGACACATTCATTTATTGGTGCTGTATCCATAACTCTCAAATGTGATTTGTACTGCTTGTCTAAACTGTCCTAACAAATCTTTATCAGTCTTCAAATTGCATCGCTTTAATCTCCTTAAGGTTCCAGTTTCCAAATGCCATAATTTTAAAACTCCCCAAAAAATCAAGATAAAATGTAGTCTTTTTTTTAGGATTTTCTCTTTAAATCTAATTTGAGACATCACATCCGCAATAGGCATCGCAACAATACTCATCATCATTCGAAAACATGTGCGAACTTTTTTTAAAGTTTGTGTTTTTACTAACAGTATTCATTTTAGTGAAATAAAGATTGATTTCTTGGGTAGTATTGTTGATGAGTTCGTGATAACAAACGGATTAAATTATAAAAACAGTATTCCCACTTCATCTGGGGGGTCACAAAATGCTCTGTCACATTATGTATTGGTGGTTTCAATATTTTGGAAACGCCGAAATGGTTTTAGTGTCTGTATGTTCAACCAATGACATCCACAGGCGGATCGAATCAATCGTCCTCCTTCTCCCCTCTATTGCAAAGCCGACTGTTAAGAACTTGTTGTTGCACTCTACCCCGTACTACTCTTTTGCTGTACTGTGTCGGAAAGGGTTGTAGTAGAATAAATGTAGTTATGTGCTGAACTACAGTATAGATTATAATCCTCATAACATGCATTTGCCAAGCTTTGACAAAGAAATTCATATTTGCTAAACTGGTTTCTGCTTTGCACGAAATAAAAACTAATCATCGTTCTATTCTTTTCTATTCAAGGAGTTATCAACATGTGCTTTATGTTATTATTTCGCGATCTCATTCGTTTATTTGCCTGCTACAATGACGGAATCATAAATTTACTCGAAAAATACTTCGATATGAATAAGAAACAGTGTCGTGATGCTCTTGATCTCTACAAAAAATTCTTAGTGCGGATGGATCGAGTGGGTGAATTTTTGAAAGTCGCTGAGGTAAGCAATTTTCTTAAGCTTTCCTTTCGAGCCAGAGTGTTATTCTAAAATTATTTCAATTTACAGAATGTTGGCATCGACAAAGGTGACATTCCCGATCTAACAAAAGCTCCAAGTTCATTGCTCGAAGCCTTGGAACAACACTTAGCCACACTGGAAGGAAAAAAAGGTTCAGCAGCAAACACTCCAACACAATCGGCCAGGTACGTTTGTATAAGCAGCACAATAAATATAACTCATAATTATTCATTTGTTTTTGTAAAAAAGAAGCAGATAGTGAAATTAGCTCTCACTAAGCACTATTTTTTTGACAACATGTAGCTAATTGTTGTTAGTCGATTGGAATATTTAGGCACAAATTTCAGTTTTTAAGATTTTAAAAGTATTATCTAAAGCTTTTAAGTTGGTTGCGTTTACAATTAGATTTTGTTGATTAGTTAGACAAAAGTAGCAGCGCTTAGGAAATTTCAGTAATGACAGTTCAGATAATAAAATACCGTTTAAATAGTTTCAGAAACAGTTTATTGAAATAATAAAAATACTCTAGCGCATCAAAACCGCTAGAAAACTGATTTTCGAAGAAATTGTCCTTGAGTGACCAAAAAGTGTGGAAAGACGTAATACACTTTTTGTAGTATCATATCAAACATTTCTTACACAAAACAAGAAAAACCATTTTCCGACAGCACCTTTTATAACATAAATGATGAAAATGTTCAGTGCTGGCAACACTTTGCCAACGAAGCAGCAATAAGTCTACCACAACAGGCTCATGCTACCATCAACTTATTCTTTGAATTTCGTTTTCATCCGGGAATTTCATCGAAAGTTTCAGCAATATAACGATGTTTGAGGCTGCCATCCGAAAAATTTCCAATACTCGGAAAATTTAAACATTGGCTCCTTATTTTTACTAGCAATGCTTTGCATATGAATATATAATAGAAGTATCTGTTGGCGCAATATTAACGAAAATGACGTGCTGACAACATTGTGTACTAGCATAACCAAACATATACCAAATCTGCTTCACATCAAGTTAAACCCACCCTGTACATTTCGTTTCGATTGAATGATTGCGCTGGGAGTTATAGGGTTGAAAAAAATTTTAGGCTTACCACCAGCAATTTTTTTTCAAATTTTTACGAAATTTCACTGCAGAATCGTTCATACTTGCTATGACAAAATAGCTTAGTAAAGAAAACTACAAAAATTATCCTAGCCGGTAACCCTTTCACGATTTTTCAACGAAATTTCTACGGAATTAGGCTTACAATAAGGTCCATTCGCTACATGAGTTTCGTTTTGATTTTTTTTTGTAGTGATTTTTCATGATGGCACCACTGCATCAAGGTTACCCGCATTTTAAAATCACTTCTATCAGAACTGGTCCTAGTTAATATCAACACGACATGTAAATTTCATAATGATCGGATTGTTCGGGCGTCAGTTCCCGTGAACAGAAGTTTTGAGTGCTGAAAACAGAGGTATATTGGTGATGGGTTGCCGTTCTTGTGCAACACAGAATTTTGAAAATTTTAAATTGACATGGTGGACGGACAATGGTTAAAATTTATCAATAATGCAATTTTTTTTTGTCAAAAAGCAAACATTTTCTTGGAGGGTTGATGATTTGAAGCATTTTTCTTCACGTGCGTGCCGTAGCTAAAGGGCTGCCGCTCAGTCTTGAAAAACAATATGTGCATAGCTTTAGTCAACGTCAATATGCTCTGCGAATTTCACGATGATTCAATGTTTTTGTCGAAAGTTATGACAAATCGAAATTTAAAAAAAAAATCCTTCCCTACTTTTAGACACATATGTCGTTTTTCTCAGAAAATCTCATGAAAAGATGCCATATTAATTTAATTATTTTATAGACCATATTGTTGGCTAAAAAAGTTGCATACATACTTATGACTTAGATTTTACCATTTCGCAAGTAGTAAGCGGAAATACATATCGCTTAAAAACTGAATATGGCATAAAGTGGTCCTCGTTTTCGATCTACACTCTTTGCTTGAACTGAAAGAATTTATTAAAGGTTTTTACGCTTTATTTCACAATTTTTGAGCTACAGTAAATGTTCAAAATGGCCACCTTCATAAAGCTCGTTTCGCAAGAGTTCTTTTCATATTCATACTTCTCAGCTGCTGCCTCACTTCTGTTGCAGCCGCATCGATCCTGGTATTAAGGTCTTCCAATGTTGATACTTCCGTTGTGTAGACAAGGACCTACATTCGTCCCCATAGAAAAAAATCCATAATTGTTAGATCAGGAGATCGCTCAGGCCAGTGTATTGGTCCATTTCTACCGATCCACCGATTGGTATAATTGGAATTCAACCAATCTCTGACTGGTCGGCCATAGTGAGCTGGAGCACCATCGTGCTGGTAAAACATGGAAGCCAATCGTTGCAGCGGAATATCCTCCAATAAGTCCAGCAGATCATGTCTTAAAAAATGTAAGTAATTGGTACTATTTAAAGTAGGCGGGAGCCTAATAGGTCCAATGAAATCGTTACCAATCACTCCTGCCCATAAATTTACGCTGAACCTATTACTGAAAAGATGAAGTCCTTATCGTGTGTGGATTGCTCTCAGCCCACCTATGTAAATTGTGAAATTCCCTGGTAAATAAGGACTCATCCGTCCAGAGAATGGTGCTCAAAAAATTTTCGTTGTCTAATTGTTTTTCAAGGAGCCAATTGCAGAATTCCATCCTTGCAGCAGCTCCTGCACCGGTGTGTGATGGTAGGGATGTAAACGGGCTGCTTTTAAAATACTCCAAACTTTCCAGGTAGACACGTTAAACTGCAACGCCAATCGTCGAATACTGATTGATGGGTCAGTTTCCACTGCAAGCAGTATTTCTTCATTGGTCCGTACAGCGATTGCAGTCGCAGAATTCCCGTTTACTCGGCTCGTCCTAACGCTGCCAGTTTCCCAAATCCTTACGTATAGTTGTTGAAACACTCTCCGTCCAAGAATCCGTCGATGGGGATATCTCTGTTGATACAAAGATTGCGCCGCTTGTGACCTTCCCCGGCACTCTCCATATACGTACATAATATCTACAAATTCGTCATTAGTGTAGTGAGACATTTTGAATTTATATTTGAAATTTTAAAGATATCTTCTAGTTCGAGTAATGTACCGAAACTCACAATAATTTGAAAGTGGTTCTGTTTTTATAGGGTCTTAATTTTATTACGTATTCCATTAATAAAGGCGAAGAACTGTACCCAATTTTACCTTTAACACCCAGGTAGGTGCTTCAATTATAATGAAACTAATTTTGATTTAGTTTATTTTATTGATAGCTTAAAAAGTAATTAATGGACAGTAAAAAAACTTAAGTACAAATAACCATTTAAACTATTCTTTTCAACGAGGGCCACTTTTTATATTTACTATTTAAGCGATATGTATTTCGTACGTGCGAAATAGTAAAATCTAAGTCATAAATATGTATGCAACTTTTGTAGCCAATAATGTGGCCTATAAAAAACTAAAATTAAAATGGCATCTTTTGATGAGATTTTCTGAGAAAAACGACATTCAACACAGAATTTGCGGAGTAAAAGTGCCAAAATTTTGTGTTTTCAAGTAAATATCTCAAAATCAGGTACAGTTACAATTTAGGATGTTACATCAAATTAAAGGTAATTTGATTCCATAAAAAAACAAGCCATAAAACTATGCGTTATGATTATTAGTTTTCAAGATATAATAATTTAAGCGAGTCAGGGTATAGGTCCGAAACACTTTTATTGGCCACCCTGTAACTCCGTAGATTTTGAAAACCAGACCATCCTGTAGAACAATTTTTTGCTTACAAAAGTGTCCACCGAGTACCAAACAACCTGTATAGTAGTGTCGCGCTAATCCCAAGTTCGGTGATTCGAATTATCCCTAAATCCGAACTATCGTTTCAATCTATTTTGTATTCTACAGTCCGAATCGTGAATTAAAATATATTCAACAGTCCAAATTTCACAGAAAATTGTAAATTCTTTTGGATTACCCATATTCACATCTGCTTTCTGTGAGTTTGCTTGTGTTTTATATCCATTTGTTTCATGCTCAACAGTGTTTGATAGTAAGGAACACTCGTTATAGTTTTCGTGTATAACAAATGTCTAAACGGAATCATACTACCTAAACATTGAGGGATAAATTTGAAATTTTGAAAAAAAACAGAGAATGGGGTTACCGGGAAACAATTAGCAGCAAAATATGGCATCGGCGCTTCCACTGTTTGCGACATTAAACGAAAACGGAATGAGATTTTAAAGTAAGTAAGAAAAAATAAAGTCGTAGGTATGTTTCTGAACATAACACCACTTGTAACATTCATATATTAATATCAGCCGAATATCCGCAAATGGAGTTAAAATTACACGAATGGTTCCTGATCCAAAGAAGTAGAAGTTTTCTTGTTTCTGAAGACATGCTTATATCCAAATCAAAAGTGTTATTTGCTACGATATATGTTTCAGATCGTAAGTTTAATGGAAGCCGAGGTTGAATGGCAAAGTTTGGAAAACGTCATCGGATCAGAAAATTTAAAATCTGTGGAGAAACTCTATCCGCAAATAAAGAAGTAGTTTTGCCCTTCCGGGATATTTTGAACTACAAAGTAGCGGAATTAAATCTGACTTCTACTCAAATTTATAATGCTGACGAGAGCGGACTTTACTGAAAACTACTCCCAGATAAAACTCTAGTAGGTTCTATCGAGAAAACAGCCCCTAGTCTAAAAACGAGCAAAGAACGCATTACATTTTTAGACTGCACGAACGCAACTGGAGATCATATATTGAAACCTTTTGTAATAGGAAAATCAAAGAGACCACGATCATTTGGTTCGGATTGGTCTAGTTTACCCGTAGAGTATGATTCTACTGCGAATGCTTGGATGACGAAAACAGTTTTTAAAACTTGGTTTTTTAAATCATTTGTTCACCGGGTAAGGGAGTTTACGTGTTATAATGACAAAAATGTACACCATAATTTTGTAGGTAAGGGCATTTATGCGTGCTAATGGACTGCCTGAGAGGGCTTTGCTTGTACTAGACAATGCTCCGAGTCACGCGCCTCCAAATGAACCTACGACTAAAGATGGCAATATAACGACAATATTTTTACTACCAAATTGCACATCCCTGATCCAACCGATGGACCAAAATGTGATCAGAATAATAAAAATGAGATACAAGAAGAATCTCCTTTCATATGTTGTCAACGTGAAGGAAAGTGAAATTTTTACCATTCTATAAACTGTATCATTAAAAGAAGCAATGTTCTTCATGGCCAATGCTTTTTCTGATTTAGACAGTGAAATGATAATGAAATGTGGGAAACCGTTAATAGCACGCAACACGCAGGAAGGCTGGGATGAAGAGGACATCATTCCACTAGCTAGGCTTATAAAAAAGAAATTCTAGCCGTGACGAATAGTTGCAACCATTATCAATTCGAATCCGGAATAAATTTAACTGGCGATGAAGCAAACGATTGGATAAATGAAAACATTGAAGAAGCTGTCGAGGTGGACGAAATCTGTTTTGAAAACGAACCTACTAAAATTAAACATGCTGATGCTATCCAAGCAATAACAACCCTATTGGAATGGACGCTTCAAAATGACATTTGTGCTGCTGAAATTTTAACGATCCAAAATATCAAAGATAAAATTTTAGCTACATTCAATACAGAAAAGAAAAAACAAACATTCATTACCGACTTTTGAAAAAAAAATTTTGAAGAATTTATAAAATTGCAGATTAATTTACCGTGCGTGAAGAAATGAATGAACATTTTTTTCTTTCTATATTAGCTTTTTTGTGTGCATGATCTAGAAATAAATAAAAAATGCATACATTGGGATTATAAAATAAAGCTGTTGTTTATTTTATGCATAATTCTGTGTTTAATTTAATGTATGCGTTACTCCGAATATTCGCTAATTCAAACTACCATTTGCAACAATCAATTCGGATTAACGCGACACTACTGTGTATATATAATGTAGTAAAGAAATATGAACTTTCGGCGAAACTATTTTAATGCTAATTTTCTTCGAAAGTCAGTAAAAAGCGTGCGTCATTTTGTTTTAAACACCTAATCGTGACTCTACTCTTGGTACCCAGTATGTTGTAGGAGTGTTTTTCTAAATTTAGCTCATATTCAGTGATCTTGATAAAATACTTTACTTACTTCTATGCGCTTAGTAAAAACTAAAAATATTTAATAGCACATTTTGGTTTTAATTGTTGTTTATTTCGTGAAGGTGAATTCCTAATTCGATCGCTAATTCTTAAGGTCAGTCGTATTGTTAGGTGTTTAGAAAACCAACCACAATTTTTTATATAGCTGCTGGACTTATCGGTTCGTTAGACGAACATAAATTGGAATAAGTTGAACTCCTTCTAGATGTACAAGCCGACGCAGTACTTCCTGTCTTATATACGGGTCTATTAAGAATGTTCGTAACAGAATAATTACAAGTGGTTAGTAACGTGTCTCGTCCGCTGTTATTGTAACGGACTGTACCGCAACCGATTTTAGTAATTCGATCACTCATCATTTGTGTGAAATGTCCCACGGTCCTATGGATAAGAAATGGCAATTAATACCAAAAGAAAATAGAAAACTATAAAATTGCATACTTTGGACTGCTGAAACTATTGATTATGTTCATGTTAGTGTCTTTATATTCCTGATACCACCCCTGAATGACAGTGATCAAATGTTGCCGTAATTGATTCGGCATTCCCCTTGAAGAAGTCATTCCGATATTTTGGCCAGCTCGGGGGTATGTAGGTGTATTTCTGCATTGATCATGTTGCATGAAACATATTTTTGCATTAAAGAGAGCAATTTTAGCTAGTTCGTTATCCCAGGTCTGCAGTTGTAAGCAAGATGCATATTTTAAAAAATTGTCATGTTTACATTAATTTTATGCACTTACAACTTCTGCCATTCGCGTAGCCGGACTAAATCCATTTAAACTGCCACCCGCTACTGTGTTTCTGCGCACATTGTGCATTTGCAGGATAAACCCTTGCATTGTTGATAGGTTGACGACTTGAGCTCCGGTTCCACATTGTGGTCCAAAAGCCTGTAGAGTTGAACGTTAGACGTAATATTTTTCACTGCAAATTTTTTTTAGATCTAATTATTGAATATTTACTATCTACTTACACCATTGTTTCCACATGCTATATGACTTCCCGAAGGGCATAAATTTGCAGCACAATAATTTTGAGCATTTGCCTTTGATACAAAGACTGCGAAAACCAAGAACAAACACCTTACTTTTACCATCTCTGTGTGACTATCGGCTTGAAAATAATCTACTTTAGTACGGTAAAATATGACTACAGGCCGTCATTTATACGACTGTGTAGATTTTCATGTCGCTAATTAATATACACGGGAACCAAATATTTGATTTAAATTACACATCTACATAATAAAATTTCAATTCAATTATTGGTTTGATCAAGTGCGTTTAATACGTCTTTGAATTCGTATAAGCTTAATTATTAGGTGGTTGTTTAGTTTCACAGCATTTGTTTTATGTTCGCAGCTGGTTAAAATACTACATTGGCTACAATTAAGATCTTATTGTTTCGCGTGTTTATATAGTAATCTAATAAGATAGACTTTGTTAAGTATGTGTAATTATTGGGCATATAAATATTCAACGAAACCTGTTTTTATTCTTCCTTAAGTGTTTATAAAATATGTCGTTTACCTCCAAACTGGATTATACTGAAACGATGACGATCATTAAATTTACCTATCTAACCCTGAAAAAAAGAAAAAAAAATTTTTTTTTTTTTGGCATAAGTGCTTGTGCTGAAACAGTGTTCATTTCACTGAAAGAAGCTCCAACTTTTTCTTGTTAAATACCGTGAATATTTCTTTACTAAGGTTTCCACCGCCCCTCGAATTTTGACCCTGTATAGTAAGCGATAATTGGCCATCGCAATCAGGAGCCTCCGTCTCACTGGGCCCGCCTATGTTGGTCATTAGTCTACTCAGTAATGTGACGATTCCTAGAGTCTTATCACATGCTCGGCAGATATTATCCCAATAGGTCAGTTTGGTATCCGGAGCCACTCTCAGATATCTGGTCGGCTTGCTGGTTTGAAGCTCGCCGAAGCCAACTATCATTAGTATGAAAGCCCATTGCCTCGTCAGCATGACGATACTTGTCTTTGAAACCGGAGCCCATGCTCGGTTATCAACCACTCCTCCCTCTTCATGAGTTGGTTCAGCCTGAGTCAAGGGAAATCGGCAGATCTTTTTTTCTCTATGATAGGGCCAATGCTCAGGAGATTATCATTTGAAGCGTATGCTTAGCTATGGCAGTTGGGAGACACATGTGGGAGAAGTCGATTTCAATTACTCCATTCTAAGCACTTTAATTGCCACACTGCTCTGGAGCGCTGGTCCTATATCCAGTCAAAGCTAAACTTATTATGTGACACTTAATAGAGCGCAGGTATTATGCCCAATCGCCGGCTCATTAGACAATTCACGAAAAACAAATGCTGTTATGAGCATACGGTACTGACGGTAGCAGAGCTACTGACCTCTCAATTTGAATATGCAGTGAACACTGCTGCGACGTTATCAACATAACCTACTTGATCTGCAGACATTTCCAGTCGCATCAGATCATCATACAATTTGAGCTTTTTTTTTTTATAAAAGTCAGTTTAACATAACCCCAAGGAAGATAGAGCAACCGTGTCAAATTATATGATCTTGGTGGTCAATGAACTAGTGATGGACTAAAAAACGCTAAACAGTTTTCAAAAAACGTTTGGCTGCAAAAACGAAAGAACAGTTTTTCCAAATAGCGGCAAACAGTTTTTCTAAAAAGAACCTTTTTTCTAAAACGAACCGTTTTTCTACAACGAATGGTTTTTTCTAAGACCAATCGTTCATCTAAAACGAACCGTTTTTCTAAACGAATAGTTTTTCCAAAACCAACCGTTTTTCTAAAAAGAATCATTTTTCTAAAACGAATAGTTTTTCTAAGACCAATCGTTTTTCTAAAACGAACCTTTTTTCTAAAACGAACCGTTTTTCTAAAACGAACAGTTTTTCTAAAACGAACTGTTTTTATAAAACGATTAGTTTGTTAAAACGAACTGTTTGGCAGTGGAAAACAGTTTGCGAACGAAAAACTGTTTCTCAGCGGCAAACTGTTTTGCAGGGAAACACTGTTGGGCAGTGGCGAACTGTTTCGAATCGGCAGACTGGTTTTTAACGACAAACTGTTTGGCTGTGGAATACTGTTTAGCTGCGGAAAACAGATTTTCAGAGGCAAACTATGTACATATAATACGAGGTTGTCAGACTTATTATGAGTGTATTTTTGAGTCTCGATCAAGAGTTGGTTAGGGTAGGTAGCATTGAAAACAACAACAGTTGCTGTTGTTTAGAATCTGCTTACTCTAACCAGCTCTCGATGGCATACGACCATGTTTGTTGATTCTTTAAGACCATGTGTACTGATTATACGGTTGATCAAGTAGATAATATATTGGAAAATTGGGACCATACAAGTATCAATTTAGTTTGGAAGCTCTTAGTACTAGAAATAAATGTTTACGATACGATGGTGGCAGGGAGACATAATACATAAAATATATATCAAAAACACATAATACGTAAAAATTCATTGTGCTGAATTAATTGAAAATTATTCAAACTCGCAACGATGTTTCTTAATTGAACTCCTTCAAATATTTATTTTGTCGCATAGCATAACATTTTCTCTTGTCGTTAACAAACAGTTCGTTTTGGTTTTTTGAAAACAACAGAAATGCCCATCACTACAATGAACAACACCATTTCTGAAAATTACTCATCCAAGAACTTTTTCAGCAGCAACTCAATGGTATCACGAGCAGTGTGAAAGGTTGTATGGTTCTGCAGAAAACAAATGTCCCCCAAAAAATTATTATTCAATTCAGATCACAAAAATTCTCTTATCATCTAATGATATTGAAGACCATTCACGGCTACACATTCGCCATCATGATTTTCAAAGAAAAATGAACCAATAACACCTTCTGACCATAATACTCATCAAACAATGACTCATTTAGGATGTAAAGCTTAATTATAAATCAATCGTGGCTTTTTCCTCACTCCCACAGAAATTTTGTTCATTCACGTGAAAATGTGCTTCATCAGAATAGATGAAAAAAATCAATTCGATTCGAATGATCCAATGACTTAGCTCCTGTGTTATTTGAATCTTATATGGTTTCAGAATTAAAATTTTTCGCGAAATACGCCATTCTGTAGATCCATTGTCCAATTTTTAAAAAAAGAAAAGATTTTTCTTCACACCGCTGTTATTCTAATTCTATCCCAAAAACTAAATCTACAATAACGGTAACAAAAGAGTATGTTTTAAACACCTGTGTTTTTTCATAGTTTTTGAAGCATTGGAAAACACAATTAACCCTGTTTAGCCGCTTTTATATTTGCAAGTAATTATTTTCTCGTCGATAGCTATGACTGAACATCACTATTGAAACTTTCTTAAGCGCTGCTAAATAGTAAACATAGATAGTATCTTTGAAGTGCATAGACATTGTTATTGACTATGTATCATTTTAATATGATTTCGAAAATTTATAGTATACAAATTTAGCAGAATATGTTTCATTAAATTCAGTATATACATTTATTTGCTAGACTAGATTATTATTTAGTATGACAATACATATATCATCAAATTTTCAGAATATTTTTATATCACCATTAGTAATCAAATATTTTTCTCTCTTTCTCTTTTAATTTTTATTCTTTTCCCTATCCCTATCAATTTTGTACTTTTCCTTTCATTCCTATCTCTCAAAATATTATCGAATAAAATCTGTGTGTGCATTTTTAAAAATAAATTTTTGCTTGCATTTCAATAAACATGATATGTATAATCTTGTATGGTTTCGAAATTTTTTGGTCTTTATGTTCATTGAAATTTGTAATTTGAATATTGGCTTGAAACACGTATATTTTTGAAAATCCGACTGTAACGTAATTTGAAATTAAAATATTTGATCGCACTCATATGTTGCTATTTAAATTGCTTTATTTTACTATAACGTAATTGATTGCTTAAATGATTTGCTTTTGAAATTATTGATACATTTCACACAAAATTTAAATGTTACATTCACAATGCACACAACACAAAAATATCCCACATTCTTTATCCTCCTGTATGAATGGCTAAAATACACCAATGCTCGAACACAACCACACCACTGCATTTCTTGCTCATCATAAAATGATATCTAAAAAAAACGATTGAACCAAACACACAAACAAAACAAATGAACGAAACAAACAAATAGCAACCAGAAGAACGTAAAAAGTGGTGTGTCTGCCCTATCTTCTACTAGCTCATCATTTGGTACAGCTGCAGCTTCTACAAGATTCGATTCACATACGAATGGTATCGATGAAACAATCAAGGCTCAGGCACTGGCCGAAGAAGAAGCAGCAATGAATCAATATAAGGTATGGATTTTTTTTGTATAACATTAAATTCTGACTTTCGAATAAAATTTTAGTTGAACTGAAAGTAAGTTGATAAACAAAATATTTATGCAAACTTTTTATTAGTCCGTGCCAAATTATATGATCTTATGTGCTAGGGCCATGCAATTAAAATGAATTGCAGATTTTATTCCATTAATTCAGAAACTGGTCTTAGGCTTTTCATACTTTATCGAAATAGCCTTCACTTTAAATTATCTTTTCAAATATTTTTAAGGCATTCAAATATGAGCATAAGACGTACTCGTTGCGACACTAGCAACTGCTGAAATGAGCTATGATTTTTGAATTAGTCCTTTGTCATTATGTTTTAATTATACTGATCGCCATTAACAACAGCTAGATAATTTCTTAGTTAATCATAGTACACTAGGTAAAAACATTGAAAAAATTGTTCCAAAATATATGACTATTTGGCTAAAAAAATTTCTGGTCCGAAATGGGAACGCCTGCGTATGAGTTCTTAAATAATGCTATTCTATCATAGCTATATTTTAAGTGGTAATAGCTTGATTAAATATTCTATAATTTAAAGGAGAAAAAGAAGGAGAGACTGAGTTCATTTGGAGCTAGTGAAATTATTCACCCTCACTTCACTTTTCTCTGTGAGTAACTTTGTGCTCAGCTATGAATCTTGGTTACCAGGGGTACTTGGATTTATTTTCTGCCTCAGAACAGAGAGATTTATGGATTTATACATATACGAAATTTAGTGAAGCCATTTTACTACAAAGATAACATCTATAAATAGAGCAAAGCGAGAGAATTACTTCTACTTCGAATATTCCCTTTGGCTTCTCCGCTACCTAAGTTCTACGAGGTTGTGGTTGTTACTTGTCAAATTCGCATACACATATCCTACTATCTCTATCTCTATCTTTCTGTTCGCGGAGTAAAAGACCGTCAAATTCGCCCATAAAGCCCATTGTTTTCCTTGACTACTACTAATGCTCAGATTCAGGCAAATTGCTTCAATTATGACTGCTGTTTTCATTTCCGTATGTCATTCTCTTCTGAGGTTTCTGTAGATGTTTTGCACTAGCTAGCAGTTTTTCTAGAGCCCGGGGATGTCTCATGTGCTTTCGTCGGGAATCTGAGAATACCCATGATAATTACTTGTCTACTTTGTCAAAGAGCTTTAAAGTTTGGTCGTATATGTGATTTTCTGCTGTTTCGATCCTAAGATCTTTTTGTATGTCCACGTTTCTAATGTCCAATTGCATTCGGAAAAATCTTCGCAGTGCGAGATTTTGGTAGGATTGTTGGTTTTAAATTTTATTAGTATTTTAGGTTTGTCCGAATGCAAGGGTTCCGTATAGTAATGTCAGTCTTAATATTTGTTTGTAAATCGGTAGCCTGTTGATTTGGTTTAGTCTTGCTGCGTTTATTTTGTATATGAGCCGTCGAAGTTGTTAATCGTCGAAATGTAGTCCTAAGTACTTGGCCGTACATGGCCAAGTAGCTTCCTAGAAGAGATTGACTATGGGGAGCATTTCCTCTGTGAATGCCCAAGGTTTGCGTGTCTCAGATACCAATGCTTTGACTTGGATGTGATACGTATGAAGAAGATAGCCTCTTTTCCCCTGTCATTGATCCTAGAAGTTGGAAGCTATAGTAGGCAGAGGGTATGAGTACAATAGGTCTTTTGGCCGGAGTGCTTAGAGGAGGGCCACACATATACAAATAGCTGATTTCCATGCATCTTGATACTTCCTCAGTCGAAGTATATTGTTATGTTCGTTATGGTTTGTAGTATATTGTCTACTAAGTGTGTCAGGCAAATGCTGTTTATATTGTCTATCCCAGGCGGTTTTTTTTCGGTTAAGTCTGTTCACCAAGATATTCACTTTTCTACGGTCAGTAGACCTTAAAAGCCCCGTTTTCCAAATTTCGGAAATGGAAAAATTTGCGAACACTCGTTCGACATAGTTTTCATACTTTAGATCGTCCTCAAACGAGATGCTCTCTTGGAATTGTGTGTGTCTCAATACCAAAAGAACTTCCCTGTGCATATCGATTTTTTCCCTCTTCCATATAATTAACTTAATCGGCTTTGAGTTGAGTCTAGTTGAGTCCTAAGTACTTGTGTTCGTCCTTTACCGAGGATTGTGATTGCATTGTCTACTTTTACCTGTTCTCTGGCATTGGTGAAAAAATCTACTAATTCCTCTAAACCCCTGGCCGCTACGGTTGTTTCTGAGCTGACTACTTTGGCTAGTGCAACTCGAAAAGCTTGGCAGTCAATGATTTTTCTCTCTCTTACGAGGTCGTCAATGTGGATCTTTTCCACTCGAAAGAGGTCCGGTTTTTGGCCAAATGAGGGCTCGTCAAGAACGTAGACATGAACGTGGCGGTTGATTCCATGCGAGATCCTTATATCTAATGCGTAGCTTAAAATCTCTTACAAAGAACACTGCGCCTTCGTGATTGAAGAGTGTACAAAGGTCTTCAATGCTCTCCTGTGATCTTGGTGGCTGGTATAATGAAACGATGAAGCTAGTTTTTGCTTTCATAGCAGTTGCTTCCATTCCCTTGAGACTGACAGTAGGAACAAGATGATGAGTGATGTTTCTTCTCACGAGAATTCCATGACAATCGACGTGAGAATTAGAACGACAGTTAGATTTCCACTTATCAATTGTGCAAATGTTTTCCTTAAGTTCTTAGAGCTTCGAAAGATGTATATATGATATGATATTTTGTATATGATGATATTTATTTCCGATTTCTTTTCTCGGGGATTTTCAGGCTGATTTCTTTACATTTGTTTTATTTAGCCATTAGTAATCTGAGCAGCTCTTCGTTTCGTTTCATCAATATGTTGCTGTCAGTTTTTGTTTCGCCAGCTATTTTTATGTGTCATTCACTTGCTATACGATTTCATTCAGTTGCTCGTTTAGTTGTCGTTGGTTTTCTCGGACGTGTTTCTTTACTCGAGCTAATCTGTTAGTGCAGCGATCAGGCGATCTTTGTCGGTTTCGTCAATCTTCTCCGCTTTTGTTGACATTGGTTAGCTTTGGTCTCGTCCTGCGTTGAACAAGACAATACCAATTGACCCACACTCAGAAATCGGATATATTTGGTCAATAACTTATTTTGATTTAATGTAACTTAACAAAACCTCGAAATTTGCTGATTTTTCGACCACACTTCTGCTCTCTTCCTATATGCTCTCGTTTTATTCGCTCTTTGTCGTTTACCGACTGGCTGTGTGCGCCGCTGTCGGATATACTTCGACTTCTTGTTGTAAGCTCACCCTATGGATGTTTTGTGCATATTCGCTGCCAAGCATTAGCGGAGACATGTGCTCCGTTTGAGTGTCCAAACAAAACTCCCTTCAAGAAATCAGCATGGAACATTCTATTCTCAATCAAGGCTGCAAACACTGAAGCAAAATATGGAAAATTCCACTTAAATCATACGCTTAGGAAGTGATAGTCATTAAAAATTAGCCGTATACGTTCACCCTTATACATATCTTATACAATATGTTGACATCTTAAAGGGGAAACCAGTTTAGTTGTTGTCAAGTTGTTAGTAAAACTATGCAAGAATATGTTGCCAAAATTTCAAAGCAAAATTCCCATTAGTTTCGATGCTATGAGCACTTAAGTGACCGCCCATCGATTCGGCACCGAACGGTTCGGCACCGCGCGGTATTTGCTCAGGTATTTGCCCCTTATGCAGTTACCTCACTCAATATCCTTGTACTACGGGATAATAGAGAAAGGGGGATTTCGGCAGATGTTCTTGATTCGCCTTGGGTAGAAGGTACATGAATCTTTGGAATATTTCGACAGAGCGTCGAGTTTAGTCAGTTTAGCTCCTGCTTTCCTACCGAGTGCTAGAAATAAAAATGTCAGCGCATCCAAAATGTTAGCGAACGACGTGGTAGACCACGTAAGAGATCCTTCCAAGGAAATCAACACACCAGAAGTGAGTCAAGTGTTAGTGAAGATGGAAGTGCCAGCGCAAAAAAAACTTTCGACTGCTACCAGTGAGAATGGGATTCTAAATCCTGTATATGGTTATAGAATTGTTATCGAATTTTTCACCGTATTCAGTCGTTTGTCGGAAATTATGTGATTATTTGTCGAAATTACAAACAGAATGTGAAATTTGAAGAAACTGGAAAACGTCGCGTTGGTTTCAAGCTTGTTGTCGATTGCCACTGTAGATCGAGACAAATCAATTCAGGTCCTTTATTCAACACTGGTTTTGGAATAAATCGTAGGATTGTATATATCACGCGGCTCTTAGGTTTTGGCAGGCAAGGACAGAATTTATTTTGTAATTACATGGACATCGGCAATGGTATAGCTGAAAAAACTTACAATGGAATTTGTACTCATATCCGCGCCGCTGCGAAGAATAGTCTATGAATTCTGCTGTAAGAAAGCTGTTCAAGAGCAAAAGAAAAGCACGAGAAACACGAGAGACCTACTCTGAATTTGAAAGCATCTAATGATAGAACTTGGAAAAAACGAAGATTCAAATTGCATTATGGGGTTACAACGCTCATCCGATGTTACTCCGGAAAAGTCATCGATCTAGTTGTACGAAACAGTTACTGCAAATCATGTATATATTGGAAAAACAAATCGAAAAATTCAGCAGAATATCTAGCAGGAAAGCCGATCAGGACGAAGAAAATTGCACGAAACACATGAAGGCTGCGGGGGAACCATGGAAGTGGAAGGTAGATTGGGGGAACTATATGGTGTAAAATAATGCAATTTTATCGGTGATGGAGATTCGAAAACGTTCACAGCAGTTGTTAATTTAAATCCCTATGGTGATGAACTGACCGTTTTCAAAAGTGAATGGATAGGCGATGTTCAGAAAAGGGTGAGAACTCGGCTCCGAATCGTCAGGAAAACCGAAAAACTGGGCTTGGTGAAAAAGCTCAGCACGTATTACGGCTTAGCGATTCGAAGAAATGTAAACAGCATCGAAGACATGAAAAAGGCCATAATGCGCAGCACATGATATCCACAGACGACAATCCACAACACGACAACTCTCGAGAGGGAGAAGACATCTGGTGAAATTGGCAGCAAGCTAAAGCACTTGTAACGGAGCCTAAAGCGCACTCTGCCCCATTACACCCCGACATTCAAAAAGAAATTCTTCCAATATACGAAGATTTATCGAGAGACGATTTGCTAACGAGATGATTAGGCGGTCATACGCAGAACGATAATGAAAGTTTCAATTCGACCCTTTGGCGATTGGCTCCAAAGCACTTACATGCTGGCCTGAAAATAGTCGAGGGTGCAGCATTCTTGGCTACTGCGTTATTTAATGAAGGAAATTCAGCCCTTCTAATGCTGATGAACGAATTAAAACTCGTAGTTGGCTTCAATTTCGCGGTTTCGCGGTCGAGAGTAAATGCAATCCCAAAATGATGCGTTTGTAGAAGAAGAAGGATCCCTATATGGTGCTGAAATAGCTGATTAACCGGTGAGCAGTTTCTCTAATTAATTTCTGCCTTGAATTTCTCGTTTTCGCTAAAACAAATTTTCAAACGCGTTTTTCTCAAAACGACATTTTTTCAACTGTTGGACATTCTAGCTCAAAAAGTTATTTTCCAATCGTTCTGAAAATTTGTGTGAATATACTTCATTCAATTTCAATCTAAATGAATTCTGGGATGATATTATTATTAAAAATATGATTTAATGCAAAAAAGGTGAAAAAACATGGTATACAAACATGACATTGTGTTCAAACAACCTCAAAAACATGCAATTTTCAACTTTTTTGGTCACAATTAGATTCATATTCTTAGAAAATATGTTGTTAACGAAAAAAATTGTAATGATTACAGATAAAAATTGTGACTTCAGGAATGCCTACCTGCAAAAAAATCGGATGGCAATCGCCTATGGACAGCATCCTCTAACTCCACTATTTCCGGCGGAAATGACTTGAAAAATTTACAATGTGTACTTCAAAACATAAATAAAATATTCCCCAAGTTTAAACAAATTCTGATTATTCCTTCCCTGATCAAAAAATATTCACGAAAAACGCTTCCTAAACTGGTTTCCCCTTATAGTGCCCAATGTAGAGCTCAAAACTTGTTTTGGATGACTCCATCCAAGTGAGGGAAAATAAATTATGAGCATTAGCTCGTAATTCTTACGTCTGACGTCTATCTCCTTTTTCCACCTTTTTCCATTCCCACTAACATGTTCCTGAACCTCTTCCGTTGCGGTTTCTTCAATTTACTGTTCAATAAAACAGTTCGCTCTCTTCGGGACATGTAATTATAGTTCTCTTTCTTTCCAGCCGCAGTATCCTTTCCCTTGCCATGTGTTATGTATATTGTGATTACAAACTTTTTAACCATGGCGCATGAAAAATACATAGGGTCCCTCTTCAATGATCCACCCCAGCCCATTTTCAATGACCCACCGCAGCCGCGTAGAGCTAGCAAAGCGGCAAACCAGCATTCGTCGGGGTCAAATAAAAGAGTGCTGTGCTAATGCGGACTAGGAGCCTTCGCGAACAGTTCTAGAGCACCCGGCTCCAGTTGCAATTCATCTTTTTTTTGCCCTGTTGACGGTTCGCCATCAAACCTCTTGGCAGGCTCTCCACTGGACTTCGGTCTAGTTGAGTATCCTTTAGAATTTCCATTTTTCGCTGACTGCTGCTCAGTTTGGAACGAAAAAATATATGTCGTTGTATTTAGTCTTTTCAAATCTTTTGTCCTTGTCGAATTTAAAAAGCGATTAATATCCACTCTTACTGCAATAACTGTTGGTGGTAGTCTGTTCGATTTAAAAATAATATAAACGCAGATACTTTTCTTAAGTATTTCACTTCAAGCTTCTGTAACATTTTCCTGTCAAAACCAATACACCGTTGTTTTTCTACTATTGCATTGAATCTTGAGAATATTTACTTGCAACGAAATGAATAAATTTATTCTGTATCACAATATTGATAAAATTGTTCAATTTTCAGATGTCAAGTGCAGGTCCTGTATTTGATATAGTTGACGTTGATGACGATCCATCTACTCCGAAGCAAGAGCCAAAGAAAAAGAAGATAAAACATGTAATATCGAATACTGTAGGAAGCTTGTTGCAATCCCTTCATTTTAATGTGAAAATGTCTATGCATATGTCACTCCCAAAAAGATGTTTCCATTTCTAACGTAGATATTAGTATAGCGCAATTGATATGTAGCTATAAAATTTACGTATAGTTCTGCTTTCCTACATTACTGCTTGCGATTACATCATATTCGCTTTGACAGATATTCATGAAAACTTGGCGATTTGTATGCTATGTATTCTAATTCGAATATTTCCCTAGATAAGGAGCATCACGCCTGACTGTGAAGTCGTTGTTTTGGACGAAGAAGTGGAAAATCTATTTATAAAACAGGGCTATGAGGAAGTATTTGAAGCAATATTGTTTCATTATTATATCGAATGATAATCACTGTAGACTTAGTCGCATAAAAAAATTAATTTACTGAGTAAAGTAGCTTGTTGGCCATGTATCTACTAGGTTTCTTATCAATTTTGAATGCTCTTTGTTCTAAAATCTAAAAACAAACTCACAGCTGAAATTCCTCAACTTAAGCTATTTCGCAATAATCACAACGTATTTATTTTTGTCGTAGTTTCAAGTAAAATATTATTGCAAACTTCACTCGTTTTTGAGTGTAGACCATAACCATTCAACTATTGCCAATATATAATAACTTGTACATCGATTTTTCCCAATTATATATTTTAATGTTTGATTAATCTTTTTATTCTTCCATTTTTCTTCAGTCAAAAGTTGCATCTCCGACTAATAGCAATAATGCCCTTACCAATCCGTTCCTGTCGTCGCCGACTTCAACACAAGCAAATGCACCGATTGTCGATTTATTTGGTTCACCTACGGACGGTGGGCCAACCGATCAGTCGCTCACATCAGCGACAAGAGCATCAGATGATCTTCTCCAATTGGGAAATCCGTTTGCCGATATGTTTGGAACACCCGCTCCTGCAGCTCCAGGTGCTAATAGCTTATGGATGAGTAATGGTAGTTGTTTTGATTTATTATTGTATTATTTCATCCTCACTATTTTTTACGCATGCTACTACTTGTTTTTACAAACTGATATTTGTTTATATATTTTTTAATTTTGCGGCACATGTATGAGATTTGTATCTATATTTTTGGTATGTAACATGTAGAGTTGCACGCAATCCTTAATATTGAACCAATTAAAGGGGGTGTAGTTTAGGAGTACGTTTTTTTAGTAATTTTGTGTTTTGCCCACCAAGGAAGGAATGAGTGGAATTTAGTCAAACTTTGAAAAAATGCAGCAAGCTGCGCCGCATTAAAGGCTGCCATAAGGCTTTGCTGTTTGTGTGCACTCTGGAGGCCTCGATTTTCATCTAAAATCAATTTTCTTTAAAGATTAATTTATAAAATGTTTCTCTTCTAGTTTGGCTCATCTCTGAATAAAATGAAGGTATTTTTAGGAATGTTTTAACAAAGGGGAAATTTTTGCCATTATTTTAGAACCTTTTTGAGAAAAAGAAATATACCTGAAACAATGATGCTTTCCCAAATTAAGGTTCATATATAGCGCAATTATTCGAGGAACACTCATTTAGAACCTAGAATTTGCTTCGTCACTTACACGAGGAGTGCTTATTTAACCACTTGTAGCATCAAAACGAATTGAAATATTTATACGCAATAATTTTACGAACAATTTATCGAATAAACAAATCAATAATATGAGCCGTGTAAACTATTTCTTCCTTTAACGCCGATGAAAAAATGAATATATAAAAAATACATGCATAGTAAATAATAAAAGATTGGTGACTCCTACCGTCGGCCTTAATGTTTAGTGATCCGATGTATTTCCGATGAATTCCATAATCTAGGATCAATTCGTTGTATAAGTATCATGCTGCAGTCTGTTAACTCGCCTTTGATGGCTGTTGCTCACGTTATGATGCGTTATGATGTGACAAGCAATCAGATCCGATGATATGTTGTTTAACGTCCGGAATAGTAAAAGTACGTTGATAGTTTCGGCGTAAGTTGAGATTTATATTTAATGCTTTTGTGCTGTATGTATCGATTTGGGTTCCGTAGACTGCAAAAAATATCGTTTTATCAATGAAATCCGTTGTTTTTGTTTGGTTGAAATCACGCTCATATTCGCCCCGATTTCGACTGGAAATTGTTGATTAGTGTTTGTGTCATATGCATATATTCGGAGAATTAAGAGATCAGCTACTTGCGCCTCTTCAAATGATTTTTTGTCCCGGCTAAGATGATTGTTTTCAACCGGTCCGATTTGTGAATTGCGACGCAGCTCATTCACTATTCCAACCGCCGTGTCCACGTGCATCGATATCACGACCAATGAGAGCCAATCGCACCTAAAGGGGCAATCGTTACATTATTAACTCTCAGGGAAACTCATCTGTTAATTGATCGCTGCAATGGAATTGATCGACCCGCTAATTGATTTTTATTTTTTCTTGCTCTGACTCATCTAATATGTTGAGAATAATATGTCTTTTTCAAATCCTCGTATTTATCTTCACAACTGTGATGGAACCAACGCGATGTCGTAAGCCTCTAGAGGACTAATCGATACTTAGAATTTCGTCAGGCTAGGTTCTGTTCCATACGCTTTGAACTTTGACTTTATTTCGATAAACCAATTTAGTGCTTCTTTCTGGAGAAAGTCGGTAACGTTTGTGATTTAACAACTGTGATGGGTGGTTCCTTCTCCAAGTTATCTGTTTGTATATTCCTTTCTACGTTAGGCAGAATCAAAAATATTAGTTAGACAAAGTATTTTATTTATTCTATTAGTATTTTATTTATTTTTTCTCATAATTCGGAGTCACCAGTACTGGCAACCGAAAATTATTTACTAAGAACCACAAACATGAATGATGAAACAACTGATTAGACTAGCATTGTGAGCTTATGTTTCGATCTGAAAATATTTGTGTCGATTTCTTTCGAATTATATTCTGAAAGACTTTTTCATTTTACAAGTGCATTAACATTAGTTGTCTTCTAAAAGTATATATTAATTTAGCTTATGTTTCAATCTGAAAAATTTTGTCGATTTCTTTCGAACTATATTCTGAAGAACTTTTTCATTTTAAAAGTGCAATAACATTAGTTGTCTCCTAAAAGTACACTCAGAAAATATATCTCCACTTAAAATTTAAGAGAATCAAATTTAAATCAAAAGTTAAAATAAAAAACGAATCTTATTTGAATTAAATAAGCCCTCACATTCAATAAAAATAATTCCACTTTATTATACAAATGTTATTTTCATATCATAGTTTTCATCATATTGAATGTAAAACAAAACATTTTGTGGTAAACAAGACCACTTTGATACAGCGTTATTGAAATGAAGGCAGATTATTTGAATTCAAATGAAACGTATATGACGCCAAATCATATCTGAAAATATTTGACTCATATCTATTTTTTTTTTTTGTTTATATAACGATTTTTCTCTGAGTGTTTATATTGATTCAGCTTTAACTTTTATGACGCTTTCGAACCTGGCTGAAAAAGCTGTAAAGGTTCACCGCATTTCATAGGAAGCTCGTACGGTGAAGTTCGACCATTTTGGTAACTTGGTACTCACATTTCGTTTTTTGGCTTTTTAATGATCCCCTTAATTTTGCAGCATGATAAATTTGCGTGCAATTTGCTGTTATCCATTAAGCATTAAATTTAGGCCTCTTATCCAATGTTAGTAGCTTATTTGAATAAAGTTGACTGACAATATCTGAAAAAATCTGCAATTATACCGTAATACCAACCCTGTATTTTAAGATTTCGATAATTTATATGCTCATGTCACAAAAAAGTAACTGGTAGCCTAGTATAGAAAATCAATTTGTAGCATACGTATGTTGTGCTTAAGTGAAATAGACATTTTATAATAAATATCACCAAAAATCGCATAAATGAAGCTTAAAAATACTTCAAATTATCATCATTTCATTCATCTCAAAAATATGTTCTTCGTGAAAATAAAATAAGTTCTAACTTAATTTAATTATATTTTAGGATTCAATGGGTCAGCAGCTAGTGCTTCAGCCACATCTAATACAAACACATTCGTTTCAGACAGCAATTTCTCTACGGTATTTGGTAATTCGGAACCAGCAAGTAAGTTTGGTTATTTAACATTTTACTATTGTACTATTACGTGCAGATATTAACGTATACCTCTTTTGACACATATCATAGTTTGTTGTTCTATCTCTAAAAACCGAAAATTTTAGTATTAAAACATTATTTTTCTTCTACTATGGGTTCTTCGCCCAACTAATTATTTCTATATTAACTGCATGCGTTATGTTTTCATTGAAGAAAATTATATTATTTTCGATTGATTAAACCACATAAACCTTTAATCCCAAAATTCTTTGTCAATGATATCGCCTCCCTTTATACATATTTATGACTTTAGTATATCGAAGAAAATTGTATTTTAAGAATTAATCTTAGTAGGTGAACTTTTATGCACGCGTGGGATAAACATCTAAAGCATTAAAAAAAAGGTTGTCTGTATTTGATGAGCAGTTAGGAAAGCTTTTTAGCGAGCAGTAAAATTTAAAGTAGTATTTCAGGGATTGGGAAAATATTTGTGAGATATATAAGTTATTGTATATTTAGTTTTTTTATTGTCTTAATGTGCTAATTATCAATTAAAAGTTACCAAGATAATTAATGTGCATTATATTGGTTAGAACGGTGATGCTAATCAATTATAAATATAAAACTAATTAAAAAAAATCGATTTAGTTCGATGCCTAATCTTAGTAGTAGTAGTAAATATTTAAAACCGAATGATTAATCACTTTTTGTCAACTTTTCTATTCAACTGCAAACACCGTTTAAGTTTTCCTAATAATTTTCTTTAGTTTTGTTCAGCTCTTAGCACTTGATGTTTGCATTTAAATTTAATATTTTTATTTTACTTAAAATGATTTTGGTTATTATTAATTTTTCATATATCCTGTGAATCCTCTTAAAAATTTTCATAAATAAAATATTAAATGAAGAATAATTTAACATTACTTACGTGGTGATGAAGAACAATTCATTCTAAAAATATCGGTATGCCCAATAGTTGAATCATATCTACTGTACCTTGAAATTAAGAATTTCAAAGCAATAAAGATCGAAAAAAAGGCTCCTGGCTCAGATTTCATCTTTTCAATAATTTTATTTGGTTAGTACCCTCTATTAAGTCAAGTCTTGATATTTGTATTAAAGTTTACGGTTTACGGATTATTCTGTGCATTCCATATTATGGCTTTGTTAGAATGAATGAATACATGTAGTGCGTCCATTTGTCTTCTAGTACTGCTACCTTTTGGGTCTTTTGTGCCTCCTCAGTGCTATGTCATATATGACACCCAGACTCTTTATGGACTGGGGTATATCCCCGGACGGGACTTTTCTAATGTCCCAGATGGATGAAAAAGCAAAGCCAAGCACCTCTAATTTTTGCAGTCGTCACGCTTTTTGCCTAGCCTAAGGAGTCACTTTTTACAAGGGTCACATTATGCCAATTTTAGGGAGGGCTACTGCTTCTTTTGCTCTTTTTACATCGAAGCTAATCTTTCGAGTTTTTCCAAATTTCCAATAGCTTCCGATTTTTCTTTTAGTTCGTAATTTAATTTTACTGCCCGGATCAGTCTTCGCGAAGCCCCAACATGGAGTGAGACCAATGTAAAGCAATTTAGTCCCTTTTTTGACCTTGGCATCAGCTTCATCGTTTCGTTAATGTCTCTGATTGCCAGATACCCATATCAGATCGATGCTATTAAGAGTATAGCTGAGTTTATTTGACCACGATTGATAATCTTGAGAACCGTCTGGCTATTTGATGAGATTGTAATGCTGACCCTTTTAGTTTTCCTTATCTTTATTGTATGCGTGTTCTCAGGAGGCCACTCTTTCCCTATTGAGAGATAGTGGGGCAAGTTCCCTCTCCTTAGAAAGGCAGAAGCGCAATTTGCACCTGGTTTCTACGATCCCTGTTCCAATTGCACAATCGCTCTTTCGAGCTGTCTGTATACGAAATTCGTACCTCCTTCTACGAGAGGTGGACCATGCTCCCATTTGTTTCTTGGTGGCAGGTTTACCTAGTCTTTATTTGATCGAAGAAGTACAGCATTTCCATTATGCGTCTGATGTCCTCCAGACTTTTGATTTTCACCTGCAAGCCTGTTGAATACTTATTGCCTGTTTTGCCGTTTCCTTTTGAATTTTTAGGAGAAAATTTCTGCCGTTGAAGTGGACCGTATTGTTCTTGTAATCAGCAGACAGGTTATCATTTAAAGCCTGTTCAACCTCTTTACAGCCGTTTTTTGTGTGTTTTTCTTCCACCACACTCTTGATTCATATAGAATGATAGGTTCTACCATTTGTTTGTATGCCCAGAGTGTCTGCCTTAGTGATAGTCCCCAAACGCGTCCACACATTTGTTTTGCCGCCTAAAATAGCCCATCAGTGCGATTTTGTAAAGATAACTATCCGAATTGAGTTTAATATCCAGTTGGATCAGCAGATATTTTACATCTTTCTGTAGATGCATCTCTCTAGCCCTAATTTTTAGGGCTCCTATCTTTATTTTTTTATCTTTTGCTGTAAGTACTTGAGACAAACCTGATGCTTACTTTCGCCTCGGCAACTTTGGCATGTGTCAGGTTCGCATATATACAACTCAGTCTATGCTTTTAGTCGATTGGTAACAGCTGGGACCTGGTGTTGCTTCCATATTGGTTCCATTGCATTCAATGCACGTCGCTGGAGTGACCTTAGGTTCTAGTATCTTTCCGCTCGTCCTTTAATCGGCCGACTTCACTTGTCCAAACCGACTGGCATAGTATACTTACCTTTATTCTCCCTGAACAGCGTTCTTCAGGACTTGACTTTAAGGTCCTTATTATGGCAGTATACAAATACCAGCATCCTCTTTGCAAAACACGTAGTCTACTTTGTAGGTGTTGCTAAGGAAGCGACAGGCAACGCCGCCCTCTATCACCGCTTGCAGCTAGCAGTCTTTTCTCAAGAGTCTTCTGTACCTCATCTATTGGCGTGACGGTAAGAATCCTATGGTAATATCTTTCGGCATGATCGTCATTTTAACACCCCATAATGCTCCGCCATAGTTTCCCTCCCGAGCCTTTTACTAGGCTGAGAATCCTCCAGATGTTTTGTTGCCTCATCCGTGTCTCTCATCTTCTTCAGCGGTCTGTCCTCTGGAGTATCATTTTTGGCTCCGAGCCTTTTCCTAATGGCTTCTAGAGCCATTTTTAGCAATGCCTTTTCAGTGGTCTCTTCTTTAGATATGCGACTTTTCATGAGAAGCCTCATTCGCTTTAGCTCCTCCAGCACCATGTAGAGCGCCTACATGCTTCGGGAGAGCTCCTCTGCAATTTTTTTAAAGATTTGCTGCCAGAAAAAGAGAGGGAGGCTTTAGAAGCCTCGGCCACCTTCCTCTCTTCTGGTTCGCCTCTTACCAAATGAGATTTGGTCAGGAACTTTTGATCCTTGCTTTATCCACTCTTTCCTTTTGAAGTGGAGCTATATTTTACTCCTCTCTTTTTTGCCTTGTTCGGGCTTCCGATTCTTTCCATCCGGTATTTTAAGATCCGCTATGGAATTTGAGCCTTGATTAGCTGATACTTTATCCACTTGGGAGCACTGAAGCTTCATTAGGTGACTATGAGTCTAGAGCACTTAAAGCCTGTATTCTGTATCTTTATCCTGTATTCTCAACCTTTAAAACCCCTTTTTTTTAAATTAACCTTTCGTTTAGGAAAGATTGTTTACCGCAGCTAACACAAGGAGGCTATGCTCAAATTTCCATCAGTCCGAATAGATACGGCACATGCATATTTTCAAATAGTGCATGTTAGTACCTTTATTCGGCTGGAAGCTGGCTTTGTATTTATAGATGAATTTTTTTCTTTTCTTACTTGGTCAAAGACGTTTGTCGCCAATATTATGTTTAAATAAAAAAGCATTATTAGCTAGGAAATAGATTAGCAATAGCTTTAAAAAAGTTATAGGGAATATTAATTTCATTGTAAAGCACAAGGCAGAGTCATACTACTTTAAATCTCTTTGGAATATTAAACACTAAATTTATTTTATGATCACATAGCGATAGACGATAAATAAATAAAGATGCTGATTGAATAGAGAAATAAATAATAAATAATGAATTGATCTCAAAGGTGAACTCTGAACCTATATTCGAAGCAGCAGGTACCCAGTAAAGGTATTCATGTCCCATAAACTAATTTTGAATTATAGATAATCTATGCCAGCCCAAGAAACTTTTCCAAGCAAGTATATACCTAAGCGCTTGTTGATTTTAAAACGATAGCCTCTTGTATAAGTGTTTATTTTAATTCCCTGGGCTCTTCGAACCGGACATAGATCTCACTGAATATTTTATTTTTATTATTATCTGCATTATACTCGGCCACTCAACAATATTTCAATTTTGACTTCATTATTAAAATAAAAGCTGAACAACACAAATACTAGCTTATTGGGTTGAATGTAAGACAGTAAACTACTGTTATTAAGTTTGAATTCTCCCTCCGGATCTTGTATGATTTATTAAAAATATTCTGTAAAGTTTAATGTACATTTTTTCTTAGTTTAAGAAAACTGTATTACTGTGCACGTCTCACAAATATTTTTCCAAATAAAACCTCATTGTAAGTTTCACGCAAATATCACAGAGAACGGCTTAATTACTGTTAAGTTGTAGTATACAATATTAATTTCGCGTCATATTCCTTACAAGCTGCCGGAGATTCAGCAACAGCATTACCAAATCCATTTTTCGATTCCGCCGACGATCAGCAAGCATTACCAACAGCAACTGCGATGCCATCAGCAATACCGCCCATGATGCAACATTCATCACAATATCAACAACGACCACAACAACTAACAGGTGATCTTAAACAAGAATCAGTGTCAGTAAAAGACGATCATCAACAACACAAAAAAGCTGTCGGTTATGTTGCTGTTTCTGGCAAATCGGCTGCAAGACAGCCACCGTCTCGGCCACCCCCACCCCAAACTCATTCAGCTCAATCATCGCCGGCCAAGAATGCGTTCGAGGACCTAAATGATTCGATGCGTATGGCTTTGGGAGGGTCGCCTACGAAAATTTCTCCGGCCAAGAGTACAGTGGTAGCTGGACTAGTAGGAGCACCTGTTGCTCCGTCAACGATCCAGGCTGCTGCACCTCAATCATCAACATTTATGATTGGGACGCAACAGCAATCGTTTTCGTCGCCGCAGATGTTTCAGCAGCAGCAGCAACAACCGCAGCCAATGCCTGTTAACTCTGTTCTTGCATCCAACACTGGTTTTGGGTCACCGCAAACACAAATGTTCACAACTTCGTCACCTGCTAAGCAACCACTACTTGTCGGAGGTCTTGTCCACCTATTTTTTTCTGTTTTGGATTTCGTTTCAGTATTTTGTATATTTTGATGCGCTTTTTGTTGAACAACGATTTCGTCTTTTGATACTGTTCTTCTTATGTTACAATACGTTTAAATGTTTGTTTTGCATCCATTTGAGCAGTCTATCGATGCATTGGCAAGTCATCTAAAATTCAATTTCAAGTCCCAAAAGATAAATTCTAAGTTAGAGTTGATTAAATCAAAAATAATAATTCTTATTTTCCTGGGATTCTGAAAAGCTTTCAATGCATCTAAACTTTTTTTCTCGATCTATTTTCTATAATATTTTTGATATATTTTGCTTAGTCTAGAAAACGCTGTCATTGCATATATAATACAGACAATTATGGTGATTTGCCAAAAGAAGTCACGCTTATCATATGAAAAAACTCAATTTAAATGTAGATTTATATCACTTTAAAATTAAATTCCTACCTGCTGATAGTTTTTTTTTGTATTTGAAAGAAAATAAGCGAGACTTGAGTTAAAATCAAACAAATTTCCTCTCAATTACATCAACATAAAACACACACAAATACAACCCAAATTTTATAACTGATATTAATTGTAAAATAAAATTAAAATAATTATAATTATTTAGTAAATATTTTGAAATCTTCATGTATTGCACAAAGCGAGGCATCGCTGAAATATAATGTCAAAATGACAGTACCATCACTGATTACCATTTTAATATTAGGCATTTTATATCAATATGGATTGAACGAGTTTTAAAGAACGATTGGCTTCATGAAGATGCTTTTGTATGCTTATCCCAATTGTGTTACGATGTTTCATATGCATGTAAATAAGAGTTCCAACAGATTGCGATAGTTTAAATTTTTAGGATTTGCAATTACCATATCCCAGAATTATTACTGAAAGTAATTGACAATGCGAAGTAAAGAAATTGTATTCATTTTAATGATTTACTAAGTAATTACTATGTATTTTTGTTCTTAAACATAAAGCCACTATTAATTCCGTGTAGATAGACTCAAATTCGTATTTTTATCGGTTTGCATATATTCATAAGAAAACCATGCTGAGCAAGTAATAAAATTGCAAATCCGACAGTTTAAGCAATCTTTACATTAACAACTTAATGCATGTATTTCCGATTAAACTTATGATTTCGGTATCTTATGAATATATTTTTGGTTAAATATAAACAAAGGCATCTTAATGCTGATTTAAATACACCTGGCACAATACTCTATTTTTTCATACATTCAAAAGTTTTCATTTCAAGTAAAATTCATAAGGCACCTTATTAAGTTATTAGTTGATTGTGGTCTGATGTGTTACAAAGCTTTTATTTGATTGTCACAGCTTGCTGCACTGGTTTTATGCATGTCGGTTTGGTGTAATAATTCGATATAACTTTAAATATTAATTGAAATAGTTCCCATAACTAACTGAAATTTTTCTCTTTTTTTTCTGCAAAACTATTTTATCGACCATATCAACATAATTTGGTGGGGTCTCCAACTAACAACAAAATCATCCTGGGTTCCGATTCTAAACCGGGGAACATCGACTATTTATCAATCCATATTTCGCAATTTTATTAATCATTCAATCAATAAATACCAATTGAAAAATAAATCGACGATGGGTTCAATATAATGCACTGTAACTAATATATTGTGTCCGTAAATTCACACATACACACTTTTATTTGTGACGTAATTGCTGGGAAATTGTAATCATGTATAAACTACCTACTGTAAATTGCACCAATATCTACATTCACATTTGTGTGGTCATCAACATGTTCTAAAAAATATGTGAACGCATTTGTAAAATTATAAAAAAAGGCTTTGATGCGTTGGGTGATGTATTGAAACCGGCAGCCGGTTCAGCTATTCAAACTGGCAATGTTCTTGCTTCAGGTAGCATTCAACAACAACAGCAGCAGCAACAACAACAAATGCAACAACAGTCGCAAACAAATTCAGCTGCCACTGGAAAAATATTGACATCAGATTTGGATGCTTCACTGGCGTCACTTGTAGACAATTTAAACATTAACAAATCAGCGACTGGCAAGTAAGTATAATTTTTTTTCAGAAAAAAAAGATGAAACTTATAAATAATGTTTTGCGCTACATACGAACAAAATAATCGACCTTATTATTCGCTTATGATAACACTTAACTAATAATTTAAAGAAACTTTCCCATTTCCTCATGTATTAAAAAAATTCTCTATTCCCGTCAACTGTATCTTTCACTAGCACAGCCTACATATTTAACATCTACGTATCACTAGACATCAATATCTTTTTATATAGTAATAAATAATGGAACCGGGCTCTATATAGAAAATCGTATACAAAAAGATTAGCTACATCATTGCCATTTTCACTTATTGTAAGAACTGTTGTGTTACAAAGAGTGCTCGTAAATAGTTAGGTTACTGTTAAATTAACGAATCTTGGATGAATGTTGCAATAACGGTGGCCTCTCATCCTACGTCTGGTTTTGGGATTTTTTTCTTTCCCTAAGAGCATACGTTTTCGCAAGTCAACCTTATGAGCAGAACTACAGAATGACTAATATTTGTTTCACCAAAACATATTTCGCAAATATGTTCGTCAATTCAGGATACTGTTCATTAAATCTCAATATTGTTGCAACGATTTTCAATTGCAGACTCAAAATGTTCTGATAGGGGTCAGTGTTAGAACTACCTCCGAGCTGGAATATTTTCTCACTTTGAAAACAGGGAAGGGGATAAGACAGCTATTATTTCTGAGGAGGACGTTGACTCAGTCCTTATACTTTGAAATTACTTTCACCATTCCGAAACGGCAACAGCTGCTCTGCTCCTCCGCTTGTCTGAAAACGGTTTAGAGTTTATTCTGATTCAATAACCATGAGTTGTAAACAAACGGGTTTGCGGGCTGCGCATCAATGCATACAGACTGATAACAGCCGATAGTCATGAGGAACCATTGAGTCTGTATTGTTACTAAGAATATAATTAATTTAATTGATCTTGACAATTTGACTGCTGCGGAAATCGATTGAAAAACTTGTGAGTTTGTTTCCTGCTACATGGAAAATGATCGTGGTGAATATCCTCCTTCCGACATCGTTAAAAATATAGTGTCTGCTGGTGCAAGGGTTTGCGTGCCTCTTATCATAGAAGCTGACTGTAATGCTCTCCATTAAGTATTGGGTACCTCATTTTAGCATATGACTTGTCCATTGCCAATGCTGACAATGGGCTCACCTACCTCGTCTCTAATCGGAAGAAGGTTCTCGACGTAACCTTAGTCAGTGGGCAATACACGCATCTTCTGGATAGATTGTTCTCTCTGATCACAGGTATATATCCTCTGATGTAAGCCGCGGCAGCTCAACAGAGTAAGTAAACTTTATTAACTGGAAAAGAACGGACTAGACGAAGTTCCAATCCTTAGTTCGATCCTCAATGGAACCATCTCCGGGTGGCATTGATCGTCAGCAAGATCTGGATCTGGTAGCTAATAGCCTTATCAGCTGTCTCAATTCTGCAACTAGGTCAGCGTGTGACCCATTCAAATCCGAAGAGAATCCAAAGCGCACATGGTAGGATAAGATGTCAACATTCTGCAGAGAGAGTTCAGGAAAGATTTCAATTGATGACTGGTTGTAGATTAAATCGAATCAGCCTTTAAAGGAACCGTACTTAAGGTAAAGATTTGTAGGAGATATCAGTGAGTCTAATCACCTCCGTAAGGCCTTTAGCTCATATAGAGTCTAGTGATGGGCGTTTCTGTTACTTTCAAAAAACGAAAACGAACTGTTTTTTTTAAAAAACAACCGTTTTTTAAAACTGTTTAAAAAAAAAACAGTTTCAATTAACGAAAAGAAACAAATTTTATGCTGTTTCACATACTAGGTATAACTAGTACGAGTACGAAAAAATACCTGTTCCAAATACCTGTTTGAAGTATGTACATGCATACAATGCATACGATTTGTAGTGATGAAATGAAACGGACTGATATGCCCTCCTCACCATCCAGAAACAACGTTCCCAAGAACGTTGTTTCTGGATGGTTGTGATGGTGCAAGATGACCTTCAAAGAATACCGAGTCATTAGTCTGTGCAGGTTGTCCGTAACTTTTCAATGGTCGGTGATTTATTTGGCAAGGCTTTCTCCAATCTAGGGGTCATCAAATTCAATCAATTTAATTTGTTTCTAATTTTTGTTATATGCAAAAAACCCCTCCTGAATTCGTTCAAATAACCAAGGTGAAAAAAATACTAAGATAGGACCAACTAATCCTGTTGTCATCTATATGACTTTTCATCGGGCGATCTCTGATACCGAACTTTTCCTGGTTAATCTAAAACAGTCGAATTTCCACTACGCCTCACTGAAGAATGAAGTTTGTCGAAAATTTTATTAAGAAATGATAAAAACGATGTTTCATTTATTAAACATGCAACCTCTTCTGTAAGGCTGGACATGAGTCCAGGGGCACCTTACCTCCCGCGGTCTCGTAAATTTTACAGCCCCGGTAAGGTTGGAGACAGCACACCCGGAGACGCCAACTGGTGAACCAAAAAGGATCTCAACATTTTCCTCCTTGGCACTTTAAGTGCTACTTTTAGTTTTTTCGCCGGATTTCATTTTGCCGTATCTTCGAAACTAGGCCGTTTTTCCCAGACTTGTATGGAAATTTCACCCGAAACAATTCATAAAGGTCCCCGAAATCATGTTCGACCAAAAAAAAATTTTTGAACATATGGACGTTTTTGTTCAATTTCCCTTATAAAATTTTTTTTCGCCCTTGAAATATCACTATTGTACTCCCCGATCACTTTCAATCATCAAAAGTGCCGTAAAAATAGTTTTTGCCAAACTATGGCCAAAAAACCCCTTACTCGCCTACAAAACCGAAATTTGTGTATCACAGCAATAGGTATTGGCCCGTTATGTCCCAAACCACTCGCAAGTACGAAAATACTGTTTTCCACAGCTAAACAGTTTTCCACTGCCAAACAGTTCGCTTTAACAAACGAAAAACGGTTCGTTTGAAAAAAACGAAAAACGGTTCGTTTGAAAAAAAACGAAAAACGGTTCGTTTAAAAAAAAACGAAAAACGAAAAACGGTTCGTTTTAAAAAACGTCGTTTTAAAAAAACAGTTCGTTTAAAAAAAACGAATCGTTTGAGAAAACCGAAAAACGATTCGTTTTAAAAAAACGATTCGTTTTAAAAAACAGTTCGTTTTAAATAAACGATTCGTTTTAGAAAAACGATTGGCTTTAGAAAAACTATTCGTTGTGGAATAGTTGGAATAATTGGTTTTAGAAATACTATTCGTGGTAGAAAAATGGTTCGTTTTAGAAATGCTGTTCGTTTTCGAAAAAAAATTTCGCTTTAGAAAAACTGTTTGTCACTCTTTGGAAAAAACTGTTCGTTCGTTTTTTGCAGCCAAACGTTTTTTTCAAACTGTTTTTCGTTTTTGACCCCATCACTAATAGAGTCCTGATTGCAGCTGGACAAATTCGAGTACCGACAATGTAACTGTCCTCATAGTCTCATATTTTTTAGGGAATCATAGTCCCCCAATATACGTAATAGCACGCGAAGCAAGCCTTCAGCCTATCACCGCTCCTTGGAACTACGAACTCCCTATTAAGGTGGACCATAAGCTCCCTCGAGTTGTTCGAATCTCCGGGCCTAGATGGCGTTCTTCCAGTTGACGCTCAATAGTCTATAGAAGTAATGCTAACGTGACTAGAAGAAAACTTTAATGCTTGCTTGCGCTTCTAGTACGATAATAGTGCTCATTCCTAAAGCAAAAAAGTTGACACGTTTATGCAAACGTGTAAACTTTTTTGCGTTACATATGCCTTAGATCTGTCTTGCTAAAGATTCTGGAAAGGAACATTGACTATTAAATCAAAAAGTGGACTGATCCTACATCAATCTCGCAGTCACAGTATTCTGACACCGAAAGCAAGTCTGTTGAATCTGATCTTCACGTCCTCATTGAGCAAATTCAAAAACGGATTAGCTTAGGAAATGGCTTAGGAAGTATATGCTTGCCGCCTTCGTAGACATTGAAAGGGTTTTCAACAAAATCATGTCTGATTCAATGGCAGTGTTAGATTTTGATATGCGGCTGATAGCTTTTATCGAACAGTTCTTTAAAAACATTCTTTGTTAAATGTTCACTTGCATCGAAGAGTTAATACGGGCACATATCAAGGTAGTGTCCTTTCTCCCCTGCTATGGCACATTACGTTAAATACTTTTCTGACTTAATCATATCAATGTCAGTTAAGTATCTACCTCCACTCTCCGAGAAGGTAAATCACTCGCTCGATATACTTTAACGTTGGAGCCAACAACGCAGCTTGAATGTGAATACCAGTAAAGCGAAGCTAGTAATATAATATTTACAAGTAAGTAAAAAGTTTCTCGATTTGACAGAAAAACTGAACAGAGTCTCCATTGATCTGAGCCATGTTGTCAAATATTTAGGTCTGGTCCCTAACTCAAACTTACTATTGAACCAAAATATAGCACCGATGGCTTTCGGTGTACTTTACTGCTGCACAAGAGCTATATAAGTAACTTGTGATATACACTTAAAGGTTAATATGTTATATTATTTCTAATCCCCAACAATTCCTTTAACAATTCTTAAAATTCAAAAATTTAGTTTTTCTTACTACACTGTAATTAAATTTTTTCTTAAGCTTACTTGCTTTGATAAATTGGCGTAAAAGACACCTTTTTTGCTCGGCTAGTCAGAAACATATGGCGCAGGGGCTATCTTCTTCGCTGAACTTTTCCTCAGCGACGAAAACAGCATGAATTTATGTTTACTATGAAGTTTCGACAGGTTCCGTTTAGGGTTATAAATAAGAAGGTTTGAGCCATTAATAGAAAAATCGGTAGATTTGTTTCTGATCTCAAGTTTGTAATTGTGTTTGCCTAGCAAGAACATTAAAGCGGTCCGTTATACAATTGACTCCGACGAAGACGTGACAGGAAGAGTGGAGTTGACTAAAGATGAATATCTTCGGTGCTATGTGATGTTTTGCGTCCGGTATCAGACAACTTCCCGATACAATTAACCACCTAAAAAGATTTTTGGAGATGATTCACTTCTACGGTCGGTTCCTTCCTCATATAACTGAGATGCTGCAGCCACTCGACGTCTATTTTTGCGGCTCTAAAAAGATGACTGGTAACCTGAAGCTAGTAAAGCTTTCTACCATCTCAAGACTCGTAGACGTCACTCTATTGTCCTTTCCAAACTTAAACGCCAGGCTTATTCTATTCTTAGGCGCTTACAACGCCGCTGTAAAGTCTGCTCGGTAGCAAGAATGTTAAAGCCAAACCAAGCGACACACAACAATAGCATAGCTAATACGACCGTAAAGTCTTAACGGCTTATCTAGCCATTCGATATATCCGACAATTTTTGGAAGCCCAATTGTACCCAGTAGTAGTAAATTATATACTGACCATAAATCACTAAGTTTTGTATTCAACTAAAGTCCACAAAAGGCCACACTTAGTCAACTTAGACTGAGTTATATAAGTGATTTAACTTCCATTATGCGGTATGCCTCTGGTTACAACAGCGTTGTTGCCGACACACTCTCTCGCCTAAAAGAAATCATTCTTCGCACCACTCTCGACTTTGCCGTCCCGAAAATCGGATGCAAAGTTTTAGAAGATACGAAAGAGCACTAAATACAACTTCAGAAAACAACCAATCTTTAGTATCAACGTCGACAGTTTATATGAAGTGTCTAACGCAAACATTCGATCGTACATCCATTTCACGTTCAGGAAACAGATATTCAACTTGGAACACAACATAGCTCAGCCTGATATTCAAATAGTCTACCTAAGAAGTCAAACCTAAGAAGCCCTGGTCATAAAAATCTTCCTTAGTTAGTCTTGGGTCTCCACGGACGCATATCGCACCAGGTAGCTATTAGATTTAAGCCGCAGTGCACTTCGCTGCACTGTATTCATCTTCTCGGGCCATGAATCATTCTCGAGCTATTGTCTTATAAAAAGACACACACAACGGTTGGGTGTAGGGTTCAACGGCTTTTTTCGGAGCTGTGGCTCGAATTATGAAGAAAAATCCGTGTGACAGGACTCGGCTTTATCGAGGAGAAGAACCGACCTACTCGGGGCCCGTTTTCTCGCAGGGCCGACTGATCTATCCTTCATTGATTTAAAGCGGATAGTGCAGTTGATTAAAGAAAACAGATGGTTTCCTGATTACGATGACTAGTTGGATTTCTTCAATTGCTGCCACTTACTAATATTAAATATGTACAGTCCTAAAAAAATTGTAGCTTGCTAAATGCTAGTCAAGTCTCGAGAAGTTGCTTTTATATGAAACCAACTGGATTTTCGAGGGTTATTCTTTGAATTATGCCAAAACGTTTGTTTAATGGCTATATATGACCTATACTAAACTTCGCAGTTTGCAGCAATAAAAGCATTCTTCTTGCTTTATATTACAATTTTTTCGTATTTATTTATACCAAATTGTAACATCAGATATGTCACAATTGTATCGTACTATTTATCAGATAGAAATAGTCAACACTGTCAGAACTTTGCGTTCAGATTTGTTCTTCGCTGAGCATTACCGCTCCCGAAAATTAATGTCTCTACATTCAAGCATAAAAGTTGTTTAGCACAAACAAATTTCAGCATTTATTTTTTTTGCGAATTGAAATTTTGAAATATTCACAGTATAAAAAAATCCATTCCAAATATCTATTCTATCGGGAAAACTAAAATAAAACCATTATTTAGTGATTTTTCTATACATATTTATTTTTAGTAAAAATCCGTTTAAATAACTTTTTAATGCATTTTCTAACGATTTTTAGAGGGGTGCAATGGAATTCACCCAAAAATACTGCAAAGCCCGGTGCGAATTGGACACCTCAACCTATGGCTGCCACAACGGGTGTAGGATATCGCCCTATGGTGAGTATGCTAGATAGTTAAGTTCACTTATTTCAACCTATAAATTGGAGCACACTTTAATAAAAAAAACAATATAATTTGAAGCAATTAACTTGCATAACAAATGCTATTATAATATTACGCAAAATAATATGTAATCAATTGCTATTTTACGATAATTTTAAAACTTGTAAAATAACGCTTTTCAAATAATTTTGTTACTATTTTAAATTTTTTATATGATACAATTGTGTCAAGAAATGTTAACAAATACGTATCTACAAAATCTTTGCGTTTGTAAATAATTTTCTTTTACTATTCACTCTGGTTATAAATACACTATGTAGACTTCTGTGTTTTTTACCCATATTGAAATCTGAAAAGCTATCTTATGATCATAGAAACTATAATGAAAGTAATTTATGGAATATAATCTTTATGTAAAAATTACAAATATATTTCATCGCGGTGAACTGGAATTATTTGTATTGCACATCGAATCTTTCGTTGAAGCTTCGTTTCAATTTATGTATTAAGTTTTTCTATTATAACGGAGTAAGCAGAAATTACAATATAAATTTTCAAATGAGATATTTATTTATTAGTTGGTAGGTTTATTAATTTTATTTTGATTTTTGTTTATTATACAAAAAATTATATTTCGGTTGCGTAGGCTCAAGGCATGACTGTTAGTCCTACACCAAGCACCTTAAATCATCCATTCGTACACGCTACTTATCCTGTAATACCTACGTATATGCAGGTAAGAATATGTTTTTATATATATTTTACTTTGTTATAGACTTTGTTTTTCTTAAGTGAATTTATGGCGATTTTTGTGTTTGGTGATTTCTGATTTCATATTTTTCATACTTTTATTATACAATTGCTTAAAGGTGGTGGCTCTTTTGAGATAATTGAAGCTGTTGTTGACAATTTATTTCGAAATATGTGCAGTTGGTATGCACGTATGTACTTGCATGTTGTAAGACAATGATAAATTAGGCCTTCGATGAAAGGGGCTTATCTGATATTTATGGAGGTGAAAATTACAATGGTCTTTTATAATTTGTGTAGATTTGCGCAAATGTAAATAAGATAAATTTCTTCTTCAAAAAAATCTTCACAAAATTAAATATAGATGGATTGCTATGCTTTTATTTACGAGAAAAGATTATATGATGCCGTATTTATTCAAAAAAAACTATCCCTTAGTGAAAAAAGCATTGAACTGTTCGAAGATTCTGTGTAAATCGGTTAACTTAAATCTAATTTTAGGATTGCATTTTTCAATTACAATTTCGATTATTTCCAAAATATCCTGTTCTGATTTTGGGTAGATGTATATAGAAGCTATCTCATAAGACTAAAGCTCTTCAAGGTGACAAGTGCAAAATGATTATGAAGTTTTTGAATTTTTCTTGATAATATGTGACTTTTTCTACTACTTTGAGTTGTCTCGCTGCCGATTACAACTGCAGTTTCTCGTAATAACTTTTAACATCTCATGTCTAGGTGAGAACCCCATAAAAGTATACTACGCAAGTTCTCACTCTCAAATTAAAACTGTATTAATATCCTGAAATATAAATCAACAAGATCACTTAGAAGTGTAAATTGGATTTGTCTCGTATCACTTGTGCTAGCATTTTTTTGGGCTGTTTCGCATTGACTTCCTCTGATATACCAATCAAGTTGCAAATAGCTGTAGCTCCTGGTTTGTTTACATTGGCGTAACCAGTACTTTGAGCTGTGTTTAAGTGCAAAACATCTGTTGTATCTAGTGCAACATGTCGTTCCATATTTTTGTTTTTCATTAGATATTCCTTTCTTGTGTGTCTTCATATGACTTCAATTTACTGATTTTTCGCCTGATTTTCAATCCTGATAAAACAATGAAGGTATTTATTCCTTAGAAAATACAATCAGGACAAAAACTGAAGTATTCTTATCATCATCAATGCTTTGTTTGGTAATTGAGCTCTGAATCGGTTTAAAGTAAGCCTTGTCTTTGTGGTAAAATTTAATTCATCAAACCTCATCACATCTAGAAAATTAAGTGTATTATAAATGCAGTGTGAAAATATGGCACACCGGTGTAATCCATCTTTTTTTCGCAAATTCTTCAATTAGAACAATTTTCATTAAATACATTAATTAATTTATCAAGTTAAATATAAGTAGTAAACTGATAAAATAATTTTGCGCGTAGTTTACACGTATCATTCACATTTCCCGCACTTTTAGATGTATTCAGTCTTGACCTAAATTTAAATTGTTAATAAGAGAGAACAATAGCTGTTCTGGGCTTAACTTTATACTAAACTACACTACACTACATTAAAGAAGGTAGATAAGTTCCGCGAACAGACTACGAAAAAGGTACACTTCAGGACACATAGGCTCATTGGGGTACCGCATTGCATAACGCTCAAGTACTATTGAGTAGAGAACTATTCCGAGTCTTTAATGAGCTATGTGATCCTCTTCAGTTAAGCTTGCGAAGAACTATGAAGCCGGGTAATCTCAAAACAGATGAATAACTGTTTTCTCTTCCTCCTCGATGCAAACTCCAGTAAGGAACATTACAGCTGCTTGGCTTTCAGAGAAAATACAAATATTTACTCCAAATATCTGATTACATTATCCCTAACAACTCCGCCTGAAAGACATTGTAGTGGTCCAAAAGACAGAAAAAAAACTGCAAGTCTAGGTCAATGGAAAATATATAGCCATCGGTATATATCTAACTATACTTCCATAGTATCTGCTCCTAGGAATAATCCCTTTGTCCAATCCTGTCTGCTTGAGATCCGGTTTTCAAACCCCTAAGGCAGAGATATTTGACCAGTAGTATAATAAATTACGACTGGAGCAGACATTTTCTACATCAAGATTTTTGCATGGTCTCTGTCTGTCCTTTTCCAAGAATCATCGCAAATTTGTCTTATCGCTGTGGACCTTGCATGTTGCGAGACAAGCAAATCGGTAGGAAGCCAATAAAGCAACACTAAAACTACCTTCATTGCATTAGTACGGAGCGCCCCCATTTGCAATAAGGCTGTTAATGTACGTCGTTTTTTCTATCATTTTCTTATTTACAGCCTTAATGGCTGACCACCAAACTAGTGCCCCACACAGCAGAATGGCTTTCATTATACTAAAGCTTATCCAAGAGGCGATACTAAGTTGCAGCCCCAAGTTACTTACATATGTAGTCCTCTTACAGCTGTAAAGAGCACACAATGCCACACAATGCAACTAGCGAGTACTACTTGCAAACAAATGATTTTTCAGCATGCTCTACTAGGATATGTAGCGCTGTTTCGACGTATTTGCTCCCGCATAAGCATGTTGGGTTTTTGAGATCAGCGTAGTCTAAGGCGCTGGTGTATTGGCTAACCGAAATCTTTAACAGAAAAGAAGTTCGACAAATTGGTCTATATTTCATCGGTTTAGCGTGTGATGCTTTGCCTGCATTAAAGATGATCACAACTTTTGTTTGCAGCCGGCTGATAGGAACACACGAAGCCTTAAGCAGACTTTATATATGGTCATGAACCAAGGCATGAACCAAGCCCTCTAAAGGCCACTAAATGAGTATGAGCATCTTGGCCCGGTGACTTGGGTTGCCCAAAAGAATAAACGGTCCATCTCGCGAGTGCGATAAAAATGGCATGAATTGAAATGGAAAATTAAAGTCTCTTAAAACTAAAAGTCCCACAGTTGCTTTGAACCCAACTTCCATCGGATCTTTTTATGCAAACCGGAACAATATCATTTATACTTAAAATTTTGAAGCGCACGCAAATTTGCATCACGCTATCTTCGCCTTAGACTCAATATTTTTGAATAGTCTTAAATAAACTTTGTAGTTCGACCAATCATTGACTGTTTGCGCAGGATGAAACTTCTTCCTACATTCACTGTTGCGTGTTAAATGCGATATTATTGAATGCTGCAATTAGAGAGTTCACTGCCACTTCTTTGATTGCTGAGCATCGAAACGTAAAGCAGCTCAGCGTAGGAAATTGATCGAAATTTCTCTTAATTTCTCCTTTCCCTGTTTAAACATGCGTCTAAAATCTCACTTCTATTAGAGATGCTGAAAGTAGTATGAATAATTCATTGGACAAGATAAATTCTTTTTATGGTGCCTCACATATTTTGTTGGTGTCCGAAATATATTATTACTCATTATGTGCTTTCGAGTCTGCAATTATTATTAGCGGAATCCGCGTGTATTTGCGGCTGCTGTTAATAATAGTTCCATTGACAGGGAGCAGACCTTTATCATGTGCCATCTAGCATAAAGCGATCAAAGATGACTTGAGATTCGCGTCAACAGTCGGCCTTCAACGGTCCTAGATGAGCACTACCTCCCGGGCGTTCCTACAGAGATAGATGATAGTAGCAGCCGACGCTTCCATCAAATAGTGAAGGTTAATTTTAAGAAACATCACCTTTACTGATTATAGTGGGGTGTAGATCCTCGTCAGATCTGATAGCTCCCTTAATCTCCTAACCCGATTCGAGATTCAGGAGTTCGAGGCGACCACCTAGCCCAAAAGTCGTTCATCCTCCGAGGCAAATTTTGTTGAGCAAACCTCAGGTGCAACAAGCAGCCGTTCTTCCACAGCCTTCTCCGAAGTGATCCGTTTATCTCTCCCTTCTGTAGGGGCTTAATCCTGCGGCGCGGTGATTTGCAGTCACCTAGGTGTACGCTCTGGCAAACCAAGTCGAACGCGCAACCAATGGTATAATTCCTTAAAATAGGAGAGTGACTACTAATTGGTGAGAATAGCCTGGCAGCGGTCATCAGATAGCTTGCTGACCTTAGCCTCTTTCCAATCACTGACTGGTAAGTTACTGTTAATACGTTTTGGTAACGTTCACAATTTCTTCAAGTAGAAAATCCTCGCTGGGTATCCACGCTATGGATTTCAGTTTGCTTGCAAACTTGTGCGCCAATTTCCAGTTGTCCTGTGAGATGGAGCCGTCGCTCTTGTTAGTGCCGGTGACAGTCCTTACTAGACCTGTATATGTCCCTTGTAACAGTTCTTGTGCTGTGTACGAAAAATTTTTTACCGAGTTATCTTCTTACCTTCATAATTTTTTTCTTTTGACCCATTAATAATCTGTGGCTGGGATCCGGTTTCAAATTGCATCAGGTCTAATAATCAGCTCTCCATAGTACTTTCTTCTTTCCTTTCCCTTAACTCCCTTTCGCAGATTAACACTATGCGTAACTTAAATGCTCGTATTCTTGACCTTATCCTCACTAATATTCCTTCCCTCTACTGATATATCTGTTTTCACCATGTTCCATCCCTATGTTTTAGTAGACGCTCACCATCCTAATTTTTCTCTTTATGTTGTCATCCTCCTCAGAGAAGGGAATCTCACATGCTCCTCGATACAATTTTCGCAAGGCTAATTACCCAGGAATGGCATCGGAATTTCAAAAAATTAACTGGTTTTCGTTCTTCCGTGGGCTAAATATTGAGCATACACTTTCCACATTTTATTGCTTCCTCGATGACCTTATCTCTATCTATACACCTACTTTCAACCCTCGATAAATCTACAGATCCTCCTTAGTTCACCCAACGAGTTTTGAGGGCAAATCAACTAAAAAATGTTGCTCGGAAAAAGTTTCGAAGATCGAATTCTGCCTCTGATGTTGCCGTATTTCGGTCCATGCGATCCTCCGCTCAAATCGAAATGAAGCAGGCAATGCACGATTACTTTGGTAGTCTGGGGTCTTCTATTTCTTTTTCCAATACTAAACCTTTTTGGTATTACATTCGGTCCTTGAAGAAAAATTCTTCCATCCCTAACCAAGTAACTTTCAATGGCTCTACCTCCTCGTCTCCACAAGATGTATGTGAGTTTTTCCCTAACTTCTCTTCTTCCTCTTTTAAAAGTTCTTCCTCTCTTGTACATCCCCTTGTTTTTCCTTCCCTTTCTCCTTCTCTTTCTCTAATCCATACTAATTCGATCGTAGTTGAGAATTTATTGCTCAGCCTTGATCAGCATTCCGGTGGTGGCTCTGATTGTATTCCCATTTTTTATGCGTGGTCTTTGTTTTCCGCATTGTGCGGCCTCCTTTCTATCCTCTCAAACGGTATATAACGGTATAAACGGTATTCTTCTTTCTTCCTCCGTCTCCAATTATCGTCCGATTTCTCTTCTCCCTTATTTTAGTAAAATCCTTGAAAAACTGTATTCTCTAGAATGCACCCCATGTTTCATCCTATCTTAAATGGGCTCGTGAGGGTTAAGTTTACTTTGACTAACCTTAGCCTCTTCTCTAACACAGTTGCCCTTGCCTTAGATCGTCAGGAACAAGTGGAATTAGTGTATACAGATTTTTCTAAAGCCTTTGATACTGTTAACCATAGAACATTACAGAGTAAAGTTACACAGTTTGGTTCTTTCGGGCCACTCCTTTCTTGATTTTCGTCCTACCTCAGTAACCGTGAATGCAAGATTACTATTAACGACCTCTCCTCTTTTCCTCTTCTTCCTTTCATTCTTCTTCTGGTGTTTTACAATGGTCTATCTTTGGTCCTTTACTTTTCTCAATTTTTATTAATGGCCTTCCTTCCATTATTGATTCCCCTTGTCTACTGTATGTTGACGATCCGAATTTGTTCCGAGCCATCAGGTCAGCTAATGATTGAAATATTCTCCAGAATGATCTGTGTGCTCTTCTCAATTGGTGCAACCGCAATTCCTTGTCCCTCAAACCATCTGCTATTTCGTTTTCTTATTCAGTTTCCACTATCTGTCGTCTGTTAATCAATTTAGACACTTAAGTGTGACTTTTGATCCTAAATTGAAATTTAATTTCCATGTTGCGGAAGTCACCGCTAAAGCCTCGCGAGTCTGGATTGGTATTTTGTTCTGCTATTAAATTCGTTGACATACGTACATGTGTTCGTCTTTTTTTAATGTGAGTTCGTTGTGTCCTCGAATAAGCTTGTCAAGTGTGGTCTCCACGTTTCCTGTACCTTTCTGAGGCCATTGAGTGTGTGCAGCGTAGGTTTACACGCTCTTTATATTTTAAATGTAATATCCCTTACTCATATGTTTCCCGATTGTCCTTTCTTCAAATTCCTTCCTTGAAGTCACGCCGGCTATTGCTTGACGAGTGCTTCCTGTTCAAATCGCAGCGTGGTATTATATCTGGCTTCACCGATTCATTCCGACCTCGCAGCACGTTACGTGGCAACAGGTCTCAGGAAGTCTTCACTGTTCCGTTCGCGCGTACAAATGTGTACTTTTCCTCTCCTTTCGTCAGAATCCCTAGACGTCATAACGAATTGGGGCTTGGAACTCTGCCACAATCGTTCTATACCTTTAAAAGACATTTAAAAGTATTTATTCTCCACCTGAGCGTTGGGGCATTAGATTGTTGAATTGTATTTTCTTTTTGTAAACATTAATCTTTATTTTTTTATCTTTTTCTTATTTCATTGCCATAATTGGAATTTGTATTTTGTTGAGATGAATTTAATAAATAAATAAATATAGCTTTGCCCACTTAAGGGTTTCCTTTTCGAACAATGCCTCGAGAGGAACGCTGTCTAATCTGCTTAGGATTCGGGAGACATTTCACCGGATTCTATATCCCCGAACTAAGCTGAAACTTTGTCATTGGGTGCCTGCAGTGAAGGCGACACCTGAGGTAACGATTCCAAAGTGAGTTTAGTTGCCGTTTCTCATAGTTTCCACTGAGTACAGTCTTCTAATACATGCATCTTCACCTCACCAATGCTCGCCTTCGTTGCCTTGACACTGCACCGGACCAAAGCATGGGAGCATATTCATTGCAGGAGGAGATTTGGATGCCACTTCTTCAAAACCTGTGGCCATAGGTACGGAAAACTTGCCCACAGACGATGGAGCAAATTTTATTAAAGCAAGCCTCCCAGCCCCTTCTCCAGCATTGAGGAACCTCCAAGAAAAATTAGTCTCTTCCTTGACAGAGTAGGCAGGATTTTTTTTTTTGGATCGACGGATTGATTGTTCTGTTCGGGTATAATTTCGTAGCCTAGTGAGCACTGGCTTCTTGTGAATTGATTCGCTGGTTCGAATCCAGGTTCGGGCAAGGGACCACGCACCGAGCTTTGAGTTGATCTAGCTTTTAATGGGTACTTGAGAGTAGAGTGAGTCGTGGTCGAATCAGGGTAGAATAAGTCGTGAAACTAATCACACCACACTTGTATTCATATTGATTGTAAATTTTTGGTGGAGCTATTTATCAGCTTTAACCCCTCAAAGGACCTAACAAAGGTTATCGTGGGATTACTTTACTTATTCACAACCAATGGTTTACTAGCGTAAAGTGAATATTCTTACGCCTTACTTTACCCCTGATTTGAATAAGGTACCTACTTGCAGTAAGGTCGACTCAAAGCCCAGCGTGTATTTAAAACTTTATGATAAACTTAGTTTATCTTTAACTTCAATCAAAAGCTACAGCTATAGAATCATCGTCAATATTAGTTCCTACCATAGACGCAAAAATTGATTTTCCTAGACTCAGGCTCTTTTATGCTGACGTTTAGTTGTATATGTTTTCCAAGACGAACGAAAACTGCTGCGAATCAGAAAAGAAAGACGTAAAACACAAAAGATAGTGAGTGGAACTTTTTCGCTTATTTTTTGTTTACTTCATGTAAAAAATAATACAATAAAGAGCGATGATGCCAATCGCCAACCAATTCATTACGAATTTATCTACAGGTGAGCCTCGGTTTACGTCGTTTGCGGGACCGGGAAAACGCGACGTAAACCGAAACAACGTATATTGAATCCAACAGAAATGTAGTCCATGGAAATGAAGCACGTGTCTCGTAGAACGATTTTTTATTAACGAAAAGCAACATTTAATGTTTGTAAACTGCAAGGCTTTTATGTACACCCTCGCAGAATACTTTTTATCCAGATCTCAAGACACAAAGATATTTACCGCTTGATCGAAGAAGTTGAAGACTTTTAACATTTTTGCTAATGTTAATATGCATCTCTGGTCTTCAACATGGGTTCTTCGGATTCTGCTGATCGCTCAAATATTCTTAAAGCGCTTCAGTAGATAGGTGTTCTTCATTAGAAGCTAAAAAATCTTCCACATCATTTCGGAAAAGATTTTCAGACAACTTTTTCTTCTTCGGATTTCTATTGCCATCTGGATTCTTGAACAATTCTATCAGTGAGTCCTCGTTTTCCGCCACTTCCTTGATAGCTCAAATTCTCAAATATTCGACAGAATCCGAGTAGAAATAAATATACATGAATTTTACTCAGCAGCCAAACGAAATTTCTACGATAAAAATGTATCATGCTCTCGCATATTATTGTGCTGGTGTACGCTTTGTGTAGTTAGACTGAAGAACAAAGAAAACTCCCTCAAATGTTCATGCACAAAAAAAAGATATCGAAATTTTGCCGATGTAAACCGAATATCGAATTCAAAAGTAAGACAACGTAGATCGAAACGACTTAAATCGAGGCAACGTAAATCAAGGCCCGCTTGTATAATAAACCGTGTAACTTCACACCAGTGCTCTTTTTTGTTTAAAATGTTGTAGTTATTCTCAAACTAATTTCACCGTCATCAATCAAACTATGATTGCTTCATTCGTAAAATCATTAACTAGAAATTTTCAGTAGCTCAGATAGCACTTAAATGTGAACAACCAATCATAAGCTATTCATTATTTATATTTTATGTATTTATATTTTGATTATGTAAAACCATCAGCATGAATATGTTGAGGTAAATTGATACCGTAATTAGTTTCAGAGGGAATTTTAGATATTATTTGTCATAAATATCGATAAGTCTAAGAACTAAAACCGAATGATTTATGTTCAGCTAAATGTCTGATTGTTGCAGTAGTTTCTATAGTACATACTTCTAAGAGTAATCAATTTTTCATTTAATCATCAGGAAAACACATTTGTACGAAATTTTGAGCTTCTTGGAAGTCACTGTTTATGCTTTATGTATTCAAATGCTACTAATTATGCAGTTGAAATAAACCGAAGGAATTAATTAGATAACCTTGAATGAGTCGGATGTTTTACCATACCCATAATTTGTTCCCAAAATATAAACAACTGAAAAGCAGATTTAAAAAGCATTAGAAGACAGCGAAATACTAAATATTATTAAAGATACATATAAGTATTCAATTATTTTTATTTAGGGAAATATACTTTAGTTAAATTCTGCGTGCTTACTTGTAATACCGTGTTTCATTGCTCTATTCTGCTGCACGTGGTCTTAAATGTTCGTATTAGCAAAAACAATAGTGTTTGTTTCACCGGTGCAAAATGTTGGATAATCAGTCGTTAGAAGAACATTTACGTCATTGCATGCTGTTTCATTTTCGACTAGCTTTAATGTAATCATTATCCCAATAAAAATGTGTGATCTGTAGGGGGACCTACTCAAAGTTAATAATTGTCACCGTTGGTTTAGGAATTTTTTCAAAGGTGATTTTGACCTGTCCGATAGTGATCAAAGTGGACGACCCATAGAATTCGATTATCACGCCTTAAACTCACTGGTCACAACGGATCCCAAACTGAGTAAACAGGATATAGTAAACGCTTTTCATGGAAAATAACGCACAGACATCTATATGTTATGAAATCCGGAAGGTTTACGGACAGGGCATAAAGTAGGACTCATAAATTGTCATTAGGACCCATAAGCCTTATATTCTACTGCTATAGCGCCATCCGACTTTCATTTATATAAGGGATAAAATTTTAAGAAATATCGATAACATGTGGGCTCATCTAGAATCATATTTTCAACCAACAAGATGGGAAAATATCAAAGATAACAATGGGTATTTTATCATAGGCTAGTTGTACAATTAAATATAAAATAATATTCGTTTGTTTTGTTGCTATTGAAATAATTGGTTACTTAGGCGTACTCCTAGTAAAACCTTTCAAATATTCATTCGTTTGTTTCGATCTAAGATAACTCGGATAAAGTTGAATATGGAAAACAATCTTTTTGAAGTGAAATTTATTGACCTTTCACAGTCTTAATTTCGGTATTTTTATTTAAATTTCATCAAATATAGGTTACCAACGGTACTTCTCTGCACTGAATTGCTATGCTACTAAAAATATGCGCCATCATTGTGTTGTTTAATGTAAGGTATTCTAAATGAAAATATTTAGACGCTTATGTACTTCGCAAGCACGAACCAACCCAAATAAAATGGGTTAGTGCTTTGCGAAACAGGTTTTAAAGAGAGTTTATTTTTTTCTCCTAAAGTTTTTTTTACCATTCAATTATGGTATTAATTCTATATCGATAAACCTACGTCCTAATAATCAAACATTTCTTGCCTTTTGTTATTAAACTTTAGGTTTGTATCGTAAATGGCTTTGTATTTAACAGTTATTTATTTTGTTTTGTATCAAATGAAGTTCGACTAAATCTTTGTCACACCAGCAATTTCACTTAAAACCCAAAAACATTTTCCAAATTCAAATATGCTAAATACTGCTTTGCGACTTATATAGTATAACATATTAATTCCATGTTTTCATTATAGATATATTTCTACCAAAATAATATACAAGCAAAATAACCCTCTCCACTTTCCCACACAACAGCAAGGAATGCCACAAATGCAACCGATGATGGGGACAGCCGCACCAATGGTACCCGGTTCCGTACCAATGATGGCCCCGAACATGATGGCAATGGGAGCACAATCCATGCCTGGTATGGTACCAATGATGATGCAACCTCAAGCCACGGCGCAATCGAATCCATCCCAAAATGGTAACAAAAATGTACAGCTGGATCCGTTCGGAGCGTTATAAGCAAATCTCTCCATTAATTTATAGTATCTGAAGTGTTTGTTTGAATAAATATTATTCAAATTTGAGCCACAAATGAAAATATGAAGAATTAGAAAAAATAAATCAAGTTATAGGTATAAATAAATATTATGAAAGCTCTACTCGTATATAAATAAATTACGGAAATAATAAAAATTCGAAAGTTAATTTCACTATGCATATTACATATTCGTTATGCATATTATATATTCAAGAAATTGCATTGCAAAAGCTTATGTTACATCTAAATTTATAGCCAATGCTGTAGCAAAAATTAAGTATGAAGATTTTGCTAAACATCAAATAAATAGGCGCCCAAAATAACTGATCAATGTATTGCAAAAGGCATTGGATGATTAGAATCGGTGAAGATTAAATGTGAATAGTTTAATTTAAGGGCATATGATTGTTTGAATAAACGATGGATTGAAATGACTGCTAAAACACAAAACGAAACTGGTTTTGCCGAACTATTGTCAATCATATTGTTAAAGTTATAGGAAAAGTGATGTAAAATAATGGAAATATTTATAGATTTCAGCTTTCAAGAAAAAAAAGTGTCATTGTCACCTTGTGCGTTCAAATCGTTTTGATTCATTTTAAGATTTGAGATCCTTTTTAGGCAACATATCATTGTGCTACAAATTGAAAACTCCCAAGTCGCATAAATAGCAATGTGCAAGTATAAGATTCCAAATTATAGTGTCTTTGATTTTCTAAGTTCACCAGTCCATCACATAAACCAATATTTCTTGGATTAATTAATTTAATTAATTAATCCCACGACAACCCTTGTACGGGTCTAGGGGATTTCTTGGATTAGCCGATGTTGAAATAAAAACAAAATTTAGTTTGAAATATAAATGCAGGTGTTAATAAAGAAAACCGGTTCCACTTCCTCATCGGATCCCACTTTTCTGTAGGTTTTAGGCTTGTGTACATGTCGAAGACGATGAATTATTGCGAATATATGCAAAATTAGAGCTAATCTTTCTCATCTTTGTATTAAAGGTTTATTCTGCTTACTTGGAATATATTTGGTTAGTACTTGATTTTTTTAAATCCAAATACACAATTTTCGATTTGTTCGAAACGGAGAAATCAAATAATTCACTGGAAAACCCATTTCAAATCAGTTAAATATGATTTTGATTATTTAATTTTAAAGCTCTTAGAAACCACTTCTTATGCCGGTGATTGAGTTAAAATAAATGTTGTATATAACAAAAATCAAAATTCAGTGCATCATTCCATAATTTATGAAAACGAGGGTGAAGAATGAACGAAGTAGTTAAAGTTGAATGTACGAAAAGTAAAACAAAAAAGCAATTAAGGTCACCCGCGAAAACTCTTCCAGGACAACAATTCAACCGCTTTTATATTTTTTGTTTTTTTTTTCATATGTAAAATGCTCAAACGTATTGTTCGTAGCCATTTAATTTCATTATTTCATATTGTGCTGGGAGAGTGTGATCGTATGTGAATGATATGAAATATCACTGCAAAAAATTAGTCGACAATGAAAAATTATGAAATTAAAATGAATTTATATTGTACATAAAGAAAGTAAAACTGCAAGTTGATTTAGAAACCAGAGAAATATGTTCAGCGTAGAAGAAATTAGTTTTATTTCCCGCGAAATTGCAAGTCTTTTATTTTAAACATCCAAAAACGACTAAGTCTTAAAGACTAACATAGAACTAAAAATGGATGCTTTTCGTAACAACAAAATAAAAACATCGTAGCGAAAATGTATAAAAAGAATGTAATAATATCAGATACATATAGGTTTCAAATAATCAAATTACCTATTTTATTTACACCGTTCCGTTTTTACTTGCTTTTACGTAGATATTGCATTGATGTTGAGACATGTTTAGAAATCTTATTAAACATATGTAATTTGTTATTCTTCTCAATTTATACCCAATGTATGCTTCGGAAAATAAATAATAACCTCTTCAGTGTAAATCCTAGAAATACATATTTACGCATTACACATTGTATTAACTACATATTATTGCTATAAAAGATTGAAAGTTAAATAATAATATATGTATATGAAAGAAAAATATTGTAATTATGATAATAGTACTCAGTTGAAATAAATATGTTTATTTTTAATGAAGATATAGCGTGAAAAATATGAAAAACGAAAAATTCTTTAGATGTTATTGACTAAGTATAATCGAATAAAAGATATATGAACAAGAGCAGAAATATTTTTTCTGATGGATATGAGAAGAAAATTATAGAAAATGAAGAAATTAAAGATAAAATCCATAATTATAGCCGCCTAAAAATGAAGATAAAATTGTTGGAATTCACAAATAAATTATTTAAAGTGAAATTTGTTCAATTTAATTGGATGAGTGTGTTTAAAGTTATAATGTATATCTGTTTAATTTATATTTCTGTAATGATCGGCATGACAATTTTCATTTAGCTTTCTCTGCTGCAACGAACATGACATCTTCAGGATTCCTTATATTTTCGTAAGAAGATTTTATTATTTCGAAAGCACGAGGATTAGTTTCGCTATTACTCAGGTTTAAGATTTTTCTGACTCATTAATTTTTTATTCAGCGGTTTTAAGCTGACTGAAAATATTATAATAAGTTAAACTGGAAAATGGAAATGCTATAACAAAAGATAAAAATCTGAATTCAAATATGCGATTGTTGCAAATTGCCGTGTTCCATTTTCAGTAATAAGTACTTCCAAGTACTTGGAAGTAGATCACAAATGAAACGCCATCTTCGTTCATACGAGCAGATTCTAACCTGTCAAATTGTATGCAGTTTTCAAATGTAAAACAGTTGGAAATAAAGGGAAAGTATAACGAGTATAAACTATCGCAATCGATAGAAAATATAAAAGCAACTAACAGAAAATTACCCTTTTTAACTTTCTACACATGAAGAAGGCTTTTTCTAATTTCCTAACTACAAAAAACTCGATATTACCTTGAAAAAACAAAAGCCACATATTGTCAACTAAATAGTCACCTTACGGCAAAAACAGGCGAAACTACTCATGAGCTACTGTGGAACAAGAGCGCGAGCAGTTGGAAGCAGCCGGAATGACTTGTAAGGTAGTCGAGGTATTTTTGGCTACTAGCTAGTTTGAAGGATGAAATCTGTGTACCTGTATTGACAAGGCATAAGACCAACTACACATATTCGCAGTGAAAGGCTTAAAAAACAGCCACCACCTCCGCCTAAAGACTGCACTGGTCCAGAGGTCGAAGGAACAGTCTCAAATTCAGCTCCTCCAAGTATATATCGCAGCCAAATTTATTGTTCAGTTTTGAGCCACCGGTATACACATGAATAAGCTTCAAACACGAGCGTTACATCATCATTCTATTCAAAATTTGGAGTCTAGTTGAGTGTCCGGAGCTGTGTAGCTAACATTTGCTAGTGCGAGAGCTCTCTCAGATAAGATTCTAGCATAGCTAATTTCAGTTCTAGCCCATTCCGAGACAAAGTGCAGTCTTATGGTTGTGATTAGCTTACTGCAAAATTATAAAAGTGGTTGGCAACCAATCAGAAAGCACCTCATTAGACGTAGTTCGGAGAGCTCTTGTCACTGAAAGTGCAGCTAACCTTCGCTTATTTTCTAGCACCCGTTGGTAGGCGGCCTTTGCAATTTGCTACCAAAAACACCACGCCAAATAGTGGTATCAGCTAAACCACAGAGCAATAAAGCTAACAGTAAAGTGCTCCGTGCCTTTTCTGCTATGTTGTTTTTCAGTAAGAGTTTCGAGTCAAGGATCAGTGCCAACTATTTGAATCTTGGGCTGAGATCAATGGCGACTCCGTTTAAATTCGGTACATCGAATCAAAGAACTTTATATTTTCGTGTAAATAGTACTAGCTCCGACCAACATGAAAGTATATCAAAAGAGTTATTTAACATCCCCAAAAGCGTAGATAAATACTTTCCTGACACTGATATTGCTATTTCGTTCGCATAAGAATCCACTTTGGCAGAGTCCGACCCCCTGAGAAGAGTGTTTACCGTAAAGGCGGCTTTAGATATGCGGTGTTTGTCAAATACCGAGCACCTAGTTTGGCAAACTTCGTATGTGTGGTTGGGTTGCTCGCCTAGTGCTTGCCCTAGGCCAAGCAGAAACATTCGGGTGCTCGCTATTCCCGTAGTTTGTCGAACTTTCAACTCACATCAAAGAAGACGAGCACTGTGTCGGATTCCCGCAGCTCGTTCATCTTCCAGTTTTGGCGAACATTCGGCAATGCCCGAATGTGCTTGTCATTCCGCAAGCACCAAGCTAAATTACTTGACTAGGTGTTCGGTATTTGGCGAATAGGAGGTGTTTGACAAACACCGCATATCTAAAGCCGCCTTAATGTTCGACGCCAAGGAAGAGAGAAAATCACTTTGAAATGTATTCGTCTTGACCCCTTATCGAAAGTGCGCAGTCCACAGCGAAGAGGCTAGCACTCTGTTCTTGAAGAGCTGCTCAATTAGGGTTGGATTTGCCACTAGGCCCGGTATACCCGGTATACCCGGGCCTAGGGCGGCGAATTTTGGGGGCGGCAAATTTTCGATTTGTTTTTTGGGGCGGCATATTTTTTTTTCTGTCATACATATCTGAGTTGAATGAGTCTAACGCCTCAAGCCAACCGAATTCTCTAAAAATAATCAATGCACGCAAAAATTCAAATCTGATGATTTTTTACGGACATTGAAAAGTTCGACTTATAATAAATATTGAAATGCGATCACAGTAAAGGACCAAAGAAACTCAAAAATATCTAAAAACTACCGAGAAAGTATCTGAAAATACTTAAAAGAACCTAAGAAAAAACTTAAAAAAAAACATAAAAAGATTCTAAAAAGAACATAAATAATAGCTCTTCAATCTACGAAATGCTTATCAGAAGTAAATATTTGAGAATTTTTTATTATTATTATGGTACAGGGTATATCAACCACATACACCTCTCTTTTTATTTTTGACGTGTTTTTTCAAATGGTACTTCATTGCTTAAACTAATTTCTATAAAAAAAATGAAATCTAGAACATCATAGGTCAAAATACCCGGCTTCATCCTCAATTAATAACATACCCTACATTAATTTACAGTAATCGAATTCATAGTTGATCTCCAGTCAAGTGCGGAAGTAAACTTTGAACAGAATAGTAAACTTACTTATAAAAATATTATCGAAGACGGTGGAATTATATGCGATGTAAAAGTGTATACGGGTTTCGACAGTTATCCGATTCCAATAATTCCAATGTTGCTTTTCTTTTTGACATCAATGTACGCTTCGACTGGCGGGCGGGAACGTGCTCGTGCCTGCAGAAGCGCGCTCGTGCCTGCAGTTCCTCGCGAAGTAAACAAAGTTTCTATCCCGCTTTACGGCATAAACAATCAGTGTTAGCCCGTGAGCTGTAGGATGCAGGGTGATAGCGCGGTTTTCTCAACAGTATCGTATCACTCGGAAATTTTTTTTTTAGAGGCGTTATTAGAGTTGAGTTCCTTAATAGTAAATTTGTGATAAATATCCCCTTAAGGAACACCAAGTCCAATCGTTTACTAAAGGAATATCCGTATTCCACCATATATGCAGCTAATGAGCCGGTGAATAGATGCTGCAGGGCCTTCAATGGCTTTAGCAACCTTTATTTCCCAACAATTTCCAAACTATCCTTCAAATCTTCCGTTATCCAAGCCATTTGTGCACTATAGTTTTTAAGCTCTTGTTTAATTATCGTTTTTAATTGTTATTCTTTTATTTCATTGTTATTTTACCTATTGTCTATTTCAAACTTATTATTTATTTATGTGTTATTTATTTGTACCTTACACTTTTTTTTAAATAATTTGATATTTCATATTTATATGTATATTTTTGTATTTATGACTTGTTTGGCTAATAAATAAATAAATAAATAAGTCATACACGACCTTCGATACATACTGGTTTTACTACAGAGACGATTAGTAGAACCTGTAGACAATTCCTATACTTTAACGCTTTCCTAACTCAATAGATGATTTAAACCAGGGGTGGGCAAACCTAATACTGGTATGATCGACAATTTTTTTAATTTATGCGCGTCGACTTCGAAAAACGGGTTAAATTAAAAACAAATAAAAATTTAATCAAGGTCTTTATTGATATTAATATATTAAATACATTGTATTACTACTTTGTGCAATGTACTTTATTAATAAATATTTTGGATTAATTTTTGATGCATATGCGTGACTCTTCATTTCATCAAAAAGTATTGTAGAGTTAGGCTTGTTAGCACTGATGCACAATCGAATAGATACCATTAAGTGGTCATCAGTCAGAGAACTCCTAAGTTGCGATTCGACGTTTTTCATTTGAGAAAACGTTGCTTCCATAGATAAATGAAAGCAAAAAAAGGCAAATATCCTCATTGCCACCAATGTCAATAATGGATATTTTTTATGGTAATAAAATCCAAAAATAATTTTCATTTGCACGTGCACTGAAAAAAAACACATAGTGCCAGACACCATAGTTTATAGACTTCTGGCGCTATGCACATAGTCGGTTTCGGGATTGTGATAAAATATAGCGCCACACGCCATAGTATATGGCGAAAAATACATAGGAGCAGACGCTATGCTTATAGCCCTCCACGCTATGTACTATAGTCCTCCACGCCATGTAATATAGTCCTCCACGGCATGTACATGGCGTGGAGGACTATATTACATGGCGTGGAGGACTATGGTACATGGCGTGGAGGACTATAGTACATGGCGTGGAGGACTATCGTACATTGCGTGGAGGACTATAGTACATGGCGTGGAGGGCTATTAGCATAGCGTCTGCTCCTATGCATTTTTCGACATGTACTATGGCGTGTGGCGCTATGTTTTATCACAATCCCGAAATCGACTATGTACATGGCACCAGAAATCTATTAATTATGGCGTCTGGCGCTAAGTGTTTTTTCAGTAGTCCTTCAATATTGAAGTAAAATGAGAATAAACCCACGACAATCCTTATCAGGTATATAATTTGAAGTTGGTAGAAAGCTTTATTCAATAATTTATGATCAATGTATACGAGTGAAAAGCTACTAATTTCACGACTACTCCTAATAACATTCAGATACCAATTCAGAACTAGGTTAACTCTTAGTCTGTAGTCCTTCATCTAAGCCTGAATTTGAACTACGGACCCCAAGCATTACAAGCCTTGCTTACCCCCTAAATAATTTAAAAACAACACGCCAGAAGTCTTTAAACTATGGCGTCTAGCACAACGTGTTTTTTCAGCGCACTTCTATCGACGATCTTCAAGAGTCACTTGCTAACATTTATACATCCCCTCACACAGTATGGCTGGGAGTTATAATTGGAATGCCATGAGCCATATTACATGGGTCATGGCACTATGTAATATAGCGTATGGGGCCATAATTGCTGCGCCATGTAATTATGGCGCCGGGAGCCATAGTGCATAGCTCCAGGGTACTATATACATAGCGTGTGGCGCCATGTTACATAGGACCACGCGCTATGTAGATTCTGACATTATGGCGCTGGGAGCCATATTGCATAGCTTAGAGTACTATGTACATAGTGTATGGGGCCATAAATAATGCGCTATTTTACATAGCTCTGGGCGCCATGTAGATTTTTTTCAGTGTGCTATTGTTAAAATTTCTAACTCTAGATCCGATGAATTCAATTGTAAAGTATGACCTAGATTTGATGAAATATCCTCGTTATCGAATTCTCTAAAAGGAAATGAGATAAATTCAAAAATCGGTTGAAGGTTATTGAGATTTGCGAATCGTTTCTCGAATTCTTGATTAAAATTTTCCAGTTCAGGACAAAAAATTTCAATATTACATTCACCAGCAGGTTAGGTTAGGTTGTACCAGTTGGCATAAGGCCACACATAGACCTATTGATCCTTAGTGATACCAGATAAATGGACCAGGAGAAAAAAATTCAGTCCAAGCTGCCATCGAAGGCCCCGGACTTTTTCGCGAACTGAAGGATGTCTTTCAGCTTTTGCATTTTACATTCACCAGTAAGTTTAATATGTTTTTCTAAATATGGAAAATATTTCAAAATTTTGCCTATTTAATTGTGAAGCAAAAGGTTTTAATTTTACTTAAAAAACATTTACCGAACTCAACAAGTCAACAATAATGTGTCCGAAAATGCAATAATTTCAGGCAAAAGATTTAGAAATCTTTGCAAAAAGCTTCCTCAGCTAAGCCATCTAAAGCTTAGTACTGTTTTCGATTTCACGTTAAATTTTCATGCAAATTTTCACATGAAATTTATTTCGGCGAAAATTTAGTTTGAAAATAAGCAAGAGCTGTACGTACTCACTTTTAAGCGTGAAAAGTTACTTGGAACATGCTTTCGCTTTGAAAATGCAGATAGCTTTGGCACATGTCTCCAATCATTTCACGCCAATTTAGTATGTGCAGTTCATTCTTGAGGCTAATACTGAGTTAATCGTGAAGCTAAATTTTGACATGTCTCCATTATCTGGTCATTCTTTCGAGCGAAAATTTTGAAAATGGAGAAAAGCAGAGACACTTATCATTTCTGACCGATAAGATGTCAAGAATATCAATTTCGAACGAGTTTGTTATTGAAAAGACATTTACACAATTCAATTTTCAAATTCAAACACCAAATGTCACTTTTTGGCTCGAAAAAACGAACTGCACAAACTAAATTGGCGTGAAAAGATTTTAATTTAAAATGTTATTTTATCTAAAATTGAGATTAACCTTTATTGCGCTGTGTGCGAACAAAGTTCAAAAATATAAAGTGTGTACTTTAGAACAGAGAGATTTAAGGAAATGAAACAAGCGTATACGCATACGAGATTTAGTGAAGCAGTTTTACTACAATGATATAAATCTATAAATTGAACAAATCGAGAGCATAGCTATCTCGGATTTTCCCTTTGGCTTCTCCGCCACCATGGCTCTGCGAGCTTTTGTGAGAACTGAAACTGCGTGTACTGTCCGATTGGATCTATTAAGCCAAGGCCCATTCCAAAATGTACTGAATAAATAGTCTATTAAATTTTTAGTTCACATTTTAAATTAACCTAGTAAATTATTGAAAATGTCTGTGATCATGGCCGTCATATAGAAGGCCGGTCGCGACTTGAAATCTGACAGGTACTAATGTACTTTTATTGGTCGAACTGGTCGAGAAATGTACGTCGACTGGTCGAAAAAAGGTACATTAAGCACCCCATCTTGGTACGTTAATTGCTTTTGCGACCGGCCTTCTATATGACGGCCATGCTGTGATCGACTTTCGAACTGCTTGCGATCGACCGGTCGATTCCAATCGACCGTTTGCCCACCCCTGATTTAGACCATCAAATCTTTTTCTTTCAATCTCTCTCGAACGTAAAATCTGGATTTCCAAACTTCCATCATTATAACTCGGTAGACTCGGTTTGAATGATTCAGAACACAAAAAAACTAACCGAATTCGGTTATTTCCTAGAAGTGGCATTTAGTATGACGTATTTACAATAAGGTTAGAAGATTAGATTATGCTGGGAAAATTATATAATATAGTTGAGAAAACTTTTTTAAGACCGAACCATTGTAACTGGTGCTAACGAAACCAATGTCTGAAACGTGACGTTATAAGCCAACCTATTCCTCGTAAAACCGGTAACTGTACAATAAAAAAAACTGTAAACGCTTATGACTAATAGGTCTGAGGTTTTTTTTGAAAATTTGCGTGGAGATTTGAAGCTACACCAAGCACGTAAAAAAAATCCTTCAAACTATCAACTTTACAGAAATTTTTCCGCTCTTTAGGAAATTGAATGGATCGCCAGTGTGAAATTTTCAAAGTTCTTCATCCCACAAAAACGATAACCTATTATCAAGTTATCTATTTTGTGAGCATGCAAAATTGCTTTTCGCGAGAACTTACGACCGGATTTGACAGATTAGATCAAAATAAAATTCGCAGGATGTATTGGTCTTAAATAGGACCAGATGTGATAAAAGTTTAGTGAATATGTTTGCAATCGTGTAGATCTTGAAATAGCTTTCACCCAAATAAAAAAATTCGGCCTTATAGCTTCCAATACTTTCAGAATTAGGGTGAGCTATTAAAACCGGCGATTTTTTTTTATTTTTAGACCAAGAGATGCTACCATCGATTCACATATGATTCAAGATACGACCTTAAAATAAAAGTCTAGCGCATCAGAACCGCTAGAAAACTAATTTTCGAAGAAGTTATCTTTGAGGGATTTAAAAATGTGTCAAGACGTTATACACTTCTTTGTAGTATCATATCAACCATTTCTTACTCAAAGGAACAAATATCATTTTCAGACAGCATTTTCTATAATACAAATGATGAAAATGCTCAGTGCTGGCAACATTTGTCCAAAACAGCAGCATTAAGTCTGCCATAACATACTCGTGCTTAATCTACCTATCCTTTGAATTTCGTTTCCATTCAAAGATATCATCGAAAGTTTCAACGATTAAACTACAGTTTGGGACAAAACTCTCCATACACCCTCAAAATTTCATAAATTTAGTAGAAAATGCAAATATTTATGAAAATTTTATATGCAACTTTACTGCAAATGTATTTTTATTAACATAAATTAAAAAAAAAGGTTACATTAATCAATTTATAACCGTAAAAACACAAAAAAAACGAAAGGCAGTAGGGACAAAAGTGTTCATACATTATGTAATTGAACTGAAAATTCCACATTATTTAATATAATTTTATATTTCAAAATTTTTTTGGGCCACCGTTGGCATCAATAACAACCTGCACGAGTCGTGGCATTGAATCGGCCAAATTTTTAGTAACTTCCGGAGTTATTTCTCCCCAGGCTTGTTGAAGCGCAGTTTTAAGTGACTCCTTGCTGCTGGTGTGAATTTTCGAGAATTTTCTTTTCATAAGTTTCCAAGTATGTTCAATGGGGTTTAAGTCTGGCAACTGAGGAAGGGAATACAGCTGCATTAGTGCATAATAAAGCAACCAGTTCTTTACAAAACGTGCAGTATGTTTGGGATCGCTGCCCTGTTGGAATATCCGATGCCGGCCAAGACCCTAATTGTCTACGGAAGGTTGCAAGTGTTCTTCTAACAGTCTTTTATAATAGTATTGGTCAATAATACCGTCTATAAAGACCAATCTGCCAACCCCACCAGCTGCATTTCCACCCCACATCATCACATTGCCACCCACGTGTTTTGCTGTTGGTATCAAATTCTTCAGTTGCAATGCTGTTCCCTTTTTTCGCCAGATTCTTGCTTTGCCATCATTACCGAACAAGTTGAACTTGCTTTCATCAGTAAATAAGACAGTTTTCCAGAACTGTAAATACTTTCCTAAATATCGCTCTGCAAATTCAAGTCGAAGCTGCCTATTCTTTTCAGATATTAGCGATTTTTTACGAGGATCTCTACTTGCATATCCATAGGAACGTAAGATCCTTCGGATGGTTTTTGGGGTGAACACACTTATTCGAAGTATTAGCGACATGTTCCGCCAGTTGCCGACCAGTGATCTTTGGGTTTTTGTCGACCTCTTTTAACATCATGCTGATATCCCGCCTGGAAAGTTTCTTTGGTCGTCCATTTCTTGGCTTATTTTCCACTGATCCTGTGTTTTTATGCTTTTGAACAATGTATTGGACAGTGGCATAGGATAAATTAAACAAAACTCGAATTGCGTGGTATGATTTTCCATTTCTGTGCTCAGTAATAATTATTTTTTTTATTTCAACACTTACTTCCTTACGCTTGCTCATTTTTCACTCCCTTTGCTCACAGATTATTAAAACAAACTAATCATTAAACTTTGCTCACAGATTACTAAAACAAACTAATCATTAGATCGCATTCACGCATTTCATAGGAAATACAACGGTTCTTTGAAGAAAAACTACAGTAAAGCAATGCAATGAAGAACAGAGTACACTATCTGATCAATGTATGAACACTTTTGTCCCTGCTGAATTTCTTTTTTTCTGGTGTTTTTACGGCTATAAGTTAATTAATATATATTTTTTTTAAATTTATGTTAATAAAAATACATTTGCAGTAAAGTTGCATATGAAATACTCATAAATATTTGCATTTTCTACTAAATTTATGAAATTTTGAGGGTGTATGGTGAGTTTTGCCCCCAACTGTATGTCTGGGGCTGCCATCCGAAAAATTTCCAAAACTCAGAAAATTTAAATATCGGTTGCTTATTTAATTGTAAATAGGTCTGTTCGCGTACTTCAGCAAACTGCAGCAGTAACAAAATTTGGCAGCTGGCTTCTTTTTGCTGAAAAATTTGGCTTGCAGAAAGAGTACAAAAACGACCTTTTGCGAATCTATTTTAATATATTATAATAGATTCAGGTACGCGAACAGACCTAATGCTTTGTTTATGAATACAAAATAGAAACATCTGTTGGCGCAATATTTACGAAATTGTCTGGTGCTGGCAATCATGTGCTAGCACCATAGCTTCTTCACGTTGTGTTAAACCCACCCTATGAATTTCGTTTCGATTGAATGGCTGCGCTGTAAGTTATAGGAGTGAGAATAATTTTAGGGTAACCACTGTCCAAAATTTTTAAATTTTTGAATCGTAAATATTTGTTGTTAATTGTCATTGCAGAATTGTTCCCATTTAGAAATTTTATGACAAAATCGCTCGATAAAGAAATGTCAATAAATTACGAAATTCATCATAGCTGGCAACCCTTTCATGATTTTTCAACGAAATTCCTACGAAATTACAAATGCAATAAAGGCCACTAGCCACGTTTTGAGTTCGTTACTGCATCGGAAGTTATAGGGAAAACACCTTTATTTTCCTGAGCAAATTTACAATATTTAGGAGACCAAAATTGCCATAGCTGGCGTTTCTATACTAACAAGCCGGAGTCCGTGCCCGTGGCGGCAGATTCAGAGGGCGGCAGATTCAGAGAGCGGCAGATTCAGGGAGCGGCAGATTCAGACAGCGGCAGATTCAGAGGGCGGCAAAAACAAGCTTAGCAGACAAATACACTATTCAGCATTATCGCAACTTTGCAATGACTGAGGCACGCAGTATAGTAAAATAATAAAAAAATAATAATATAAATTGTTTATTTTGGACAACTAAATGATTCATAGTGTGGTATTGAGGCTTATAGTAGGTTAGTATCACTAAAAACACAAAGCATTTTAAATATAAACATAAAAAACATAGATAAAATCCATTTCACTGCGTTGAAAGCGATTAAGGTAGCGAGCTGGTTTCCGTGATCACCCTCCGCACAAGGCAGCTCCATAGTGGCGAAGTGAACCTAACAGCGATATATCCTACTTCCATCCCATAATCTTCACAAAGATATTATTACATTAAACGCGCAAAGTGTCCAGCGATATTTTGGCATATCTGACCCACAGTTCCCCTGTGTAAAAGCAATATGCTTGGAAAAGCCTTACCTTAACTTGCTGCGTACAACAGAAAAATTTGCGAGCCAATATATTATCTCTGACTGGCAAAGCCCTGATATGCCTTATAGTACTTTAGGCACATAAATTATTCTCTTCGGGGCACGTAGGCATAGAAACTCGCGGTCACGGCAGCTGGTTTAGTGGCAGTGTGCAAGTGAAACGCACTTACATTTGAGCGCAGTTGGCGTCCTTTGGAAAGGGATGCCACTATATTTAGACAGATCTTCCGCATTGTTATGGATCCTGTATCTGTCAGCAAACTGTCTTTCTTTTCGTGGATGCCACGAAACCCCTAGCGACCTCATCACACAATGTCCTCAGCCTGGTCAAGAGAACTTCTTGAATTTAGTTTTCCTGCTCTCCAAACATAATTCAACTCTTAAGTTTCAATGGCAACACTTAAAAAAAGGGACAAATATCATATTTATCAAAGACAATACAGAATAAAATTATTGACATAATGACAAAACAGTTAGGAATAGCATTCTAAACGACATCAAGGAAGCCAAATACTACACAAGAATGATCGACTGCACTCCAGATATCTCGCAATACAGAACAAATGAGTTAAAAAATTCGCTATGTTAAAAGACTCGTGATGTGTGTAAAATAAAAGAAAGTTTCATTGATTTCACAGAAGTTGCTGGAAAGACAGGGAAGAACATTGGTCAACAGATTATGGAAAAATTGACAATTGATGGTTTAGATGTTAGACAATATCGTGGCCAATCTTGTGATAATGGGTCCAATATGACTACCACCTATAACAGAGTGCTAGCCAGGATTGCAGAAAAGAATGAGCTGGCCGAGTTCGAACAGTGTTTGGCTCACTCCTTAAATTTTGCTAGTGTCCATTCTGGTTCATCATGCCCAGAAGCAATAAACCTAATTGGAGTAATTCAGAAAGTATAATGCTTTTCTTCGATTACACTACTCGGTGAGATACTATGGAAAAATATGTTAAAAACTAATTTTAAAGGAAGCAATCAGACGAGATGGTCGGCGAAACATGTCGCTGTGAAAGCCCTCTTAAATAATTTTTCGGAAGTGGTGAAATCCTTGGAAGAAGTTAAGCAAACTTCCTATGCTACAGAAGCAAAGTACGAAACAGGCTATCTTTTAAGTGCTGTAAAGAATTTTAAATTTATTCTTAGCTTGACGATTCGGGCAAATATTCTCCGCGAAATCAATAGTAAAAAAGTGAATATAGAAATTCAGAAGGAAGATATAATCCTCGCGCGTTCCAATAAATGGCCCTATGAAAACTTTGCAAAAATTGTGAGATAATTCATTTGAATATTGGTTACAAGAATCTAAAGAAGTTGCTGGAAAATTGGCGTTCAACGTATTCTGCCATATAAACAAATTCTGATGTGCAAAAAACAATTTCTTTAGATGTTTGATAAATCATGTTCAACTCTTTGCTAAAGCAACAATGATGGTATTTGATCGAATCTTATCAGAAATTAAAAAAGGGATGTTTAATTTGAATTTTGCATTTCTCAATGGTACTGAAATTTTGAATATGTCAACCAAAGAACTGCAGAAGCATAGAGCAGATCTTAGACGAAAACACGAGCAAGATTTAAACACAGCTAAATTCTGCTAAGAACTCTACGTTTTTAAAGAGCAAACTTCACTTTCATTTGGAGATTTGGAGATAAAAAATGCTAGCGCTTTCAATCTCTTGCAACAGATCTATGTGCATCATTTGCAGGATGATTTTCTTAATACTGGTATTGCCCTAGAAGTTTACAATACGCTTACTACTACATCCGCAAGCTGCGTGCGAAGTTTTCGCAAACTTTAATTTATTAAAAATTATCTACAAACGTCGACGAGCCAGGAACGTTTATCGAGTCTCGCAATATTAGCAATACAAAATCAAACTGATCATGTGATTAATTATGACAAAGCCATAGATTTGTTTGAAGAACAAAAGCCTCGAAATCTATAACTTCAATGTGCAATATAATAGGTCTGTTCCCGTACTACGATTAATTGCAATTAATTGCAATGAAGCCTACTAAAACGGAGTACAAAAAACGGCTTCATTGCAATTAATCGCAATTAATTGTAGTACGGAAACAGACCTAATAATTACTTATAATCTCACATTTTATTTCAGACCCTATCCTGTCCTATCCTAATTAAAATAGATGTCCGACAAGTTCAAGTAATTTTGGAAAAAAACATACATATGTATGCTTAACTGAGAAACCCAGCGAAAAAAAAAGCGCTATATAACCGATATGCAAGCGCTTGACCAAAGCAGCAAACCGCTTTGAACATGCTTTGGCTTCACTCAAATTTAACATTGCATGTCATTGGTATAAAGCGCTTGGGTCTCGCTTGAATTTAAATGCTTATAAAGTGCTTTTCCTAAGCGAATGACAAGCGCTTTTCCTAAGCAAATCCAAAGCGCCTTTATTAAGCAATTACAAACCGCTTTTCCTAATCAATTGGAAAGCGCTTTCAGGAATTATTGATGTTTGATTGAATCATGGTTTTTATTTGTTTAGTAAAGTTTTTATTTGTTATATTAAAAAGAAACTATAACCTAAAAAACAAGAAAATACAATTTTATTTTAGGGATAATTAAATGCTTATTGACTTTATTTTTTTAAACAAAAGGAAGGGCCTACTAAAACCTAAAATGAAACACAAATAAATGAAAAAAGACGGGCAAGAAGCAAGTATGAAAAAAATTGGTATAATAATTATTTGACTGTATTTAAATGAAATATAGAAAGTTTATGAATTTTTTTTTTAAGGTGTGTCCCATAGTGGAATTTGTTTTTTTGGGCTCGAATGCCAACCCTCATCTCTTTCTCATATTCCTCAAACGTCATCGAATCCTTTAATGAATCTGTGTAAAGAAATATTAATTTCCATAATGAGTAAATTAAAATCATATTACCGTATATATATTGCGAGAAAAGTGTTTTCTTCTTTAATGGGGTCTTCTTTTGTTGACCGTCCCAGTTTACAGTCAAAAGAAATTCCTCGCTTAACAACATCGGAATTGATTTTCTTAACTGCTGTTTCCCAATAGTAGCATGTAAGTAGGTACTCTGTAAAGTCGTTGTTCATATTTATTATATAAAATCTAATATTAAATTGCCTTACGAATTCACGAAAAGGTATATCCTTTATTTTCTCTTCGGCCCTAATCATGTCCTCAAGGTTACGAATGGGAAATATGTTTAGATCGATTTGGGGCTGGAGCACAGTTTTAGATATTGCTTCGAGAATAACTGAGTGGCTTGCAAGCCACTCATTTTGACGCAATAAATTTTTTTTAATTTCGTCAAATTTATTTACATTGTCTTCATTTGCAGCTTTTAGCTTGGCATTTTCAGATTCTGAATAATATACGAAAGTATTAAATGCTCAATAAGTACGTCAGCATCGACAAAAAACATACCTAAGCTTTTACATTTTTCACATTCCATGAGAACGTCAGCCATAAAAGCATTGCATCTGTAAACAGCAGTGGCGTTAGCTGTATCTTCCATGTGGGAAATTTTTTCTGAAATTGAAATTTTCAATTCAATATTCAAACAAATTTTGCATTATATTTTCCATACTTCTATAAACACTGATGCAAAATTGGAATGAGAACAAACCCATTATCAGATGGTAATGACATTACTTTGCAATATATGTCCTCTGTTTTGAATTGTAATTCCTCAGTTTTAATGTTAGATACGAATGTTATTCCCAGTGCCGCTATCGATTCAACCGGCTCAGTAAAAAAATTGCTTATAAATGAAAAGCTGAAACCTAAAACAAAGTCTTGTCCAGCCTGATTTTTAAAAAATCTAGTAACTTTCAACGGTATCAATGGTTTCACATAACAAAAATTATCTGGCATTTTATTGCTTATTAAAAATTTTTTTGGATAAAAATTGTCTGTGCAGACGTACTTTCTATTGCTTGTATCTTTTCTTGCTTCGTGTTTAACATCTTTTGCACAAAATCTTTCAATAGCTCGATTATTCAGTTGCTGCAAAATATTAGTAGGTTGTCTACAATCTTTCTTGAGAATTTGCATGTAATTTTCGAAGCGATACGCAGAGAACGAGTCAACGTTTCCAAATATTTTGACGCACTCCGCAAGGTGAAGCAAGTTGTGAACGTTGTAGCTTATTTTATTTTTCCCATAAATGGTTTGAAAATTATGTACAAATACCTTCAGCATGTCTTCCACGACATTTAAATTTTTATTACAGGTTCGCGGGCAGGAGAGCAAACGGTAAGATGTACTTAAAAGTAAAAAATGCTCGTACATTTTTTTATCCAAAACATGTTTCAGTGAAACAATTCCCGTATACAATACCATTTGCCGAAACTCCACAGCTTTCCAGCGGGGAATTTCATTTATACTACGAGGTTTTCTGTTGAATTCAGTAGGGATACAGAACGACATGGAACGGACATGTTTGTCAAAGTTTTCTTTTTCAGATTTTGTTAATTTGTTACCGTGGAATTTTCCATCCAGTATAAGAATCAGCATTTTTTTAAAAACTCCCAAATCAACTAGATGCATAACATCTAATGGAAACTGGGAAATCATTCCAATTTCGATTGTTTCCAAAATATTTGAATTATTTCGAAAGAAATCCTTATGATGCATTGGGTTGATCCTTTTCAAGAAGCCATCATCCGTTCTTAAGTTGGCTCTTTCAACTTCATAAGTTAACCGTTTGTGGATTTGCCTCGCAGTTTGCGTGCATTTACTGCATCCATTAGCTGATGTATGACCAAGTGTTCCAGTTACGAAAGCTTTAGCTGGAGCATCACATATAAATGCTCTTATTCTTAAACTGAAAGGCCGTTTGTCAATTTGTAGCATGTTATCTTTTAAATGTTTTATTTCTTCGACTGTGGCTTTAAGATACACATTTATATCCAGAGGTTTTCCACGACCAACGTAAGCCCCTATTAAAAAAACATTATTTTTCTTATTATTAGTAATTGCTCCTAAAATAGGCCATAATGCCGTTGCGGAACTTTTGTACAATGGAAGACCGTCGATGCCTATATCAATTTCTACTTCCTCACCTTCTAAATCGGGTTTCATTGCGTTCAGTGCCTTTTCTATTCCGAAGTGAAAATATTTTCCAGGTTGCATTTCAATAATGTTAATTTGGTTTGATTTTATACGAAGTAAAGTTGTCATCGATGATGGAAGATTATTACCATTTTTGTTTAAAATGAGAAGCAAATCGTTCCCTGCTGCGTGCGATATTCTATGCTGAATGGACCAGAATCTAAGCTTTTCTTGTAGTGTTTCATTTGAAAAATTTTCAACGGAATCATTTTGTCTTATTTTGGCATATGTGTTTACGGATTCAATATTTTCAGCTGAATTTAAATTTTCTACAAATGTGCTACTTTTATTTGAATTTTCTACGGTGTCATTACCATCTTTGTTTGTTTGCAAGTTTTCTCCATTATTCAATGAAGCCAAATTTTTTGCAACCAGACGTTTGAAATGCCTCTTGCTTACTCCAAAATGTTTTTGTGACATTGCAAACTTCACTCTAGTAACAAATGGACGACATATAGCATAATATAGAACACCAGAAGTAAAATACTACTCCCTCTGTCAGAAAATAAGGGTCTCATTTGTAAAATTTGGTCTTTCTATTTATTATTATTATAAAAATAGAAGAAAAGGATCAAGTCTTCTTTGTTAAACAATTGCCTATTGTAAAAAAAAAGTATTGATTCCGTCAAAATGATTAATTTAAGTAATTACGTTACAAAGTTTTGGGTGTATGATTTATAACTAAATATAATCTTCGTATAAAAAATATAACGGGAATTTTTGTAACTCCTACAACGGTGTTTGGGGGTGGGGATCGAAAAATGAGTTATAACTCGAGATATACTTACTGTAAACTAATGAAAATTTGTGCATTTACGTGTATTTTTGATATGTATATGTTATGTATATTTTTTATAATGTGTTTCAGACCCTATCATTGATCCTTAGTCTCTATACTGACCATTAAAAATGTGACTCTTACTTACGGACAAACTTTTGTGTGAAATTTGACTTACCTTCGAAAGGAGGGAGTAAAATATATTATCTTCACGTACAATATTTTATATTCACTTCACTAATCACTCAATCACTTCACTAAACTTCATTCAATGAAGACTTCACGATCACTTACAGTTACGAAGAACAGCGTATTTCGACAAAACAAAATTGCCTGGAACTTATGGCGATTTTCGCGAAACTCTTAAAAATATGTATTTTATACAAATATGTATGAAATTGAAAATTGACATCTGCTTTGGTCTCGCTTTTATCAAAGCGCTTTCAAAGCACTTCAAAATTGTTTAACATAAAAGCGCTTTATCTACGCTTTAAATCAATGCGCTTTAAAAATTTTCGCTGGGAAGAGCAGCGCTAGTCCCGTCGTTGTGGCGTTCTATGGGGAAGACCTGTGTTCATCAGTGCGCGTCTTATGGCTCAAATGATGATGATAAAGGTAAAAATATTGATGGGTAGGGGCGGCATTTTCAGTTTTTGCCCCGCCTCGAAAAAATTCAAAATCCGGGGCTGGTTAAGTTTGAAGAAGTGGGCACTAATATTATCTATATATTATTTTCGTTCTTAGAAATACATGTATGAGACGGATATTTCTCGACGTTTCTGGCTATTTCTGGCACTGTTATGGAGAAATATGATTTGTTATGTGTGAATGCAACAATATATTCATGTCACATATGTGGAAAATTCGAAAAATTTAATTTCACATTTACCAGTTCAAAAAATGTGATCGACAAATAGTTTTCGTTTGAAAACTCATTAACACTATTTCGACAACCTTACAATGAGCTTTAATGCAGAAAGTAAAAGCAAGTTTGAAGTTAAACTGATACATCTGTATTTCGAATTAGTCATTTCCCCAGACCTTGGTTTTCGTCGGTACTCCAAAGTTCGATGGAATTAATATAAACGCGAATATAGATTTCATAAATTTACGCCAAAAAAGCATGTTACATATCTGTTGCGTAATATGCATCACTATGGGTTCTTTGTAAAAAATTAAAAGAAAAATTAACAATAACATAAATCAAATGTGTTTGATATTTTTCGATATCGAAAACTCAGTTGATTTGCAATACTTTTGCAATCTGCATCCACGCGTTCGGTTGCTGAATTTAAAGCAAGTTTTTTTACCATTATTTTATGATTGCCCATCCGGCACATCGGCATTGCTCTTGTAGTGCAATTCACTAATGATCTAGTAACTGTTACACCAATAAGTAAACAAATAAGATAACCATGTCAATTGTCTACAATATTCAGTATTCTCCTAATTTTCGAAGAAAATTAAATGTCTGAAAAAAGAGCAGCTCGAAGACATTTTAGACTTTCGTCTGAGCAATTAACCTCTTTTGTGTTGAGAAATGTTAGCACTAAATGTCCGTATGCTAAATATCCGATGTGGCGAGTACAAAATAGTGAATTTGTGAGCATTTCAGCCATACAAAATCTGCAATAATATTTACACATTTTTTCTGGTTTTAAAAATCAGTCATTCTTGCGGTCTTATGCGCTGGAGTTTTTTTTTTTTTTGAATGAGATTCTTCATTTCGCTCAGTAAAATTCTGACTAGTAGCACTTTCGCTAACAGTAATTATTGGGACGTTTATTAAAAATCGCTTTCTCCAGATCGAAATGATAATTTGGACAGTTTAATTATCGCAGTGTCAAGACCATATCTAGTATCTAGTGTATACAATGTGATGGACGAAAGATTGTTTCACAATCATTCGGCCCGAAACAATGAGAAGCAATTAATAATTGTATCTGCAACGTGTCCGCTTATCTCAACTGTTTTATCACATGCATGCTGTGGCCAATTTCCGTCTACAGTTCCCCGAAATTCACATCATTCGCTTCAATCATAGCCGAACGGTGCCCATCATATCTCAATATTGTATTTCTGGAGATTTTTTTCGGCTGCGTGGGCCACCTTGTCGTCCGTCGTGTCGTGACATCTTCAGCATGAATTGCTGATGCAGAACTCTTTCGATTTTTGTTTGCATTTCTACTCAATGACAATTGTAATGCTTTCATTACTTGGATTCTCCATCAATCTCCAAAGCATTTTAATTGAGTTGAATTGCATTTACTCTCTTGGCTTTCAGCAAGAAATATTTTATACAGATAGTACTGCGCAATGGTAAAGCGTTTAAGCGGTTTGCAATTTTTAAATAATTGAATTTTTCTATGAGTTTTATGTAATGGAAAATAAATTTATTTTCGGTACCGTTTAGTTCGATGATGTGTATGAAGTTTGGAGTGAAAGCATCAGCAAAAATATTTTCCTCCAGTTTCGAGTGCAATCGAGCGATGAGTGGTTGATAGACACTTTATTTCCTTAGAGATGCGAAATATTTCACACTATTGTCTCAGACACTGTTGACATGCTTACCATGAAAGATTGATTTTTCATTGAGACTACTTTAGGAAATCTATAATGATGTATGATGATGATGCATTAAAAGCACTAATTTTATTTGCAATCAGTGGTATCTCGTTGAAGTAATTCGGACTCTATTTGTTTTCGATCAATGATATTGAGAAATAAATCATTGCATTCGCATTGTGTTCGGAGGAATTCATTTCGAGAACGTTGGTATTTCGTAAAACATGAAATCAAATGTGTTGAGCTATTTTTCGGGATGATTGTAGGCTTTCGATTTCAATAACTGAAATCAAATGATTAATAGCAATGTAGTATTTTTCTTATTTAATTTTTTTTTCCTCTTTACTAACCTATTGTGTTTGAAGACCTCCGCATTACTTCGACTCGGCCGCGACATTTGCAACTAACAGGTGCCTCCACGACTATTTTCGTTCTGTTCTATCAGGAATAGTCAGCAAAGCATCCTTCTTCTCTTTTCAGAAGCAATAGCGTCCCTAAATATGCCGGAACATGAGCCCTAGCGACATCTGAATCAAGCGTCACGTCAAAAATTATTTCCGGCGTCGCAAGGCCTTTTACAGAGAAAAGGGCTCTTCCTTCTCTTCTGAAACGGAGACACTTAACCTGTTAACTGGGGAATAAACTTTGCTCAGCTCGTTTCACAATGGGGTTTTTTCCCTCGCAGTGCGAAGTAATTCAATATATCAACACAAAGATTCAGTGATTGTCAATCATTCATGGTTATGTTATTCGTTCGAGCTGAAATTTTTGGGATATATTAGGTCTGTTCCCGTACTTTCAGCTACTGAATTTTCTTGAATTTTCCTGAATCATGTGGTGGGGAAATTCCTGAAAAGTACGGGAACGCTTTCATTGCATTTCCTGAAAATTGACAACCAAAAGTGTCAGTTTTCGGTTTTTGGGAGAACAAATAGTGATTATAAAGTCATCCTAAGCGGTTACCCAAAAAATTATTTTGCTTGCCGCGCACATTTGAAAGTATTTAATCGCGCCACACCGTTTGACACTTTTCAGTATTTTTCAGTAGCTCAGAGACCCTACTGAAATTTCATCGTATTTACTGAAAGAGGGGAAATTTTCAGTTTTCAATAAAACGGCGTACGGGAACGGCTTCATTGCAATGAACTGCGATTAATCGCAATTATTTGTAGTACGGGAACAGACCTATTGATGTATTACTACTAGAAGTTGGTCGGAATCAAGATCAAATTAAGACACATACTATTTACCACTTGGCGGTGGTGGAGATTTTAGCGAATTATGTTTCTGTGTTTCTATGGGAAGAAGAAATTTGGAAAAACAAGTATGCGAAACGATAACTAATAGGCGTGTTTTTTTTTTGCTTTTTTTTGTTTTGGTTTGCTAATTAGGTTGCCTTATCACAATACATATCAGCCATCGCTTGTCTATTTCACCAGACCATTCAACCTTATTCAATCAGACTTAATTGAACCTAGTGGTGATGCCAACCAGCGGTAGGTATCACCGCTAGCGAAACGAAAAAATTAAAAATTTGGCAATTTTTGACGCTTCGAAAATTTCGGCCGCTGGCATTGTGGGCATTACCATACAAAACGTCGTCGTCGTAGCACTACAGCCCCTCTCGGGCCCTGGCTTCTCGCAGGTGACGCCTCCAGTTGTCTCGGTCCAATGACCGCGTCCTCCAATTTCGAAAACCGAGTAGCTTTGCGCAGTCTTCGTCGACAGAGTCACACCAGCGTTTTCTGGGTTTTCCCACTGGTCTTCGACCCTCGACCCTTCCGTCGAATACTTTCGTAGGTACTCGATGCTCGTCCATTCGTTGCACGAGACCAGCACATTGCAGCTTCCGCAGTTTGATTATTGTAGCAACCTCTGGCTTGTCAAAAACCTCGTACAACTCGTGGTTGTACCTTATCCGCCATTATCCACACAATTGTTTAGCTCCAATTATACGCCTCAGGACCCGTCTTTCGAAGGCGTTCAACATATATGCGGATGCTTGGGTAAGGGTCCAAGTTTCACATCCGTAGCACAACACAGGTTTAATTATTGATTTGTAGACTTGGAGCTTCGTCTTCCTGTGTATGCAACTGGTCTTCAGTAGGGCCAAAACGGAGTAGACAATTTTATTAGCGAGCTGTATTCTCCGTTTAATTTCATCAGTTTCACTGCCTTTCGTTGTCAATTTCGAACCTAAGTATATAAATTCGTCCACATTCTCTAAATTATATTCGTCCAGAATTATATTTCGTCTAATGGAGGTCTTCTTTCTTGTTTGCGTCATGATTTTTGTTTTCGTCTGATTTATCTTCAGGCCTTCCTGGTCAAGTTTCAACAGGAGTTTTTTGGCGGATGTGAAGGAACGTGACAAGATGTTAATGTCATCCGCGTAGGCCACTAGTTGATTCGACTTATACAGAAGCGTACCCCCTGTGTCGACAGGAATCTTCCTTATCACGTACTCAAGTGCCAGGTTAAACAGCAGAAAGGCCAACCCATCGCCTTGCTTAAGTCCGACATTTGTGTCAAAGGGGTCAGTCAGACTGCTGTTGATTCTGACTTGTGATGCTGTCGACGTCATCGTCATTTTAAAGTCCACGAAAATCTGGTGGACGTCGATGTTAAATTCCCAGCATTTTTCAAGCACTTGTTTGACTGTGAAGAGCTGATCCGTAGTTGATCTACCAGACCTAAAGCCTCCTTGGTACTCCTCAAAGACCTTTTCAGCGTATACATTTATTTTATTTTTTAATATTTTCGTCAGTATCTTATAGGACGTACAAAGTAGCGATATGCCTCTGTAGTTTTCGCACCGAAGTTTGTCTCCTTTTTTGTGGATAGGACGTATGATGGATTTGCACCACTCCTGCGGTATTTTTTCTTGACCCCAGATGTGCTGGATCAATTTGTGGATGGCTTTCATAGGGCAGCTTCCACCGTATTTGATTAGCTCAACCGGAATCTCGTCAATTCCCGGCGCTTTATTGTTTTTCTGGCTTTTTATGGCAGCATTGACTTCTTCCAGCGTTGGGGTGCGATCGGGACTTTGTCAGAGACGTCTATCGGCTCTGATATTATTGAGCCATGTGCAGGATGAAGGAGTTCTTTGAAATAGCAGGCCCACCTCTCCTTAATCTGGCTATCTTCGGCGATGATATTACCGATTTTGTCTTTACAGAGTGTCGTCTTGGCCTGGTATCCGCGTCTTAAACATTTCACTACCTGTTAAGCTTGCCTAGTTTTATTACTCGCCAGATTTTCGTCAAAGCTCCTTAATTGCTCGTCATAATATTTTCGTTTCTTACATCTAATGATCTTATTTGCTATTCGACGGAGGTTTTCATATTTTTCTCTCTTCGTCCTGGTGTTCCTTTCAAGAAACTGTTTCTATGCCTGATTTTTCTTGTTTAGCGCATCCTGGCATTCGTTATCAAACCAGTTGTTTCTTTTGCGCGAAGCTTCATACCCAACCACTTGTTTTGCAGCGGCTTTGATTGCTGTCTTCGTCTCCATCCAGACCTCGTCAACCGGCCTCACTGTGTTATTTTGTAGGATGGGGGTTAGCTTAGTCTCAAGAGTTTTTGAGAAGCTTTCTGCTACTGACGCCGTTAGGAGCTTTTCGATGTCAGACTTACGCAGAAGACTGCTCTTCGTCACGTACGCCTTTGACATGCGACATCGATATTTGGATTTGACCAAGTAGTGCTCCGCTGAATAAGGACATGGTCAATTTGGTTAAAGGTATTGCCATCTGGTGATGCCCATGTTCTTTTGTGGATGCATCGATGTGGGAAGCATGTCGAACTTATGACTATATCCTACTATATGCAAAGTCAATCAAGCGTTGGCCGTTGTCGTTAGTTGCATCGTGGAGACTGTGCCCTCCAGTTGTTCCCCGATGTAACTCTTCATTCCCGACTTTAGTATTGAAGTCAGCTAGTATTATTTTGACGTCGTTTGAGGGCAATGAGTCGAATAGCCTTTCCAAGTGGTTATAGAATGCGTCTTTCGTTTCCTCGTCTTTTTCTTCTGTCGGGGCGTGAACGTTTATCAACCATATTTTAAAGAATTTTGCTTTGATGGAAATCGCACACAATCGTTCGCTTACTGTCTTGAAGTCCATAACGTGTGGCTTGAACTCCATATCCACAATGAATGCCACTCCAAATTCACGGCTTCCTGCAGGCTTCCCACTCTTGAATATTGTGTGCGATGTCACGTCTTGAATCTCGCTACCAGTTTATTTCGTTTCCTGGACTGCCGGCACGTTCAATTTGTACTGAGTGGTCTGTAATAATAATTTTTTTACAGCACCAGGTTTATTGAGCGATCTGACATTCCAGGATCCAAAAGCATAGTCCATGTTTCGATTGCCGGGTCGTTTCCGTTGGTCCAATCCTATCCGAGGCATCTCTATAAGTTCCGGAACGGTTTAACATTTTTGTGGAGGACGGATTGTCGGTCCATTGCTCCAACCCTCAAGCCTGGAGGACCGGACTATCTACCACTTAGTTTCTTTCCCTTTCACCGGGGGTTTAATATCGCTAGTATATCGTTACCCGATTTCTGGCCAAGATTAACAGCACCGCCGCGGGAAGGCGAATAGATAGGACGAAGAGGAGAAATGAGAGGAGTCATTTCAAACAGATGGACCATTTACTTGCACGTCACTCTCCGCACGTTCGGGCACATACAAAACAGTGCATTCTAATTTTTTGACAGCGACTTTTCTACGCCCAGTGCGACATTTCGCTGTATTGTGATTCAGGCTTCAGCTTGCTTATGATAACGTTTTGAAAGTTTTTAACCCTTCGTGGGCGCTGAGTGCGTTAAAGTAGGCACAGAATGTTGATCAAATTTTAGATTGTGATAGCTTGTGATGGAAGGAGTCATCATATCATTACGAAGTTTTCAGAACATATTCACGCTTTTTAGAAATGGATCTGTGAGGTTTTTGACGAAGTGCAGGCAGGTAACCATGAAAAAATCGCGTGAAAAAATACTTCGAATTATAGTCTACTGATCTTTATTGATTTGCCAAGAAAACTAGAATGAGACTCACTTTGCCCAAAAATTCAAAATGTGTGTGGAATTATCTCAGGAGTCACTATTCGGTCAAGTTGAAATTTTCAGATGTTATTGGTGTATATAAGTTTTAAGTTTTTGGCAGCGGCGGGCATTTTAGTGAATTTTCATATACCCTTATATTTCTATGGCAAGCATTTTTTCCGGAATAAAAAACACGCATGCAAAAGAAAAATTGATAATGTTCTAAATTTGGTTATAATAGTGCTTTTAAAAGTTTTAGCCACATGCGGGCACTAAGTGCCTAAAAATAGGCAAAGAAAATTTCCGGAATTTCGAATTGCGATAGCTTCTGATAGTCATGCGAAATTTAGAGGACACGTTGATGTGTTTAAGAATTTAACTTGCGTGGTGTTTGGTTACTATGAAGATAACGCTATAGACATAGTAGGTACTTAACATTAAATCTTTGAAACCGTCGTCCCTTCGGAAATGTTTTTGATTTTTGGGAAAAAATGCACACGATGGATAAATTTTATGCTTGACTCATCCTGTCAAATTGCAGTTTTCAAAATTTTTCATCGCACGAGAACGTTAGCCCTTCACCAAATAACCTATTTTTTTATCACCGTAAATTTGTATTCACGAGAACTCATAACCAAGTAATCAGACAATGTGAAATTCACAGCATGTGTTGTTCTAAACCAAAAGCGAGTCTGATTAAAGTTCAATGAATAGACTTGCAACCCTATCTTGAAAAAAACTCTAGCGCACCTGAACCGCTGGAAAACTAATTTTCGAAGAAATTGTCTTTGAGTGACAATGTGGAAAGACGTTATACACTTTTTTGTAGAATCATATCAACCATTCCTCGTTCAAAGCAACACAACTCAACTATAACACAAATGATGAAAATTTTCAGTGCTGGCAACATTTTCCCAACGAAGCAGCAATAAGTTAACCTCCACAAGTTCATACTTAAATCAACTTATCCTTTGAATTTTGTTCTCATCGGAGGATTTCGTCGAAAGCTTTAGCGGTTAAACGTCGTTTGAGGCTGCCATCCGAAAAATGTTCAAAACTCGGAAAATTTAAAAATTGGTTTCTTAGTTTTATTGCAAATGTTTTGCATATGTGTATGTAATTTGAAGCATCTGTTGATGCAATAGTTACGAAAATGGCTAAAGCTCGTTACCCTGTGTCAGCAGCAAAGCAAAATATATACCAAATCTGCTTCACGTTAAACTAAACCCAACCAATAAATTTCGCTTCGATTGAACCACTGCGCTAGAAGTTATACGGGTGAAAAAAGTTTTAGGGCTACCACCCTCAAAACTTTTCAAATTTTTAAAGCGTTAATATTTGTTGTTAATTTTCATTGCAGGATCGTTCCCATTTGCAAATCCAATGACATAATCGCGCAGTAAAGAAATTCAAAAAAATTACAAAAACGATCATAGCTGGCAGCTCTTTCACGATTTTTGTACGAAATTCCTATGACATTTGGCTCACATCAAAATCTATTTACTGCATAAACTTAATTTTGATATCATGACTGCACCGGAAGTTATAGGGAAAAAAGCTTTATTTTGCTGAGCAAATTTGCAAGATTTAGGAGACAAAAATCACCATAGCTGGCAACTGTATTCTAATTTTTCAGCCAAATTTTCACCAAATGTTACCTTAAGTAAGATCCAAATATTGGGTGAATTTTGTTTACATCTGATGGCTGAATCGGAAGTTATAGGCCAAAAAGCTGTTTTTTTTCTCAGTGATTTTTCAAGATGGCACCACTGCCACAGAGTTGCCTGCATTTCAAAATCATTTCTATCAGACCTGGTCCTAGTTAATACCAACATGTTCTGTGAATTTTATTATGATCGGATAATCCGGTCGTCAGTTCTCGTGAACAGAACTTTTGAGTGCTGAAAATAGAGGTAATTTAGTGATGGGTTGCCGTTCTTGTGCAAATCGGAATTTTAAAAATTTCAAATTGACATGATGCACAAATCTTAAAATTTATCAATGATTTGAATGTTTTGTCAAAAATCGAAAATTTTTTAGGAATTTCAATGATTTGAAGAATTTTTTTTCAAGAGCCTGCCGCAGCTACAGGATTACCTGCAGAACCTTGGAAATCCATGTGTATTAAACTTTAGTCAACATTAATACGCTCTGCAAATTTCACGATGATCCAATGTTTTTGTCAGAAGTAAGGACAAATCAAAATTTGAAAAAAAATCCTTGCCTACTTTTAGGCACGCTGCACCCACACACGGCTCAAAATTTCCAATCCTTTATCATAAACAAGCTTAGAACATAATAAGTTTTCATTCCCAATCCTTTTTTTGAACAAAAATTCACGCTGCTTTGAAATATAGCGGTACCTCAAAATTCACTAAAACGCTCGCCGCCGCCAAATGGTTTAAGATATCTGAATTTTAGCAAGTCGTAGACCTACTTATTAAATACATCTACGTTCGCCGAAAGTTTCAGCTCAATCGAATTGGCCACTCCAGAGATTATCTCCCTTAATCATTTTGTTGATATATATATGTATATATATATATATATATATATATATATATATATATATATATATATATATATATATATATATATATATATATATATATATATATATATATATATATATATATATATATAAAGAAATATGAATTTTCGGCGAAACGAGTTTAATACTACTTTTCTTCGAAAATTAGTAAAAACGGTCAACCAAATAAAAGCTGTATGCCCTATAATTTCTGACGCAAGTGAAATAGGTGTGAAATTCATACAGTAGGTTAACCTTAAAGTAGATCAAGCCTGGTAGAGTTTTGGCTGCAATATTAGGTTAGAGTTGCCAGCTATGTTAACTATTATCCTTTTTTTAATAACAGTCGCTACCTTCTAATAAATGATGATCACCTTGCTATGAAAGTATAAAGTATTTAATTTGTAAAAGTGTGAAATTTTTTTGGGCGGTAATCCAAAAGATTTTTCTATCCCTAAAGCTTCCATTGCAGTCATTTGATCAAAACAAAATTCACGGAATGGGTAGGTCTTAACGTGGAGCAGGTTTGATATACTTTTGGTTGTGATGCTAGAACAGAGTTGTCAGCTCTGGGCACTTTTGTCATTTTTGTCATGTAACTGTAACTGTTAATCTCTCTGCCCTGTAATTTCTGATGCAGCTATCGCATCACACTTCGATACGGATTGGTCGTATTAAGGAGCACGTTTAGTAGAACATGCATTCAAAACGTACATATTTCCTCTGCTTTTCTTCGAAAATCAATCTTTCCAGCGATCCCAATCCGCTAGAGTTTTTTCGCTTATTAGAAGAAAATTGCAAACGATTAATAAATATAATGGTTTTTCTACCCTATCAATTTAAAAATGAAATTTGTTTTTAATTTTTCCTCACCAAATTGACTGTTTTTGAGCATCTGAAACTTGTGTTCGCGGGAACTCTTGACCGGATCAAGAGATCAAAATACTATTCACAAGATATATTGGTCCTTCTATCAGACATGGTCCTAGTCTGATAGAAGTTTGATGAATATGCTGGCAATACTGTGGCTGTGGCGGCATCTTGAAATGATCCGCAACCAAGCCTTATAACTTCCGCAGCAGACATTAAATCAAAACCAAATTCACATAATCGGCTGACCTCAATGTAAGCCAAGTTTCATAGACATTGGTTAGAAAATGAGCATTTTAAGGTAGTTTTTGTACCAAAAGACGCAGCCATCAAATATTATAATATTTATCACCATGCACTGAAAATAAGCATCAAATGATTATGTATCTTAAATGTTGAAACTTTTGCGGGCGGTAGCTCTCAAAATGTTTCTGCCCCTATAACTTCCGATACAGCCATTGAACAAAAACAATATTCACGCGAAAAGTCGGTCTCAAAATTGAGCAGGTCATAATTCGGCAGCTTATGTACCGAGGGATGCTTCTATTAAATTTTCATATGTTTAGTACTTTATCTTATGATCCGGGCATATTATTTACTAAAATGTACTTTATTTATTTTAATAAAATATTCTATGATAAATCAAATATTTTCTATGTACAAATAACTATTTAAGCGAATTTGAATAATTATTTCGCAATATGGGAAAGCACAAAGCAGTCAGGACACCAGAATCTCGACTCTTTTCTCAAATCTTTTGAATAACACAATTTGTATCCCCTGGTTACGTTTACTCTTGAATGGATAGTATGTAATCCGTAAAATGTTTCTCCCAAAGCCTAGATGGTTTTGGTGTGAAAGACGGACCTCCTGTACTAGTAGATGATAAATACGTTCAATTTTTATATTTTTCGACGATTTTGATTAGAAAATGGAGCCTACCGAAGTGGCCGCCATCTTTTTTATACAGAAGATATGCATGTTCAGTGAATGCAAAAAAATCTTATGGTAATATTTTTTTACTTGGCTTCTAGCTATTTCATATGCATTCATTTATCATTTGTCTTCGCATATTTTGGTTGTAGTCAACGATAATTTTCGGTTTTGATAGCGTTTTCCACCGTTTTTCTGTTTGTACAAATTTATTGCCGTGGGTAGTACTAACATAATTATATCTCTTTTGTTTTTCCACTTCATAATTATTTTGTTTCTGTGCTTAGCAATATATTCACCAATTTTTCCAAAATTTGAAATGTTACGCCAGTTTGAAATGTTACGTCAGAAGATCAAAGTCATTTTTCGGTATCTTTTCATATGTGCTCTGCCGAAAAATCGTAAACTCCAGCTATAAATTCTAGCAGGCTTAAGTAATTGTCATTAAAGATCAAATCTAAGTTTTGATCAGATCCTTGAAAAGTCAACCTCTTTGATGCTAAAGATTTTGTTACTGCCACCAATAGCTTGAAAACTGAATGGCAGTACATCTTTCCTCCGTTATGTTGTTTATTAAATACTGTGTCAATGGTGGATTTTTGTTTTTCAACTGAATTCAGTGAATACTTTCTATTTTCGAGGCTTCGTTCATAGCCGATTAAAGCGATATTGAAAAAACTTTGAAGAAAAACCGAGAGACGGCACAGTAAACGTTGGCTGTTGTCTGACAATATAACAGCCAATCGCGTGGTACTTGTTGACCATTAGGCAATCGTGAGATGAAGTAGGTCTTATTAAGAAGTCTTATATGTGTTTCCGAGCGATCGATTCGATTTCGAAAAATTAGTATCTAGATCCTGTTTTAGCAAATTGATCGCGTGGTGCTCTGCTATCCATAAAACTGGATTATTTTCCGTTATAGTATCTTTGAAAAATTGAAAATCGGAATTTTCACTGAAGACTGCCCGACATTTTCTTTTTTTCATAATTACGTGTATGTGCAATTTTGGTAACTTTAGAAACACTTTTTATAAATCATGTGACTGCCGTTATAGATCATTCGACTACCAAAAATAAAAAGTTGCTAAAAATTTTGATACAATACTTAAACATTTAATATTCAAACCAAATTGATATTATTTAATAAAGCATGTATGGAATATCTTCAACTTCGACCGAAAGCCAAATACATTTTCTTACTTTTTCGAATCGTAAACTATTGATTTAGAATACCGGACGAATGATTTCTGCGCCAAGTGTAAAATGCCAGACATTACGCCAATGCAATATATTCAATGGATCCTAAACTCTTGGTCAATAAACCAATTCCTCTTTGTGTGAGAACCCATAAGAATAAATGCTCATTACCTTATGAGGCAGAACATTGGATGCGTTTTTTTTGCTGAGGTTTCCCCAGTAGGCCTAGTCCTCATAACCAATAAGTTTATATGATGTTAATGCATACTACAAAATAAATATTTGTAAATAAAAAATCGGAAGACTAATAAGCCCAATTTAAAAATCACGCTGACATTAAGATAATGTTAAGAGAAAAGCTTTACTTAATTTGTACTAGCTAAAGTGTACCCTCCCTGGTTTTATTTTTGTAAATTGGTCTATGATTTCATCATAGTTTAGTTCTTCCAACAAACTCCTTTCTATGGCTATTGTTGCACTAATCTTTCGTGAGATATGTAGATCTCATATGATTCTTGATTAGTTTTAACTTAGAAAAACTACGTTCACTCGATTCGACTGCAATAGGAAGGGTTAAAAGTATTCTCAACATTATAGCTGCATTTGGAAACAGTGTTTCCAAATGACTTTTAAAAATACAAGAGAAAATTTCTGTAGGATATTTATTAGGAGGAACAGCTATAGAAAGCATTTGTAACTCATCAAATAGCTCAGATCCATTTATATAAATAATATCTGGGGTGCATTGAATTTTGCTAATATTATATAAGAAACTGAATATTTGATTATGCTCAATTATTCGGTCGAATCTTCCAGAAAATGATAGTATTGCTTGATACAAAATAAAATAAAAATGAAGTTTGAACTATTCCTGAGGATCGAAAATTGCTTCATCTCTGCCTTCGTAATGAAAAAGAAATCTTTTTCACCTTGATCTTAATGCAGGTGAACTTGGAAATTCACAAGGAATATCTAAGTCACACGCAATTAATTTTGCTTGATCTAAAAGCTTTAACTATTCTAAAAATATCTTTGTAAAACTTAATATTTCAACCGCTCTCTTCAAGGAAATTTCAAGACTCTGCAAATATTTACTTGTAGTATTTATTTTGTTTGATATTTATTTTGTTTAATATTTATTTTGTTTAATATAAGACACAAATTGGAATACTATAATATTATTGCCTAAGTATTCAGCGGTACGCTTGGCAGCATCACCTCTTGAAAGTTCAACCAAAGCCTAAGTTAAAAGCCAAAGGTCTAAGTGTATCTATCCTACGTTCCCATCTCGTTCCACAAAAAGCTTTAAGAGTCAGTGACAATAAATACTTTTTCAAAACTTGCCATCGGGCTGTAGAACTTTGAAACAAAGACGTATAGACATTCAACTGTGTCAAAAAACGAAACTGAAAGGGTCTATTATGAATCAAAATCCGAAATTGGAATTCGTAAAATTTTCCGACTCGCCCATGGTCGGAATTTCGTATTATGATCTATTCCGAAATCGGAATTTAATCGATTCCAGATTTCCAATATATCTCCAATCAAGTGTCAAAATACCTATTTGAATTTCAAAAAATTGACAAAGTTTCAATGTTTCTTGCTAGCATTGACTCTATGGCAATTTATTTTGCTTTGCTTAAGTATGGTCAGACGGATATAACAAAAATAGGGATTAAAATTTAATAAAAATCTGCCAGAATCCGCCAAATAATCCAACAACAAATAAGCTGTCGGATAGACAACTTGCCTTCAAAATTTACTATCCGAAGTTGGCGGATTCATTCATTCATTCATTTATTAAATTCGTCTAATCCAGATTATACACATACAATAAAAATTAATTATTCTTATACAGAATTCGTTTAAGGCGACATAGCACCTTCAAATTGAAAAAAAAAATGTTATTTTCAAAGGCTTGTTTTTAATTGAATAAAAAAACATATCTTAATGAAACTTTTTACACATACTTTATATGTCTTAGACTACATAAACAAAATTGTTAAAAATGTTTTGTGGCCCCCTGTCGCCTGTTACAATTTTTTGGAAAATACACCCAAAAAACCTGGCGTGCATGATAACTGCCCTCAGGAAAGTCTGAAAAAAAAACAAAAACTGGGTTTTGACCAGCATCAAAGCGGCCTTAGAATGAACTAAAAAAAAAAATTTGGTTGAAAAATAACAAAATGGCGGCGTTTTTTCAAAATTCGAGCTTTTTTCCCCCCCCAAAAATCGGCTATAACTAAGAAAGTTTAATGCCGATTTTTTCATCCGTAGTTCATTCTGAGCATTAACATGTGCAGATTAACGTGTTAAAATTTCAAAACGATTGGATAATATTGTTTTTCTTCGAGAAAATCGCGTTTAAAGTTAAAATTTAATATTTTTTGCAATAAATCTTATTGAAAATGAATCTGCGATGCTTGGACCATACAATACACCTTCTTCTTGCTCATATTCCTCCTCTTCTAAAGATTTTTGCTCCCTTCGAGCAGTTCTGGCCTCTTTAGATGCCTCAGTTGACTATTTTTCCGCCTGGTTAATTCTTGCAGCATCTCTATGCTCTGCATGTTCCAGCGCACATTGGCCAATTGTAATTCCCATGACTTGCATTATTTTCAAGAAAGCCATAAATCCTTCATTAAATGTACATACAAAAATATTTGCAGCCATATTTAGTACGTTTTTCCCACAAAAAGTATGTTTGGGGGCCAAATTCCAAACACAAGAATTATAGCTTTCGTTATTATTCTGCGCCAAATTGCCCAAGCAGCGCTTAAATAAATCTTCTGATGATAAGTGATCATAAATAGGCTTTAAAATTTCTTGTACCTCATCATCTAAAGGTGGAGGATGTTTGAAACTGTTTAATGCATTATCACCCGCTGCCTCCGCCTTGCGCCAATTACACCAAGCCGTTTCTCCAACAGGACAATAACAGTGTTGAGGGCTCTCATCAGTTGAAATTTTGTGGTAATATGCTGCCCAAATTTCCTTGCGCATATTTTCAACTGAATCAGGATTTCGTCGTATAGTTAGGCCATAATACGTGGCTAAATTTTTCATTAATTTTAGTGTCAGGTGAATTTTTTCGGACCTTTTTTTGGAGATTCTACACTTTTTTTAGAAACATCTTTTACAGCTATTTTTTTATTTTTTTTGCCAAGGCTAGCTTATTTTTTGCTTCTTTTAAAGGAGATGACTCATTTATCTTTGTCTACACTTTGGCTTAATTCGATGTGGCGATACAGCGAAGAGAACGAAAATCATAGAATCAATGATCTTGGGGCGCTTCGCTATATATACTCATAAAATTTTTTTGTTTTTGAATTTCAATTTTATATTATTAAAATCATGTTTTAAAACCTTCATTCTAACATATTCAATCAAAAAACAAAAATCGATTTTTTAAAAATTTGGAGGTGCTACGTTGCCTTAAGTGATGCTGTAGATAAATGAAAATCTAACTTATAATAAGATTCGTTAAAGCATCTACTTATTGCAGTGACAGGTTCATTGCAACCATGATTGGTTCGATGTTGAGGGATCGACAAAAAGTTAACCCGCCTGACACGTTTGTTATTAGTGTTAAAATTAAGTTGACTTAATAAGTAGTTTGAGTCAACGGTGCCTTCCAAAATTTTCGCGGCAAATAAGATTTTGGAATTTTGACGTCGAGAGTCCAAGGTATCCATTCGTAAAAGATTTAAGCGGTCTTGATAAGGAGGTAGATGTAAAGGGTCATACCACGGAAGACGGCGTAGGCAAAAACGTAAGAACCTCTTTTGAATGGACTCAATTTGGTCTATGTAGACTTTTTGATATGGTGCCCATACAATACTTGCATATTCGACAATAGATCTTACTAAGCTGCAAAAGAGGGTCTTAGTTAGAAAAATGTCGTTGAATTCCCTCGAACGTCTTCTGACAAAACCTAAGGCATTGCTAGCTTTCACAACTATTGAATCGATGTGATCGTCAAATGTGAAGGATTGATTCAGCAATACTCTTAAATCGAATACTTTTGCTGATCTATTTAAAGATGTACTCAAAAGTGAGTATTCATAGATTACAGGATTAATTTTGCGTGTGTAAGATATAATCGTACAATTGTCAGGATTAATTAGGAGATTGTTGGCAAATCTGTTTGAATCCTGCTGCAAATCATTGCAATCGCTAAAGTTTCTCACAACTTTGAAAATTTTAGCGTTATCGGCATAAAGAAGAACAGAAGATGACTGCAGAATGGAACCTTCTTCACTAATAAATAAGACGAACAGTAAAGGGCCTACCCTGTGGAACACCAGACGTGGTTCTAATTTCAGATGACAAGGCACCGCGAAAGGATACACGTTGGACTTGATTCGTCAAGTAAGAGTCAACCCAATTTAAAAACAAGTAAGGGAATTGAAAGGAATGAAGCTTAGCTAAAAGTATGGAGTGATCAAGCTTATCAAAAGCTTTCGTCAAGTCTGTGTAGGCGCGGTCAGTTTGGAGCCCAGCTTCAATTGAGTTGGTTATTTGGTGAGAAAATTCAAGCAGGTTGGTTGTGGTTGAACGACCTTTCATGAAACCATGCTGATACGGAGCCATAATGGATTTGCAATAAAAAGCTACAACATTCGTGACTATGGCTTCAAAAAGTTTTGCGACATAGGGAAGTTTCGCAATAGGTCTGTAGTTGCAAGCGTCATTACGACTCCCTTTCTTGAATATAGGAGTGACGGTGGAGTATTTCCACAAATGAGGAAAGATGCCTGTTTTTAAGGATGCATTGAAAATATAAGACAGCACAGGTAGTAGTGATGACACACAATATTTCAAGACCAAATTAGGTATGCCATCTGGGCTTGGTGTTATATTATTGTCAAGTTTGTTAACAAATGTGATAATAGTGACCTCGTCAATTTTTAAATCTTTCATCTCCAAAGAAGAAACTATTGAGTTCGTCAAGCTGGGTGAAAAGTGTCTGGAGTTTGGAAAGTCCGTACGATAAGCTTTACGGAAAACAGAAGCAAATAAATTACTAATATCAAAGGGATCATCAAAATAAGAGTCGTCAGATTTAAATGTGAATGGATACCCATCGTTGTAAGTCTTCGAATTAACAAAATTCCAAAATCTCTTAGGTTGGGCTTGAAAATTAAATTTTAGCTGTTGCGTATGTCTATGATATGCAAATGCAACTTCTTTATGAAGCAGATCTGCAAATTCCCGTGCAAATAGCAAATTATAATACGAAAATACGATATCGTATTTATTCCGCTTTCGGATTTTGAATCATAATAGGTCCCGTGCAGTATCTGAAACTATCAAATTCATAGAGAGCGATAGGCAAGCAACAAAATGCTCTAGGTTCTTGTAATTTAATTTGAGCTTGCATTTCTGAGTGCTTTCCTTTCATATTGACATCATTGTCATTTCCTTGGCCTCAGCAATTAAACAAAGGCATATCTATTTTTTGTAACTCATCTAACAGTAATTATGTCAACTTAATTCCACTGAACTTTTCAGCAATATAAACTTAAAAAGGATTTTTTTGCCGAAACCATGACTTTGTTCAATTATTCTAATTGCTAAAGACAACTGCTCGGTTTTGCAAATGCCTGCAACACATTCAACTATTACAGAATAATATTTGACTTGCTTAACTTTTTCTAAAATTTTCGTTGATACTGGGTTTGAAAAATGCTCCATTAGCTCATTTATAAATTACATGCAATCTGAAGATGTTTTTGCTAAAAGTGCTAATCCTCGATAGACAACACGGTTCTGTTAAGGACCAACTGTCACTATGTAACGAAAACGTATGTATGTATAGGAGACTAATTGAAAAAAAAATAAAAATTATTTTGCCGTTGTAATAAATGATATTTAATCTAAGGACGAAAACAATGATCAAATAAAAGCTAGATAACAAAAATTCAAGTCTGTTCTTGTTCTTGTTTGGATCTTTCTTCAACTATTTTTTCACTCATCGCCTTGATCTGTTTTCTTGTAAGTACACTAGGATCGCCTCGCTCCTCTTCTTCAAATAGTGCTGTTGCATACGAAGAAGACATGTTTTATTTTTCAAAACCTATAAAATATATTTCGCAGGACTTACGAAGTGCTTCGACACTTTTCTCTTCTTGAGCTTCAACAAGTAGCAAGCTACGAAGATATGCACGATGATATTCTTTAGTGGCTTCGGAGACTTCTTGATCATTTTTCTTCTGTTGATAAACTTTCATTAACAAGAGAACTCTGTCTTTTATGCCACGCAATAATTTTTCAGCTGAAAGTTAGGAATGGGATATAGAACATGAAAGTTGAGAAAATTGGACTTTTAAAAGACATGATTTCATAGGTAAATACGAGTATATTACGATTATGTTCAAATGGCGCCGGTGGAAATGCTTGCGGAGTGAAATTGATGAATTGTAAAAGTGGTAATTTCAAATCTGGATTCGGATATTCTCGTCTAGTAACACCTAAACCATCCGACACATGACGAAGTGTATCAACTATCTGGTTGATTGAGAATCTGCAAAAAATTACCGTTATTTATTAAAAAAAAAAATAACGCTTTAAGATAATTGTTGCTTATTTTTACGTTTTCTATCTGCAATTTATTCATTTTTACAGAAAAATTTCAATGATTCATCTATTACCTTAAATACGCCATTACTTCGCCTCTTTCTTTCATATGCGTAGACATATCATCCTGTCGCTTTTTTTCTTCGAGTATGCGATCTTTAAGCTCATGAATTTTTTCCTTGCGTCTATGAAACAGTGTTAAACTTTTGGTTTGTTTGCATAAAAAGAAAAATTTACTCATTAGATTCATCAGTCACGTTATATTTCAAGGATTCAATCAAATGCTTAGCACGCTGGTCTTTGTCTTCCAGAAAATCTTTTTCGAGGCGAGTCATTTCAAGTCGTTCTTTCAATTGCTGATTATGTCGGATTTGCTTTTTCATTCTGCAAAAAACGTGTTTTTCCATAAAGAAGACAACGAGGGAACACGATAATAAATAAATACCTTGGATAAACTTCACGAGCCCTTGCACAAAGAGTGACTTGTTTCACCTGCTTCATCACTTTTTCAATATCTTCTAAATTTTTCTTTAAATTTGTCATACTGGAGGTTTCACGGTCATATCGGTTTGGGAATATTTCAAAGTCGCTCTGAAATTGGTTACAATAATTTTTGGACTTAATACTGGTGCTTTTTCGCAATTTTGTAGGTATATAGTCTTAATAGCAATCTAGACTTCACTGAGAAATCAGGATTTATATGCTATAACAACCAAAAGTTCATTTTGCTCTCTCTGCCGTGATAATAGTCCTATTCTTACTTAACTAGCTCGCTATATACAATAAATGCTCAAGCCTAGAATATCGTTAATCTTGAAACGAACTCGCGGACATGTGCACAGCTTCTAGCGCTGTTTCTTTTATTCATTTAACACACACTTCAGAGCTAATGCTAGTCATCAAAATAGCTTCTTATGTGATAAGTGGTCGAACCAAACTCTTATTGCCAGTTTTATATAAAGTTCAAGGTGTTACTAGCGAAAAGGCCTTTCCAGAGACATTTGACCATTCCTTGCTTTATTACTTTCTCAATTTTTTAGCTTGGCCAATTTTCAGGAAGCATCTTTCCTGAAAATTTCCACAAAATTCTTCAACTTGCTTTCGAAGACTTTCGAGTAACCATAAATCAGTTTGGCTGGTTTGCATACGTGTCAGCTCAGACAATCCTAGCGTCTGAATTGAACATACGGCGTTTACCACAGAGTTTTTTCCCCACCTGCTGCCCGGAGGCCTGTTAATCACCTTGACTCTATCGACAATCAGATAGATGGACATGGAAACAAACCAAATGAGTAAAATAATTGGAACATTTTCGTGCATAATAGAATGTCATGTAAAGTGTTCAAAAGCGCTATAATGCAGAAAAATATTTATAAACACATCAAGGACGGCATGCTAGAGCTGGAGGAGGCTATCTAAATCATCATTGGCTGTCAGAAGAACTGACAGAAGGTGGAGAAGCAGCACCAGCGTGTGTTAGAGAAACACACCGCTGAAGTGGCCACTCCTGCAGGGGTCTCGGGAGTAGATTGGCTTGGGCAGAATAAGCGGGTGGCTGAATCAATCCCTCAAAATATTCGGGAAGTACGGGTTAGAACGAAAATGTCGGCCTCTGATCTAAAAAAACGGATGACGAGCACCCACAAAAAGGACCAAACCACCTGTGGTATCCGGTAGTGATGGGCATTTCTGTTGTTTTCAAAAAACGAAAACGAACTGTTTTTTTTTCAAAAACAACTGTTCTTTAAAACTGTTTGAAAAAACAGTTTGAATTAACGAGAGAAACATATTTTATGCTGTACGACAATTAGAGTTGGGTCGTACTAGGATTTTCACATACTAGGTATAACTAGTACGAGTACGAAAAAATACCTGTTCCAAATACCTATTTGAAGTATGTACATGTATGCATACAATGCATACAATTTGCAGTAATGTAATGAAATGAAATAATATGTCCTCCTCCACGCTCCAGACACAACGTTCCGAAGCTAAAATGGTGATAGTGCAAGATAACCTTCAAAGAATACCGAGTCATTAGTCTGTGCAGCTTGTCCGTAACTTTCCAATGGTCGGTCATTTATTTGGCAAGTTTTTTTCCAATCTAGGGGCCATATAAAGAAAAATGATCAAATTCAATCAATTTAATTTGTTTTTCATTTTATTATATGCAAAAAACACCTCCTGTATTTGTTCAAATGACAAAAGTACAAAAATTACTAAGATAGGACCAACTAATCCTGTTGTCATCTATATGATTTTTCATCGAGTGATCTCTGATACCAAACTTTTACTGGCTAATCTAAAATAGTCGGATTTCCACTTCGCCTCACTGAAGCACAAAGTTTTTACTAAGCAATAAAAAAAATGTTTCGTTTATTAAACATGCACCCACTAGGGGGCCAACCTCTGCCGTAAGTCTGGGCATGAGTCTAGGGGCACCTTATATGAATATATGTACCTTATATGCACCTTATATGTATGTATGTATACCTATATATGTATATATATAGCTATATATATATATATATATATATATATATATATATATATATATATATATATATATACATATATATATATATATATATATATATATATATATATATATATATATATATATGTATATATATAAATTTATATATATATATATATATATATATATATATATATATATATATATATATATATATATATATATATATATATATATATACCTAGTATGGTCTCATAAATTTTACAACCCCGGTAGGTATGGAGACACTCTCATGGCGACCAGCAGTCAGGAAAAGGGCCTAAGCACACCCGGAGACGCCAACTGATGAACCAAAAAGGATCTCAATCTGTTCCTTCTTGGCACTTTTAGTGCTACTTTTAGTTTGTCCGGCGGATTTGATTTTGCCGTATCTTCGAAACTAGGCCGCTTTTTCCCAGATTGGTATGGAAATTTCGCCCGAAACAACTAAGAAAGGTCCCCTAATTCATGCTAGATATAGATTTTGATAGATTTTGGAAAAATTGGACGCTTTTGCCCTATTTCCCCTATCAACAATTGTTTGCCCTTAAATTATCACTAATATACTCCCCGACCACTTCCAATCATCGAAAGCGCGGGAAAGGCAGTTTTTGCCAAACTATGGCCATAGTCTTGGCCCGTTATGTCCCGAACCACTCTAACCCAAAATTGGCCGATTTTGTCCGATTTCAGCTCCTTTTGCCCTAAAAACGTTTTGAATATTTAAATAAAATACTTGCAAGTACGAAATCGCTCGCAAGTACGAAAATATTGTTTTCCGCAGCTTAACAGTTTTCCACTGCCAAACAGTTCGTTTTAACAAACGAAAAACGGTTCGTTTAAAAAAAAACGAAATACGATTCGTTTTAAAAAAACAGTTCGTTATAAAAAAACGATTCGTTCGAGAAAAATGAAAAACGATTCGTTTTCAAAAAACGGTTCGTTTGAGAAAAACGATTCGTTTTAGAAAAACGATTGGTTTTATGAAAACTATTCGTTTTAGAAAAACTGTTGGTTTGAGAAGAATGGTCCGTTTTAGAAAAACGATTGGCTTTAGAAAAGCTATTCGTTGTAAAATAGTTGGAATAATTGGTTTTAGAAAAACTATTCGTTGTAGAAATACGGTTCGTTTGAGAAATGCTGTTCGTTCTAGAAAAAAAGTTTCGTTTTAGAAAAACTGTTTGTCGCTATTTGGAAAAACTGTTCGTTCGTTTTTTGCGGCCAAACATTTTTTCGCAAACTGTTTGGGGTTTTTGAGCCCATCACTAGTATCCGGTAGGCAGGAAAAGCTCAGTCAGAAGGCGAAAAGGTGGGCAGGCAAATAAAATGGTCGGCAACACGAAGGAGGAAGAGCAGGTGGAGACAGCTGGGGAAAAATACATAGATATTGTCATCGTGAAACCAGCCTATGCGGATGATCTGGGAACCATCCAAAAAAGTGTTTCCCCTGGTTAAAGCTGATACGCTAGTATGGCGTGTGAGAAAGATCGCAAAAGTAGAGGTACTTTTTGAAATCTTGTTTGCAGATTTCGATCCGCTCCGACAGCGATGGCAAGGAAATGAGAAGCTTATGACTCCTAGGGTCAATCAAGCTTCTAGACCTTAATTGCCTCAGAATCAGTGAAATTTTAATATTTGCCATCAAAAGAGAAGCTGGAGGTCAAAGGCACGCTCTTCTCGCTTAGCACAAGGAAACAGAGAAAAGTCGTGATGGAGCTCCAGCATCCAAAACCCTCAAGTTTTGGGTGGATCTGGGTGGGAATTTCAAGCACCCAAGTGCGAAAGATGGGCTGAAGTGGGATGTTCCTACCGGGGTCTGCCAGAAAAAGCAGCACTGCAAGAGTATGAACCGGAATACCAGTTGGTGGAAATGTGACAAGTTGGCAACCGGCCAGCAGACTGCTCTGCGCAGGCTCAGTGCATATTACGCACCAAGAAACATTGCGCGAATGGTGCCAAGCACCTAGTGGATTTTTAAAAACACTCGATTCGAAGAAAAAGCAGATAAGGACATTACCTGCAAGTCGGCCATTGTGAGCTACTTCTTGTCCCTGAATGATTCGATGCAGGAATTCGGAGGGGGGCCTTCAGCCCACTGGAAGACTCTCTACGTGGCATCGCCAGCAAAGTCATTGTAGGGGGCGATTTCAACGCATGGGCTTTGGTGTTGGGTATCCCCAAAAAAACATTCACGAACGACACATAGCTGAGATGGTATCGATGTTGGGTTTGTTGTTGCTGAATAAAGGTTCGACGGCAACATCCCGAAAGTCTAGATTTGGCAAATCTACCTTTAATGGTACCATGGCGTCGAAAAAACTTTTGGCACTCATAAGTGATTGGAGGGTGATGGAAGATTACACAGCGAGTGGTCAGAATTACATCACCTTTCAAATTACTGAGAGCAGACAAAGATTCCACTACTTTCTCGGTAAGTGGCGAGGTTAAAATGCTACTGAACCTAAAAGAGACGAGATGGTTGCATCGCTCATTTTGAGCTTGGAAGAGAAGTCTCTATATCTGCGGCTCCAGTGACTCAAACAGCAGTAGAGGCCACTGCTAAAAGCAACATCAGGTGGATTTACATGGCGTGTTAGGCTTCCGCGCTCAAACGGAAATCCTTTTGTATGAGGCAACATGCGTACTGGGGGAACAATGAAATCGCCGAATGGCAACGAATTGCTTTGGGGTGCAGGTGCAAGACAGAGTGTGCCAGGAATAGAGCAGGTGCAGCCAAAGTCTCTGCTGCTCACATTGCGGCAAAGAAGAAGCTGACCGAAACCATAGTGAAGCAGGCTCTTTGTGAAGAAGTCAGCTCAGACTCGTGAAAAAATGGGTTAATATTAGCTATTCGTAGATTTGAATGCATATGGCCTAGCACTCTCATGAATGCAACATTCATGAACTGTATTGTTGGTTTAATAATCCCAGCGTATCTGCCAAGAACAAATAATCCCAGCATCGTCAACCAGGCGGACGTTCTTCTCTTTACGATCTAAGAGCTTAACAGTGTAGTGTCCAGTATGAAATGCTGAAAGGCTCCGAGGACTGATGGAGTACCGGTTGAGACACTTATAGCCATGCCGGAGAGTCAGCCGTGTTTATTATTGAATTTGTATGAATCATGTTTAACTAAGGGGTCTTCCTGTCGCGGTCAAAAGTAGCTCGACTGGTAACATGAAAAATGCATCAACATACCGTCTGTTGGACATGCTTCTCAAAGGGTTATTAAAGCTGTTAGGTAGCAGTTAGATTGGCTGGCGATATTTTTGTGCGGCAAAGGACATCCAACAATCGATGCCATCTCAGATGTTATTGGGGCAGTAGCCAGAGCGAACGAGGCATATGATCATGCCAAACTGGTTGTCCTGCTGATATAAAAAAACCTTCAAATTGGTGAGCTGGAGAGAGATTCTTTGTGCCTTTGAGCAGGGACATTTGTATTCTCTAGAATAGCATAGGCGTTGAACTTCAATGCCTACGAATGTGTTCCTGGCAGGTTGTGCTGGTGTCGTAGGAGCGGTAATCGCTTCCAAATCTGCTGGTTTCACTCAATTTAGACTTAACCAAGACATAAAGAGGATGGAGCGGTGGATGAACGAGCTCCGGCTCCAGCTGGTGGTCTCGAAGGTAGAAAATATCATGCTGCTGAAGTGCAGGGCTCTAACTGCCATACCCACGACAGTTGGCTCCGTAGAGGCCCAGACTAGGAAGTCGGTCAGGTATTAGGCAGTGTCGTTTAACACCAAGCTGACTTTTTGGGATCATATCCATAGAGCATGTGACAGTTCTCTAGTAGTTATCAAGACGGAGGTTACTGGTAGTAATGACTTATTCCAAACTAAGAAGTTTCGGAAAAGCATTGCTGTGTAATTGTGTAATAAGATAGGGTGTAATTGTGGCATCAGGAACAATTCCCATTGATATATTAGTGCAAGAAATGAAGCTCTGACGCACGTGCGTACGCAAATCCTTCAACTTTGGTAGCAACGTTGCAGTAAAAGTAGCAAAAGAAAATGGACGGCTAAGCTAATTGGTCAGAGCACGATTACTTTAGGAAATGATGCTCAGGATGAATTCTGTGCGTGTAGTCATTTTACAAGTTTGAGGCGTACTATTGAAATCATGTTCGGTCTGGTCACTCCTGAGATGGTAGTGGATGCAATGCTGAAAAACGAGAAGGACTGGCGTGCTGTTGCAGGTTATAGATAGGTGAATCTCCGAACTACGTGGGCTTGCATATGGTCTTTTGTTAATGAGTCTTAACACATACTCCACGGAATGATCGGCCATCCTGATATCTAGTAAGCATATTTCTTTTGGCCACCTACATCAGAAGAAGGTAGTGCTGGGGCATCACAGTGAAACATCGGTGTTGTAAAGCGGTCAATAATATAACGACTTAGGATATATCGATGTGTCGCTTTTTGTTCAGGATATATCAATATTCATAATCGTTTAACTTGTCTAGATTTGAAATTTCACACGAGTGGTAGCTCTGGAAATATTTCCACCTTATTGCTTATGGATCATATGAGGCAGTCATTGGATCAAAGTGGTCCGAAACCTTGTTTACAGATTGTGCAGTTCTTGGTTCGAATCCAGATTCTAGCTGTGAATGGGTACTTGAGTTAAGTAAGGGAAAAGTGAGTCGTGAAATTAATCATTCTACACTCGTATTCACGTTGATTGTGAATTCGTAAATGAATTTGTGAGCACTAGACCCGACAACCATTGTTGTGGGATTAACTTATTTTACCTAATAATTAAATCATTCATAAATATCTGCTTAGGTTCCTTGGACGAATAAATAAAGAACGCATATTAAATTTAGAAAATAATCCTCATTGGAATAAGCCTGAACAATCGTTAAAATATTTCCGAAATTCAATTGCATAGAGTAATGGGTATATTAATTATATTTATTATATTTTTTAGATAGTACTTACATCCTTGCGAACAAGTTTTTTCACCTCAGCACTGTTCGATGCCGTTTTTTGACGAGCCGCCAATAACGTTGCAAGTCGATCTTGCATTGATTTTCTAGTTTGTTCCTCCATGATCTGCAAGCAAAATGCTCTTGCGATATTATAATTGTAAAAAGTCAATTATTTCTTACGTCATACTCATTCACAAGAATCGCGACTTTACCGAGAGCTGGTCTTCCTAAATGAATGACTTTGTTGATGAAGTTGGCTTGTTCATTGATATCATCTTCAAGAGAATTTAATACGGGTCCATAATAAATGGCATCCTAGAATCATATGTCAGCTGGAATTTGATATGAGCTTTATAAATCGAAGATTTACTTGATACAATGCCTGGCGAATTGCACTATAGGCTCTGGTTACAGTTTTCAATGCCCGCAATCTAGTCTCGGAATTTTTAAGTTCCATACGGTATTCATTTGCGGCCGTTTCTTCAGGTAAAATGAATTCATTCTGGTATTTCACGCGTTCTTGTAGTTTAGAAAGCTCAAGCTAATAAACGAAAATTTGGAAAACCCTTTCAGGATAACATAGGAAAATTATTTTACCAGAGCCTCCTTATATCTCTTTGTCATGCAATTTTTCTTAAACGTAAGTCGATCGTGCTCTTTTCGTTTGACAAAAGTTCTCTGATTAATATTGTCTGCCACCATTGGAAAAGGCATATTTTGGTAGAGCCTTGATAATTCTTTATGTTTGCGTAAAATATTTCGAATCCGTTGTGTGTCACCGAACAGTGCAATTTTGAGTTTTGTTCGACCGTCGCTGCATTCTTTTTTCAAGCTGTTCAGAGCTCTAGACTGTTTCCTTCGGTTACCAAGACTTTGTGCATTGTTGAAAGCTCTATTTTTTTCTAATAAGAAAGTACATGAGAAATGACAATTCCAATATGATATCTAATATCTCACCTAAGACATCTACCATGCATCGATACTCTGCCACTCTGCTGCCGGGTGTCCATTTCGAGTCGATGAAGAAATGATTTCGAATAAAACGCTCACCAAAAAGAGCATGGTGTTTTGGTGCACGTGGCACAAAAGGTTCGACATCATCTTGCATCTTCATTTCGGATGCTAATTTAAGTTCAGATTTGACGCGAAAACTTTTTTTTCAAAATAAAAGATGACGAATTTTCACTGCGTTTGTACAAAATGTTTGACTTGGGAGACTTAGTTCCGTCAGAATTTAATTGATGTTTTGTGAGACAAAACGTTTAATATGAAGGCAGCCTGATTTAATTCACTAAGTTTATTTCATACCTGTTTCCCTGTAGTGTCAATATGAACCAGCACTTCAAGACTGGTTTTTTCTTAATGTAACAGATCAGCAATAATCATATCTCTTTTCAATGTGGGATATAATTTCGATCCTACTTACTTATCCCCAGTATAGTCAAAATAAAAATCAGTGTAACCGAAATCTTTTGAAAATTCTGTAGGCTCTAAGATTCTTTGAAAAGTAATTCATCCTGGCTCTTGTTTGTCACGCATTCAAACAAGACATCATTATATGTGACTTTATTAGTAGTCACCCTTATCAATTGTGCTCCGGACAAGAGTGTTTAAGAGTGCATTAGCAAATTTTCTCCAAAAATAATTTAATTAGAATCTGCGTGTTACAAATGTCTTTCGTTTGAATTTAAATTAAATTCTGGTTTAATTGCGCCATTCGAAAATCAATCTATTAATGATTTTTTAACAACATCAAATACCTACATTGTGTATTTTCTGAACTGACTTTTCAGGAAAAGAAATCATGTAACGGTCATATTTGACAGATAAACAAAGAGATTGAAAGATATCAAATTCTTAGTTATCTGTTTTTGACCCATTATTTTCTCTACAGCATGAGAATAAGACATTCCATTTTCCAGAAATTCAGAATACATAAATTTTTCGTTTATTTCCTTTTTTATTTCATGAATCGATTAAAACACAAAACATAATATGCTGTGATAGAGCAAAACCCAAACAAACAATAAAATATGTATCGAGAATACATCAATTCATCAGTGGTTGACAAATGATCCTAGCAGTAACGCACAGTTAAAGCTAGAGTTCCAATCAATGCAACCAACATTTGTTGCACAACAAAATGAGTTTGAACACATGAGAACGTATGAGAGCAGTTACAATGATGCAACACAACTTTGCTTGGCAGCAGAGTTTTCTCATATCTCAAACTTGGCATGGCAACAACATTTTTGAAAATATCCAATTCCACCTGTTCGTATGAGAGTCCGGGAAATCGGAAATGTCATATGTAAATGACAATCAGAAATTGTATTTTTTTGTCTCATTTTTGCTTTGCATTATGCTCCGCAGCTTTTAGAGGATAAAATATTCACTGATATATCTTTCCGAGGCTTTAAAGGATCCATATTATCGAACAACAATTTCGTTAATATAGCCAGTGACAGATGACAGTAAATGTTGTGTTGCATTGATTGTAACTCGTTCCACCAACAAAACTTGGCAGCGAATGTTGGTTGCATTGATTGTAACTCAAGCATAAAAAGGTGTGACGAATATAACGGTCTAACTGAAAACAATGATTGCGTCCTTCTGGACACTTATCACCTGCTTCAAACTTCCGCTGTAATTTGACATTTAATTTCTTGGTTTATTTTTTATTATTACCATAATTTGTTAAACGAATGACAAAAAAAGTTCAATAGGTTTCTTGCACACAATCGTGAGTTAAATTAGATGCGTTTTTCTGCACCTTAGGCAGAGCAGATTAAGATAGGGCTGCAAAAAGCGATCCCGAGCAGAACGGTTGCTGTATTCGATAATGTTGCCGCATTCGCTGTGCTTTCGCTAAAATTGATTATTAAAATAGAATGACATATGGAAAAAAAATCTTATCTAGGTTTTAATCGAAATCAGATATGAAACTTGCATATGAAATAATCTACAATGTAATGTGCATTAAAGCACTCAAAAACAGTCTGCATACTACAAGATATGATGTAAGTAAAATAATTGACAATTGCGGAGTGCTATGCAAATTCGTTCAATTCAAACTGCCGGTTTCACAATAGTCAGATCTGAGTGCCTCAACAATTGCGTTAGAACTTTACGTTTTTGAAGGCCCCCTCGATGCTCAAGAAGGCGGCAAGCGTATATTCTTTTAGAGCGAGAGATTTCTCAACTTGCTCAATGAGAACGTGAAGGGCAGTCTCAACCGACTTACCTCTCGTATAGGCGTCCTGTGACTGCGAGATCAACACAGGATCGATTGATCTGTTAATATGGTAATCAATGATCCTTTCCAAAATCTTAAGCAAGACAGAGTTAAAACTTATTGGACGATAGTCCTTCGGCTTAACATGCGAAACTTTTCCTGCTTTAGGGATAAACACAACTCTAGTTTCCTGGCAGCTGGTGGGAACATACGAGAAGCGTAGGCAAGCGTTATAGTTCTCTCTGAACCATCGTAGCCATACTTCCATGGACTGCTGAATGTCAGCCGCAAGGACGCCATCAGGGCCCGGAGATTTAAACGACTCAAAGGAGTTAATAGCCCACCTAAGTTGAGAATTTGATATTTTGAACGGCGGCATTGAATTGTAAGCTTGCTCCGTTTGGTGCACCGCTTCTATAGGGCAATAATTGCCCGGAAAATGTGCGTCCATATGAACGTTTAAAGTATCTTCGCTGAAACTAGTCCAAATGCCATCAGGGTTCATGATGCACCCCATAGCCTTTGGTGTCATGCCTAAGATCTTACGAAGGCGATTAGCCTCGCTGAGACTCTCTACGTTTCCACAACAAGAAGAGACATCTTTGCCTTGCGTACGGTATAGTTAAAAGCCTTAAGCTTCGTTTTATACATCGACCAGACCAGTCATTAGATTTTTTCGAGTTGTTGAACTCCCTCCTACACTCTCTTCGCAGGGTGCTGATCTCCATATTCCCCCAGGGGGGCTTGTGATTCCCCCTGGCTGTGGGTGGTTTGCACGCTGCCTTAGACACGGAGTTGAGAGAACTAGTGATGGTGTCAACCGCCTGATCTAATTTATGGTAGTAGTCAATGCTCTTAGGAGCATTTTCCAGTGAAGATCAGACCAGAACTTTCAATAACTTCTGTGCTTTTCCTGTTAATGAAGGCTACCTGCTCATCAGAGCTGCGGCCAGCCATGTTGAACGAAATGTACCTATGGTCAGAGAAAGAGTACTCCTGTAGAACCCTCCAGTCGCGGAGAAAATCTGAGTGCCACCCACTGACCAAGGTAACGCCAAGAACCTCCCTGCGATTTGAGGTAAGGAAGGTTGGTTCACTGCCAGTATTGGCGATAAAAAGGTCGTGGGCAAGGATGAAGTCAAAAAGTTCCTCATCATGGCCATTTGCGTTGGAGCTACCTCATACTTCATTATGCGCATTAGAGCCAGCCCCCAGAATAAGAGGCACATCAATGTTCATGGTTTCAGCCCCAACACCCTTGGCAATGACGCAGGGAGGGCTAGTGCCATGATCGTGTGCCATGTACCAAGAAGCAAACCAGCATGATATCTAATCGATTTCCAATGCAACAGCCATGTTATCCTTGTCACAGAAATTGTGCACTATGAGGACGTTAATGGTTTTCTTGACAAGAATACAGACGCGTGGCCTGTGTAAGCCCTCAGGTGCTATCAGTTTGTATCCATTGGTGTCCAAACCGCAAACCCGGTTTTTGGCAACTCATGGTTCTTGGATTAGGATTTTTGTAATGGAAGAGAATTTCGTTTTGTCTCGATCGCTTTGCTCAGTGTATCCAAAAGTGCTAGATATTACTTTCATCTCTCTAGATAGTCGATGAGCAGAACGCCCTCCGAATCACTTTTCCAGTCAACTGGACCCTTTTTGCTTTCCTCTGAGTTCTTCCTGCCCCTTCCACCCATTGACGTACTTATGTTTCATCTCTGGCGTGTAGTAGGGAATCTAAATTTTGTCAAATATGATGAATAATCGTAAAAACTCTCTTGAATTGCGCTTAAACATGTCCATGCGCTCCTGCGAATTGTTAGTGCGAATGCGTTTATGATCGATCGTTAGTAAACGTGGCACCCATTGCACCGAAAGCTTTATCATTTGCAAATCTCCATGCAAAATTTTAGTAACATGGCTTATTGAAATCCTTGCAGTGCCTGTAAGGTCATGTTTTGCCACTCGTCGATCGAGTAACACTGCATTGTGGATTTTGGTGATGTTTTCTGTAGTCGCAGCGGTTTTTGGGTAAACTGGACGTGACTTATCACAAATGATAAACGACTACGTTCATATCCCGCTACCCATCTGTTTATTGTGGCAAAAGATGGCGAAGAGGCTCTTAAAGTAAAATTCAGCTCATTTTTTATTCTATTTACCGTTAAACTTTTGAAATAGAGGTATTTTATTGCAACAACAAGGATTTTAATTTGCTGCATTTTCGAAAAGTTCTCTGATATGTCCGCTTGACTTGATCTTAACAACTAAACTACTCGAGTAGTCTAAATTTTTATAGTACCTTTGAAGGAAAACATTAAAATGATCATAAACTTTTAATTTTGTAAATCTCCCTTCTGTGTCATTCTCGTTACGTATAGAATAGCTTACGTAAATTGTCTGCAAATATAGCACGCATGGCTTGTCTAGTGACGTTTTTGGTAATGGATCGTAGTTTCAAGTATTCTATACAATCTTTATGAGGTGGCTCTGTTCTTGGTACGAGTAGTATCTTTTTTCTTGAAAGCAAATGCAGGCAAGGCATCAATTAGAAAGAAATGGAGGAGTAAAGTGAGAAATCAAGATGTAAAGGAATTTTTAAAATTTAAACTACTATTAAAAATTTCATTTTATATAATCCATAAAAATCCAACTAAAGTTGATTATTTATTATTTTCTAGATTTGCATACTAGTAGTTGATCCGGTTTAATTCCCATTTTTTACGGGTGTTTCATGTTTTCTTCATTCTATCTTCTTTGACATTCGCCTGTCGTCTGGCGTTTTTCCTTTTGCCTGAATAGCTCTAATATTTATCCAATTTTGCTTCAGATACTTGAAAAAAATGTCATTAAAGAATGTATCTCATGATTCATCCTATCTTCCATTCACAACATCCACAACTTTAAAAAACTCTAATCGCTGACGTTGGCTGATACCTGGGAATTAGGTAGTTTGGACGTTGCACCTGATTTTTATTGCTGACCTCAGTTCTATTATCAATGTCTCTTGTTTACTGTCAATATATCTCTTGTTTGCTGACAATATGTCTGTTGTTTGCTATCAATGGCTCTTGTTTGCTGACAATTTCAAATTGCTCCGAGTTATCAGATCGACTAACAACTGCAATCTTTTTCAAATGATCATCTGCGTAATCGCAATTTTGTTTCCTAGAATTTTAGTGAATGGAAAAAATATCCTTTTCTCTCAAATACTCTTTTGTTTCTTTTTCTTATCCATTGGCCAACGACTTTTGTCGACCGATAGTGCATTCAGACACTTAACGCCACTCCAAGCCTTCGGTGTACGAGTACAATGTACGAAGTTTTGCCCATGGCCCAATGGCGCCTCTACGTATGGGGCTAGTGGGGCTTAGCCCCACCATCCTTTTTCATTCCAAAATGTAAAGAAACCAATCTCTATTATAACTAACTATAATCTCTATTATAACTAACTATAAAAGTTCATTTGAGCCAAACAAATGATCAAAATACTTGGCTCACCAACTGTTTTTAAAATCCATTCATGTCTCGTCTCTTTCGAAATTTGTATTTCATTTTCATTCACAAATTCGTATGTACATATAATTCAATACAAGAGAATTTACTTCGCATATGCAATATGCGCGCGATGCTCTTTTCATATTCTCTTTCCATATTCTATTCCACATGCAATGTGCGCCGGGCTAAGTTGAACTAGCCCCAGAAAAGAGAGGAAACGAATGAAAAAAACTCTAGCGCACCTGAACCGCTACAAACACAAATGTTCGAAGAACAGTAGAAGAATCGTGCAGGTTTTGAGTGCATATTCCACCACATGTGCTTCTTATTACGGCCAAACTGTTTCAAATGCCCCGTTTAACTAATTCACATTTCATACGGCAAAAAGCAGTTTTTTTCTTTGTAATTTTGCAAGATGGCACCACTGGCGCAGAGTTGCCTACAATTCAAAATCGCTTCTATCAGACCTGGTTCTACTTAAGTCCAATGCATTCTGTAAGTTTCAATTATATCTGATTATTGGTTCGTGAGTTCCCGTGAAAAGAAGTTTTTGATGCTAAAAATATAGATTAACTGGGAAAGGGTTACCAGGCGTGCCCGTTATACCGTATCAATTTTTTTTTGTCGATGTAAACAAAGCACAAGATTTACATATGAGTGGCTTTTTTTTGAGAAAGCGGCATGTTTTCAAGAGAGACGATGATTTAGAGGTTTTCACTTTCAGTGCCTGCCCTAACTACAAGGTTGCCAGCACGCTCATTAAAAGCTACACAAATCTACAACTAAATAATACCAATATGTCCTGAAAATTTTGTAATGATTGAATAGCTCCGTCAAAAGTTATCGCAATTTAAAAATTTTCAAATTTTCCCGTTCTCTTTTTAGGCACCCAGCGCACACATGGGGTTAAAAAAATTCCAAAATTATATCCGATTCACATGTAAAACACGTTCGATATTTATTTCGTGAACTTAATTTTTGCGAAAATTATTAGTGTACGAAATAATAGGTATATTAAAAATATCACTTAAATGGCCGCCGGCGCCAAAAGGTTAACAATAACTGACATTTAGTTAACAATAACTGACCTGGACCTATTCTGCATATACACCAATGTATCCTGAAAGTTTCAGCTCAATCGGATGGCGCGTTCCCGAGATGATCTCACTGAAATTTTTTGATGATATATATATATATATATATATATATATATATATATATATATATATATATATATATATATATATATATATATATATATATATATATATATATATATATGTTCTGTTGTGTTGTGTTGCTGTTATGTTCTTCGAGCATTAGTAAAAATCACCGAGCGCAGAGTGTGTGCATGTGATACGCAATGGAAAAAAGAGTAAGCAACGGACTAAGCCCTAATCTTAAGCTTCTATTGGTATATCGCTTGTTCGTCGTTCGCTAACTGAATAACTTGTGTGTAGTACCAGTGGGTTAAATTAAGCTACTTGGGTTTTGCAATTGAAGAGTAAACGATAGTTTTGCTTTTACAGTGCTTGTTCATATTATCGTGGTATGATAGATATGATGGAAAAATTGTGTGCTCGTCTCAAGCATGATTTAATATGATACAGACAGGTCTGTACGTATGGTATTTTATGCAATATGTTGATTGCATTAAAAATGTGTCAGACAATACAATATACACTGTTTACAATATAATTGATCTTTGAAGACACTTTTAAAAAGTTTTCTTAGGTCAAATGCGGGAAGTGACAATTTTTAATCTTCGTGCTATTCAAAGCATAAATATTTATTAGTTAAAATTTACCACAGTCAAAGAAGTACCCCAAGATCGATGGTTATTTGCTGGAATTTTTAGTCCCCGAATAAAACAATCTGTTTTTGAAAGCCTGGGGTATCGAATTTATTGCTTTGATTTAATTAGATGGGATGCTTGGGACGTTGTTACGATAATAGAAGTAATCGAATTGTTAAGTTATATGAATAATGATCATTTTAATTTTTTCTAGTGACTTTTTAATAAAATTTTCGAATATTCTTCATAATGTTTTACATTAACCTAACCTAGGATCTAGTTTACTAATTCAATTCAATTAGAAATGGTTTGAAATCAAGGAAGTCTAATCATAAGGAATGAATGGTGAAAAAAACTATATGATCCTCATGTTATAGGATTGATAAGTTTGGGATATGATAATAATCCAGTTTAATTCAGTCAAAATCTATATACAATAATGAAGTGTTCTAAATATATCATCTGCTACTGAATTGTAAATCTTCTTTTAAAATTAATAATATGATTTCTTCTGTTTAACAAATAAATAATTTAATTTAAACACGCTTTATCACTCCAATTAGATCTAGCAGATTCTGAAAGATGATTTAGCAACCTAAAGAATACTGAAACTTTTAAAACTTATAATAAATACAAAAAACGTTTCAATTTATTTGCAGTATTACCTATTAGTAAAGAAGCTGAACATTTTAATGAGCAGGTGATAGATTTATTCAACAGAAGAATAGGCGCAAGGAAAAATAGGCAGCAATAAGCCGATGCGAACATTTAGTAGAATTTTCCCGGAGGAATTTATTACTGAATTGACTTATTTGTGCATAGTATTTATTTATTTTAACCCCATTTTTCCGAATTTTCAATATAAGTAAGTACTGGTCCTTGCAGACTAGCCCCACTTACATTGATTCCCACGAGCCGCCACTGCCATGGCCCAATGACAACTGCAGCTGAAACTAGAACTGTAGTTCAGCTAAAATACATGCAAATATATAGCTGAAGGCATAATGGCAACTCCAACTTTTCAGTTTCAGTAAGGATATATCTAATCCTATTCCGTAACGTTGCAGTTGTGCCGTTTCCGAATATATTTGATGCGTTCTAATTTGATTGCAGTAAAAATTTCAGTTGTAGTTGCAACTGCAGTTGCCATTGGATCATGGGCATTTATCATATCTCGTTCTTAGAAACTCATCCAAACTGCAATATGTTTTGGCAGTCGTGTTTACATTTTGAGATAGACAACGATATGCTGAGCCTGCCCTCTTGCCGATCGTTTCGTCGTCTTTTGGCGAAACATTCGAAGAGTATTCAAAGTATTCACTCAAAAACCGTTTATTTTAGCCATAGGCCCTTTTTTTATCTCAGTACGTCATAGACGCCATCTTGGAGATCTGCAAACTTTTTGCATTTAATTGCATTTTGACATAGCTTTTCACAGATATGACACGGCGTCACTTCGGCTCTTTCGCGGTTCGGTTCGTCGTCGCAATCATCGTTTTTAACGAACGGATGATTACTCGACCGTTTCTGTCAGCAATATTTTGCTTGCAGCAAAATCAAAAAAACGATTTGCTGCGAATCTATTCGAGTATATTCGCATAGGGTCAAGTACACGGACAGACCTATTATTTTAGTTTCGGCTCTGACTACGGGAATTAATTTGCTTCAAATATATCCAACAAGCCAACAAGCTCGTGCAGAAGCCTAACACCGTTGAGGTATCTCTTGATTTTTGCAGATTTGATAGCGCCGAGCAAATTTCAGTCTTGTTCACCCTAAAAGTTCAGTTTTTTAATATTCTTCGCTTTCATTTTGTTTAATTTTTTCTGTTTGTGTTTGTGTAATGATTGCCGGTTTTCCATACAGCATTTTTAGTGTATCGATAATTGACAAAACGTTTGATGGATACTTCAAATATCCTTCCGCAACTCGGAGTGTGCTAGCTTTCAGCACTTTTTGTTAGCAGAATAGGTTTTTCACGTGCTAGTCCTTGCATACGTTAGTGGAATATTGAAATGTCGCTATGAATGTCAGACATTTTTTCCGATTTAACCTGGAAATAAGGGAAGGTCCCGGATTTTTGTCTGGTGTGCCAGTAAGTGATCCACTGGAATTTGCTATCACTGATTGTTGACGACCCGTTGATATCGAAGACCCGTGGACGTGGAGTGATGGGTACAAATCGTTCACCAACAAACTCGGTTGCATGCGGAATAGTACTCTCATGGATGTTACATTCAAGGGGACTATGGTCGATTCGCAGTTCTTAGCACATCCGTCAAGGATAGAAAATTCCATCATCAACCAGGTGGGTGCTTCCTCTTTACGGACGAGGCGCTGATCAGTGCAATGTCACAGATCAGAAAACAGGAGGGTCCGGAGCCTGATGAAGTGCCAGTCGAGGCACTTAAAGCTGTGGCAGAGAGGCAACCTCGTCTATTATTGGATTTATACAATTCTTGTTTAGCGGCGGGGTCTTTCCAATGCGATGAGAAGTGGATCGATTGGTAATCGTAGGCAAAGAAAAATGCAACCCAGGCAATCTATCAGCATGCCATCCACTCTAGATGCTAGACACTGCGGGGAAGTTTTTTGAAGGATTATTCGAGACACGCAGCATAACTTGCGAAAAGATTATTCAACAATCGGTGCCATCTTAGAGGCTGTTGGGCTGTAGCAAGAACAGAACAGACATATTACCGCACCAGAACTGTCATCTTACTGATAACGCTGAACGTGTAAAACGGGTTGAATGTGGCGAGGTGGCAGACATCCTTCCAGTACTTGAGTAGAGGTTCCATATTTTTGGTTACCTGCTGGCGATGATGTTGAGGTACCTCAAAGACCGATGGCTGCCGTCCGACACTAAAGAGGAAGTAACGAGGAGGCCAGTCACCTCAGGTGCAGCACTAGGGTTGATCTAAGGACCTGACCTCCGGAGCACTATGAACGATGATCTGCTGTGCCATAAAATGCCACAATATGTGTTTCTGGTACGTTACGCTACTGACTTTGCAGCGGTAGTCACTACCAGATCTGCTGATTTCGTCCAACTCAGACTTAACTAAGTTATGAGGAGGGTGGAACAATGGATGACCGGCCACGACCTCCAGTTGGAAGTCTCAAATACAGAAATTGTCATGCTACCGAAACGGAAGATACCAGTTGTCGTACCCATGACAGTTTGCTCTGAGAAGATCCAGACCTGTAAGCTGATCAGGTATCTGGAAGTGATCATCGGTACCAAGCAGATCTTTATGATTCATATTCACAGGACATGTGACAGGGCTCTTGTAGTCATCACTTTGTCAGTGTCAGTGGTTCCAGTGAGATGAGACGGAGGCTACTGATCGTAACGCCTACAGCTCCGAATTGCTCTATGGCCAAAATTTGAGGAGATGGAATCCTAATTAAGAAGTTTTGAAAGCACATTGCCAGTGCCCATTTGCATCAGCGCATGGGCGTGATGGTGGCATTGCGAACGATTTTGATAGATCTATTCGCGCAAAAACGAATGGAAGGGTATCTCTCTCGCTCAGAGCCGGCAAAACTGAGAATCTGACGTTCGCGCGTAAGCAAACTCTCCACCTTTGGTAGCAACGTTGGAGTGAAAGTAGAAAGGATGTCGTACGGCTAAGCTAATTGGTCTAATCGAGTCTTGATGTAACCACAGCCACAGAGAGGTAAACTTCTACCAATGTCAATCCTTGACAGGGCACGGATACTTCCGGACATACTTCAACAGAATGCTTTAGGAGGGCACACCATACTGCCTTTACTGTAAAGTTAAGTTCGCCGATACTCCGCGCACAATGTTTTTGTGCAGCCGCTTTGCGAGTTTACGACGAATTATTGAATCTGCATTTGGCCTGGTTGCGCCAGACAGCAGGGTTGCCGTATCAATCCATGACCTGTAGTAGCTGTTGAAGCCCGTAGATACCAATAAGTGAGTCAGCATGACCGAGTCGAAGCAATGCTTAGGCATACCTCAACTTGGAAAAACGTGGGCTTGTAGGTGGTTTATTTTTCAGGTTTGACTCAAGCCTCACATATCTCGTGGTCTAATAGGTCACCCAGGGACTTGGCATGGAAATGTTTTGTTGGCCACCTACACTAAGGTAACCAAATCTCCTCGTACAAAAACGATGAAAGTAATCAGTGGTCAAAGCCTACTACAACTAATCGACATCAAAATTAACCTTCTATAATTTATAATTTATAATTTCAGTTTTATAGGACAGTCAGTTATTTGGGGTCGCCATTCGTTACCGCATAGTTGGCAATCATATGTTTATTTTCAGGTCAAAATCCCCCCACGCTTTGCTTTCAGTAAGGTCATACTTCTGAGTGTATTTCGTTGAAATCTGTTGACTGCATCGGAAATTTTAGGGCAGCAAGCATTCAGTATTTTGAGTGATTTTTCAAGATGCCAGCCCTACTACAGGGATGTGAAGATCTTTAAATGATTCCTCTCAGATCTGTTCCTAATTATAACCAGTACATCTTATGTCATTCGTTTTCGTGAACAGAAGTTTCGAGTCTACAAAACTAAACAATTTATCGAAGTTTTGCCGTTCTTGTGCGACGCGGTACTCAGAGCCGTCTTAGATCACTGCGGGGCCGTGGGCACTTTAAGATAAATGTGGTCTTTAAGTCAGAGAGTTGTTATAGCAGGCAATAGAAAAGAACAGGAACTGGTAAGCAAAATTCTAGATATATTTATTTGTTATTTTTATATAATCAAGGTAACATTAAATTAATAGGTAATTATAATCCGGAAAAGTAGCACTACAGCTATTATACGCAGGCTAGTAATTAAAAAGTCTATGTTGATTGAAGGGGTACTTGCTAAATTTTAGGCAAGCAAAATAATTGATCACTTCTTCAAAGTCTATATCTTTGAGCACATCAAATTCTGTGGACATCAGCGACATGCTCATCAACCTTTCTTGAAGCATTGTACTTGTTAATTCATTTGATTCTTTTCATTTTGAGAACAAGCGTTCCTCACTTCAGTTAGTTACCATCATGCTTAAGAAGATTCTCAATGCAATTTCTACATTTGGAAACGTGTCTTCAATTTTGTCTTCTTTCCTGAAATATTATTATTTTCTTCATTTTCACTAGTCTGAGCACTTTTCAAGTATTCTGTTATATGCAGACATTCCATTTCTAATGCTTTCTCGCTAACGTCGTTATGATAGATTTTAGTGTATTCTTTGCAACTTTGTCTCAACTCGTTGGGACTCAAAGTTTTCAAGCAAGATAAAAAACCAAGCCGATGACTTATTTCCTTGTACGAATACAATCGCTGTTTTAGATGAACGCTCAGAGTATCAATTACGGGAATGAAAATTTATACTTTGAATCTCTCTTTCCCATTTAGTTGGACTGTTTGCGCAGAGCCATCAAATAATGCTTCTACCTCTTATTCTTTGAGAAAGGTCCTTGTAAACACACTCTGGATTTTTCTCTTTTGCGCACGATCCAAAGTCACCAAATTTATCCCTGACGTTAATAATCATCAAGTAAAGTTAACAAGTTAGTCGCAACGTTCGTTGTTATAGTTTTTTCTGGAAATAAGTACTCGTACTTGTTTTGTCTATTCTTTCCAGTAAAATAAATTTCAGGTTTTCCATTTTTTGGACAAACTAAGAGTTTCGTACTTAGTTTCTTGTCTTGTCTGCTCTGCATCCTCCACGATAGACGTCAAGGCTCCTATATTTTGTTTATTCCCTTGATGCAAGGCGCTTACTGCATCAGCTCGCGCAGACCATCTGGTGTCAGAAAAACTTGTAAGAACTTCTTTTGAACCTAAATATTCAGTCCATCCCATATATACATCCACCCGGTGAGCATAGGTTTACATCAGAAAGGTTAAACAAGCAGCGGGAAAAACAAAATATAGATTCCTTCGAAGGCAAATATATCAAACATTTTCTTTCAACACTTTCATTGTTCTTTGATTTACGATTAAATAATGCTTCATTGAAATACCTAATTACTGATTTGCCATCTTTTTTTCGGTAAAATTTTCGTTAAAATAATCGGCAGGGTCGTGTGAAATATTTGCTGGGCCGGACGACTGCTGTTGCTCAATTAAAACAGTTGTTGGTGAAGGTTATGCATTTTTTCCGTAGGGACGGATTGTGAGGTTCCCAGATTTTCTGCAATCTGTTGTTGATACGATTCATTATGTGGATAGTTCATTATTGGGTTACTGCTCACAGAAGCTCTTGGTGTAAAATATGATGTTAATTTTGCTTATTTATCAATTACCTCTTCCTCATGTGCAGCTTTTTTCCTTTTTTCGGAGCCATTAGGATAATCCCGAACAGAAATGCCGTCCCGGCCGTGCGTTTCAAATAGGAATATCAGAAATTAAAATGCCTTCACACATTGAAGGGGTACACAGTTCGAATGGTTTATATTTATTCCAGTGATGCCCAAAAAATAATAGGTGCGTTTTTTTATGCATCCGAAGTAGTGCAAGATAGCAATTTGCACGCGAAACAACAACAACAACCAGAGTATGAGCACTTGTGAATTCAGTGGAGCACGTACTTGTGCACTCTGTGGAACGTACTTCGGGAAGTCATGTCAACTGAAATAGTTGGAATTTTCAGAAATTTCCATGTCGCCCTGGCAACCAGGATCATATAATTTGAAAACGGCGTTGGTTATACATATGTCAGAAATTAACTCGCATGCTGCTGTGGATTGATTTTTATGCGTGCAGGATACCTCCTCCACTCTGGATGAAAAAACGCAGCTAATAATAACAATAATAGCACATAAGGCTCATAAGATACTCTTTAAAAGTGAGGTCATATATGTATATGTACATATATGCAACCTTAAAAGCCCATCTAACCGCGGGTATAGGCTTCCGCATCACTGGTTTATTCATTCACAAATAATTAAGGGAAATAACCTAGTAGTAAGTAGATAGATTTGTCAGTGTCAGGCCCCTGGTTCATGAGACTACTATAAAAGCAGATGGATAATTATTAATATAGTCAGGTAATCATAGTTTAATTTTCGCAAAATAAATATATTTATCGGTTGTTTATCTGGAAATAAGGGGCCCCATAGATCGCGGGGCCGTGGGTACTTGCCCAGTTTACCCATGCGCAAAGATGGCCCTGGCGGTACTTTTGAAATTTCAAATTGAACGAGTGGACAAAGTATAAAATTCATAAGTCAATTGCTTTATTTTGTGAGAAACGATTTTTATTCAAGAGAGACAATGGTTTAAAGATTTTTTTGAGTGCCTGCTCTAGTTACAGGGCTGCTCGCTTGCTCACAAAAAATCATACATGCCTACTTCCAATCAAGAATAATATGTTCAAAAAATCAAAATTGATAACAAAAAATCGTTATTATTTTTGAAAAAATTTATAATATTTTTTTATTACTGTATTAATTTTCTAAAAACAATTTTTTTTTTTCATACAACCAACGCAAAAAAACGCTCTTTGCACTTTACCTTAATGGTGGTGTAGAAAGGAGTGCACGCTTCATGGGAAATATAAATTTACAATGCTCTGAATCTAAATAATTTATTTGGTTGCTGCAGATGAAATGACCGATTTAGCAATGACATAAAGTTGGCTGCAATTTTAGTGTATTATGTTGGCACAAGGTGGCGCAAATGATAGGACATATTGAAGTATAAATACTGCTACCTTGATTTTCATCATTTCTGTTTTGCACTTCATAGTGATCATAAAAACAAAAAGAGAAAGTGAGCATGGAAGTGACTCAAAAACGGCTACTTTTACTATACGAATTTAAATTATCTTACCAAGCAAAACATGACGTGTCGAATGGAGATTTCAAGCTCTCTTCTCTCCCGCAACAAAAAGGAACCGTGCTTGCACCGAATTGTGACCTGCGATGAAAAGTGGATTTTATTCGATAATCGTCGCCGATCGGCCCAATGGCTAGATGCCGATGAAGCGCCAAGACACATGCCGAAACAAAGCCTTCATCCAAAGAAAATTATGGTAGCTGTTTGGTGGTCTGTAGCTGGAGCTATCCACTATTCGTTCCTGCAACCTGGCGAAACCATCAATGCTGCGAAATACTGTGCTCAACTGGATAAAATGCATCAGAAATTGATAGTCCAACGAATTAGGCTTGTCAACAGAGATGGAGTGATACTGCTTCATGATAACGCACGACCTCATGTATCGAGAACAACGGTCCAAAAATTAAACGAGTTGTGCTATGAGACTCTTCCTCACCCTCCATATTCACCAGAGCTCTTACCAACAGATTACCATTAATTTAAATATTTGGATCACTTTTTGACAGGAAAAAGATTTAATAACGAAGCTGCTGTCAAAAATGCCTTTGAGGAGTGTCTTCTAACCAGAAACTCGGATTTGAAATAAATGTACTTGTATCTCGTTGGGAAAGGTGTGTTGTATCTATTGGTACCTATTTCGATTAAATAAATTGTCTTTATAAAAAGCTACAGCTGTTTAACAATTTACTACTAAATCGGCCATTTCATCTGCAGTAACCAATATAAATGGTTACTTTTTTTTACCAAAAAAGTTTTTAAAACTTTTTTATAGATATTTTTTTTATGAAAGATCAATTTTTGGTAAAAGTGACTTCGCAAACATGTGGCAGAATAGTTTGCTTGTTTCAATTATTTGAAGATTAAGCAGCAATAATGAAATTTCTTCAGGTATGAAGTATAGTTAATTAGGCTATTGATTAGTTCAACTTACAAGTATTTTATTCCATATTGCGAAAATTGCTGATCGCGCGTTGCATTGTTTTCCATATGCATGTTGTTATGTCGAAACCGTCAGTATGAAAACACCGATTGTGTTATTTCTATAAAACAAATTTTATTCAATGTGAATCGTAGCGCGGACAATTGTATACTGCACGGGGAACTGGTTTTCTACTACTCTTTTTAAAAGGAAATTAGTTTCGGTTCAATGATACATTTGATTCTTCATACTTAAGCTAGTTACAATTTACACAATTATTTTCGTTAAGACATGACAGTTTTTCCCCCTGCAATTTTGGCTACAATTTACAAAATTATTACAAATTCATTAGCTCATCAATATGACTTCATACTGCCAAGTTCTATTAAATTAATTTTTGAAAACGAATGAAAACTTAAAAATGTTTGTAGTATCTTTTGAATTCATCGGTGAAACGGACTGGAGGACGACTAATTCTTCTAGGCCTTCCTAATTCCACAGGCACATCAGGGACTGTATCTTGATCTGTACGCGCATCGGATGTTGATGGCTGGACACTGGAACTCAACGGTACTGGAGTAGCTACTGTGATTCGATCTGTTTCAATAGATGTATTAGCTTCATGATCGGTCGGAATGGTTTGAGGCGTAATTGACTTTGCCCTAGATGAAGTATGCATGTCAATATCAGAATGATCATCTATCTCACCTTTTTTCCCTCGGACTCGTTTACCAGTCTTCCTGATTTGATCAATATGTCGTTTCCATGCTCTGCCGTCATCTAGCCTAATCATATAATGTAAACGACCTACCTTTTCGATTATTTCTCCAAATATCCACTTCTCTGAAGATAAATAATTTCTAGCCGCAACTCGATCACCCACTTTGAGTTCTCTGGATATGGGTGTATCGTCTCCTACTGCGTTATTCAAAGGCATCATTATATCTAATCTTGACTTAATGTGTCTACCAAACATGAGAAAGGCTGGAGACTTACCTGTTGTTGGATGTATCGACCTCCGATACGCCATCAAAATTTTTGCTAATTCTTGGTCAATTTCATGTTTTTTACAACGCATTGCTTTAATTTTATTTTTTATAGTTTGAACATACCTTTCTGCTTGCCCGTTTGTAGCAGAATGGTATGGAGCACCTTGTTTATGAATTATCCCATTTTAAAAATTGTTTGAATTCATATGAAGTCAGTTGAGTTCCATGATCACTAACGACCACCTTGGGTAAACCAAACGTAGAAAATATTTCTCTGCATTTCTTTATTGTTGTTTCAGTTGTGATATTTGGTAATATGTGAACCACTGGCCACTTACTATAAGCATAAACTAAGATAAAGAAATTATTTCCCAGGAATGGGCCGAAGAAATCAATGTGCACCCGATCGAAAACGCCTTTTGGTGTTTCCCAGCAATGTGTGAATTCAAGTTTGGCTGCCTCCGGGTGAACCAATTGACAATTTTTGCAATTTCTTACTATATCTTCAATATCTTTATCCATATTGCTCCACCAGCAATATCCGGGTCATGCCGAAATGTCCAGTGTGTAATTCCCTGAGGACTCTTTCGCGCAAAACCTTAGGAATATAGACTCTGATTCCCCGTAAAAGACAATTGCACTGCAAAGCGAATTCATTCTGGTCAATGCCAAAACGAACTTTCGGATCGCATATTCGACCATGTTTTAATGAGTGAAGCAAAATCTTTACATCTCTGTCATTTTGTGTAGCAATGCCTAGTTCGTTAACTGTAACCGGTAAATTCTCAATAATATTACATTCAATTGAATCAATTTCTTCTATGTTTTTTGATACGTTTTTAATGGGTAACCTTGACATAGCGTCAGCATTAGTATTCTCAGAAGACTTTTTGTATCTTATCTCATAGTTAAATGATTCTAAAAATATTGCATAGTGTTGCATTCGAGTTGCTGATAATGTTGGTAGCCCTTTATGAGGTGAAAATATTTGTGAAAGAGGCTTGTTGTCTGTAACTAGGATGAATCTCCTAGCATATACGTACTGGTAAAAACGTTTGATGCCAAAAATGATTGCATAAGCTTCCCTATCAATTTGGCTATACCTCTGCTGAGTTGGTGAAAGAGTTTGTGAAGCGTTTTGAATTGGACGTTCAGTCCCATCTGGATACAAATGGCTGAGAACACATCCCACTCCAACTGGAGAAGCATCTACTGCTAATATCAATGGTAATTTGGGGTCATAATGTACAAGAACGGTGTCGGAGAGCATTTGTCTTTTAATTTCCTGAAATGTGTGCTCACAATCAACTGTCCTCTTGAACGCGACCTTTTCTTTCAAAAGATTGTTCAGGAGATATGTAAGTGTGCTCGCATTCCCAATGAAACGGCTGTAATAATTTATTAAGCCCAGAAATGCTCGCACCTCATCTTTATTCTTTGGTCAAGGCATGTCTTGAATTGCCTCAACCTTATTTTTTAATTTTTGGATTCCATGTTTATCAATTAAATACCCGCAATAGGTAATACGGTCAACCATAAATTCATTTTTTTCTCGATTTATCCTCAAATTCATTGCAGATAGCCTACTTAATACCTCTTCTAATCGTCGTAAGTGCGTTTCATCGTTTGGAGCTGTAATTCTAATGTCGTCCTGAAATACTTTTACACCATCAATGCTTTTTAGCATACTCTCCATTTGCCTTTGAAACTTAGCAGCAGCACAAGAAACACCAAACATCAGTCTCTTTGGCTTGTAAAGCCCTTTGTGTGTGTTAATTGTTAAACACTCACGACTACCCGGATGTAACTCCATATGCAAATATGCTTTATGGATATCAATCTTTGTATATTTTTTACCACCTGCGAATCCATCAAACAGCTCATCGATATTGGGTAAAGGATACTCATCAACTTCAATGAGTTTGTTTACAGTTATTTTATAGTCCCCACAAATTTCAACCTCTCCATTGCTCTTTGGCACAACTACAATGGGTGTCGCCCACTTGCTAGTGTCCACCTTTTCAAGAACGTCATTGGCAACTAAATTGTCGAGTTCTCGCTCCACTGCGGTCATTAATGAAAATGGTAAACGCCTTGCCCTAAAGAAAACTGGTGAGGCATCTGATTTTACATGTATCCTAGCTTGCATGCCATTTATCTTCCCTATCGACTTCGTAAATACAACTTCATATTTATTTAAGAGTTTTTGTAACCTAGACTTGCAATCTACGTGGCTAACCGCAGAAATAACACTCGCGTTTTGCCCAACAATTTTTTCCCAATCGAAATCAATCTGCCTTAACCATTCACGTCCGAGCAATGGGCCTCTATTTGAATTTACAATATACAATTTAAATTGTCGCTTACCTTCATTGGTTGTAATGTATACATGGATGTACCCGTAGCACTTTATTTCGGTTCCACAGTAGCTCTCCAGTTCCGTGTCGTTCGCGAGCACCTTTGCCTTCGAAAAATACTTTTGAGCGTCAGTTTTACTCATTACAGTCACTGGTGCACCTGAATCAATTTCAAAATTTATATAAATTCCACTTACATTTAATTTACAAAAAAATGTTGATCTTAATTTAGAAGAACTTGATACAACCGTTTTATTGGCAATTTGAAGAAGTTGCTCCACTGTAATTTCCTCCTGGTTATTGTCTCCTTCTTCTAACAAATTAGTGTGATCATGGCTTCTTAACTTCAAACAAACTTTCTTTAAGTGTCCAAATCGTTTGCAAAATAAACATTTCGTTTGTTTATGCCGACACTCGTTTGCTCTGTGATGCGGACTGCCGCAACGAAAACAACAATTTTTTAACGGGAATTTACATGTTTTCATTTGCGAAACCCGATTCTTATTATTTGTAGGCTGATAATTTTTGCTGGGCTTTTTCGTTTCTTTGCATTTAATTTGATTTAAATGTATGTTTTCTCTAACCTTTTCACTGAGTGCTGCTCCACCTCGCTCTGAAAGTTCCATTGCTAAAGCCTTTTCAGTCGCTACAGTTAAATTCAAGTTTTTTACTTCCAGTAATCTACTCTGGATTCGTTGGTTACTTAGGCCAAAAACAAATTGATTCCTGATCGCGGTATCCCGGAAAGCACCAAAATTGCACGATGTGGCTAATTTCTTTAACGCAATCAAAAAATCTTCACAAGATTCTCCATCTCTTTGTTTCCTTAAATGAAATCGGAAACATTCCACAATTTCTAGTGGTTCAGGTTGAAAATATTCTTTCAGTATACTGACGATTTGGCTATAAGCCTTGTCTTTAGGTTTCTCAGGGGCGATTTTATTACACAATGTGCTGTACGTATCGGAGCCCATGTAATGTAATATTAGGCATTTGTGTTTGTCCGATGCAATATCAAATACCTCGAATGCTGCTTCTAGTCTTTCGACCCAACGTGACCAAGAGCCTGTTTTGTCATACGGCTCGAAAACGAAACTCATTGTACCTGCGCTTTCACGACAATTGGTGTAACCAAATTGAATTTCGAATTCCACTTTTTTCGTGTATTTCTTAACGATGCTTTTCGATGCAATTTCGACACCATGCAAACCAGACAATGATAGGGTATCAGGAACTTGTCCGCACGTGATTCCGAAAGAAAATGTAATCACAAAATGTAATTAATGTAATCTAATCACATTATAAATATCCAAAACATCCTCGTCGCCAGTTATTATGTCGAAACCGTCAGTATGAAAACACCGATTGTGTTATTTCTATAAAACAACTTTTATTCAATGTGAATCGTAGCGCGGGCAATTGTATACTGCACGGGGAACTGGTTTTCTACTACTCTTTTTAAAAGGAAATTAGTTTCGGTTCAATGGTACATTTGATTCTTCATACTTAAGCTAATTACAATTTGCACAATTATTTTCGTTAAGACATGACACATGTGAAAACGCTTGTGTTAGGTTTGTTGATAAGTTCTCTTTAAGTTCGAAATTTATTTTATTAGTTTAAAATTATCAAATTTAATGAGATCAGTGCAACATAAAAGATAATTGGAAACCAGAGTTTCAATGCAAAATACAGAATTTTATCTGATTTGTAAGACCGTCACAATGGCGTTAATTATGCAGTTTTGTTTTTCCCTGACCTAGACTCATCATTAATCATTTATCAAATTCATATGACATTCATCAAATACTGAAACAAATGAAAACAATGTAACTGACCACTGTGCCAAAAACATATCCGTAATAAAAAGAAATTTGTTCCGACAATTCAAATCCATATCGCACCTTAAACAGAACATACCAATTTGATTGATCGACTAAGTGAAGAGACAGGTGGGCCGAAATCAGATGAGGAGCCCCTCGAGCACGTGTCGTCACTCATATATCACAGATCAAACGATTAATAATCATCGTTATGCAGTAGCAAACAATGGAAAGTAAGAGGTGATGATCGTTATGGTGATGGTATCAGTTATTGTTATGGAAAAGTAGCGAAAATGTCGACATGTTTGATTGGAGAAACTCACATTAATAATAGACGTGTTTCTTTATTTGGATCATATTAAGAATGACTGCGTCAAAAGCTGCAGAGGAGGCTGCAACAGCTATGGTACGATAGTGAAGGGACAGTAATTGCATAGTTGATCGTACTAGACATTATACGCTGGAGCGCCCTTATGAAACAGTAACAAACAAAAGCAAGAAAATGTCCGAGATGCAGTGGAATTAGTAAAATATATTTGAGTATGTACGCGTGAAAAGAGATCTTTCAAATAATTTGATATGTCTCGTAGGCGGGCACCTCAGTTTGAGTGACATGTGGAGAGTAAATTTGTGTCAAAGCGATAATGGAAGCAAAAATTAATTTCACATAACTTGAAATGAAATCTTTTTCATCCATAGTTTGATAGCTAGCTGTCTATCGATTGAAGAAATGTGAAAGCGTCATGTACCTTACAATTACATTTTTGCGCGATTTGTGGTCGGTGATATCTTAGTTTGGTAGTCAAGCTGCCAGATTTGTATTTATCGAACTTCAAATAAACACAAATGCGGTATTTGTAAAAATCTTGCAATGATTGATTCGGAAACGTAATGCGATACCAGACCTTATATCAAAACCGAAAAGCGTCAAGTACTCCCTAGCATTCTTTTGTTAATTTTACTAACTGACAAGTGTTTACCATGCAAATTCACGCCTCTTTAGCTGAAAGCTCATTTTAAATAAGCTTTACTTCAGCTCTGTTTGCAGTCTATTACACTTTTTAGAGATTTCGCAATCAAAGCCAATGTAGTATTACGGTGAAAGTCATCAAAGACATCAATTCCTCTAAAATCTGCCACACCATTCAATTCATACGTATATCTTCGCGCTTAAAGTCAGTCTAGTTATTTCATGAAATGTCGCCCGAAACTTATTCATTCAAAGCATGCAAAGATGACATAAAACCTTCGATATCATTCAAATAGCCAATTGAATTCTTCGGAAGTTTATTGAATAGACGTTTCGAAACTAGTCAAAGTGAAGGCTACTCACCCAGCTATTATTCTTAGAGATCACTAACAAAAGATACATTGCGAATTTCACCTTCAGCTCGATCTGATAGCTCTTTGATCCTTGAAATCCAGTACCTGAGTGTTTGTTTTGGTGTTGGTTTATTTGTAAACAAGTGCTATCAAAGTTCAAGTACCTGGTTGAGATTGAGCTGGCTTCGGAGCTTATTAAAATGCGGTGATAACAATAGAATGTTTCGGCAAAACGTCGCAGTACTCGTCAACGTTTTTCAATTTAATTCATTTTAATTATCCACTGAAAATAAGATTTGCACTCAAGTGACTATTGAGTGCGTTGGAATGTAATCGATTTGAGGCGAGAAATATGATTTGATTGCCGTCTTGTTCGACAAATTCATAATGATCTGGCCTTGCTGCGATGATTTGAAGGATTTTATAAATGCGGAAGTCAAAGCAGGATGTCAACCAATTAGAGTATTTAAAGGAGAAATCGAAACATTCCCATGAATATCTGATCGTCAATTTTTCATTCTGTTTGTTTTTATAAAAATTTATATTGCGGTAGACATTTCAAATTATAAGGTTAATTGCTTTATAACCAAAAATCAAAAGTAACTTTGTATAATTCATTCGCAATAGAATGTATATGGGAATTTAATGTATGTGATTTTCAAATAAAATTATTTTATATATTGAAGAACAAAAAAAATTATATCAATTTTTATTAAAACTTTGTTGTTTATTTAGGATTTTATTATTATACAAGCATACGAATTGAAATTGAAACTCTAATAATTTGTATACATTTTTAAAAAAAGGTGGAAGTACTGCAATCCTGGCGAGAAGGAGTATGAACCACTAACACATCCAAACTCCTACCCTACATTAGATGGTCAAGGTGTTTTCTTTCGAGTTCATAGCGATTTTTACGTAGATTCCTCCCAGGAAAACCAGCTTTGGCCCAGATCTCAGCAAGTTATTTGAAAACGAAGGGCCTGTGTTTCTAACAGGAGACCTGAATAAGCATCACCGTCAAAAAATAGACTTGTGGAGAAATAAAGCTAGAATCGGGTAACAAAGATTCATCTTGGAAAAATGTATATGCCTGCATATCCCCGACCAAGGTAACTTCGATATTGAGGTAGCATTGGAGTGCATACCAATTTTTACTGGCAATCATAGGCGCGCCGTAGGTTGGCCCCTCTCAGAAAAATAAATATTTCCAGGAGCAGACACTTAAGTTTTCGCCTCTTTTGATTTTGTGGTTACAGCAACAAATGTGTAGTGCAGTATTGTAAGCCTATAACAAAGCATACACACTACTTATGACAAATATACTGTGTTATTTGCAGTATTAATTACGATGTTATGGGACTCATCTCGAGAAATGGACGGAAATTTTTAATTTCGACAAGATGTACGTTAAGAAACAAAAGAAAAGCGCCTCGCCAATCATCCTTTCTTTATTAAGATTATCTGTTCATTCCTACTAGGCAATATACAGGTATTTAGACAAGAATACTTTTATAAACTGGCGTTTTATTCAATTATGTTTTTCACAAAACATAGTCTGAGTAAGTAGGCAATAAGATAATTAATGTAGAATACAATTTAGAGAATAATAATGGCATCCTCGCCACTTTAAAGCTACCTATTCAAGACAATGTTGTTTGTAGCTACGCATAAAGCAAAACAAACACATTCTCATTCCATATTTGAGAGCATGTTTCTTTGACTTTTGCGTATGATAAGGTGTTCTTATTAGATTTGAGTCAAAACGTCCATACTGAATAGCTCGGAAAGTCCAATATTGGTGCTGTAAACCTTTTGACACCACCACAACCAATCCTGTACCAAATTTGTATCCCGTTAAAATAACTTATCCTATAACTTTGGTTTTGATCCATTGAAAGCGTTGGAAGTTATGAGAAAAAAAGGGTGTTTGGAGTTACCTTCGGCAAATGTGTTAAAATTTATAAAATTGAAATATTTTCGGCTTATTTTCTATACGAAATCATTATTATATATGCTGGCAGCGTGAACCTAGCATAACAACCAAAACTCTGATCTAACTGGTTTACACTCAGGTTCAATGTGTATGAATTTCATTATAATTTGGATTAGTTAAAATGGGTTAGTTAAATTTAAAAGGCATAGCACTTCAATTTCACCGGTTTTTTTTTCTTGGTAACACAACCACCACATGGTTCCTATTATATTCATTAAACTTTTGTCAGACCTATATCTACTCAAGACCAATATATACTGTGAATTTTATCCGGTCGCGAGATACCGCAAACGCAAATTCCAGGTGCTAAAAATATAACTAATGCTAAAAATATAAATAATAAAATATAAATAATAAAATATAAATGATAAAAATATAAATAATAAATAATTGTTCAATGAAGAGGCACAGTTGGTGTAAATACAAGGCGAAAGAAGGTTAAGCTCGACTCGTTAGTCAATGAGATTTCACAATTGCAAATATGTGATCAATAGCTATGGGACTATAAAAGAGGCTTTAGAGAAAGAAAAATAAATGAAGGAAAATACAACGACTCAGTTTATGCATTGGGGATTTTTCATTCAATCAGTAATCCTAAGTTTGTGGTAAATCTTTTCATCTTTCACTATGTTCTTTCTTTAACGAACATGTTAAGCACATATTTCCAAACTAAAAATGCAACTCTTTGGGATGGAATAGATCTTGTGAATGAAACAGCTAAAACACTACTAAGTGAGCGAGAAAACTGTTATGTAGTTTGGCAAAAATCTAAATCATTCGCAGAGAAGCATTGTCTGGAAATCACATTTCCTAGAGGATCATGAAAACGAAAAACAGCAGAAAGCATTAGTTTGAAAAGTTTTGCTATATCATCTAGCCTCGGACACGCAGTTAGGGCTAGAAAGATATCCCTGCAAACCAAATGCCTCGAAAACAGTAAGTTGCAGCACTCTTATATTTGTACTCGTATATTTGGTAATGCATTATGCATTAGCAAATAACAAAGAATCAATTAAAAAACATATAATGTATTAGTAAATTATATAAGTTCTATGAACAGTACGTGTACCTTACGGAAGACAAAATCATCGCATGTTTTGAACCTTTCGGCCACTGGCCCCAGCCAGGTTTTAAGCCACGACACGCCTATGCTGGCAATCCGAAAGAAGTTGAAGCTTTCCTAACAATAGTTAAGTTACTAAATGAGAGCCTTAATGAAGACGCAAAGAACAAATTATTGAAATTTATCATTAGATATAAATAACTACGTGGAACTAGAAAGACCTCTAACAAATAGATATAAAATTCAGAAAAGTCAACAGCAATTTTATACACAACTATCCCAATTACGCCAGTGCGGAACAGTTGAGTAATATGGCGAAAAACTATCTGAGCTCATTCACGAATTGAGTGATATTCAAATTAGAAGCTTAGGTCAGAACCCATCTTTATCAGAAAAAGTAGCAATACGAAAGTCAAATGACTCGTACGCACTTACTATTTTTAAGAATGGTCTAGACGAATCACTCAAACCCTCACTTTTTGCAGCACAGCCCAAAACATTTGTAGAAGCGATTCAGATAGCAACTGAATTAGAATCAAGCATAAATATAACAGGAAATATTATGTATGTAAACAGAAGAAGCAATATAAACCAAAAATTGAATTATAATTATAGAACCAGGTGAAACAATAACTACTGTTAAAAAACCTACTATAATACATATAGGAACAATAATAATTATAGCCAAAACCGAAATAACTATTACAGAAATAACAACAGGAAAAATGGAAACAACTATGATTCTAGAAACAATATACCAAACCAAAACAATAATTGCAGAAATTATTATAGAAATAACAATAATCCTGAAAGGATTGAGAAAAATACTGTAAACCAGAGAAATAGAAATACTAAGAATGAAATAGCACCTGAAATTTACATAGAACATTCAATAATACAAGAAAAAAGCTTAAAGCACATCGAAGTACTAAATACAAATAAAGTAGATGCATTGATCGATAATATTAAGAAAGAAACTGAACCATTACAAAAATACCGATCAGTCGAAGTCGAGAGACCAATAAACGAAAGTTTTAACGATAAATAAATAATCAAAAATGTTATAAAAAGCATTGAAATGAATTAATTGCGTTCAGAGTATTGGCAAATATTAAACCAACACAGTAAAACGATACCAATAACAACAAAGTATGAACATGCAGAAGGCAAATAGTCAAAAACCAAAAATATACCGGGCAGTACAAATATACAAGAAAATCTGAAAAAGTGCATGATCTAACCCACAATAAAAAACCTAAAAAAGCTGATTTATGTAACAGCAATGCGACAATTAATATCAAAAGATCGATAAAACCAAAGCCGAAGCCTAAAGAAGCTTTTCTTTGCAACAGCGAAGCGGTAAAAAATTTGATGAAATCAAATTTAACATAAAGAATTTTCCAAGAGTAATAATGGAAAATAATAAAATTACAGTTAGATGAAGTGATAATCCATCGAAATTAGTTTTGCCATTGGAAAAGCTGACATCACAATTAACTGAGAAGAAAATAGCGAAAATATGCCGAAAGAAAAGATACAAATTGTCCAACATATTGAGTATTAAGAAATTTATATCTATGTTCAATCAAATGCAACATGACATCCAAACAGAGAATAGGGAAAATCTGAAGATAGTTAAACCTAAAACCCCGAAATTAATAATTGATTGCTTAATAAAATTTAATTATGACAACGAACTACAAATTAGGCTGATAAGTAGAATTAGTTCAGCCCATAATATATTTCAAAGAGTAAGAGTTAGGAAGGAAATCAAATAAGGTTGTAATATAAACTTGAAGTCTAAAGAAGTTTTAGTTAAAAAACAAATTTGAAATAAATCAAAAGCAAAAAAAAATACCACAAACCATACAAAATGTTAGTAAAAAAATGTTGTTAACCAAATATGCTAGCAAATAGAAAATGTATAACAAAAAAAACTCTAGCGCACCTGAACCGCTAGAAACACTAATATTCGAAGAACAGCAGAAGAATCGTGCAGGTTTTGAGTGCATAGTCCACCACATGAGCTGCTTATTACGGCCAAACTGTTTCAAATGCGACGTTTTACTTTGGTCTCAAGAATGCATTATAACTCCTACGGTATATGGTTTCAGATATTACCACTGGCATGAATTTCAACGTTTATGAGAGCAAAACACGGGTTAATTATATTCGTTATCAGTTGCTTATTTCACAAAATTTTGAAAGCAGCATCTCATATAACAAAAATGAAGAAAATGCTCAGTGTCTGCAGCACTGTAACTGAAGTTGGTGTTTGGGGCTGCGATCCGAAAAATTTGCAGAGCTTTGGGAATTGAAACATCGGTTATTTATTTTCATTGTAAATGTTTCCGGTATGAATACTAACTGTAAGCATTTATTGATACAAAAGTAGCACAACCGACTCGTGCTGGCAACCTTTTGCCAGTACCAAAGCCAAGAATATATCACACCTGCTTCACGTTGTTATATTACATTCGAAGTTATAGGAGTATAAAGAAATTTAGGGTTACCTGCAGCAAGTTTTTTCCAATAATCGAAAGCTTAATATTTGCTGTTTATTGTCACTACAATATCATTACCAATTGAAAATTCTACGATAAAACCGCTTAATAAAGATATTGCAAACAAACACAAAAAAAAAACAATAGCTGGCAACCCTATCGTGGCTTTTCAACCAAAGTTGGCCTGAATAATGTTTATAATAAGTTTCATTAATTGTATGAAATTCGTATTGATTTCATGACTGCACTGGAAGTTCTAGGGCAAAAAGTTTTATTTTCCAGAACAAATTTTCAAAACCAAAGACACACAAATTACCATAGCTGGCAGCACCAATCGAATTTTTCAACCAAATTTCTATCAAACAAAGTCTAGAGTAAGGTTCAGCTACTGTGTCAATTTCGTGAAAATCTGGTAACTTATTCACATTTCATAGGGCAAAAAGCAGTTTTTTTTTCTTTGTAATTTTTCAAGATGGCACCACTGGCACAGAGTTGCCCACAATTCAAAATCGCTTCTATCCAATCTGGTCCTACTAAAGTCCAATGCATTCTGTAAATTTCAGTTGTATCTGATTAGTGGTTCGTGAGTTCCCGTGAACAGAAGTTTTTGATGCTAAAAATATAGGTTAACTGGGAAAGGGTTGCCGTTCTTGTCCGACTTGAAATTTCCAAAGTTTAACTTGGAACGAGTAGATAAAGCATAAGATTTGTATACACATTGGTTTTGTTGTAAGAAACGGACATTTTTTAGGATATTCGATGGTTTGAATGTTTTCACTTCCAAATTTTTATTTTTTCAAATTGAAGACACCAAAATTGTTATAGCTGCCTATTCCAACCGAATTTTTCGACCAAATTTCTACCAAACGTTAAAGTAAGGTCCAGCTACTGTATAAATTTTGTCAAAATCGAACGATTGAATCAGAATTTATAGGGCTAAAAGCAGTTATCTTTTTTTATTGATTTTTCAAGATGGCACCACTGGCACAGAATCGCCCGCATTTCATAATCACTTCTATCAGATCTGGTCCTATTTAAGACCAATACATTCTGCAAATTTCAAATAATTCTACTAATGGGGTCGTGAGTTTCCGTGAACAGAAGTTTTTGATGCTAAAAATATAGGTAAATTGGGGAAGGGTTACCAGGCGTGCCCGTTATATCATATCAAATGTTTTTCATTGGTCACATAAACAAAGCATAAGACTTATATATGAGGGGCTTTTTTTGAAAAAGCAACATTTTTTCAAGAGAGAAGATGATTTGGAGGTTTTCACTTTCAGTGCCTGCCCTAGCTACAGGGTTGTCAGCACGCTCATCAAATTACACAAATTTACAACAAAATAATACCAATATGTTCTGAAAATTTCCCAATAATTGACTAGCTCCGTCCAAAGTTATCGCAATTTAAAATTTTAAAAATTTTCCCGTTCTTTTTTAGGCACCTAGCGCACACATGGGGTTACAATTTAATACTAATGTTCTTCGAACATTAGCAAAAAATACCACAAACCGTACAAAATGTTAGTAAAAAAATGTTGTTAACCAAATATGCTAGCAAATAGAAAATGTAAAACAAAAGAAAAATATCACAATCATTTATTAAAGCCATATGCACCATAAATATGAAAATACAAAAAAAAATACAAGCAAAAACATTTTAGACATAAGCATTGAATTTGATTGATATACCACAAAAGTGATGGAAACCTTCAGACATATCTACATGAATTAACACAAATTGTGAATATCTGTTAAAATTATTATTTTTTACAAAAAAGAATACAGAATCACATGTAAAAATAAACACTTATAAAGCTGAAATATTTCAAACTTATCTATATATGCACATAAACAAAAACTTTAATGGAAAAAATTGTAAAGTATGGATCTGATTTCAAAAAAATTTCCTTTCTACAGAAAATAAATTTTTTTCCCAAAGGAAGAGGGTGTTGTGAATACTAAAATGTAAAAACACAAAAATGTCAAAACATATTAACAATATTTACTTTGCAATTTCAGTGACATTCCACAAAAGTGGTGAGCACTGAAATTAAACTTGACTAAGCAGAGACTCGAACAAGTACACTTAAAATTAAAAATAATACCGAAAGCCAGGTCCATACATTTTAGTACACATACTTTTCATTTACTAATTTAACGAAAAATGTTACTATTTAAGACCGGAATATGACACAATAAAGTCAGTCTTTTTCGGTAAGCTGGGATTGTTCTGAGGGGACAATTTTTACATCATATCTAAAATTATTTTTGAATATTGCCAAGCGTTGTGGCAGTCTTTATTGACGATTGTCATGTGCCAAACACTTTGACACAGACTGTACATAGCGTACCATTTCACTATAATCTGCTCTACAAACTTACGCAAGAAAGTTAGAGGAAAAAGATCGGGCCTAGGAACTTTGTTGCAGTTGAGTTCCGAAACAGCTTTATGTATTATATCAATATGAGAGAAAGAAAGGTGTGAGTTTGATGGGTTTGGTGCATTAAAAATATTCTGGAAACTATCTGCGAATGAGTCACAAATCTTATTAGGAAAGGAAGAAATGAATTTCGCCCAAAACCTAAGAATGTCTTAAGAATATTGCTGACTATACAAATAACTGTTGCAAGTGGGGAAAGGAGTATCTCTAAACTAAAATAAATTAATAACTTTTTATGCTCTAATACCACGCAAGACTGTCTTAAAGGTTTTGCTATTTTTTGCGATTGGGCATGCAATTGCTGGTGAAATAAATTTATGGGAGGCAGCAAAAAATTTTGTAGAATTAAATGCGAGAAGGAAAAGTTTTTTTTAAACTTTAGCATGGCCGATGAAACTTTTGTTTAGTGTTTATGGGATTTAAGTTTTGTTTGTGTGGTTGTGCGAGCAATAATACATTTTTGTACAAGCACTAGAATTTGTAAGTACATGGCTACAAGCACTTTTAAGTTTTTACTGATTTTCGAAGAAAATTTATTGTTAAACTCGATTCGCCGAAAATTCATATTTCTTTATATATATATCAGCAAAATGATTAAGGGGGGATAATCTCTGGATTGGCCGATTCGATTAAGCTGAAATTTTCCGAGGACATAGATAGTGAGTAGGTCCATGACTTGCTAGAATTTAGGTATCTTTAACTCTTTGGCGGCCGCGGGCATTTTAGTGAATTTTCAGGTACTCCTATATTTCCAAGCAGTGCAAATTTGTGTTAAAAAAAGTATTGGTAATGAAGATTTCTTATGTTCTAAGCTTGCAAATGATAAAGAATTGGAAATTTTGAGCCGTGTGTGGGTGCTGAGTGCCTAAAATTAGGCAAGGATTTTTTCCCAAATTTTGATTTGTCCTAACTTCTGACAGATACATTGGATCATCGTGAAAATGCTGTATTGATGTTGACTAAGATTTAACATACATTGATTTTCAAGACAGTGCGAGTAACTCTGTTGCTACGGCAGGCTCTTAAAAAAATCCTTCAAATCATCGACCCTCCTGAAAAGTTTTTGCTTTTTGACAAAAACTTCAAATCATTGATAAATCTTAGCGTTTGCCCATCTTATCTTCAGATCTGCACAAGAACGGCAACCCATCACCAAATTACCTCTATTTTCTGCACTCGAAACTTCTGTTCAAGAAAACTGACGACCGGAAAGCCCGATCATAATCAAATTTACAGGACATATTGATATTAGCTAGGACCAAGTTTGATAGAAGTGATTTTGAAATGCGGGCAACTCTGTGACAGTCACTGAGAAAAAAACTGCTTATTGGGGTATAATTTCCGATTCAGCAATTACATTTTAACAAAAATCACACAATATTTGGACTTTACTCTAAACAACATTTGGTGAAAATTTGGTTGGAAAATTAGAATAGAATTGTCAGCTATGGTTATTTTCGTCTCCTAAATCTTGCATATTTGCTCAGAAAAATAAAGCTTTTTCCCTATAACTTCCGGTCCAGCCATGAAATCAAAACAAAGTTCATGCCGTAAATGGACCTTAATACAAACCAAACGTCGTAGGAATCTCGTAAAAAAATCATGAAGCTAAGACTATTTTTGTAATTTTTTGGAATTTCTTTACTATGCGATTATGTTATTAGGTTTGCAAATGAGAATGATCCTGGAATAACAATTAACAACAAATATTAACGTTTTGAAAATTTGAAAACTTTTGAGGGTGGTATCCCTAACATTTTTTTTCGTATAACTTTCGTATAACTAACCGTATAACTTCCAGCGCAGTGATTCAATCGAAATGAAAGTCACAGGGTGGGTTTAACTTAACGTGAAGTAGATTTGGTATATATTTTGTTTTCCTGCTAACACAAGGTAACCAGCATCAGACATTTTCGTAAATATTGCACCAGCAGATGCTTCGAATTACATAATCATATGCAAAGCATTTGCAATAAAAATAAGGAACCAATTTTTTAATTTTCCGAGCTTTGAAAATTTTTCGGATGGTAGCCTCAAACAACGTTTAACCGCTGAAACTTTCGATGAAATCCTGCGATGAGAAGTTGATTTATGTATGAGCTTGTTTTGGTAAACTTATTGCTGCTTCGTTGGAAAAGTGTTGCCAGCACTGAAAATTTTCATAATCTATGTTATAGTTGTGTTTTGTTGCTTTGGATAAAGAATGGCTGGTATGATACTACAAAAAAGTGTATAACGTTTTTCATTTTTTTGTCACTCAAAGACAATTTCTTCAAAAATCAATTTTCTAGCGGCTTTGATGCGCTAGACTTTTACTGTTTTATCCGGCTTGAATGATAATTATGTCACATGTTTTTTTCTAAACCGACGTTTTTATTATGATTTAAAATCATTTGATTTTCGTTTTAAGGAGCGCTAATTTGTCTTTTTGTCTGGGGCGACGTAAATGCTGGAGAGAGACACACAGGACAGTTGTGGAATTAAATAGCGACGGATAGATAGTTTGATAGACACAGGTGTCTCCTTTGATTCACTTATGTACTTCATAAAGGTAGCGCGTCAATGGCAGCTCATGAGCACGATAATTCATTATATAAGTCTACCCACAAATATAAGGTACTGGATTCTTATCATCCCTTGACAAAAAAGACAAAGTTATATTTCTGGGAGATTTCAATCGCCCCAATCTATATTTTATTCCTGCTGAAAATGACACTTACCTGCTCCCTGTAAACCTTTCGGATTCCAACGTCTTCAAACTGACGAGTACCTTCTATGGCAACGATTTGCAGCAAGTTTGTCCGACTCCTAACCAAAGCGGGTATTGGTTGGATCTTGTGTTCACTAACGCTTATGACGAGCTAGTGGTAAGTCCAACTAATAACACGGAGCATCTTTTTTGTAATAGTTCGCACCATACAGCACTCTCAGTTGAACCTGCCACTCCTGATTCTATTTACTTAAGAACGCACCATAATTCAATGTTATACGACTTTCTTAATGCTAATTTTGAAAGCATTCACCATCACCTTGACTCTATAGATTGGACGATTACTCTTTCAAGCCATTTCCACATTTTATAACAAAATCTTTGACGCCGTTGAAAGATATGTAGCTGTAGATAAAAAGAAAAAAAAAAGTTGTCTGAGCCATGGCGTGATAGGGACCTTAGGCATTTGCGAGATCGTAGGAACAAACTTTATAAGCGGATTAAAAATAATATTGTCGTTAATTCTGCTATTCAGGATGAATATAATAAAGTTACTAAGTAGTTTTTAGCAAAGCCTCACGAGGCTTATGACAATTACATTAAGATAACCGGCTAAAATATAATCTGCAATCCGAAAAAAATTTATGATTTTGTAGATGTGAAGCGTAAAACTGCTGGTTGTCTATCGTGGATGTTCTTTAATGATATCACTTCTTCCTCTCCTAATGAGATTTGTGATTTATTCACAGATAGTTTCCAGAATATTTTTAATGCACCAGACCCATCAAACTCACATCTCTCTTTCTCTCATTCTGCTCCTACAGCTTTTGTCGGCCAATTAGAAATTACACGTGACGAAATACGTAAAGCTATTTCGGAACTCAACTACGACAAAGGCCTTGGGCCCGATCTTCTTCCTCCAACTTTCTTGCGTAAGTGTGCAGAGCAGCTTATAACTCCTTTTCATATTTTTTTCAACAGATCACTTTTGTCTGGAGTTTTTCCATCTTGCTGAAAATTTTCATATGTCACACCCATCTTCTAAAATGGTGATAGATGCTGTATCGGAAATTATAGGGGCTTTGCCATCTTATCTTCAATTCCCAAACTTTTTGAAAAGATTGTCTACGATAAACTTTCTCCACTTGTTGACTCCCGTCTGAAAGAGCAACAACATGGTTTTAGAAAAGGTCGCCCAACTACCACAAATTTGACAGTCTTAATCTCAGACGCTCTGTGTAAAATGGAGAAAGGATACCAAATCGACGCAGTCTATACAGACTTAAGTAAAGCTTTTGACAGAGTTGACCACGCTACCTTAATTCTATAGGTTCAGAAATTCGAATTTGCCGGATTTTTTCTTAGTTGGCTGACTTTCTACGTTCGAAGTCGAACACAAATGGTAAAATTTCAAGGAATTTTATCGAAAAATATTTCTGCTACCCGACTTCTTTTTAATATATTTATTTCTGACCTATCTAGTCCTAGCAAATATACCTCATCTAATTTATGCTGACGATCTCAAAGTCTATCACATCATGAAATCTAAGGCTGGCCGACATATGATATCTTATTAGGATCCGCACACTAGGCAGCCAAAATCTTCTGGCTGCGGCAGCCCTGAGAACCTGCACATCTGCACAGGCAGCCACGTGGCTGCCCGCTGCCATCAAATTCAACGTGAATTTATGAGGCTGCTTGTAGTCCCCGCTCACTTGTTGCAGCAGCCAGGTAAAATGTCTTTCGACACTGAAAAATTAATACGCGAAATTAAAATTCGTAATGCGATTTGGGATATATCCTGTGATGAATATAGTGATCGCGATGCCAAGAGAAGAAGATGGGAGGAAATTACCAACATTATGTGTAAAGAAAATATGTTGGAAAATGAAAAGAATGAATTAGGTAAGTTAGTTTTTATTGGTAAGTAATTATGAACTTAAAATTAAATTTGGAAAACTGTGGTACTTCATGATGGATGTGACATAGCTCCGGTCAGGAGGTATATAATAATTACTACCCCAATGCAACTCTGCTTTGCCATTCTAGCGCGTTTTCGTTGTTAAAATAATCGGCAAATAAATCTCTATATGCTGATGCTGCTCGATTTCCCCTGGCTGGTGGACTTGGTTGAATTTCCAACTCTGGAGGGACGTACAATGTGTCTTCAAATTTATATCCGTCTCTTTCACACACGTAATTGTGTAAAATGCAGCATGCTTTGACAATGGCAATTGCGAATTCTTTTCGGACATCCAAAGGGCGGTGAAAAATTCTCCATTTATTTGCCAAAATGCCAAACGCGCATTCTATAGACCTTCTTGCACGCGACAAGCGATAGTTGAAGATTCTCTTGTTGTCTGTCAAGTTTCTCCCTCCATAAGGACGCATTAAATTTTCAGATAAACTGAATGCCTCATCTCCAACAATGACGTATGGCATAGGTATTCCATTCCCTGTTATGGGTGTTTTGTTTGGTATTCCTAAGTTTTTATTCACAAGTTTTTGATACAAATTGGATTGCTTATAAATAGACGAGTCAGCACATTTTCCGTATGCTCCAACATTTATATACGTGAATTTATAATCCGCATCACACATAGCAAGCAAAACGATAGAAAAATAATTTTTGTAATTATAGTAAAGAGAGCCTGATTCACTTGGTTTTTTTACTCGTATATGCTTTCCGTCGATCGCTCCAATGCAGTTTGGGTAATTAGCGGTTGTATTAAAGCCATTTGCTATTTCAATCCATCTTTCTTCATTTAACTCTGGAAACGCTGTATGCCTCAAGTTCTCCCAAATTGCCAAGCAAACTTTATATATAATAACTCGAACAGTGGTATATCCAATCCGAAAATTATGATTCAATTCTGCCATACTACATCCTGTTGCCAGATATCTGAAATAATATATAATTTTTCAGGTAAATCATTGCAACAAAAATGGAAAAATATCAGGACAAGTTTCAGCAGAGAATTAAAGCGTAGAAAGGGCATTAAAAGTGGATCAGCAGCTTCTCGAAAAAGCCCATACACATATTTTGAACAGCTGCAGTTTCTCAGGGAAACTGTGACGATTAATGCAACGGATAATAGTTTGGAAGAAGGAGACATATCTCAAAATATTGGTGAAACAAACGTACAAACTCGTTCACCTATTAACAAAAAGAATAAAAAAAATGACGATGACACTTTGGTAGAAGTATTAAAGCAAAGTATAGCTAGAAGGGAAGAGCATGAGAGGAATCAAGAATCTGATTCCGATAGATTATTTATGTTATCGCTGCTGGACGATTTTAGGAAGGTTCCGCAACATCGTAAGCTTTCTACAAAAATCCAGTTGATCGAAACAATAAAAAGAGGACAAAGTGATCAAATGGAAAGTAATCAATCATCAGGCGTTGGACTGTACAGCCGTATATCTGGCCGAGAAGTCAACAATCGCCAAAACTACTCAACACAGCCCACATATATACCAGAAAACGCAGCTAATGGCCAATATCGTCATGAATTTCACTATTCTACGCCTGTTACTCATAAGCAGGGTACTCCAATAGAGTATCACCATTTATCTCCACAGTCAAATGGTTCTGATGCAACGCAGAGTTCCGAAATATTAGATCTATTTTCACAGTCACAATTACAAGACATTTAAAAAATGTCTTGTAATTGTGTCAAAAAAAATGTCTTGTAATTTAAAATGTAAAATTAAAACATTTTTTGGTTTTGTATAATCCTTTAAATAATAAATAAAAAAAAATCATTTTTGTTTTATGTACTTACCTCAAAGTTATTATCAGTTTTTCTTCGGGAGATATACAAGCTCGCATGCGAGTATCAGTACCCCCAATTGAATTTCTAAGATTTCCTAAAAGGCTATCAAATGTTTGTACAGACATTCTGGTGTAGTTGAAAAAACGATCCGGATAGTTTCGAAGATCCTTAAAATAATTTTTAAATAAACCCTTTGAGTGCCGTTCCAGAAGTAGCGGATGAATCCAATGTCTTCTTTTTGCTTTGCGATTCTTACGCCTACGAGACAAACGGTAAATAATAATAGCATCTTCCACATCCATTTCTTTCGACTGGTCAGTGACTACTTATCAGTTTCGACAATATCTGGCTGCTGATAACTGGCTGCTCAATAATTTGGCTGCGGCAGCCAGGCTGCGGCAGCCTGGCTGCCTAGTGGGCGGCTAGCCTAAATCCAATGTACTCTTTCTCCAATCTAAACTCGATTCACTTGATCATTGGTGCAATGAAAACAAGCTCTCTTTCAACATTGCAAGTGTCAAGTTATGAGTTTTCCCCGAAAACACATCATCTCATACAACACGTACTTCCTCGGCAATAATTTATTAGCTCGAGTTGAAAACGCTGTTGACCTTGGTGTTGTCTTGGATGAGAGACTCCGCTTCACCTTGCATTATGATAAAATACTTTCCAGTGCAAACAAACAATTAGGCTTCATCAAAAAACGTGCCAAAGAATTTCGTAACCTGTGGGTCACAAAATCCTTATACATCTCACTTGTGCGCCCCATTCTCGAATATGCTTCCATTTGCTGGAATCCGGCTTCAGAAACCCACAGTAACAGACTTGAGTCCAAACAAAAGAAATTTTAACTATTCGCATTGAGAGATCTATACAACCCTTACGATTTTAATGCCCTTCCTCCTTATTGACACTTGCATCCAAAAGAAAGATGATTTCGGCCTGCTTCACATTTGACGTCATTAGATGCGTTATCAGCGTTGAATTCCTGAGTAGTAAAATAGTGTTAAATAACCTTGTAAGGAGCACCAGGTCCTTTCGTTTACTTAAGGAATAACCACATTCCACTACCTACGCAGCTAATTTATTTATTTATTTATTTTGCCAAACAAGGCAACATACACAACAAGAAAAAATAATATAAATCTAAAATACAATTTATCATTATAAATATAAAATACAAATTGTCCGTAAAAAAATATACAATGCATCATAAAATTTGTAGCAGTTACTCTACATTATTTTAATTAACTTTAGGCTAATAACAATGGAAGTTAAGCGGGTTGGTATGCGGAAAGGGCTTTGGACAAGTTATTTTTGAAGTTTGATTTCTTAATCCCCGAAGAGTAGTGGCTGCTTATAGAATTGAATATTGTACAGCACCTATTAATGGGTTCATTATATGCATAGGTAGTGTGATGAATAAATTCATTGAGCAGATTTGCATATCTGGTGCATCTTGGTCGGTTATTGAAAGTAATTTCTCATCTTCAATAATTACCGCACCACTAATAATTTCAAATGTAAGGCAAGTGCTGAGCAGAGTTCTTCTAGAAGAAAGAGATATTAAATTTAGAAGACTCAGTCTGAATTTGTAAGATGGCAGATGTTGAAAATCTCTTGGGCTATAGAGATTTCTCAAAGCGAAAAGTACAAATTGTTTCCGAACAGACTCAACTCTATTGCTATGTAGCTCGAAAGCAGGGTTCCATATAATGCAAGCATATTCTAGTAAAGGAAGCACTAGGGTGGTATATAATGATTTGGTAACCCATATATTTTATAACTCATTAGCGCGTCTCTTTATGAATCTAAGCTGCTTATTAGCCCTGGCTAGGATTTTGTCATAGTGCAGATTGAAGCGCATCTTGTTATCCAATACCACGCCAAGGTCTATAATATGATCGACCCTATTCAATTTGATGTCGTTAAGGTAGTAAGAATACATCGTGGTTGCATGCCTACGAGAAAAACTTATCAAATGGCACTTATTGATGTTAAGATTAAGATTATTCACATTGCACCACTGTTCGAGGGATAGAAGCTTGGATTGTAGAAAGGTTGCATCAGACTGCGAGTTTATGATGTGATAGATTTCTAAGCCGTCTGCATAGAAGAGATGTGGTATACCAAGCAGTATCTCAGACACATCAGAAATGAAGATGTTAAAAAGCAGGGGACCTAAATGACTGCCTTGTGGTACTCCAAAAGATGCCAAAACTTTTTTTTTGGATTAGTGGCCTTGAAATTTTACGAGTTGGGTTCGATCGCAAAGGTAAGACTGGAGCCAGTTAAGAAGAGAACAGGAAATACCAAAGTTGTAAAGTTTTTGTACCAGAGTTTGATGGTCCACTCGGTCGAAAGCATTACTAAAGTCCGTATAGACCTCGTCAATTTGGTTCCCTTTTTCCATTTCACAGAGCACAGTAGAAACTAGTATCATGAGGTTGGTGGAAGTCGATCTACCCCTACGAAATCCATGTTGGTGCTCATTAAATAGGGGGTCAATAATGCAAGTAAGATTATCACAAACTAGCTTCTCGAAGAGTTTGGGGATAACAGATAAAATAGCAATTCCTCGATAGTTATCGAATGATCGTTTATCACCACTTTTGAAAATAGGTGTGAGGTATGAGGATTTCCAGAAAGACACCAAGATACAGGGATTTATTGAAAACCATGTGCGAAGGGGTGATTAATTGGTCTGCACATTGGAACACAAAGAAAGGAGATACTAGGCCCGGGCCAGGTCCTTTGCCAATCTTCAGTTGCAGAAAAGCATCAGTAATAGCCTGCCGTGCAAGGACAAGCCCATCGATAAGAGATCTGACAGCGTGTCTAGTAGTGGAAGTAGGGATTTTTGGAGAGCAGTAAGTGCTTTGAAAATGGTAAGTGCTACAAATAATGGTAAGTGCTACAAATGTTAAGTGCTACAAATGACTTCTGGACAAGACCAAACCGTGTTACCACGAAACATAGAACAAGGATAGCCAGTGGTTTTACCTTTTAAATTGACGAAATCAAAGAACTTTTTCGGGTCAGTGATAATTTTTTCCCCTATTGAATTAACATAGAGCTCATACGCCTCGCGAGGTTTGATGGAGAATTCTTTGGATAGCTCAATATATAATCTTATTTGATCCTCCTGGAAAGAGCCTCCATTTTTGATTGCTTTATATAATTTGTTTCTATGGTTTCTGAGCCGCCTTAAATAATTGTCAAGCCAAGGTTCTGAGAGTTTTTTCTTCTTAAAGATTATTTTGTAAAAGGAAGACAACATTTCGTCTAAATCTGATGCTGATAGAGCACTTGTCCAGTCAATTGTGTCCACATAGTTTTTAATGCTTAAGTAGTCAGCATTTAGAAAATCAAATACAATTTCATTATTGTATGACTGGGCGAAAGAAATATATGTAGTGGATAGCTCAATTGTAAAAGCGGAGTGATGCAGAGTAGTGTACGTTATGCTTCAAATACATATTGGCCCAAGCTAAATCATCTCGGGTTGGGCCACCACAGACCAATTCGACGACAGATGCTACTGTCCACACCATGGCCGGAGCTGGTGAGCTTCACTTGTCTATTGTCAGCCTGTCAAATCCGTTTGGTTGGTGCATGTTGGTGCCCAAATCCCACTCAGATCGGAATGCAGGCCAATATCGACCAATCGTAGCCATCTCATACCAAGGGGGTGTACACATATTGGCCATAGGCTCTGTTGGTTTGGCTTGGGCCAATATGTATTTCCTACATTAAACATCGATAGTTGGATGTTTCGATAATATCGATGTTTTTTTTAAACACTAGAGATAGGCTATCGATAGACTATCGATGGTGTATATTGGTTTTTCGAAATTAGTAGATGCACCCAGAATTCATAATTTTTTAAAAAAAATAATTGAATTTTCAATTACTATTATAGAGAAACACAGAAATATAGAGTTTTATTCATTTCCAAAATGTTGAGCATTTTGATTTCGGAACAGCAATTCGTTGAGACGCTTTGAGACTTAAACCGGTTTTCGCTATCACTGTGAATTACACCAGTTTTCGAAAAAATTCGTTCACTCGGAACAGAAGACGCAAGTAAACATGAATGCTATAGAGCAAACATTCTCATTGTCTCAGTATTTGAATCAAACCAGTAGTCGATGGGACATTTGTCGTTTTCAATGGGAGACTTTTCCAGGTTTTGGTATATATCTTTGTATTATTTCATCATTATTTGGGCAGCTATATATCTTTAGGTAGAAATAACTCCTTGGATTTTTTTCTGCTTTCAACTTTTCTTTCGTTAGTAAATTTCCCCAGTTTCAACAGTAAGTTACTTGTAGATGAAATTGTACTACTCTGAGTTGACTCCGGCTTTTGTGTCATCAGAAAAGAAGTATATTCTATTCGAAGAGATTGCGCAGCTATGTTTCTATCGTCTTCACTTATTTTTTGACCCTTGGATCCAGAATGGTGGCTTACATCATAAAGGCTCTTTTCTCAAACGGTGTTAATTGTTCCCACACTGATTTGCATAAAGCATTATAAATATTCTTTCTAGCAGTGTTTTTTTTATGTTAATTCGCACTTTCGATAATTGTAGAGTCAGCCCTCATAATAACGGAGCTATATAAGAAAGAATAATGTAATTTGCGCCAGATATTGTTTTCGTTGCCACATCAAACGGTTCTTATAGCAGAATAATATTCGGCACCACATTTAAATCTTCGGCGATAAACGTTTCAGGTGCCTTCTCACATTCGGCTAATGCCAAAGTCAATTCTTGCCTGATATTATAGAAACATTTGATCTTGGCGTATGCGTTATTCCAACGTTAACGGAACTGCTGAATCAACTTTAATTCAGGTTTGTTGAGCTGTCGTTGTGCAATTGTCAGTATATCTGAAACAACTGAGCTCAATTGAAAATAAGTATCAATATCTTTGCACTTTTTTATGATAAAATGAAAATCAGGAGTCATAAATATCAGACAAAGTCAAATTTAAAGTATGCGTGAAGCATGGAATATGATTAAATTGAAGAAGCATTATCAATGACGATCGTATTTATATTTGACCAAATGTTCCATTTGCTTAGTATATTTCTCGTCTAAACACGAAACAACAAGATAAATACTCCCTATCTTCCAAAATCAACCTACTCAATGAACTCTGTGGCCTAAATTCTGTGAATAATTTCGAGTCTGAAAATTTTTCTTTTCAATAACACCAACAACAGTATTCATCAAACAGGCATAAAATAAATACCTTTATTCTGCCCTTGCCTCAAATATGTGTCGTCCTTTTATGTTAAATTCCGTTAATAGTGTAGAAATTAATTTACCTCTATGAAAAAAATGAGATTTGATTGCCAGTATTCTTTCTTTGTTTCGAATTGTCCACATATCAGTAGTTAAAGAAATATGTTGAACTGCATCTATGGTATTTTGAACCTGCGTTTTAACATCTTTGAAGTTTTCAATGTTTTCAATGTTGCGGTGTCAGGAATTGCGTGTTTTTCATCCAAATCAGCCACGAAATTACGAAAGCCTTCATGTTCTCCTTTCCGCAAAGGCACTATGTCCAAAACAACAATAGGAACGTATGGTTCATCTATATATTTTTTTGGGCAGAATCATCTGCGTAGAATTTCGCTCTTCCAAAATAATTTTTGACGACGTTTCTAGATTTAGTTGAACTGCTCTCAAAGATGTTGCTAGGACCATGGGTTTTTGCTATAGGTTCAACAGAAAATAATTTCCACTATGATTTATGTTTCCGTTTTAAATGATCTGATACATTTTTCGTGTTTTTACTTGTTTTGTATTGATTGCTGCATATATTACACTTAGCAAAATCATTATTTGGAATTCTTTCTCTCTCAGTCTGAATTTTCTGCGCTTATGATTTTCACGTGTAATTAAATTTTAAATTTTTCCCTTCTTCATGTTATATCATTTTAAATAAATAAATATCATATCTGATATTTATTTAGAAATAAATAACAAGTGACAAACCTAACAAAATATAAGAGTGGTATGCTATCTTTGGTTGGTGCTGTTTTATAATAAAAAGAAAAGTAAATATTATTAAATGAGAAAAACGAAGCAAACGTAAAATACTCACAGTGGATGGGATGATAGCGAAATGTTACCTTACGCATTTTTATCAGTATTCAAAAACTATCGATTGCAAAAAAAACATCGATTTTTTCGATAGTTCTGAACTATCGATAGTATCGATAGTACTATCGATGTTTAACGTACACTAATGCAGATTGTTTGAGAAAAGATTCTCGTTGTCAATAGTTGGACTAACCACCACTTCGTCATAAACATCCGAGAAGATCAGGTCTAACCAATTGCCATTTTGGTTAGGGATAGGGATAATTTATTGTAAATCATTGCCATAAAACGTACTTATAAGGTTAAAGTCAATTGAATCACTAAGGTTAATTGGAAGAAGGCGGTTATCATTTTCGTCCAGAATAAAACTGATTTTCGGACGATTAAAATCATCAAAAACGATTATTTTATCTTCTTCGTGCAAGGAAGCTGTTACGAAAGATATCATGTCGCATACGTCATTGTAAGTAGTTTTGTCGGAGTGAGGGTGTACATAAAAGATACCAATGTAGAGGTAATGCTTATCGAATAAAACTCTGACGAATTTATGTTCGAAAGATTTATAAGAACTGGTCGCTACGACTTCACTGGGAAGGGTATTGTGAATTGCAATAAAAACACCACCACCTCTTGAAACGCCAGTAAAAAGGTAGTCGCGATCAGCTCTATAGATGGTCCAATGACTGTCAAGAATTTCTTCGTTAGCGTGTGAGTCGTTCAACCACGTTTCGGCGATCGTTAATATATTAAAATGGCAAGATTTCGCGTCAATAAAAAGTTTATTTAATTTGCTTCTCATACCACCGCAATTGTGGTAAAGAAACCTTGGGTGATTAAAAGTAGCTTTCATGTTAGGAGAAATATTTTTTCTGGTCATCGCGAGATTTTTGCAAGAGCGAAAAATGTTTAGAATTAACATAGGAGCGATAAGTCAAAAGATCACGTTTAACCTGATCCGGAGACAATCCGAGTTCTTCGTGATAACGGTTAAAAATAAGGCGCAAAGAGTCAAGGTCGGTGGGAAGACCCTCCTGTTGAATCATAACTTTAAGGTTAGTCTTCGTTTTCCCTTCGAAGCAAGTGGCATAATCTGAATCATGCATGTATGCAAGAAAAAGACGGACATTTTCATAAATTTTATGATCTCTGAAACGAGACAAGAGGTATCTGCCCTCTAAATCTTCATTAGAGTTTATGGTAAGCTTTACGACAGGAGGAACAAGTGGGTCGAGAAATTTAGGTGAAGATGGGAGACTGACAGGAGTTTCTGGTAATCTTCTGGTAGCATAAGTAATCTGTATTCTCCAACGGTCTCAAAATTATCTTTGAAATATTTCCTTTTCCAATCCATCCGTAACCCCTTATGCTAAGCTTTTTGTCAATGTTTTATTTATTTGTTATTTATTTATTGTGATTGATCTACTTGTTAATTATTTAATTTATTTAATTTTTCGTTTTAGTTTATATACTTATATTAAATTTCAATTTTCAATTTTGCTTTGTAATGTTTATGTAACTTTTACCTTGCTTGGTTAACAAATAAAATTAAAATTACAATTACAATTAAAATTTTGTTTATTTTAATGAAATAATGTTAAGAACTATGTTACATGGAAGTTGCATAGCAGAAAACCCCAAAATGTAAGGGGATTTGGCCTTCAAGCTATATTTTATAACATCCATATACGCTGCGCCATATTACATAGGACTACGCGCTGTTTGGAATTCTTCAATTCGGTACTTCGGATTTCAATAAGACATATTATGATTATCCGCTAATACAAACACGGAATACTCCAAATTAATTGCGTTTATTTCTACTACTTTCTCCGAACATCTGTCCGTGTGCTGTAATTGCATTTTGTAAAATATTTTATAGTTTGAGTAGTTTTAAATTTGCTAAGGCCTTATAAATAGTTTGGGCTAGGCGAACACTAATTGTTCAAGTACTGTGCAGAATACCGGTTTGTTAGACTTATTTATTGATCACTTACAATCCAAATTAAATGAATTGGAATAACTACCAACATTATTAGAGCATATAATATTTAATAATTTCTCTACTGTTTATGTTAATCATGATCAATTTATGGCCACATTCAAGTAGAGTGCGTGCAGAAACGGAACGATTGTTCATAGATGGAATCACGTATCTAATGTTCAAATCCACAGGTATTGTTTGACCAGCATCTATGCTGGCATCTTACAAAACCATTGTTACACAGTTCTCAAGGCCACGTTTCAATCTCAAATCGCGTACCGACATCGCCCATTTGGGTACGAATCACATTCACATCAGATTGCAACACCCTTCGGAGCATCAAATCAATTAGAGCGTCTTCAGCACGCGGTAATTAGTGAGGCATTACTTCGTCAAGAATAACAATTGAATGTGCATGACCACAGGTCTCAAATGTTCCAACGACGTTCAGGCAGTTGGGTGTCGGGTGTGGTAAAATTGTTTTGAACTAGGTAGATATGCAGTAAGCTAGTATAATAATGCCGGCAGCGAATTTTCGGGTTTTCTTTAATTTGGATTCGGAAGCATTGGTACAATTGTTCGCATTTCACTGCTGTGGAACAACAGCAAGCCATGAATTGCATCATAGATTGGTATCAGAAATATAAATGAATTTGATCTGTCATACAAGTAGGGTTGAGTAGAAAAGGTTTTTGTTATACTATATTGCGAAATTCGAAAAGATTCGGTCACTTCCACGTGCTTAATCACTCTTCGTATTTTCATTATATGTCATATAAGTATTTGGAGTCAAGACCGACACACATTCACTAGGTTCAAGAAACGAGACAAGCTCGAATATCAGAAAATTCAACTATCATGAATACTTTTTTTATTCGTTTGTGTACTAATATATGCTCGCCTTCGTTATCATGCTAACCCAGAGCTTTGCCATACAACATTATGAGATTATATAAAATTCCAGTTTCGTTTGGTTAAAATATTGTTATTGTTATTGTCAATTATTGTTCTTTCGCTTTGTTTTCTTTTTCAAGCGTGAATTACGTCACCAAACATTAGCTTCTGAACCTGTATCGGAATTACGTTATTCTTTTTATGAAACCCAAGAAGTTGCCGATTAACCGGAACGTTATGAAGAATCAAATCAACAACAAACTGCAAAAATGACTCGATTTAATCATCCTAACATCGTCAAGTCTCAATCGAATCGTACTGCATAAAACGATATCTTACTTAATAATTAGATATGCTTGCACTTTTGCCAACAGACATCGTAGAAAATTTAGCGGTTTTAGTTTGACTTCATCGCTTACAAATAATTATAAACACAATTACACCATTCTTCATATGTTCTGCATTAGCAAGTCCATATTCACATTCATACCAAGCTTAGATGGAAAGCTAATGAATAACTTTCAATGATTGGTGATTTAATGCCAAAGATCTCGACATTTATTCTTTTCAATTAATATTGCTATTAGTTGCGATGTTGCGTAGTTGAATTTGCTTTTGTAATCGATTTGCACCGATCTGTTTTCCAGTGCTGGTTTGCAGCTAGGTTTTATGAATTTCATAATTTTGGTTGATCGCTATGTCATTATTGTTGCTCAAAGATGGCAGAAAGTTTAGTTTCAGATTGAACGATGCCAACTTTTACGTATTTCTGACTTTTAATTACAATGGTTTAATTGCTTAATGAAGCTGGAAAGTACTTCGAGTGCTCGAAAATAATACGAGATTGTGAAAACAGTTTCCAAATCGAATAAGTTTTTCAGCTATCAAACCTTTTTCCCACGCTGATTTATTATGGTTAGGAATATGTTAGTGGACACATGAAAGTTGCTAGGCTAGTGCACTACCAAGCCGAAAAAATACGAAAGTGATGCGGTGCAGATCTACATGACTCGTAAGTGATGGTTTTTATGCAGTTGAATTCCATATAATTCCACATAAGTTTTATGTGGGAACGTGTTGAGTTTTAATGTATCGAAACCACCACAAGCACTAGCTAGTATTTTCATGACCTCTTTGTAATTTTTGTTTAATAAAAAAATAATGTGGGAAAATCCTTTTCTAATGACATTTTTCTCTAACAAATTCTGAAATTTTTAAAGCAGTATATATATGTACATATGTATATCCGCTACTGTAAAAACACTTCCTATTCAAATACTAACCCTATTTTAAAACGTGCAGCTGTCAATAATTTCGCCGAAAATTACTTTAATAAATAAAATACCATTCTCACAAAAGTCTTTGTAAAAGGCTACATATAATGGCTACCAATCGTGGAAAAAATATCGTAACTTGCGATCTTAATAGGAGTTTACAAATGAGTCCATGCGTCCTAGCCGGTATTATAGAAGGCGCAAGTGCAATGTAACTACAAATCAACGTACCCGCTCTCTTTCAGTTCACTCCCTCTCTCTAAAAATTAGTTTGGACACATGGACTCATGTGTAAGCCCCCCTTAAGATCGCATGTTACAATTTTTTTCCAGGATTTGTAAACATTGTATGTAGCCTCCTTCAAATATTTTTATACTGGCTGGTAGGTCATTGAGAACAGAGAACCAAGAATTGAACCTTACGAAACTCCTGAGGCAGTAAAATGTGGCAGGAAAAGTACGATCAACAACATAGAATGTGAGCCAGGAGAGTAGAAAACCAAAAGAGAAAACTCTTGCGCACCTGAACCGCTGAAAACACGAATGCTCGAAGAAAAGTAGAAGAATCGGGCAGATTTTAAGTGCATATTCTACCACACGAGGTGCTTATTACAGCCAAAATGTTTCAAACACCACGTTTTACTTTGGTCTCAAGAATGCATTATAACTCATATGGTGGAAAGGTTTCAGATATTACCACTGGCATGAATTTCAATGCTTATGAGAGCAAAACACTTGTTAACTATATTCGTTATCAGTTGCTTATCTCACAAAACTTTGAAAGCAGCATCTCATATAATATTAATGAAGAAAAATGCTTAGTGCCTGCAGCACTGTAACTGAAGTTGGTGTTTGGGGCTGCGATCCGAAAATTTTGCAGAACTTTGGGAATTGAAACATTTGTTATTTATTTTCATTGTAAATGTTTCCGGTATGAATACTAACTGTAAGCATTTATTGATACAGAAATAGCACTACAGACTCGTGTATCACATCTGCATCACGTTGAAATTAACCTACCCTGCGAATTTCGTCTCGATCCGATGATTGTGTACGAAGTTATAGGGGAATAAAGAAATTGAGGGTTACCAGCCGCAGCATTTTTCAAATAATCGAAAACTTAATATTTGCTGTATGTTGTCACTACAATATCATTACCATTTGAAAATTTTACGATCAAATCGCTTAAGAAAGATATTGGGAATAAACACAAAACCAACAATAGCTGGCAACTCAATCATGGCTTTTCAACCAAATTTGACTTGAATAATTATTATAATAAGTTCCATTAAATGTATGAAATTCGTATTGATTTCTTGACTGCACTGGAAGTTATAGGGCAAAAAGCTTTATTTTCCTGAGCGAGTTTTCAAAACCAAAGACACAAAAATTACCATAGCTGGCAGCACCAAACGAATTTTTCAACCAAATTTATATCAAACACGACTTAAAGTAAGGTTCAGCTATTGTGTCAATTTCATAAAAATCTGGTAACTGAATCAGAATTTATAGGGCAAAAAGCAGTTTTTTTTCTTTGTGATTTTTCAAGATGGCACCACTGGCACGGGGTTGCAAACAATTCAAAATTGCTTCTGTCAAACCTGGTCCTACTTAATTTCAATTTATTCTGTAAAGTTCAATTGCATCTGATTATTGGTTCGTGAGTTCCCGTGAACAGGTTTTCGATGCCAAAAATATGGGTAAATTGGGAAAGGGTTACCGTTCTTGTGCGACATGAAATTTCCAAAGTTTTTCCTTGACTGTTTAGACAAAGCATAAGATTTGTATATAAGTTGGTTTTCATTCTATGAAACGGACATATTTTAGGAGATTCGATGGTTTGAATGTTTTCAATTTCAGTGCCTGCCGTAGCTACACACGTGCAAGTGTGCAACTTAACAACATTTATATGTCCTGTAAGTTTCATCATGATCTGATAATCTAATAAAAAGTTATCACAATTCAAATATTATCAAATATTCCCAATCTCATTTTAGGCGCCTAGTGCACACATAGGGTTAAAAATTGCAAAAAACATTATCATATTCACATTTAAAACACGTTCAAAATTCATTACATAAACTTTATTTTTGCAAAAGTTATTTTTTGACAGAAAAATAGGTATATTTAAAATATCACTAAAATGGCCGCCGGCACCAAAGAGTTAAAGATTATTAACTTCTTGTGAGACCTGATACTATTTTGCGTATACACCAATGTATTCTGAAAATTTCAGTTCAATCGGATGGCGCGTTCCTGAGATTTTTTCACTGAAATTTTTTGATGATATATATATATATATATATATATATATATATATATATATATATATATATATATATATATATATATATATATATATATACACTCAGAAAAATGTCATCTAATAGAATCAAATTTAAATCAAAAGTTGAAATCACTTTGAAATAAAAAGCGAATCTTATATGAATTCCACTTTATTATAAAAATTTTCTTTTCAAATCAAAATTTTTCATCATTGAATTAAAAAGAAACGTATATGAAGCCAAATCATATTTGAAAGTTTTTGAATCAAAAATGTTCAAATATGATTTGGTGCCATATACGTTTTCTTTTTAATTCAATGATGATTTAATTCAATGAAACGAAAATTTTTATAATGAAGTGGAATTCATATAAGATTCGCTTTTTATTTCATAGTGATTTCAACTTTTGATTTAAAGTGATCCTAAAAAAGTGATTTAAAGTGATATTTTTCTGAGTGTATATATATATATATATATATATATATATATATATGTATATATATATATATATATATATATATATATATATATATATATATATATATATATATATATATATATATATATATATATATATATATATATTGATGATATTGATGATATATATATGATGATATTGATGATATATATATATATATATATATATATATATATATATATATATATATATATATATATATATATATATATATATATATATATATATATATATATATATATATATATATATATATATATATATAGAAATATGAATTTTTGGCAAAGTGATTTTAATACTAATGTACTTCTTCGGACATTAGTAAAAATCTTGATGCACAGATTCAACAGCTTTAGATAATTCTGTATATGTTACATGTACCAGCTTGTACCGATTCAAGGCAGATGCAACAGCATTGGTGAAAGAATGCAAGATGATCATTGTAGATTTGCCTTTTATGAACCGGTGCTGCTGTGGGGCTAGACAAGATTGGAGGGAAGAGTAGATTCTATTATAAATCATAATTTCAAGCAGTTTGCTGAGCAGGAAAGAAGGAAAATAGAACGATAATAACATATACAAGCAAAATCACCAGTTTTGTATTCGAAAAAAAAATTTGTTTTTTTTTTATAGGGAAAAGACTATACCCGAGTTAATGTTAAGGTTGAAAAATATTCAAAGAGGAACACACGAGGAAGAAGATAAATAATTAGCTAAGATATTCAGCATGTCATAGGGACCACAGCCAAAACTATTGTCAAGGAAGCACATTAAGGATTCTACTTGAGTAGAGTTTGTACGAAAAGAGGAAAATGCTGGAGAAAACTGGAGAAGGGAATAAGCAGAAATAAGAGCAGTTTATTGCGAAAAGAAGAATAAAAAGCTGTGAGCAAAAAGTTAGCATACGTCTTGTGGGATGAAAGCTATTACATCATTGTACTTCATGCAGTTGGAATATCAAGGACAGAGTGAACGTATGACCGAAAAGATTTGGGCTAATCAGATTGCATAGATGCTTCAATGTAATTGATGTAAGAGTGAATTGCGAGTTTTGCACATTTTTTCGCTTTGGAACAGAGCCTCTTATATTTATTAAGATCATTTTCTGAACCAGTAATTTTTTATTTACTGCGGACAAGGTTTTTTACTTCAAAAGTGGCAGGAGTGTTAGTGCTTTATTTGTTGAATACTTAAGCAGCAATTGCAAACCAAGTAGTGGTTAAATTTGATGAACAATGTTACTCCGAAGCTAAATGTATAAAAGAATTGAAAATCTCAATCAATTGCGGAAACACTTATTATTCAGACAAAACAATAATGTGACTTATGTTCAAGAAATTGAAAATGAAGTTTAACTAGTAGAACACTTTTTATTTAACCAACAATTACTCTCTCACAAACAACTATTCTCAATTCAAATTCCAAGTTAAAAGTAACAATTATTATTTGAAGTTTCAACATTTTTACTTAACCTACTAATGTATTTGAATTTTGATGTATATTGAAGTGTAAAGTGTTTGTGGAGAGTCGTGGATTGTATGCGGAAAGATATGTATTTCTGTAAGTGTATCCACAATACAAACGGCAAATTAGAGTAAAATGGGAATTCAAGCTGGCAGGGTATGCTTTAAATATTTGTGGAGAATCATTTATACCAGGGCCTGCTGTCCCTGCAAGATATTTCATCGAGAGCCTTATTTACAGTGATTAGGACGCCACCGCCCTCTGATTTAGCGGTCGTGGTCTTCGCGGAAGATATAATGTGACGAAAGCAGTTCATTATTATATATATCTTCAGTCAAGCTGGTTTTTTCAAGCTAACAATGTCATCAGATGCTAGGGTAGAGTTGAAACTTCTTTCGTCTGTTTTGGTGTTGAGACCGCGGACGTTCTGGTAGTAAATTTATGGAATGAAAATTTCCACGAGGTCTTCTAGTAAATACTTTTAACAGAACGCCTGATGGCCAGAAGTCTTCATGAAGCAGAATATGAGTGTCAACAGTTACCGTTATTTTAAATGGTTGGTTCTGCAGGCTATCTGATATTAGCTTTTCAAAAAGAAGTAGGAGTTGCAAGCAGCGATGTTTAGCAGCGGTGTACTTCTTGGTTGTTTCCGCTGAACTATTATATGTGAAACGCGAGAAAAATATCCGTAGAGACAAATATCTGCAACAACTAGAGACAAAAGAGCACGATCAATTCGATGAGGTAAAAGTAGCACTTTGGAAGGCCCAGGTTGAACTGCTGAATAATTTGACAGCAAAGGACCAGTAAACGAGGCAATCGAAATAACATCAATAATGAAAACATCACGATGTAGTATTGATGAAGCAAGAGGAGACTAAAGTGGCACCGATTGCGATTATCCCGATTGCTAAAACATCTTGCAATCGCACATCATTAATTCTGATGCATCAACCATCGGAAAATACTCGAGCTACTTGCTACTGCATATTAATATGACTAGCAGGCATAGATAGCTACCTTAGATGAAAACTCCACCTTTAATAGCTCAAACTCATGTTTCTGATCTTTTAAATCAAAATGATAAATAAAAACACTATTTGGCTTCTTGTGGTGCTGAAATAATTAAAACATACAATTAAAAATAAATAACGTAAAATAAACAAACCTGAGTACGCGACGGCATCTCGGCAGTTGACAGTCGTATTTTCATGACTAGACATCGGATTATATGCACGAACGAAATGCTGAATTATGCATGCAAATAAGCACAAAAAACATTAAAATATGCACAGAATATGCTCAGTAAAAAAAAGGAAAAATATTTATTTGGAATGCATAAACATTTTAGTATCAAATCAAATAAGTAATTAGTTAATTAATAATTAATAATTAATTCAGTATCAAATAAAAACTGCATTTTGTCTCTATACATTCAAAATTGTAATTTAAGTATTTGCGAATCCAAAAAATTAAAAAGTTTCACATCAAGAACAGATTTTCCTTTGCAAATAAATAGCTCGTCGTCGTCGTCGTAGCACTACAGCCCCTCTCGGGCCTTGGCTTCTCGTAGGTGACGCCTCCAGTTGTCTCGGTCCAATGACCGCGTCCTCCAATTCCGAAATCCGAGCAGCTTTGCGCAGTCTTCGTCGACAGAGTCAGACCAGCGTTTTCTGGGTTTTCCCACTGGCCTTCGACCCTCGGCCCTTCCGTCGAATACCTTCTTAGGTACTCGATGCTCGTCCATTCGTTGCACGTGACCAGCCCATTGCAGCTTCCGCAGTTTCACGATTGTGGCAACCTCCGGCTCGTCAAAAACGTCGTACAACTCGTGGTTGTATCTTATCCGCCATTGGCCGCACTCTTGTTTAGCTCCAATTATACGCCTGAGGACCCGTCTTTCGAAGGCGTTCAACATATTTGCGGATGCTTGGGTAAGGGTCCAAGTTTCACATCCGTAGCACAACACAGGTCTGATGATTGATTTGTAGACTTGGAGCTTCGTCTTCCTGTGTATGCAGCTGGTCTTCAGTAGGGCCAAAACGGAGTAGAAAGTTTTATTAGCGAGCTGTATTCTCCGTTTAATTTCGTCAGTTTCACTGCCTTTCGTTGTCAATTTCGAGCCTAAGTATATAAATTCGTCCACATTTTCTAAATTATATTCGTCAAGAATTATATTTTGTCTAATGGAGGTCTTCTTTCTTGTTTGCGTCATGATTTTTGTTTTCGTCTGATTGATCTTCAAGCCTACTTCCTTGGCTTCCTGGTCAAGTTTCAACAGGAGCTCTTTGGCGGATGTGAAGGACCGGGACAAGATGTTAATGTCATCCGCGTAGGCCACTAACTGGTTCGACTTATACAGAAGCGTACCCCCTGTGTTGACCGGAATCTTCCTTATCACGTACTCAAGTGCTAGGTTGAACAGCAGAGGGGCCAACCCATCCCCTTGCTTTAGTCCGACATTTGTGTCAAAGGCGTCAGTCAGACTGTTGTTGATTCTGACTTGTGATGCTGTCGACGTCATCGTCATTTTGGTCAGCCGAACTAGTTTTGCCGGGATGCCGAAGTATAGCATTATTTTGTACAGTATGTTTCGGTCAATACTGTCATATGCTTGTTTAAAATCCACGAAAATCTGGTGGACATCGATGTTAAATTCCCAGCATTTTTCAAGCACTTGTTTGACTGTGAAGAGTTGATCCGTAGTTGATCTACCAGACCTAAAGCCTCCTTGGTACTCCCCAAAGACCTTTTCAGCGTATACATTTATCTTATCCTTTAATATTTTCGTCAGTATCTTATAGGATGTACAAAGTAGTGATATGCCTCTGTAGTTTTCGCACCGAAGTTTGTCCCCTTTTTTGTGGATAGGGCATATGATGGATTTGCACCACTCCTGCGGTATTTTTTCTTGACCCCAGATGTTCTGGATCAATTTGTGGATGGCATTTATAGGGCAGCTTCCACCGTATTTAATTAGCTCGACCGGAATCTCGTCAATGCCCGGCGCTTTGTTATTTTTCTGGCTTTTTATGGCAGACTTGACTTCTTCCAGCGTTGGAGGTGCGATCGGGACTTCGTCAGAGAAGTCTATCGGCTCTGATATTATTGAGCCATGTGCAGGATTAAGGAGTTCTTTGAAATAGCAGGCCCATCTCTCCTTAACCTGGCTATCTTCGGCGATGATGTTGCCGATTTCGTCTTTACAGAGTGTCGTCTTGGGCTGATATCCGCGTCTTAAACATTTCACTACTTTGTAAGCTTGTCTAGTTTTATTGCTCGGCAGATTTTCGTCAATGCTCTTTAATTGCTCGTCATAATATTTTCGTTTCTTACATCTAATGATCTTATTTGCTACTCGTCGGAGGTTTTCATATTTTTCTCTCTTCGTCCTGGTGTTCCTTTCAAGGAACTGTTTATATGCCTGATTTTTCTTGTTCAGCGCATCCTGGCATTCGTTGTCGAACCACTTGTTTCTTTTGCGCCGGGCTTCATACCCAACCACTTGTTCTGCAGCGGCTTTGATTGCTGTCTTCATCTCCACCCAGACCTCGTCAACCGGCCTCACTGTGTTATTTTGTAGGATGGGGGTAAGCTTAGTCTCAAGAGTTTTTGAGAAGTTTTCTGCTACTGACGCCGTTTGGAGCTTTCCGATGTCAAACTTACGCAGAGGACTCGTCTTCGTCACGTACGCCTTTGACATGCGACATCGATATTTGGATTTGACCAAGTAGTGGTCCGAGTCACAATTTGCTCCTCGAAACGTCCGAACGTCAAGTATGCTGGAAGCCCATCTCCGCTGAATAAGGACATGATCAATTTGGTTGAAGGTATTGCCATCTGGTGATGCCCATGTTCTTTTGTGGATGCGTCGATGTGGGAAGCATGTCGAACTTATGACTATATCCCTACTACATGCAAAGTCAATCAGGCGTTGGCCGTTGTCGTTAGTTGTATCGTGGAGACTGTGCCCTCCAGTTGTTCCCCGATATACTTCTTCATTCACGACTTTAGCGTTGAAGTCGCCGAGTATTATTTTGACGTCATTTGAGGGCAATGAGTCGAATAGCCTTTCCAAGTGGTTATAGAATGCGTCTTTCGTGTCTTCGTCTTTTTCTTCTGTCGGGGCGTGGACATTTATCAGCCATATTTTGAAAAATTTTGCTTTGATGCGGATTGCACACAAACGTTCGCTTACTGCCTTGAAGTCAATAACGTGTGGCTTGAACTCCCTATCCACAATGAATGCCACTCCAAATTCACGGCTTCCTGCAGGCTTCCCACTCTTGAATATTGTGTGCGATCTCATGTCTTGAATCTCGCTACCAGTCCATTTCGTTTCCTGGACTGCCAGCACATTCAATTTGTACTGAGTGGCCTGTAATAATAATTCTTTTACAGCACCAGGTCTATTTAGTGATCTGACATTCCAGGATCCAAAAGCATAGTCCATGTTTCGTTTGCCGGGTCGTTTCCGTTGGTCCAATCCTATCCGAGGCATCTCCGTAAGTTCCGCAACGGTTTAAATTTTTGTGGAGGACGGATTGTCGGTCCATCGCTCCAACCCCCAAGCCTGGAGGACCGGACTATCTACCACTTAGTTTCTTTCCCTTCCACCGGGGGTTTAATATCGCTAGGATATCGTTACCCGATCTCTGGTCAAGATTAACAGCACCGCCTACGGGAAGGCGAGTAGATAGGACGAAGAGGAGAGGTGAGAGGAGTCATTTCAAACAGATCGACCATTTACTTGCACGTCACTCTCCGCACGTTCGGGTGCCAAATAAATAGCTACGTAGTATAATTTTTGTGACAGTAGACAATAATGTATTTTTCCAAATTTGCTATTTGAAATTTGTGCTGTTTGTCGCTTAGTATCATTTTGTACGCAGAAAATGAGCGTTCGACATCAACTGATGTCAGAAGACAAAATTTAAAATTTGGTGCCATGTTCTCCGAAATGCCTTCAGGTGAGATTGTCCCTGTGCTTTTGATAAAAGTTCGAAGGTCTGTGGACAATGATTCTGGAAGCTCATTTGACAAAGCTGTTGCTTCTTGTAATAAATGAATCGATTTGCATAGATTTCTGTTCTCTGGCTTTTCGATAATAAACGCTAATTGGCTGAAGTGTGTTTTAATTATAGCTAGATTTTTTTTTTATCATGGGGTCTGCAAATGCTTCTTGGCTGAGTTTAATTGCCAGCGCATGGGACGTATTGACCTGGCTGACCACGTACTCCACAGCTTCAAAATGCTCTGTGTAGAATAAAGCTGCCTTCAACCAGGTACCTCACCTGGTTACTATTGGATCTGAAGGTAACGGTACATTCACGAGCATTTGTTTGGAAATTAGCACTCGAGAAGGAGCTTTCAAAAATACTATTTTGGTCGCTGAAATTAGTTCGTTTACATTTCCAAATTTTTTCCTGATTTCTTCTGAAAATCGGCGCATTCCATACGCTATACATGTGATATGTATCAACTTTGGATCAAATATTTGAAGCGCTCTACCGGCTTTTATCATATAAGGTGCAGCATCCGACACGAATACACAAACTTTTTCATCGATGGAAGAATCAGGAAACAATGCTTTTATCGAATCATTGACGAATCGGCCAATTGTCGAATGGTTTGTTTTTTCAAGGACCTCACATGCAACTAAGTGTGGAGCAGATGATTCTATCGTCAATTTCCCAATAACCAAATTTGCTATATAACGTCCACAAGAATCAGTTGTTTCATCAGCTGATATCCATAATAAATTATTCAAAATGTCTTTTCGAATTTCGTTTAAAACATCCTCCACACAACGTGACCAAGTATTTTTTGCGAATCGTTGATTCCTCAGGAATGATTTGGTTTGTGCAGTACTTTTTCATGAACTTCTTAAATATGTCGTTATTGACCTGGTTGAACGGTATGTTACAGCCTATCAATAACTCACATAAATCTTTGCAAAGTTCTGCTTATTTTGGAGAAGAGGTAGAAGTGGAAGGTGTTATTTGAGTCAATAGTTGCTGGCAGCTATTGGCGCACTTATTCTTTTTAGCTACATGCGTGACAGTTTTTATATGCTGACCAATTTGAAATTTTTTCAACGAGGGAATATGTTTTTCACAAACTTTGCAAAACACTACACTGCCATCAGTCGTAAAATCAACAGGATAACTTTTAATCCAATTTTCCATTGAAATTCGCGTTGTATATTTAACGGGTGGCATTTTTGCGGAAAAATTAATAGAATAAGTTGCACAATGTCAATATTTCTAAGTGTATATTTATCAATGCAAGAACACACTATCCAATGAAACAAAACGTTCGAATTGTCATAATAATTACATCTAGAACATTCCATCGTAGTGAAGAAAGCCAAAGCGTACATATTAATATTTAAAACTTAGTTAGAGTAGGTTTGCTACAGAAAGTTGACAGTTAAGTATACAGAAAATTAGATTTATTTAAAGCTTCACTTTTGATTAAAAATTTCCTTGTCGAAACCCTTTTACATTGCTTCATGAAAATGAAAAAATAATCGCCACTCACGATCAGTGTTACATCAGTGTCACCGTGGAATCTTCCACAAATTTTTCTGAGGGAACGTTCTATCAGCTGATATTTGCGAGCATGGAGTTCATTCACAATGGGCTCATATGACTCTACCAGTGAACTTAGGGAGGCCCTAAAGATGTGGAAAATAATTTATGCTGGAGAAATACCGGAAAATTTCGGAACTTGGAAAAAAGTGTAAAATTTCGGAAGACAAAGAGATTCAGTTGCGGCTTGTTGAAGGAGAAGGACGCGAACTTAAAAGCTAAATAAGTTTTGATAGTAACATAGATACTAAAATAAAGTCAAATAAGTTTAGGAATTAACTAGTGGTGGCACGTAGTTTTGAAACTTAGGGAAGCAAAAGCAAAATATTAAGTCATATAATAGCTACGTTTTATTTTCATCCAGACTGTAGTAGGTATCCTACATGCATAATAAAACGATCCAGAGTAGCACGCGAGTTTTTTTTCTATCAGACAGTTGTCATTTCAAAATTTGAACTGTCATATGACCAACGCCGTTTTCAAATGTATGACTATTTATCCTGGTTGCCAGGGTGACATGGAAATTTTTGAAAATTTCAACTATTCCAGTTGACATGACTTTTCGAAATACGTTCCACAAAGAGCACGAGTACGAGCTCCACTGAATTCACAAGTTTTCATACTCTGGATGTTGTTGTTGTTTCATGTGCAAATCGATGTCCTGCACTACTCTGGATGTAAAATAAAACGCACCTAATATAGACAAGCATATGAGCGAGTAGTAAACTAAAAATACGAATTTGTAAAAATACCGTGTAAAAAATCATGTAGGTATTTCAATGCTGATCATATTTGTATTAAAAGTTATTAATTGATTGTTTCAGTGATTTTTCTACTCGCTAATATCAACAATCTCAGAAATTTTCAAGTCAGAAAGCAAAAAGAATATTCATAAACTTAATAATAGCACATAACATTTACCAGAGCACATAACACTAATGCAACAAAAACTAATTTCTCATATAATTTGCAAGAAAATTGCCTAATATAGCTACCTTTTGCGAATGGTTGACCGAGCGAAATTAGTGGCCTTGCTTGCCTCGAATCAATAAGATCCTTCTTCCGCTCAATCGATCTAGGTAAAAAAGGCTGCCGCAGTAATGGCACAATTACATAAATTTAGCTTTTCCACTTTTAAGTCCATATTAAACGGGTAAATATTAACTTTTCGAAACAGAATATATTCAATGCTCTTTCACTTGAACGAATTTTAAGTTATAATTTACTTTCAAAACTACCCTTTTATCTATCTTTAGCCGAGCGTATGAATACTGACAATACCAAACATTCAAGTCAAAAGTATAGCAGGTGCGCTTTTTTGCGGAGAATCTACTGCATCTACAGATTCTGTAGCGTAAATCTGGAGGGAAAACAGAAATATAACAGAGAAGCTGATGACTTTCCAGCGTTTTAGTTTAATTCATTCACAAAGATTTTGGGGAGGTTTTTACGCATTGAAGCAAGATCACTTCAGTGTTCTGTATAGCATATCTCAATGCGCTGCAATGAACTGTATGTTCGGAATTGATTGCTCCGCAGTGCTTGAGGTTTTCAGCAAAACGCTGAAGTTTTTGTTGCGTTGCTGTAAATTTACCTTCGAAGCTCTGTAGTTGGACTGTTATAAAATAAAACCACTTCTTGCATAGTGGCAATAGAGTTTTGTCTTTTGAAAGAAACAAAAATGTTAAGTTTTTGGATGTTCGAAAATCAAACCGTTTGTTTGTTAAATATTAATTGTAAAATAATTTTTTTGTTTATGTAAATATTTTTAGTATGGGAAGCATTGCTTCCTTTGCGTACACCGACGAGCCTCCACTGGTATTAACATAGTTACTAAAAGAAAGTTAAATAAGTTTGAATAGGAAATGCCGAAGAAAGAAAGTCAAACAGCAAATAGTTCAAGTTTGAAGTGGTGAGTGTGGAATAGACAGCGAATTAACTGGAGTGTGGATTCAATAAAAATTCGATTTAGAGATGATCTAGAAACAACTTGAAAAAGGAAAACGAAACTTATTGAGGCATACGAATTGACAACAGGCGAACAATAAGTGCACGATCATTAATACCTCTAAGCAATTGAAATTGAACCAGCTAAGTCTCCTGTTTTTATCATAATTTGTATGCTTGATTTCATGATTACTATTCATTATATTCCAGAGACAGTTTTGACTCCAATAAACGTGAAATATGTTATCTGAATAGATAAATCTTTTAATAATGATTCCTGCATTGAATTCCGAAATCATTTTCCCTGTGTGTATGTTTTATGTATTGCTATGTTATGTATAGGCGTGCCGTAGCATAAAGGAGATCATATGCCCCAGTCACCCACGACCAATTGAGCTAGACGGCTGGGAAAAGGCACGCTGGGCAAACATTAAGATCGTCCCTTATCTTTGATATGGTGCACTGACGACAGCTCGACAGAGCTTAGTCGGACACAACAAGCTAATGTTGTGTTCCTAGAACTGCTCGGACTGAAAAGCTCGAATTGGATTGAAAAGAAAACTGAAACATCTTTGAGATCATCAAAGCTTACTTCATTACTTTCCTACATATAAATCTAATGCACTGGGTTTGACCTATTATTTTTTTATCGATGTATCATTAATGTAACGTCCACTTTCAACTGCTAGAAATTTTCGACATCATATGGAACTCTAAATAAACCCACAACATTACACGTAGTCATCGTTTTAGCACTGAGGTGTTAAAAAAAAAAACAATTTAATCTGATCAGATTTTTACAAATGTATAAATGTATCGCCGCCATCCATGGTAGGTCCATTTCACCAACCTCGAAATATGATGTAAAGTCAGTACTCATGCTGATTATGTTTTCCCAATTGTCTAGCACCATAGGTATGATTCATCAATTATGAAATACGAAAATAAACCAGCAGTTTAGTACATTAAGTAAGGTAGCAAACTTATTTAAATTATTTTAGCAGACGAGTGAAAATATGCCAAAATGAATGAGATTAGAGGATTTGGGGAAGTTTATCAATTTACAGTATCAGTTAGCCATAAGAATGAGATCGGAAATAGCACATTTTGTGAAAATCCAAGATAACGTACATATTAACAGTTAATTTTTTAATCGAGAAGTATTTATCATCAAACAATAGCTCTTGAGATATAATTTTATGAAATTTTGGAGCAATCTACTATCATTAAATCATAGTGGTCATACAGGCTATAAATTATAAAGACTAATATTTCTCCGCCACATGTCTTTAAAACTATTGATCTTACGTGGATTTTGTATGAACTTTTTGGTGCATATAATCATTTTGACCAAATTTAATGTGACTGTAGTCCCGCTTGAACGTGCAGTGAATAAAATATTTCGGAAAATTGATTTTCGTACTCTTTGCCCTTGAATAACTTTTTCCGTACTCATGATTTCACAGTGGACTTTTGACACAGCATTTCTCATACCAAAATAAAGATAATTCCGTTGAGAAATCTTCACTTGGGTTAGATTTGTTTTGCAGAAAAGTACATAATGACAGGTCTAAGATAGATTTATTGAGATATATAGATATATTGATTTTAAGCTTCTATGATTTTTTTACTAATTCGTTCAACAATGTAAGATATGTTTTTCTTGTTGTAGGTTTGCTGTAGCCATGGGCTTGAATCAGTTGTGAAATTATTTAATAGAATACACGTTAATAATAATCTAAGAAAATGAATTTATTTTCAATAATTCGGTTTATCAAATAAAATAATTTTTACAATTCATCTAAAAATATTAGTTTCACAAATGATTTCAGAGCAATATTTTTATAAATTTACGAATGTGCATCGAAACGATATCCAAATGGCTATCAGGATCCCACCACCATATCATTTTATGGGTTAAAGCTCTATCTCGGTCACTCTTAAACACATAGCGCAGTGGTCGAATTTTCTCACTGAAAAGATCAACAGTGAGCCAAATTACCGTTACACAGATAATATCACTAGAGGACTCTAAGGAAGAAAATTTGACCTGATAAAGTTTGGTTCAAAATCCGTGAACATTTCGATAGTATAGGTTCAGATTGTTAGGCGAAATATTGTCAATAAGATTTATGTTGTTTCGTTGACTGGAGCTTAAGTCCTATTTTCCCAAAAAATTACAGAACGGTGACGATGGTCGAAGGACTTAATTAGAACTCCTATTGGTCATAAGCTATAATTAGTTTAAAAGAACCTACAAAACGATCATCTGAAGTAAGAGAGGTCGGTAGCTCAGTTCGTTAAAGCGCAAGTCCGAAGCAGCGATCTACTGCCTGCAGGTTCAAATCCCACCATATGCTCTTGGTTGTCCATCTTGTGTTGTTTTAACAGCCGGCGACTGGGTAAAATACCTGCGCTCTATTGATAAAGTGTTACATTATAGCTTTAGTGGTGACTAGGCATATAGCACCAGCACTTCAGAAAAAAATAAGAAAAAATGTGGCGCTTAAAAAATAATGGAATAGTTGATATCGGCTTCACGCACATGTGTATCCCTACCACCATAGCTAAGCATTTGCTTCAAAGAGTAATCACCTGAGCTTGTGTATTATCATAGAAGAAAAGGCTTTCGTGGAACTTCCCAGTCTCCGATGTATGTACTTCAGAGTGTCACCTGCAGGTTTATCTGCAGGGACTCAAGATAAAAACAACTCGAGATAATAGGTAGACGTATTAAGTTTTTTACTAGATTTACATTTTCCCCGAGATATGGCAAACGTTGCCGAACCGAGAGTGTAAATGGTCACCTCGTCTATTATGGTCTGTTTTTCACATGCCAAAACATGGCAGAGTGTGAATGGATTCCTCGTCAGCTTTCGCCTGTTTTATGAGGGTCTCTGAGAGTTTGCGAGGGTCGAAATGTTGTCGGTTTTACGTATCGAGTCACAAGGATTTGAAAAACGTCTGGTGTTGGCTTCATTGGTATTTATAATTTGATTTGGTTGGCCTACAAAATCATAGACAAGACGCATGAGTACGGATGGATACGAGATCCATTGTTTGAATATTGTTAAACTAATTTCTGAACAGAGAAAATGTTACCTACCTACTTCACAAGCATATTAGCACAACCTTCAAATCATCTTAATTCGGACAGGACGATGTTTATGGCGTCCTTAGATAAAAAGGTCTGCCGCTTAAACAAACATTCTTGAGTGAAGACTTTGAATATTCGTCGAATTTTTGGGGACGAAACGGTCACCATAAGAGTAAACGAGGCATTAGAAGATCATCGGAATTGAAATCATTTTCCTAGATGACTGTTGAGTTGGCAAAGTCTTAAAATTTAGCTGATGCCACTCGTAATCAAGTTGCAGGAGAGATTTAGGTTGAAAATACAACTACTGTAGTTATGGTCTATAACAAGTAGCAAGTAACATGTCCAGTGTTAGAACTGGCTGGACACAAAACATCAGAGCAGGTGGGAGACAAAGAGTTACCCGCTGACTTTACATAAAGAGAGGTACTTGAAGAACGAGGGTTTTGTTCCTGAGCAGAAATAGTCAGTAACTACTTAAGGCCATCGACTTTGGCCGCTGCTTACAATTCCGCAATGCTACCAAAAGAGTTATTAACTTTAACAATCGTATCGGCAACAGAACAAAAAAGTTGAAAGTAAGAAGCCATTGAATGTCTCCTGCAGCATTTACGAAACCACCAAAGTCCAGTATCTTAAGCGGTAACTGCTGCTGCAAACGATGCTTGCAAGCCAGCTTATTTCGAATGCCATGGCTGACTACGAAATCCTGTTCACGTGCATAAAGACATTAGGCGTGTTTTGTTTTGTTCCCCCTATCCATAACAGAACGATCCTATCCAGAACAGACGCATTTGTTGTTATTTCCGATGCGTCTGTTCTGGATATCATTGTTCTTCAAGGATAGGGGGAGCAAAAAAAAACACGCCCATTAATAAAGTTTAATTCGATGAGATATTGCATTGAAAAAGATAAAATGAGTTGAAGCTAATAATTACAAAAAGATAAACGCAACAAACGCCATTAGCAGTAAAAGGTAGATAAGTGTCGTTACGCCACACCACAGAATTAATTAAGTGTTTCAGTCATTCTGGTATAAAACTTCGTTGGTTTAAATGACAAGATTAGAGAATATTAAATTAGAGCATAAAACTGTACGAATATAGGATTTTTCAACAGGGTCATTGGTGTATGTGTGAAATTTGTGCAAGTATTAGTTGTCTTTAACTCGTTTTCACAGGTGACCAGTTTAATAATATTTTAGTTGCCAGTATAATTCTAACAATAAATAAATTTAAAAAAAATCGAAGTATCCGATAAAAAAGTTCGAACGTGTTTCAATCAAGTATGCTGTTACGGTTCGCGGATTTTCCATAAAGTTTAATAACAAAAACAAAAAAAAAATCCTCCATCGTCCTTCAGAATCACAGCTCTCAAAGTTAGAACGAATCTAAATAAATTCAGAACAAAGCGATCTAAAGAAAACAAGGGTAGATTTACTTAAATTATAATTTTTAATTTATTATAAGTAGCATATCGATAGGGTAGACTAGTTTTAAGATAGAGCGCTACGTGATTCCCAAAATAATCCACCTTATCGCTAACATTACGCCTCGACTTTTGGTATTATGGGCTCGGTTCACTCACCTGTGTTGTTGGGGAGATTTGGACCCGACTTTCTCATATCCATCACGCCGCGTTCTATTCATGGCAACAAGATATTGTTTTGCGGATGAAATTTCACACACAATACCTTCTGGAATGAACATTATAACCTACTACACCAAACGAATAAAATTCACCGTCGAAATCTCAAATTGTAGTTTGACGTGGAGAAACGTCAAAGAATTGTCAGCGGCCAGATTTGGGTCGTATGTTGAAAAGGCAACTCAACATTCGGGCTAATGTAACTGACCCCGGGTGAATACGCCCAACGGAGTTTAAAAATCCCGCTGCCACCAAAAATTTTCTTGTGAGCTGGATCCACAAAAAAGGGTATCTTTTTGGCGACAGACGGTGAGTGAACAGATATTTTGTGAAACATCCTGGAGCATGTAATGCATCTTAATGTGGTACGATTATGGAGTACACTTGGACAGCGGACGAGTTGCAGCAGAATTAAGGTAGTGTGCACACTTAGGCTAAGTAGGATTTAAGATATTTAGGAGCATTAGAACAGTTCGATGGGTCTATAAATTATAACGCAGAAGTGTATCATTAAATTTCAGCAAGAGTGTTATAAAGTCTAATTGAGAGTTTTGGTTTCAATTCCGGAAACATTTTTTCGTAGAATCCAAAAGTGTGGAAAGTATCTTAGATTCTTTTGGTTGAAACCGAGAAAATTTTCAGGTACCGGTCAAGTTAACAACGTCGCCGACTTCTCGCTTCAGAGCGACGTTTCCGTGATGATTTCGGGGTTTGAAGCGAGTGGCGCCCGAACCACCCCATCTCTGGTGAGTGAGACATCCCCCCCCCCCCCCGAAATTATCCCCCTTGGATGAGGCAGGAATCCAGGGGTTTCTTGTGAGTCATTTCGACGGAAAACGGTGACAATGCATATGATAACGTCTTGGCAATTTTGAACCTGATGTGTGCACTGGGTGCCCGCTTAGAGTGGTAGAAAATTAGCTCCAAGCATTTCATGATTTCCAACGTGCTCACGGTAGTCGTATCAACAAAATTTTACTATCCATACTTAAATTTAGCATGTGTTCTACATTTGGTATGCATTTCAGCGCGATATCTCAATTATTTTGTGTTTCAATTAAATACAAAACTGTTGTTTTTATTGAAAGAACTCTGTATTACACAAATCAAGAAGTAAGTAGATGATCATTTACTTCACCATTGCTTACCCAGTAGACGGACATATTACATCAAGACACGATTGGTAGCCTTAAACAAAATTTTGGCTGCACATAATACGCTGCAGTATTACGTTGAGCGAGCTTACTATTTTCAGTCCAATGCCAAAAAATGTACTCCTCAAAACATTTCTAGCAAATATTTCTTATAGCCCAGTCATTTTAGCAATCAACCTCGGAATGAGAGATAATAAGCTGAATTTTTGTATATACCTTCATTTTGAGGTCCTCAAAGTTGCCTCAAAAGTCTCATAAAATCTTGTGTCTGCGTCAAAAGTTATCCAAGGTCAAAGGTGAGAATAACAGGTTTTTGTGATTATCTTGGTGGTCTATTGCTCCAATGATGTTAATAACAAAAGTATTACTTTTCTTCTTCTTCATCGCCATCTTCTGGACGTTTAGGAATTTCTGTATCATTGTCATCACCTTCGTTGCCTAGAATTAGTGTTTCCAGACCTTCCTGAATTTCACGGTCAAAAGCACTGTCTTGCTCACAGTCACTTTGCAATGAAACAGCATTGAGGCAAGCTTGCCCATTACACTGGCCACAAGCTAAAGTGCATTGCAGCCCCGACTTTCTACATCGGCACCGTGCAACACATCCATTCTTACAATTACAAAATAGAGTATTCAGTAATTCATCGGAAGCTGGTGGTAATATTGTTGTCATTGGCTCCAGGAACTCAATTTGGAGCACCCAACCCCATTACTGGAGTTCTAAATCATGCCCTAACCATTTTTGAACTTGGTAGTAGACATGGTTTATATGCTGATAGGCCGGTGCACTTGTTGGTGGAAGATTAGATAATTGGACAGGTTTATTAAGTTTTGTAGATTTCATGAACTGAGTATATCGAAGATGATTGATATTATCCTTAGATTTTGGAGTATTGTATATCGCTAGTAAGATCCGAATGCCATTATCGTATAATTGGTGGACAGGGCAGCTTTCCTCTAGAAAAACTTGAGCTAGTTCGTCGAAATTGTCAAGTTGTTCAAATGCTTTTATGAAAGTTTTTTTTCCTTTTTTAAACAGCGCAGAAGTTGTATCAGATCCACTGAATGCATGTGAAATAAAACATGTTTTTAGAAATGAAAATATTAAAAATAGGTAAAATGCTATTAAATACAATGTATTTACTGATAAATAATACAAATAATTCAAAACTGAAGGTTTCACGGTTGACCTTGCATTACAGTACATATGGCTGAATGCTGCGCGCTTACCGCCCTCTATTGGAAAAACGGTTGAGCGCATGAAAAAATGCTTCGAATAAAATTTGTCGCAAATTTTATGCTCTACAATTTTGATCCGATGTGTTAACATCATTGGAGCAATAGAAACCAAGATAATCGAAAAAACTATTTTTTCTCACTTTTGACCTTGAATAACTTTCGACGCAGACACGAGATTTTATGAGACTTTTGAGGCAGCTTTGAGGAGCTCAAAATGAAGGCATATACAAAAATTCAGCTTATTATCTCCCATTCCGAGGTTGACCCTTTTTTTATGCTAAAATGACTGGGCCATTACTGCTCCCGTTTTATTTATAAATGTAATATTGCATGCTGAAAGTACAACCATTTAAAAACAAGCAGGAAAATAACTATGTAATCACAAAATAAATTACTCACATTCAACATCGAAATGAGGGATGTGCTTTCAATATATTCGTTTTGACAATTGATTGAATCATTTACTTTCATACCTTTTGAATGAAAGTAAATTGCATTTTCTTAGCACATTTTGTATTAAACTGCTCTGATTCAATACTGTATTGTATAAATATAATAATTTGGACCACTGGAAAAAAATACGTACACAATGCGAGGAGTTCCACGCCCTCTAATTTCACAGATAACCTTTCTCATGCTGTCGCAACCCATCATAATAATCATCTTATATACCACTCTTCTGGTGTGAAATGGCTGAGTATCAAACTGAGACCTTGAAATCATAATTCTAATAACACTCTTTCAAATGAAACAAAGATCGAATTTCTGGGGTCACTGCTTTTGCAATATTTCTCGAGGTTCGAGCCAACGATTTTTTAAAACACTTCATCCATACAACGGTACCCAAATTAAAAACTTGTTCGTCATCCAATTCCATCAAGCATTTCTAGTCGCAATAATAAAGTTTTAGTAAGAGCGAAAACCGTTCAAATTTGCCCAGCATTGATACGTTTTCGACAAGGAGGTGTGATATCGCTCATTCCCATGTAACCTTTCATTGAATTTGCATCACAGAGCAACGTCGTATCGTCGCTTTAAGTGGATTGCCCAATCAACAGGGTAAGGAGAAAAAGATTTAATTCTACACCTTTAACACAATACCGTGATCCCGTCGGTGGCATCATCGAAGATTCGTTTCCCAAGCATTCTGCATAACCCTGAATTGCACAGGTGAGGAGCCAAATGAACTGCGAATTTTTATTCGCTTTCAAGACGTCTCCATTCCGATGTGCAAGCCAAGATGCTACCGTAAAGATTCGTTTCAAATGAAATTGAACGAAATGAGAAGGTAGCAAAAGCTAAATCTATTATCATCTTTAAGCGAAACCGATATCTAAGTGCCGTTTTGGAACGATTTACCATCTGTGAATCCCTGCTGTAGTTTGGGTACTGGTCGAACAATAGCTAGAGTCACACCTGAATTCAGTGATGCCGACCGTAATTTACTCACCTATCGTCAGAGGGGAGCTGCTGGTTTATCAAAATATATTTTAAAATATAACTTTTCTAAGATGGGTATCATGCAACTATTTACCTAAGCGGTAAACCAAAAGAAGCAAATAATGAAAATATGATTTTCATCAGTTCGGTGGGGTCAGATGTTTGCCCTCCAATAGTAACCTAGATAAATTGTATAGCTCAATTGTTAAAAATGGCAGCTCAGATTAAAATAGTACCTATGTATCTTCACAGTTAACCTTTTCACACAATCATTGACAGTACAAACATTCCCGATCATAGATTTTCGACATGGTTTTCAATTTTATTGACCGAATCAAAAGAAATTCCCATCGTATCAGATTTAGAAGATGATTTCTGTAGTTGTTTAAATCGCTGCCGCGCATTGTGATTACCACGTGTCTTGGCTTTTGCGTTCGGAAAGTGTGCCTCAATTATTGCGAAATGATTGCAACCAAATTAAATTGCTCTCTGTTGGAAAGATTCTGTATACAAGAGTACAGACTTTTATCTGTACATGTGTACATGCATGCAAGCATACTATATATGATGACGTTTCTTTCGTAACGTAATATCATCAGCTGAAATGCAAAAAAAAAAACTCCATTCGAATTAGTCAATTAAAATGAATTACTCGTGACCGCCAATTGATGGTAACGATCATTCGGTTCATCTGCTATTCGACGTGAAAATGAACATATCTGCTGGCAGATCTGAAGACGTGTGGATTGCCAAATTTTGAATTGGAATCTTTCTGAAACGCTTTTCGGCGCTAATGTAAAGATGCGCTGTAAAGATATTGATACGGGTGTGAAGGTGAGAGAGTTTATTAAGTCCGACGGAGTTTAAGGCACGATGTGAGTGTTTAACGTGATAGGATCTAATTTTATAATTTTTATTAGCCACGAGTATTTTAGCCATTTGTTGGTCTTTTGTGTTTTAGGTGTAGGTGTTTTTCGATTTGAAGGCGATAAGAGTGATGGCATGGTGAAATGTGGATCTAGTCTAAGGAGGACGTTTCAGTTGCATCATTTGTTGCAATCTACTTGGTGTGAAATTTGAATTTTATAAAAGTTGGAGAGTAATAGTAAATGAAACTGAAAATTGTTTCAAGTAATCAGTTTACTTTCTTTCGTATCATAATTATGCTGCTGCTTGAAGCTTGTTGTGTAAAAGCTTTAACAATTCGCTTGTTTATATATATTTTTGGAATCACGATAATCTTTCAATGAACTTTTCATTAGATTGAAGATCGACACTTGAGGTTATATTACTATCGCTAACGAGCAAAACTTTACTTTATCTTAATATGAAAGCTAGAGTGGTTTTGCTTAAATGGGGTGAATTATATTTGTTTTTACTATTGTCAACTAAAGTAAAACCAGCACAATTGAAATTTAATTACTGAAGTAACGGTTTTGAGTAAAATTGAGTCTAAATTTGATTTTTCATTCATTAAATCCCTTAGTCGTTCAAAAATTGAAGGTTGCGAAAAATCTTTCCGAGTACGGGTAGTACGTTTGGGCTATTACTCAACCACGTGTAGTGCCATTCTTCACATGTGCATTCCTAACAAAGTTTTTCAGTTCGATTTACACGAGACAATTAACTCGTTGGGCATGAATTTCCCTAACACAGTTACTGAAGATGTTGCTGTTCAAGGCAACGCAATGAAAAACAAACTCTAGTGCATAAAAAAAAGACTAATTTTCGATGAAATATTTCGGCCAATCTGGAGATCATGTACTAATTTAATCAGATTGATGCAGTGGAAACTACAGGATAGAAAGGTTTCTAGGGCTACCAATCGTAAGAAGGGTAAAAGTAAAGAGGTCCGTAATTTTCGTCCTATCTGTCTGCTTCCTAACCTGGGGTAGATTTTTGAGAGAATCTGGATGTAAAAGAAAAACATAATTGTCAGCTCACGTAAGTAATTCCTGAATAACATGAATAACAGTTAGGCTTTAGGTGCAAGCACAGGACGCAGCATGCCATCTCGTACTTGCATGATCAAATTGTGTCTCAACTGAATGAGCTGAACATTCCAACAGTGGAGTGTTTTTATATCGAGAAAGTTTTCGATTCCGTATGGTACGAGGGTTTTTTACTCCAAATGGATGTCCTCATGAGGGAGTCCTACCACCGCTGGAGAATGCTAATCAAATCCCTGCTAAAACAATAACGGCTGCACGCGCAGGCATATGCTGATGACGTGGCCGCACTGGCTGTCGGTAAAGATCTGAATGTGGTATGTAGAAATACACAACGTGCATTGGATCTGATTGACAACTGGTGTTCGAGGCACGGCCTAACAGTAAATCCTGGTTAGACGAAAATTGTTTTGTTTACCAGGAAAAGAAAACTGGAAGGACTAGTACTTCCAAATATGAAGGGTGCAACACTTCAACTTTCAGATGAAGTCAAATATCTTGGAGTAATCTTGGACAAAAAACTTCTCTGGAAGAATCATGTTGAAGTGAAGCTTACTCGTGCTTTAAACGCTTTTCGACAGTGCAAGAGAGCTTTTTGCTAAAGCCTCGTGTAGTAATGTGGATCTACACAGCAATCATTAGGCCGAAGTTCACGTACGCATCCGTGGTGTGGTGAACTATCGTGAAGCTATTGTATGCTCGAAAAAAGTTAGCCTCACTGCAAAGGACTGTGTGCCTGGGTATCTGTGGTGCCATGAGCACTACTACGGAAGTGGCCCTTGATGCGTTTCTCAATCTGCCTCCTCTCGACATTCAAATTCAGGGTGTGGTGATGAGCTCTGCCCATAGACTAGCTCAGCTTGGCTTATGGGTAGGTGAAGACGATGTGGGGCACTGCTCTATTGGGGATTTGGTGCGTCAGATCTTGCCGAAAAAGGTACGAAGTAATCTTCTTGAGTAGAAGTAGCTGGGACGATACAAATCTCTGTACGAGGAGATATTCCGAGATCTTCTTCACGGACGGCTCGAGGACAGATGGTACATCTGGAGCTGGTGTCTATCTGCATTCATCAAATGACAGGTGGGCTTCTTCTCTTGGAGAGCACGTTTCAGTTTTTTCAAGCAGAAATATTAGCTATCCTGTTGGGCAATTGAAGAAAAATGAAGGGGAAAAGGCATTGCTATTTGCAGTGACAGTCAAGCTGCACTGATGGCGCTGCCTAGACCCCTAACTAATTCGAAAATTGTCCAAGAGTGCAAAGCACAATTGAACTCTGTCACCAGATTCAATAGGGTGCATCTGCTCTGGGTACCGGGGCACTGTGGTGGGTAGGGAAATGAAATGGCTGACGCCATTGCGAAGCAAGGCTCGGGACTTCCACTATGGGGCTCTGAGCCTGCCTTGGGTGTGCCGACTGCATCTGCACTTGCCATTCTTTGGAAGTGGGTAGATGATGCTCACAAAGATAGATGGACGACTGCTGTTGTGGCCAGGCACACGTAGGTCTTCCTTTCAGAGCCCAACCATGTGACTGCAGAATTCTTCCTCAATAAGAGCAGGAAAGTTTGCATAGCCATGATAGGCATTCTGACTGGACACAACTGCCTAGGAGGACATATGTACCAAAAAGGTGTTGTACAGGATGACCTCTGTTCATTCTGCCTAGAAGAGGCTGACTCTGCGGAGCATTTGCTCTGTGAACGCCCAGCGTTTGCGCGTCTCAGACGTCAATGCTTTGGCTGGGATGTTGCACGTATGCAGAGGGTAGCCTCGTTTTCCCTATCGGTGATCCTAGACTTTATCAAGAAGTCTGGGAAACTATGGTAGGCTGGGGAATATGAGTACAATGGGTCTTTTGGCCTGAGTGCTTATAGATGCCAATGCGCCTCTCCCTCAACCCACACACACACACACACACACACACACACATACACTCCATTGGATTTGGGGTAGCCAAAACCTGATAAGGCTCCTTTAGATTGCCGGCTGGTCGGAGACAGGCCTTGAGGTTCCACTCGCTCTGTCAATATCAACCTTACAGCCGCTAAGCGAGCTTCGGCTGACCAGGTATGGCTATTAGTCTTAGTAGGCAAGCAGACAGAACACGTGACTTTCTTCTTTCTCTTCACAGAAGTTGTAGATAAATTGGACTGGCAGTAACAAAGATTGGCGATTAGATATGCACTATGACGCGGACCTAAACGGAAAAGTATGTGAGATCTTACGCCGCTCTGCCAGATTTCCTAACCACTTTGTTTGAGTTGATATTTTTGAACTCCTGCCCCTTCTTGACGAGCTGGAAGGAATTCCAAACGGGATTCAAGTCAAAAAGAAAAACGAGTGTGATTTTACCGTTGAGTAAAGGTATGTATATTAAATTTCATTATCGGCACATTATGAATCACTTAAACTATTCATGTAAATTAAAGAAAAGAGTCCACTACTCACTTCTTATACTCTGCCTAACACATCTGAGCTTCTAAGTCAATTAGAATTCAATTTATAATTATTTGGTAGATTCTCTTATTCTACTTACTGTGTAACAGCTAATTTCTTCTTATTGATCCACCTTCCAGATTACCTCGGTCCTTATTCATCATACCAGGTCCACAACAATCTTCGAAATTTCAATGAAAATTCATTCGAACGGTCTTCCACTAATTGTCGTTTTCTTTAAATTTAAAAAAAATACCAGTCAGAACGTCGTATAAACGGTCAAACTCGGATTTTAGCTTAAACCCGAACAGTTGGGTGTACGCCCGATGACTATGTGTGAGTGTGCATATGAAATGTGTCAATAAAAGTGATTCTTCAACATGATGGGTCTTGTTTTGAGTAAATTTATACATACACATAGGAAATATGTGCCGACGCTTGTTTTGTGCATTTGGATAAAACTAATGTCGTTTCGTTTATTTTCGCAAAAGAAGACGTTAATCATAAACAAGTGCCACAAATTACTACCGCCTGCTGTATTTTCCACAACATTGTGGAACGCTGAATGAAGCATTTAAAAATCTTCAGCTATCGCTAAATGTCTCTCCAGTCATTGCCTTCTTCGTACATTAACTGAAATGTTCAACGTAACCTAAACTTCCTATCTTGTCACATTTATACAATACACTTTAAATGTGAGTGTAACCTACTCCGCAAAACAAGTTTCTATGGTTTCTATGTTTAAGTTTATGTTTCTAAGTTTCTATGGCTTTATACGACGCGATATTTGGGATAATCCCGAATCGGGATTAAATTGGGCTTTCGCATAAACTAGGTCTATGTTTACTTGTGATCATCAATTTTCAGATAAGTCATTTTGCTGCATCCCGAGATAAACAATCAAGGTGGCTTTCAAATATTTCGCGTCAACTGTCACTCGTATTCTCAATCAGGCAACTTTCGTACGTGAGTTGTGTTTATTTCGGAGTTTGTCCTGCTAACTACTTTTTTATACAATCTACTTTGTTGTCTAACTTTTGCCACACTTCAAAATAGTGCCACATTATGTAAAAGAAGTCTACATTTGCTGCTTTGTGAGAGAGAATTCGCACAAATCCAAGAGGAAACTTAAATTGTCTGGGGCCTAGTGCGAATTTTTAAGACTTTTTATAGGTGACATAATAACTTTTAATCTGGATCACTTGTCTGTAAATATTACTTAGCAGTTTATCGTTAATTACTGCAGCTAACACATTTAAAAGTGTATTAGGTTCTTTCCAGCGAAAATAACAATGATTGTTTTAATGAACGTTTGATTACAGATACCGCTAATTCGACCAAAACTGTCAGTACTGCCTGTGTTCCATCATCGAACTAGCCCGGTTCATGTACATCAGTAAACATACGAATTTGATGAATGAAAATTTCATTGAAAGAGATTTGTTTGATGGGTTTGCCGATCCCAATAGCTACTGGATGCTTGCTGATCCTGCTGTTGGTGTCCTGTTGCGTTCTTGCCGCGATGTATTCAATTCATTGCCTGGCTACAGCACATAGTTCTGAGAACCGTAGTGTGGTAACATGATCCCTTGGGTCATATTTGTAAAAAAAAAAACAGCCGATTTTTTTGGCTAGCGTACAATGAGTTACTACGCGTTTATTAGCTTTAATCTATATTACTGACATCCGCCGAGTATTATACACAAGGCGATTGCTACAATGTCTGGCTCCCTATGAGTGGAGTTACATTCGGTAACATACTGAAGTGAGTGGAGGATACGCGATTCTGCTTGATGGCCGCCTATCCCGGGGTGAGTTGTTTGTTTTTTCAACGAAAGAAGGAGAAAAAACCTAGGCGCCCAGTGACCTAATTCTTAACACCGTAACAGGGTCTTCTCTTTAAGTTGGTTGGGTTTGGATTCCCATAAGAGGTAATAAGATTCGCAACGAACTTTTTGACCAACATACAATACTACGTCAGTGTTAATGGAGTAAATTCTCCCAAAGGATATGTGACACGAAAAGTTTCACAAGTTTCTGTAACAGAACCGATTCTTTATACCATAATTACCGCTGATTTCTCCATTCGAGAGGATCAATCTCAAGTCAAATTTTTTCAATATGCCAATGACACGCACATATTCGTGTCGATCCAAGATCCGTTCAAAGTAACGAAGATCCTAGCATACTACTTGGCTGAATTAAGTCTTTACTTTGACGAATGAGACATCAAACCAATTTTTTTAATTATGAGGGTTCGCAAACTATACCCCAATAAGACCAAAAAACTCAATTTCTTGTTCAAAACTTCTGAGATTAATCCTAGTTTATCTTTTAAGCAACCCGGTGTTAATTTTTTCGAATTTCTGAAGTTTATTCTTTACGTGGCTGCGTTAAATCAAAGCTGCTAAATCCGCATCTCAACGCATCAGACATCTTTTCACCAAAAAGGTAGGCATATACTCCAAAGCTAAATTCGTTTGTTATCAGACCCTAATTCGGACTACCCTGACTTACGCTACTACGATAATTAAGACGTGGCCGAAGAACCGGAGCCATTTAGACATTTTTGTAGAATTAGCGACAAAATTTTACGGACAGACAGACGAACATGAGAACAAGCTAATTCGGTCACTTGGGCGTACAGGTGGTTCCAGTGCGTGTGTTAACGGCAGCTCATGGATGCGCTATTTAGTTATGTAGAGTTCCCACCAAATAGGAGGGGCTAGATTTAAGGCCGAGGCTTAAAGTTAGGTCTATATAGGCTAAGTTATTTCTAGTTACGTATAAGTTAGATCTAATTCGTAGCGTAAGGTAGATTTTAAGTAATTATGGCGAAGATGTCCCCAACCACTGTACAGGCTGGGTGTCATAAGCGTACAGGGGGAAATTTTTTTAAGGTAAAATAAATTAACAACAACATTAAGTGCTAGCAGGCTAAAATAATATAGTCGCTATACGGTGATTTACTTAAATTAGGATAAGAATGTGCATAATAATATAATAAAAAATATCATTTATGCATTTGGACTACCACTTGCAAGAGCTCAAAAACAGGAAAGAAAAACACTTGCTACATATTTTGAGAAAAGAAAAAAATTTAGGACAACATTGTACTATGCCTATTTACAGCTCTACTCCCTTTCCTTCCACCCGTAAGGCTCTTTAATCACCCACGTTATTCAATGCTCAATTGTTCAATGGTTTTCAGTCTCAATCTCCTCTTTACCACCAAAAATAGCCTGTCAACAGGTGACTCTTCGTTAAGTCGCTCTTCAAATGCCTTTATTCGAAATAATAATAATGCACTGATACATCCAGCATTCAAAACGTCATTTTCTTCTCCCTCCAGCAGACGAATGGTTTGCAGTCAAACTGCCATATAGATAGTTCCTACTAAGACCAGCCAATCCTGGTACAAATTTTTTGCAATAGATTAAAGAAAAGCCTCAAACTTTTTTACCACAATTGTGGTGGTATGAGAGGCAAGTTAAGTAGGTTATACCATGACTCCAAATAATGCAATTTTTATTTACTCGCCATCACCGAAACTAGGCTTAATACCACTCATAAGAATAAGGAGATCCTTGATAGTAGTTGGATAATTTACAGAAGTGATCGTGGCTATTGTTTTATGGGTCAGTCGTGAAGAGGTGGCATATTACTTGCTGTCAGTAACACTCTTTTAAGTGAGCTCGTAGATACAACCCCAAATGCTTTTCTTCAACATGTAATCCATCACCATCTAACCATGTGCCTGTGAATCTTCTGGACACCAACGATTTCAATCTTGCGTGTGCTTTTAACGTTAAAAAAATATTGCACCAGAATCGCTAAAAATACTGGTGTTCGATGAACAAAAGAAGAATCGTGCAGATTTTGAGTGCACATTCTACCACACGTGCTCCATCCAACCTGTTTTGAGAGCAAAACTGCTTTGATCTCACCAATTCATTTAAACCTATAGGGTGGAAAGGTTTTTAGAGTTATCACTTGCATGAATTTCAAGATTTACGAAAGTCAAACACTATAAAAATTTGAAAGCAGCATCTCCTGCAACATAAACAAAGGAAATGCTCAGTGTTTGCAATACTTTACCAGCATTGCAACTAAAAGTCTCCCACAACTGCATAACGTCAAAATAAATTACCCTATGAATCTCGATTTTATCCGATAACTTCGACGAAAGTTACAGGGATAGAAAGTTATTTTAAGTTAAGTTTTACGAAAAATTTTTAGAACTTGTTTTCATTGTAAATGTTCGCGATATGAATACTTAATGTAAGCATTTATTGATACGAAAATAGCAAAACCATTTTGCGGTGGCAACTCTACGCTTGTATCAAAGCCAAAAATATGTCACACTTGCCTCACGTTGAAA